>CM038142.1:331676624-332276624 GCA_021437245.1 Aegilops speltoides | reverse complement strand
TACTCCAACTTTCGACCGCAAGGCTCAACATATAAATAGAGGGGCAGGGCTAGCATCAAAGACACATCAAGAAACACCAAGCCGTGTGCCGGCAACCCCATCCCCTCTAGTTTATCCTCCGTCATAGTTTCCGTAGTGCTTAGGCGAAGCCCTGCGGAGATTGTTCTTCACCAACACCGTCACCACGCCGTTGTGCTGCCGGAACTCATCTACTACTCCGCCCGTCTTCTTTGGATCGAGAAGGCGAGGGCGTCATCGAGCTGAGCGTGTGCGAACTTCGGAGGTGCCGTGCATTCGGTACTTGGATCGGTCGGATCGTGAAGACGTACGACTACATCAACCGCGTTGATAAACGCTTCCGCTTAGCGATCTTCAAGGGTATGAAGATACACTCCCCCTCTCGTTGCTATGCATCACCATGGTCTTGCGTGTGCATAGGAAATTTTGAAATTACTACGTTCCCCAACAGATTGATATTTGGGAAGATGCGTGGATCCCAAATTTTGTTGATAGAAGAGTTATCACTCTTAAAGGGGGACATCTCTTGTCTAAGATCTCTAATTTTATTGATCCCATCACTAATAGTTGGGACAAGGACTTGGTCAGATAACGTTGTGGCCAATCGATGCACAATGTATTCTCGCAATTCCTCTTTTGTTTCTTGATATATCGGATGTTATTGTGTTGAGTTTCACAAGAATGGGACATTCAATGTTCGTTCACTGTTCGTTCAGCTTATTTGTTGGAATGAGATCACCAACATGGGAGAAAGCTCAAACATACTTATGTGATGGGATAAATCATTGTCAATCCTATTTGGTGTGATATTTGGAAATTATCTTACTCGGCAAATGTAAAAAAAAATTGGCGCATGTTGCATGGCACTCTTCCATGTCATGTTACACTTGCAAATAGACATTTGAAAGTGTCGCCTCATTGCCCTTATTATTTTAATGGACTGGAGGACACTAAGCACCTTTTGTTCAAATGCAAAAAAGCTAAGGAAGTTTGGAGATTGTTGGGTTCTGTAGGATCGATAAGTATGTATAGAGAGGAGGTGAATAGACTACTAAGCCAAAAGATGGACTCTTTTTCCAAATTTTATTTCCTTGGCAATTTTAGGCTCTTCTGGCAATCTATCAAGAACCCAACACATGCAAGTCTGTAAGAGTAGAGGCAGCGGAAAGTAAAGATATGCAAGTGAAAGTAAACAAGTAGAGTTAGAGATACACGAACACAAATTGGCTCGGTGATTTTTTTCCCATGGTTTGGATATAGGGCACTATCTTACATATCCACGTTGATGGAGCCTTTGATTTACGAAGGGTCTAAGATCACAAGGATCTTGGTTGCGAGATTCCACAAGGAATGGTGAGGACACTTGCCCATGAAGGATCCACAAAGGAGAAACCAACCTATTCCACCATGACGTAAGCCCACGAAGGACTAGCCTCACAAGGGTAAATCTTCATGAAGTAGGCGATCTCCAAGCCCTTCAATTTTCTTGGGTTCTTCACAAGCTAGAAGACTTCCAAGCACCTAGCAAATCGAGGAGGCGCACACCCTCCAAAAGTAACAATATAGGGGTTGCTTGGTGATGAATCCCTTACTCTTGTGCTTCAAAAGATAATCTCCTCGACACTTAAATTATCTCAAGGTATGGCTATTGGGTTAGAAAAGTAGGAGTGGAATGTAAGAGGGGATTAGATCTCAAAGGATTGGCTTGAATGGTTGGACTAGAAATCTCTTTGAAATAAACACAAGGAGATGAAGTTCTCTCTCAGAACATATGGTAGGGCTGGAGTTTTCTTAGAGTGAACTGATGGGATAGGTGAGGGCATAAATAGGAGGGACCAGATTTCTGACTAGATCTTTTGATCAAGACTTAATGAAGATGCATCTTTTGATTAAGACTTGCTTAGGGGCTCAGCGAGTGTAGTCCTAAGAGATGCCAGCGGGAAATTTATCGTTGGGGTAATTGGAATATTGATTGGTGTGCTGATGTCCTGATTGCCAAAACTTTAGTGCTAAGATTTGGTTTTTCCCATGCGCAAAGGGCGGGTTACAAATCGCCTATTTATTAACTTTCATAATTTGGAAGTCGTTGGTACTATGAAGAATGGAGGACGTTCGACGGGAGCAGCGGCGGCAGTTTTCGACGATTACTATTATATAGCTTGTGATTTTCCGCTTAGTAGTTTTGAACATTGTAACAAGGATGCTAATAAGGTTGTTCTTGAGCTTGCTAGATTGGCTAAAGTTTCTAAACCAATGATTGATTTGATGAGCCCATGAGCGAAATTGTATCTCTCCTAATGGACGATGTCGCTGTTATTTCGAATTAATAAAGTGGTTTTGTTTCATAAAAAAAAAAGTTCAAGTCGGCATGTAACAAGATGAGGTTGATAAATTTGTACCACCATCTTGAGTGGGAGTATTGAATGTTTTGTGTGTGCGTGTGAGTGAGTTAAATATGGCCCATCCAACCCATATGTGTCTACATATAGCTATGTTGAGAAATAGGGAGGAGTGTGATTTTCAGAAATTCCCATAAGGATCACAAAATCCCATGATGGAGCGTTACTCTCTCTGCTGAAACGATTGTACTGACCGTCCGTCTATTGCAAAGACACAGTCATGTGCTTCTGCCTGATTAAAACTTAAAATCCAGGCAAATTATGCATCTGCTTAACCCTTTTTGGTTTGGCCAAAATACCCAGAGATATACTGATCTCTTAGCGTACTGATATCTACGCAGAAATATTACTGATTGTCAGCTCCGCTGGAATTACAGTGCAAAAGTTCTTTTTCGTAATTCTAGTTTGTTTGAAAGGTCAAGGCCATCAAAGCTGTTGTCAAAACTTTAGAGAACACACATCACCTGTCACATAAACTCGTTGAAAGGACTTGAGTGCAGTCCCCAGTTTGTTTCAACATTATGCCACCTAATTAGCCCACAAATCACAAGGACATTACGTGACCTGGCCTGAGAAATCATGGAGAAAAGAGGGGTCCATAAACCTTGCTTGACAAATTCTATGTTGATGGTCCAGAAGAATTATTCAGATCGGAGGAAATCACTAATGATAAAACACTAAAACAGGAAGAAGTAATCATGTATGCTATATATTTTACCCTGCATAATTGTTTCACTATTCATGCCACTATTGAACAGGCCACTCCACACTCCTTATACTTCTTCTAGTTGCGGTATTTCATTCACCCCCAAAAAAGGTATATACATGTACCCGCTCTCTTGCGATAATATTTTTCAAGAAGTCAAAATCCAACACCTGAGAACTAAGTCACAAATCCTTCTGCTCTTTCTTCTTCTTCCGGCAGCACTTGAAGCTAAGCTTCCAAGCAGAGCAAGCGAAGCAACCTGGCTTGGCTGGCTTCTTTGCTTTCTCTACTTTCCCAGAAGGATTCAGATGTTCTTCAGCATGAATGCTGTTCCCTGTCTCGCTACCGGCATCGGTGGTGGCATCATGCTCGTCATCGTACTGCTGCTTTTCCTGAAGCAGCTCAAGGAGCCTCTGCTTCTTCTCTGTCAGCGAAGGAACGTCCGCAGATATCCGCGCTGCAAATGATGTTTGCATCTGGTGATCTGGTGTGCTACCTCTTGAAGGAGTGAAGTCTTGAGGATCCGGATGAACAGAGATGTTAGGATGTGAGAAGTTGACACCAATCATACTAATTCATTAAAAAAAAAATGATGTTTTACCTCCTCTCACGCTTTGGAAATCATCTTCACTGTCCGAGTCTAACCACGGCCTTGCCTCGAAGAACGACTCATCTCTGCTTCCTCCTGGCGTAACAATCAGCACTGAAGGGATCAATGGTTGATGTTATGATCCTAGGACTGAAAATATTATCTTCTCCAGTCTTTTTTCAATTGTCCTTAATTCAATTAAACTACTAGAGCAAAGGAGCATTTCAGTAGAAGCAAACTACTACTACAGTAGTAGTCGTGTCATTTAACTGTAACTTCAGTTAACGATGAGGCATGGAAGAACAAGAAGCGTGAAATAAACCCACGAGAAACCACTGTTGTGGCCTATAGGCAATAACACTGATCGATGATATTTAACAAGACAAATAATTAGCCTTTTTCAGATTAGGACGTTTGGCCAGAAAAAGTAAAAGGCATTACCTTTATTCGTATTCTGAAATAAAAAAATGTGCCCTCATGATTAACTTTGCAGTATTTTTTATGGAGAAAAGTTGTGATTGTGGAGCTTCTATTTGACTGCCTGTTGAAACTTTCTTTGACCATATTATGCGTTGCCTATTGATGGTAAGTAACATCAGTTTGATGTTATGTTATACAAGAAGCCAGCTTGAAGTCTTCTTTCAGTATACAAGACACACACTGACCCTAAGAGGAAATTTGTAGCTTAGGAAAATAAAAATAAGATTGTCTGTCCAATTGAACCAACACTACGTAGCATAGTACCTGATGGAGCAAAAGATTAGGACATGAGATGAAAATGGCAGCAGGACAGCACTCGTCCGTCCGAAAGCCATTAGCTCGGATACTGTGCGAGTCCCACCCATCACAATCGCATTCAGAGGTATGTTGCCTAGCTACCACATGGCATGGTAGGTGCACCTAGCAGGTGCAGGAATGAATAAATCTGATGGAGGTACTGATTGCATTGGTCTCCCTGATCATCCTAATCGAACGCCGAACGAGACAAGAACCGACTATACAGTTATTATAATTCAATCCTGATTCTCAACCCAACCAATCCCTGAGTGTGCTTGGATAACTTAGTTAATTTCGTGGGAGCAATCGGCCGTCCCACTAAAATCTCTCTGGTCGGTCCAAGATTGATTAGTTAAACACAAAAGGGAAGCACTAAGAAGAAGAATCGAATTGTTACCCCTCCCCGTTTAAGGCAGGAAGAGGAAGAAATCGATAACGGAAAATGAAGAAAGTAACGGTTTCCGCAGAAGATGACCTACGTACCATTCTCTGTGCCGTAGCGATCTGGGCTAGCGACGATCGTCGCCCGGCCGCCGCCGCCGGCCGCAGTGTCCGGCACGGCGGCCATGGAAGAAGCGTCCGGCGGCGCGGACGCAGGCTTCTTCCGGATCCTGAACCTCATGTTGCCGGTGTCGCTGCTGCGGACCGGAATCAATCTTCAGAGTATCGACCACGGCACAACACCCCCTCCTCTCCTCCCTGCGGAGGCAGTTTCTGACGGCGCGCGCGAAAGAGAAAAGCAAGTACTAGTCGAGATTTTGTAGTGAGCATTGGAAGGCAGGGGAGGAAGAAGAAGAGGGAGAGAGGCAGGCAGGGGAAGTTGCTCCGGGAGGGACGGACGCGTTGTCGTGTCCCAGTGTCCCGCGGCGCGTGCGCGTGCGCGGAGGATGGAAGGGAAGCAGGGGAGGGGGGACGATCGTGCCGCCGTGTGTAGCGCGTGCGCGTGGCGTGGTGGGATGATGGATGGCAATGGCGCTTCCCTCCGAGAGTACTGGACTGGACGTGGGGGCCCACTTACGAGCCGGCTGATTTGGCATGCCATGTATACAAGGGTTTGAACAGGTATTTCGCAGCGGGCGGCCGCGTACTACATACAGCAGTACGTACGAATGCCGGTTGGGAGGAACACTAACTACCAAATTATTTGGTATGGGTGCGGCGTCCGGACGAATAAATCTGCGGTCCGGCGGACGTACTCTGCCAAGGCCATGTAGTTTTCCCCTGACCTAGCCGCCAGGAGCGGCGACCAGCCTACCACCGATCTTCATCGGCGAGATCGTTGGTCCCCTCTCCTTCCGTCTACTGCTTCGGCGGCGGGAGGGAGGGGGACCCCGTTCCTCCGCTATATAGTTAGATTTTGGTTTTGTATGTCGTGGTGCGTCGTTGGGGTGATGGCTGCGGCGTTCGGACGAATAAATCTGCCTCAGGTCCTCCACTCCCACACCGGCGGTGTCCTTCATGGCGGCGTCTCGGAGTTGATGGCATCGTGTGTTTGCTGATCCTTCAGATCGGCGAAGTTAGGGTTCATGGATGGTGTCGGCGAGGCGGCGGTGGCGACTCCATCGGTGTGTCTCTCCTCGCTTCTGTCCCGTTCTTTGCGGCGTTGTCTCCGACGTCATGGTGAAGCGAGGAGGTTTTGTCGTCTGAGTATGCTGCAGACGGCGGCTGCGATTGGCGGTGGAAGATGGTGCATCTGTGTTGGGTGTGTGGTTGGAGGCTGTCAGCTCTGGTTTTCTCCTCCGACGTTGTAGTCGTGCGGGGATGTCAGGTCTGGAGTTCGATGGCGTGTCCGGGGACACGTTGCCCCGGTCTGATTTTTTCAATGGCAATGGTTTTGCTTTTGGCAAACTACTTTGGATGTCCGTAAAGCTGTAGATCAGCGATGGAGCCGTGTCAAGCTCGGATGAAGAGGCGATCTGTCTTCTCTCTCTTGGTGGTCGCTTTGGTGATGCCGAAGGAGAGGAACATGCGCTGGTTTTTGTGTAGGATTATTCTATCCTTTCAGTACTGTAATGTCGGTGATTACGTGTCTTGTAACTGAATCTTTTTACTTTATGAATGAGAAACGTATTACCTTGCAAAGAAAAAAAAATTATTTCGTATGGCTCGGTGCTTGCTTGCGTGCGTTGCGCGCCCGTGCCGATCCTTTGTGTGTGCGTTAGGTGATGCTCCCCACACGCACATTTGGTGTGCTTTTAGTTTTGTTTCCTTCCATTTTATCATCCCCGAATCACTCCATTTCCTTCTCTCATTATCGTCATGCGTGCCTGGATGCATGCATGATCACTGATAGTAGAATAGAAATGGCCGCTCGTCTACACTTGTCCTCGCGCCTGCGTAATAATTATAATTAGAAGAAACACGTGTGGAAAACAATCTCAAGAAACTGATAGCAGCTCCCTCTACGTAGGGCGCTACTGGGACAGCACTACCCCACTAACAATAATTTCAAGCCCCTTCAATTTTGTTGCAGCTCTGACTTGTGAATTCACCCAACAGCTCCAGCTCCCACATTTCAGCAGTCCTGCTGCCTTTTCAACGCCACCACGCGCAAAGATGCAAAATTATCGTCACGTCCGGAATGCCCACACCGCGCGCCACGATATGTCTCATGTTTACTTACCTTCAAATCCCCATCTTTATCCTCTCGGCGTCAGTCTTTACCGGTAGGATCTTATGGATGAGAGTATCAGCATATAATTCAATATGAGCACATGAAATTGCATTGCCACATACTACATATACAGTCGCTCTTTTTTTCTTTTGAAAACATTCGATTACGACATTTTTTTTAGAATCTCTATTACGACATTTTGAGAGCATATACAGTGGCTTTTTCTTCTTCTTTTGACTGGGTAATTGCACCTGTGTTGCCATGGACACATATTATCTATTACAGTATGCTCCTTAAGTTTGGAGCTCTCCCAGTTAATCGAGGTGATCCATTTTGAATTGTGAGCTCTTAATTCATGCGGGGACATCAAGTCATGCCCGCTACCGACACGTGTTGCACGGTGGCTCTGGCGGAGGTCTCATGTCTACCTTGTTGCTGTTGGATCGAAGGTGGTGCGACAGTGCCGGGAGGCAGGCGGTGTCAGGCGTCTATCTTTTTGTGTCTTTTCCAGAGGTATCCGGTTATCGAGCCGTCGGTTGCCAAATAAGGATGATGGTACATACGGCTTGAACAATGACTTTATGCACTTCGATGGAAACACAAGATCTCTGATCAAGCTATGTCGGCGCGTGCCTGCGCCATGTCCTTGCTGAAGATGGTGGATTGAAGCTTTGGTTTCGGGGATGATAATCCGGAGTTCAACCTTGTATTGGACCTGCCATCATTGGCACACGTGCGGCGATTCCTTTTTGAAGGGGTAGCCTAGGAGTAGTGTATTTTTCGTTTTGATGTCGTCTTGTAACATAAGGTTAGTGGTTCTGCGGTGGAGTTACTGTGGCGAGGCATGCAGCCAAGGGTTTGCTTTTCATTTTATTTTCGGGTCAATGTTGTTCATCTATTGGGTTTTGCATTTTTAATAATATATGGCTGCATGCATCGTCCCGATGTAGAGGCCGGGGGTTATCCTCCTTTTCAACAACAACAACAACAACAATAACAATAACAGAGCCTTTAGTCCCATACAAGTTGGGGTAGGCTGGAGGTGAAACCCATATGATCTCACGATCAACTCATGGTTCCGGCACATGGATAGCAAGCTTACGCGCATCCCTATCCATGACTAGTTCTTTGGTGGTACACAAATCCTTCATATCTCTCATTACGGACTCCTCCCATGTCAAGTTCAGTCTACCTCGACCTCTCATAACATTATCAGCATGCTTTTATCCTCCTTTTCGAAAAAAAATCCAGTAGGGTATTCAATACTGGATTTGATTCACGATTTTCGCTGGGTCAATGATTTCTCAAATTAATCGGCAACAACGAACCTAAAAAATACACCAATCACACGGATCCTCTCACTAGAAAAAATAAGCGCCAACATGTGACACTTTAGCACCAATGTAATACACGCGGCCTAGGTCTGGCGACCAGGGAAACAAAGAGCAACAACAGTAAAGGCTAAACAACAAGAGCCTAGGTCTGGCGATCGGGGTTCTCTAGTCCTCGAGTGGTGCCGCCATCGCAATTTTCTCTCTGTCACGGTTAATTCCGACGAGAAAGCTGAAGCTGTCCCCTTCTCCTGATCGCCTCCCACGCCTCATCGAGTTTTGCCCGTCTTGTTTGGTGAGCATAGTTGCGGGTTCTAGGGTTTGTGAGTTTGACTTTGCGCCACCACGGCGGAGAGGGAGATGGCAGTGGATCAAGCGATCTAAGCATCGAAGAGACAGATAAACTGCTAGAGAGGTTGAATCTTCAGGATGAGGAGATGGAAGAAATAGATGTAGAGGAGATCAAGAAGTGGCTATCCCTAGTTCGGTTCCTAACAACAAAGAGGTTTAGCCAAAGTGCACTGATTGCGTATATGAAAGCGGCATGGAACTCGACCCAAACAGTAGTATGAAGGAGAATTAATGCAAATGTTTTCTCGATCTAGTTCAATTGTCTTGGTGACTGGAACAAGGATATGCATCAGGGGATGTGGGACTTCTGAGGCATGACATTGTTACTAGCCAAGTACCATGGGTTTTCAAACCCGAAGAAGGTAAAACTTGATAAGTTGGAGACTTGGTACCAAATACACAAATTGTCGGATGGTGTGTTGAAGAGCAAAACTGCATTAGAAAATTTGGCATCACGAATCGGGGAAGATCAAGAGGTGCAGGTCACCCTCCCCAATGGGCCCATTGGTGAGTTCATCTGGGGGAGGATTAAGTTGGATGTAAAAAAGAAACTCACAAGAGATGTCGATATAACTAGGGGAGGAGAAACAAAAAAACCTAGTTCAGTTCGAGGAGCTATCAACCTTCTGCAATACTTGTGGGCTCACGGGACATTGGCACGAAGAATGTGGTACTGGTGAACATGATCTAACAAAATTTGAATGAGGGAGTTTTATTCTGGCATCTAGGAGAGGAAGGGGAGGCGGACGTGAAGGCCAAGGAACCGGAGGGCGCCAAAGGGATGTAGATGATGAAGTGTTTGGACGTGGAAGAGGCAATAGTTGAGGCCGCGGAAGGGGGTGAGGTCATATGCAACCGAACCCGCCTGTCACTAATATTGAGAGTTGGAGCTTCAATGCTTTATATCAGGTTGGGGTGAATAATAGCGATAGATATGTTAAAGAGAATGCATCTAGAAACAGTAGCTCGAGACAGGATGTGATAATGGATGAGGCATCAAAGGTTTTTTGGTAAGAGGACAACAAATGGCAGTGCTACCATCGATGGGTTGTGTAAGTGCATCTAGTGCCACCCCTAGTTGGTTTTGGAGTATTGACGACAAAGTTGGTTGAGGGACTAATGCGTTTGTGAGAATTGCAAGATAACGCAGGTGGTGTCCCTCTTTGATTCGGTTTACCTACCGGAGATGACCCCTAAAAATGTATGAAGACATTGAAGACAATGGTGGTATGTGAAGATATTCATATTGAAGACTATGACATGAGAAGACATTACGTGAAGACTATGGGCCTTGAAGACGTGTGGTTTCGTTGTTTCCTTTTCTTCTTTGTTGAGTCATAGGAACCACCGTCATTGTTAAGTGGGGTCCAAGTGAACTAAATCGAGTGGTCAAGTGATGCTCAACCCAAATCCTATGTCTTGAGTGAAGACAATGAGAGCAAATCTTATCCAGAGCTGGATGAGTCAGCTTTGCTTGTAGCCCAAGTAAAGTTGTCGTGTGTGTTTGAAATCTGACCGTTGGAACACGTGTCAGTTCCTTAGTGACCCAGGGTCATTTCGGAAAAATCAGGTCGGGTTGCCCAGTGGCTATAAATAGCCCACCCCCTACACCATAAATTGGTGGCTGCTCAGAGTTTGTGCACGGCTTTTGTCGTTTGAGAGCAACCCACCTCGAAGTCTTTGATAGAGAGAAATCCTTGCGAGGACAAAGCCCAAACACCCAGAGCCAAAGAGTGTTAGGCATCACTGAAGTATTTCTATCTGTGTGACCTGAAGACTTATTACACTTGAGGACTGTGAATCCTCCAGCCGGTTAGGCGTCGCGTTCTGAGCATCCAAGAGTCATTGTGGATTGCCGGTGCATGAAGTCTGTGAAGGTTTGGAAGTCTACCTTGAAGACTTACTAGAGTGATTGGGCGAGGACTGGGTGTCCTTAGCTCAAGGGGAATAAGGTGAACACACAGTCTTCTGAGTTAAATCTCAGCCTCCCTAAGCAGACGTACAGTTGTCACAGCAACTGGAACTGGTCCAACAAATCCTGTGTCTTCAACAAGCGACTGGTTCTATCCCTTTCCATCCTTTACTTAAGTTTGTCTTCGTGAAGTCATTGCCTATCTGTCACACCTGTTTGACTTCATTGCTTGACTACTATCGTTGATTGGCTTCATACTATCTTCCATCCCGATCCTTACTACTTAGCTACCATTAGTCCTGTGCTTTCACATCATTGCATACTTGACTATGGTTTGCTTACAGTAGTTTATCTTCTGCTGCATATCAATTAAGGCATTTCGATTGTTTGTCTTCGAAACCTCCAAGTTTTGAAGACTTTCATAAAAATCGTCTATTCACCCCCCCTCTAGTCGATACTAGCACTTTCAATTGGTATCAGAGCAAGGTACTCCCTTGTTCTGTGTGATTCGGTTTAACCACCTGAAGTTTTAGCTATGTCGACTGCAGGATTGAGGAACATATCTTGCCCCACCTTTGACGGTCATGAGTATCCCCGATGGAAGGCCATGATGAAGAAGCGACTCATGGCTATGGATAGCGAACTGTGGACCGTCACTGAGATTGGCCTCACTGATCTATGCAAGATGGCTGAGGCCGATGACATTCGCAAGTACACTCTACTGAACCTTACAACAAAGGATGTCAGCTGCTCTCATCTGTCCCAAAATCAGTTCAGGAATGTTATGCACCTCAATCACGCAAAGCTAATCTGGGACCGGCTTTCTGAGGTCTATGAAGGTCATCGCACTCGTCATGATCCTTGGTTTGAGGACTACAAGGAGTCACTTAAGGAGATGACCTTTGCACCTGAATCGCCATCATCTTCATCATGCCTCATGGCAAGGGGCGATAAGGTAACTGAATGCTACCTCTCTGAAACTAGTGATGATGAATCAGGTGATGAATTTGGCCCCAGTTATGTCAAACTTGCTTCCCTTGCCACTAATCAACAAAGAGTCTTGGAAAGGGTTCAAGACATGCTTAGTAAGAGCGATGATATGTTGGGCGAAGAAATGGATCAGTCAAAAGCATTGGCTGAAAGTCTTCAGAGACTTCATTCCAAGTTTGACGCCCTTCAAGATCAACATAATGCTCTATTGTCTGATCATGAGAAGCTTTCTTATGAATGTCTTTAAAGAAAGCAAGACCTTGAAAAGATAAGAGTGGATTATGAGGATCTTTAGAAGGAGCGCGATTCATTACTTGCTCAACAAATCAGCGTTACACAGAATGAATTTGAACCACCATGTCTAAAATGCATTGAGTGTGATAACGCTACATCCGTTGCTGAATGTTCCACTGCTGCTACTGTTTCATTGTCTTCACCTACTGATGTGGTTACTAACCCCTCTGCGGAGGATACCACTACTATTGCTGATGAAAATGCTATCTTGAAGACATTGCTTGAAACAGGGATGTATAAGAGTCTGAAAGGGCATCAAACACTCTGCGATGTCCTCAAAAAGCAGATTCTGAACCGAAACCACTTGGGTTGCTGCAAAGGAACCTTTAGTAGATCCATCCACTTTATCTGGCTTTACCTGTGCTAATCCTATTATCATTGATGAATCCTTTGATGCAAACTATAAGCTGTTCAAGAATCAGAATGGTGAAGTGTTTGCCAGGTACATTGGTACTAACTGCAGGAATGGACCACCTACGAAGAAGATCAGGGTACCTAAGCAGTACATTGAGAATCTTCCTGTGAATGTCGTCATGACACCACCAAGGAAGAAGACAAACCCCAGACCTATAGCTTCATATGGCCCAAAGGCTTCATACAGATACATGACTCACTTGAGTCACCCTAACGACAATGTTTTGCAGGGAAATCATACTCAGACTTATGAATATGAGCGTGTGTCTTCGAACCGCTATGTTCATAGGACTAAGAACTTTTCTGCTTATTCATATGAGTATCATTCTTCTCCTGCAAGGCTATTTGCTAGGGCTCCAAAGCCGAAATTCTCAGATGCTGCACTTAGATTCATTGCTTCTAAGCCACCCCTGAAAATGTGGGTGGCGAAGAAGAATTAACTTTCTTTTGCAGAGAAAGTGAAAGTGCAACTAATCCCCGGGTGGTTTTGGTAATTAATAACAACATATATATCATAGAACTAATAGTTACTTGAGAATCATTTCAGAGAGTTCAGTGATATGGGTATGGCAAGGACTGAAGAAGTGGACCCCCCAAAATGCTAAGGCAAGCATTGGCAAAAGCTCAAGACTCCATTTTTGGTTTAGTGATCCAAGATCACATTGAGTCCATAGGAAAAGCCAATACTATTAAAAGGGGATGAGGTTATGATGATGATCCGTTGCTCAACCGCTTAGTGATACATCTCCTAAACTATCAAGCAACTTTCACCGCCATAGACACTCATAAGTAGTCTCGGTCCCACCGATATTCCAAAATCACCACACCGAGATGAACCACCTCAGCCATAAGCCAAACCCTAGTAAACTCGGATTTTCCGATTCGAACTCGGTCTCACGAAACATGAGTTGCCAAGTTTCAGAACCTTCGTCATCAAATCGGTGTCACCGAGATGATGAAGTCGGTCCCACCAAAACTGGCATGCTCGTGTCTTTGCACGAATCGGACTAACCGAGATTGTATATTCGGTCCCACCGAAAATCCCAACGTTCACATTATTTGAACTATCGGTCTCACCGAGTTGTCCACTTCGGTCCCACCGAGATTGCTCAAATGTGTGTAGCGGTTGGATTTTGTGTGGAGGCTATTTATACCCCTCCACCCCTCTTCATTCGTGGAGAGAGCCATCGAAAGAACTACCACTCCTACCTTACATTTCGAGAAGAGAACTACCTACCCTTGTGTTGAGATCAAGTTGCTCCACTCCCACCATATGAAGCTTGATCTCTAGCCTTCCCAAGTTGCTTTCCACTCAATCCTTTCTTCCACCACAGCCAAATCGGTGAGGAGAGTTGAGTGTTGGGGAGATTATCATTTGAAGAACAAGAGCAAGGAGTTCATCATCATCTACAACATCTATTACCTTTTGGAGGTGGTGCCTCCTAGATTGGTTAGGTGTCGCTTGGGAGCCTCCGTCGTCGAGATGTGGAGTTGAACCAAGAAGTTTGTAAGGGCAAGGAGATCGCCTACTGTGAAGATCTACCCGAGTAAGGCTAGCCCTCCGTGGGCGAGGCCATGATGGAATAGACAAGGTTGCTTCTTCGTGGACCCTTCGTGGGTGGAGCCCTCCGTGGACTCAAGGCAGCCGTTACCCTCCGTGGGTTGAAGTCTCCATCAACGTGGATGTACGATAGCGCCACCTATCGGAACCACGGGAAAAATCACCGCGTCTCCAAAATTGCGTTTGCTCTTCTCCACCTCTCTTTACTACATGTGCAATTTACTTTCCGCTGCCTATACTCTAGAATTGCATGTGTAGGGTGATGCTTGACTTGATCATAATTGTGAATCTGCCAAAAACTGTTCTTTGTCAAAAGGCAGAATTTTTATATTGACAAGTAGTCTAATCACCCCCCCTCTAGACATACTTTCGATCCTACAGAAAGGTCTCCAGCCTGCAATCAAAGGCGTCTGATGCTATTGCTGGGGACCTAAAACACATTCAGGACGCATGATAAAAATGTCATTCTATATACTTCATATCTGAATCGCTTACCTGTCATACTATGTATCCTAATCTTGATATAAGCTGTGACAATCCCTATATGTGCCAAATGCTTATGTTTCACAACACTCTTGTGAAGCCTATCCTCCTAACTGCACTGTAGGGCATGTCACCAAAGGCTTCAGAATGGATTATGGACAGTGGATGCACAAATCATATGACTGGTGATCGAAGTCTTCTCATGGACTCAACCTTACGTCCATCCGACAAGAGTCACATCACATTTGCTGACACTGGTAAAAGCAAGGTATTGGGTCTAGGTAGAGTTGCAATCTCAAAGGACCAACACATGGATAAAGTGATGCTTGTTGAATCCCTTGGTTTCAACTTAATGTCTGTCTCAATGCTTTGTGACTTGAACATGATTGTGCTATTCGGAAAATATTGCTGCCTTGTACTAATGGAATCTGACAAGTCTCTAGACTTTGAAGGGTATCAAAAAGATGATCTATACATGGTAGATTTCTCAGCAGGTCCACAACTTGCCTTATGTCTTCTCACAAAAGTTTCAGAATGCTGGCTCTGGCATCGAAGGCTGGGGCATGCTGGCATGAGGAACTTACACTCACTTGTCAAGAAGAAGCATGTCATTGGCATCGAAGATGTCAAGTTTAAGAAGGATCATTTGTGTGGTGCCTGTGAAGCTGGAAAGATGACAAGGGCAAAGCACCCCTCGAAGACAATCATGACAACATCTCAACCCTTCGAGCTGTTACACATGGACTTATTTGGACCTACCCACTACTCCACCCTCACAACAACTGATTGTCTGTATGGCTTCGTAATTGTTCATGACTACTCAAGATACACATGGGTGCACATAATTCTCTACAAGACTGAAGTGCAAGATGTCTTCAGACGCTTCGCCAATCGAGCAATGAACAATTATGGCGTGAAGATCAAGCATATCAGAAGTGACAATGGCACTGAATCGTTGAGTGCAAGAACAGAACTCTCATTGAGATGGCTCGAACAATGCTAGATGAATACAAGACACCAAGAAAGTTCTGCCCTGAAGCTATTGATACAACATGTCACATCATCAACCGTGTGTACATCCATAAGCTTCTGAACAAAACATCCTATGAGCTCCTAACTGGCAAGAAGCCAAACGTCAGTTACTTCAGGGTATTTGGAGCTAGGTGCTGGATCAAGGACCCCCATCACAAGTCAAAATTTGCACCTAAGGCTCACGAAGGCTTCATGCTTGGCTATGGAAAGGACTCACACTCCTACAGAGTCTTCAACCTTTATCTCTACAAAATCATAGAAACTGTGGATGTGAGATTTGATGAAACCAATGGTTCACAAAGAGAACTCCTGCCAAGTACACTAGATGAAGCTTCTCCAAGCGAATCTATCAAGCTGATGGGAACTGGTGAAATCATGCCTTCTGAAGCACAACCTGAAGAGGAACTTATCATTTTTGCACCAAATCAACCTGAAGACAATGCTCAGACCAAAGACAATCCTTCCAATCATGACAATGATCAGCAAGAGCAAAGTCTTCGTCCAGTTCATCCTCGTGTTGCAAATGAAGTTCAAATTGAGAAGATAATTGACAGCATCAATGCACCTGGTCCACTTACTCGCTCAAGAGCAACACAGTTAGCAAACTTCTGTGGGCATTTTTCATTTGTGTCAATATCAGAACCCAAGAAAGTTGCTGAAGCTTTTATGGAACCTGAATGGATTCAAGCTATGCAAGAAGAACTTCAACAGTTCAAGCTAAACAATGTTTGGGAACTTGTCAGCGACGACCCTCATAAGCATAACATTATTGGAACAAAATGGATATATCGAAACAAGCAAGATGAGCATGGTCAAGTCGTCGTAAACAAAGCACGCCTTGTGGCTCAAGGATATACTCAAGTTGAAGGAATTGACTTGATGAAACATTTGCTCCTGTTGCTAGGCTTGAAGCTATTCGCATACTGCTAGCCTACGCTAATCATCACAACATCTTGCTTTATCAAATGTATGTAAAGAGTGCATTTCTCAACGGCAAGATTGAAGAAGAAGTATATGTCGCACAACCACCTGGCTTTGAAGATCCAAAACATCCTGATATGGTGTACAAGCTAAACAAAGCACTGTATGGCCTCAAACAAGCTCCTCGCACATGGTATGATACGATCAAAGACTTCCTGAAGAGCAAAGGCTTCAAACCTGGATCCCTCGATCCCACACTCTTCACGAAGACATATGATGGTGAATTGTTTGTGTGCCCAATATATGTGGATGACATTATCTTCGGCTGCACCAACCAGAAGTATAGTGATGAGTTTGGATATATGATGCAAGAGCAATATCAGATGTCCATGATGGGAGAGCTGAAGTTCTTCCTTTGTCTTCAAATTTGTCAGCAAAGAAATGGCATCTTCATATCTCAAGAGAAATACCTCAAAGATTGTCTGAAGAAGTTTGGAATGGAAGACTGCAAAGGTTACACGACGCCAATGCCAGCCAAACACCATCTTGGTCCCGACGACAATGGTAAAGAGTTCGATCAAAAGGTATACCGCTCCATGATTGGTTCTTTACTTTATCTATGTGCATCTAGGCCAGATATTATGCTTAGTGTTTGCATGTGTGCTCGATTCCAAGCGGCACCAAAGGAATCGCATCACTTAGGCGTGAAGCTTAATTCTTTGATATTTGGCTTACACCCCAACACTCGGATTATGGTATCCCAAGGGCTCAAAATTTGATTTGGTTGGATTCTCGGATGCTGATTTTGCTGGTGACAAGGTGGATCGCAAGTCTACATCTGGCACATGTCACTTTCTTGGTCGATCACTTGTCTGTTGGTCTTCAAAGAAGCAGAATTGTGTATCACTCTCAACTGCTGAATCTGAATACATTGCTGTTGGATCCTGTTGTGCTCAGCTTCTATGGATGAAGCAAACTCTCAAGGACTATGGCATCAACCTAAAACAAGTACCTCTCTTCTGCGACAACGGAAGTGCCATCAAGATAGCCAACAATTCAGTCCAGCACTCGAAGACAAAGCACATTGAAATTCGTCATCACTTTCTCAGAGATCATGTCATGAAGAAAGATATTGACATCATTCATGTCAACACTGAAGAGCAACTGGCAGATATCTTCACAAAGCCCTTGGATGAGAAAAGGTTTTGCAAGTTACGGTGTGAGCTAAATATCTTGGAATCCTCTAATGTCCTGTGATCAGGCACACATCCTAACACTTATGCATGTTGATGACTTAGATGTGCAACACACGAAGTAATGTATATCTTCAATCAATGAATACTTACACTCTGAGTGTGAATACATTAACATGGAATTTGACTTCAGAGCGCCACGATATTTGCGCGCCGTGTCTGGGTCTAATACTTCCTATACGGTGGGTAACGCCACCACCAAATTTCTCTGTTTGAAGTGTTTCACTCATGGCGTTATTTTTGCAATGACTTCGCATTTGGTTTGTCTTCGGTTTCAATTTATCTTCATGATTTTCTTCACTATGATGAATTGATTGCTTTCTGATATATATATATATATATATATATATATATATATATATATATATATATATATATATACACACAACATTCACTTATAGCTATGTCTTCAATTTGAATCTTTTTGAACTAAGTGAATGTGATCGGACCCTAACCTCTCTATGCTTTCTATCTCAAACTCTATCTGTCCAAATCATATGCATTCTATTGAAACTGTCGAATGTCTTCTCTGCGTCCTAGTCAGCAGAAGGCATAGAGACAAACATTAAATCTGTTTTAAATAACTCATCTTTATTGTTGAAATCCGGAGAAGCCGGAACAACCATCCGACATGCCTGGCGGGCGTGGGAACGTGGGACAACTCTAAGTATGTTGCATGCTTGCCACGTGCCCCTCAGATGTGAATCGCCAGGGGCACCAGCGTAATTGCGCTGTGCTGCACACCTACTTATAAATACTTGTCCCCTGTGGTAAAGAAATCCTTCTTCCACCTCTCCACCTTGTCAAAACTCTAGCGCCACCGCTAGCTCTCGACGATGCCGATGACGAAGCGCTTAGCTGCCACGACTTCTCCGACGCCGTCCTCACGCCGACCGCGGACATCGTCCTCTCCGCCGTCGCCGTAGGTGTCCTCCGTCGCCAAGTTAGGGCACGGTGGATTGAACTGCTCGGTCTCCTATTCATCTCATCTAGCAGTTCTTCGTGCGGTAATTATAACTCTATTTTTACCACATTTTTTATCTTCATAGATTCATCCTATCTACCAAAAGTGGTTTCTGCCTATACAATGTTAGATCTATTCTGTCTGCATCTCATACTGCCTAGTCTATTCACTTGAATTACATGTCTAGTTTGATTCCTCACTTGTACTTATTAACGGATTCGTACAAATCTGGAACCAACTCACATCACATAAGTGAATGTCTTCGCATCATGAGGTCAATGTCTTCAATCTGGTTTATCTTCAAAATCTTCTGAGAATGCATATGACCTCTTCCCCTTCCCTCGCATCTCTAATGCTGTCACAGGTACATGTCTGTGGGAGAATCCATTGGTTCTCATAGTCTGCATTCGTTTGCAGAATATTTACATCATCATATTAACTCTCCTGAAGCCAGTTCCTGCCTGACCAGCAAGCGTAATTCTCTAAAGCCATTGAACATATTGAAGCCATTCAGTTTGAAGTTCATGGCTGCAGAAAAATCAGCAAGGAAAGGTGGAAGACAGTGCCGAGAAGGAACATCCAAAGATCTGCCTGATGACCTAGCAGAGCTCTACAAGACAGATCCTGAAGAGACTTATCATCAGCGCAAGACACAAATCCAATGGATTCGACGCTATTGGGCCAAAGAATGGTTCAAGTACAAGTTTGTGACCAAGGAATATGTAGAGAAGAATGCTATCAAGAGTCCTTGGGGTGATATTCTCTATCGAGGCCTTCAACCCAAGAACAGAGCTGAAGCTATTGCACAAGGCTTCTATCCCTGCATGGTCCGTGGACCACAGCCTGAGAACACCGATCCCACATCATTACTCTGGTGTCGTGATGATGCTCTTTTAAAGCGCAACTTTCAGTACGCCCAAGCTTCGGCCAAGAAAAATAAGAAGTCATTGGGATTAGACTTCAACCCTGGTCCCTCTGCTCCCCGTGCTGACGGCTCCCGTGATGCAGAACCTAATGTCATCGACCCCTTCTCCAACCTTGACGGCCTCATCACCTACATCTTGGTCCAGGTGCGAGTAGATCATTCGATAATGATGTCGACATCGATGAAGCTCCAGCTCCTCCGCTGAAGTCATTAGAAGCAAAAGAAGCCAAAGGCTTCAAGATCACCGCACCTCCAAAAGCTTCTCGCATGAAGCCATCGCCACTACACCTCCTCGAAGACGCAGTGCGATCGAAGATCAATCATGTATCTCCAAGAGAACGGAGAATAAAAAGCAAATTGTCAGGCATATTGATCAAACCTTGACTCCTGCTGCCATTCTGCATGAAGAACCCATTGATCTGTCCAGCGATGAAGATCTTGCTGATGATGCCCTTGAGCAACTGATAAAGAGCAAGGAATAAGCAAAAATATTCAACAACCTGCCTCTCTTTGATGTGGCAATCATCCATAACTTCATTGATGAGTGGTTTGACACACCAAATCTCAGCTTTGAAGATTTGCAGCTTCCCATTGGCCCCAGCGTCACCTTCAATGGCGCCATTGCTTCTGAGCTAGCTCTCACTCAGCGCATCGTTGAGCTGAAAAACAAGATTGATTATGAGAAGGCTCAATTCAAGAAGCATGTGGCCAAGCTAAGTGTCCAAGACATCAGAAACTTCAAGGTCATGCTGCATGAGCTTAAAGAAGCTTTTCTTAAGAAGCGTGAAGAAGCTCAAGGCTCTCGTGAGCGCATGAAGAGTTTGGCTGATAAGTGTGTGCTTGCCTACAATGAGGCAGAGAAGCGCAAATCTCTTGGCCGTCCTGGCATTGACCCCAGGATGGCTGCAAAGAAGAAGAAGCCATCTACCGCTCCACCTGCGCCTTCAAGTCAAGAAGCCCCTCGCATTATCTTCCCAAGCAGCATGACTGGCTCGAAGCCAAAGGTCACGACAACCACTTCAGAACAGAAGAAGACGAGGGCTGCCGAGGTGAAGCGTAAAGAGGAAGCATATCTTGAAGCCTCGATCTGCTCCCTCCAAGAAGAAGCGCAAGACCAAGAAGACTAGGGCTGCTCCCATAGAGCCCTTAGTTGTTGAACCCATTTCGATGGTTCGCCTGCGTCGTAACATCAAGAAAGAAGGATGATAGTTCATGAGCACGCTTCCACAGAGGCTCATGAAGTGAAGATATTCCAGCAATTGAACCCACCGCTGCTGAAGACATTGGTCAAGATGACAATGTTGAAGATGATGAAGTTCTTCCTCAGATCGAACACAACGTGGTATCATCGCCTGTTCTTATGAACAGCGAACTCATCAGCATTGGTCTTCCTCTGACGCCAACTACTCAGGATGCATCGTGGGATGATCACCCACAGCAACAAGACTCCCCAAGTACTCCCCAACAACAACAACAAGCTACACCACCCGTGCAAGAAGAAGATGAAGACTTTGAGGCCCAGCCAACTCCATCTCCAAAGGCGTTGCCAGCATTTCGCAGGCTTCGCAAAGGACAAAGGCCTCAAGTCCCTCTTTCGAGCGTTCCAAAAGGAGAAGTGCAACACCAACTTGTTGCACGTCAAGTATTTTCTGAACCCACTCCAACTGTGAATGTCTCCGTGTCAGATGCCCAAGCTGCTGAAGACAATCCGGCTACATCAGCCGATGAAAGACAAGAAGACGTACGTGTCCGCACTCCCCCAGTGAATGAAGAAGTTGTTCCTGATGTGAACGTGCCTGTGCCCGACCCTCCTGTTCATGAAGTGGAGGTTGAAAATGTTGAAGCTGCCACCACCAATGCCAATGAAGCCAATGACGTAGTCATGGCTGAAGCTAATGTGGAGCTTGCACCAACCAGTGTGCCTGAAGCTAATGAGGCCACTGTTCCTGAAGCACCTGTTGTGCAACCTCAAGCCTCAGCTGTTTCCACTGCTCCTATTCCGCCACCAAGGCCCCATACAATTGAGCAAGCATACAGTCATGGTCAGCTAACCACTGTTCGATGGCCCATTCTGGTACCTCCGCCTACTGCCTCTGGACCTCAATTTGATTATCATGTTGAGCATAGGCCTCAGGTCCAGAAGCCAAAGCCAAGATTGCCAAGGTTTCTAGGTACTGCAAACTCACCAGGGTCCTTTAATGCTAATGGCTTCAAAAGCCACAATACCTTCTTTGATAGCGCCAAGAACCCCTACTCAAAGCCAACGATATCATCAGATCATTTCTGGAGCTATCAACAGCGAAGCTATTACTCCTGCGTTCTGTATGATCAAGGGCTCATTTTCCCTCATATGCGCCTCGACACTGAAGCCATTGCTGGACTGTCATGCTTAGAAGAAGCACTTGATCGCTTCGTGATCTTTGGTCCGCTCAACTTTGTGATGCATAAAGATCTTTGGAATGAAGAACTGCTGCTTCAATTCTATGCTACCCTACACATTCACGGCTACAACAGAGATATCAAGACATGGGTTCTCGAGTGGATGACTGGAAATGTTCATCATGAAGCCAAAGCTCTTGACATCATCGAGCTTACAGGGCTAGCCACTCCTGGAGAGCTATATGAACCTGATTGTCAACTACACCGCAATGCATTGGAGAGCATCTTCCATAAGCCAGAACCCAACATGAGCCAGATGTTGATCATGATGAAGCCTTTGCCATCTGACGTTGAATATCCAACGGAGTTCTTTGTTGACGACCTTGAGTATCTGCCACGAACAATATATCTTATTATCAGGCGAACTCTATGGCCTATCAAAGGACATTCATCAGCGACCAAGCTTGAAGGAGCTATGAAGACTTTGGTCTTTTACATTCCCAATGGCATCAGCTTCAATACTCAAAAATTCTTCATCAGGCAACTTGCTGCTTCTGGATCTGACCTATTTGGTCTGAAGTTCTATGCTCCATGGGTCATATGCCTCATCAAGCGACACTCATCTGTCAACTATCAACCCTCCGCCGCAATCATCGATCTTTTACGGAGGTTGATATGTCGATTGAAGCCATATACTCGACCGCCAAGAAGCCTCTTTGTCTTCGTAATGTCGAGCACCAAAGCTTCACTCAACCCATTGAAGGCATTCAAGCAGCAGCACGAATCTATCCAATGGCTGGAAATACTCGTCTGCCTCATCGTGCACCTACTGAAGCCACTGAAAGCACCATTGCCCAAAGGCCTCGGAAGCGCTCTCGTGTTCTCAATGACCGAGAACTTCTTGTGGCACTTCATCAGAAACAGGATAAGCATCACTATTGGCTCAAGAGCGGATGCAAAGCCTCTTGGTGGATGTCAATCGCATTCAAACCTTGCCACCAAGAATGCATTTGTTGCTCATGAGACTTGCGGCGATCATGGAAGAGTTTGACGCTGCTTAGTCTTTCAAGCGAGATCTTCAAGACGATGGCTTCAATGAAAGATTCGGTTTGACTCCACTCCTCCACGGATTTGCTGTCCCACGTCGAACTCCATCCCTTGAAGACTCTGACTATTCTTCCTCCGGGCAAACTGTAAATGCCGAGTGATCGATGATGAAGATGATGCTACTTCACCACCTCCTACTACTGCACGCATCGACACTGCACCAAGTACGTCTGCACCGCCAACCAACGCAACGACAACCCTGCTGCTTCACCTACTCATGAGGACGAGTAGATGCTCTATGTCTTCAAACCTTTTTGGTCCTTACTAACAAAAGGGGGAGAAGCGTATGAGTTGATAGTCTTCAAGCGGGTTCATATGGGCGGTTGCATTATATTTTGCCTCGTGCTTACAACTCTTGCTTTTGAAACAGTTGGTTCTTTGAGTTGTAACACCTAAACTCGATGGCCGTCTGCTACTTATTTGGTTTACTGTGATGCGATGATAAATTCCGCATGTGCGATGATAACTTCCGCACTTAGATCATTCTGCACACGTCCATTTTTCATTATGCATGTCATTCTATTTGCTATATAATTTCATGCATGCTGAATTATCTTCATAAGTTGAAGTGGATCTCCACAAGTACAACCTGCCATGTGCATTTGCATTCCAAAAGCAAATTACTTATATGCACATCTTCAGGGGGAGCCCTTGCTACTTATGAAGACAATACCCTATCCTTTACAATTTCACATACTTTATCCCTGAAAACTTCAACGGTTTGTCATCAATCACCAAAAGGGGAGATTGTAAGTGCATCTAGTGCCACCCTAGTTGGTTTTGGAGTATTGACGACAAAGTTGGTTGAGGACTAATGCGTTTGTGAGAATTGCAGGATAACGCAGTAGTGTCCCTCATTGATTCGGTTTACCTACGGAGATGACCCTAAAATGTATGAAGACATTGAAGACAATGGTGGTATGTGAAGATATTCATATTGAAGACTATGACATGAGAAGACATTACGTGAAGACTATGGGCCTTGAAGACTGTGTGGTTTCGTTGTTTCCTTTTCTTCTTTGTTGAGTCATAGGAACCACCGTACTATTAAGTGGGGTCCAAGTGAACTAAATCGAGTGGTCAAGTGATGCTCAACCCAAATCCTATGTCTTGAGTGAAGACAATGAGAGCAAATCTTATCCAGTGGATGAGTCGACTTTGCTTGTAGCCCAAGTAAAGTTGCCGTGTGTGTTTGAAATCGACCGTTGGAACACGTGTCAGTTCCTTAGTGACCCAGGGTCATTTCGGACAAATCAGGTCGGGTTGCCCAGTGGCTATAAATAGCCCACCCCCTACACCATAAATTGGTGGCTGCTCAGAGTTTGTGCACGACTTTTGTCGTTTGAGAGCAACCCACCTCGAAGTCTTTGAGAGAGAGAAATCCTTGCGAGGACAAAGCCCAAACACCCGAGCCAAAGAGTGTTAGGCATCATGAAGTCTTTACATGCATGTGACACGAAGACTTATTACACTTGAGGACTGTGAATCCTCCGGCCGGTTAGGCGTCGCGTTCTGAGCATCCAAGAGTCATTGTGGATTGCCGGTGAGCGAAGTCTGTGAAGGTTTGGAAGTCTACCTTGAAGACTTACGAGTGATTAGGCGAGGACTGGGTGTCCTTAGCTCAAGGGAATAAGGTGAAGACACGGTCTTGAGTTAAATCTCAGCCTCCTAACTAGGCGTCACAGTTGTCACAACAATCGAACTGGTCCAACAAATCTGTGTCTTCAACAAGTTTAATCGGTTCTATCCCTTTCCATCCTTTACTTAAGTTTGTCTTCGTGAAGTCATTGCCTATCTGTCACACCTGTTTGACTTCATTGCTTGACTACTATCGTTGATTGGCTTCATACTATCTTCCATCCTGATCCTTACTACTTAGCTACTATTAGTCCTGTGCTTTCACATCATTGCATACTTGACTATGGTTTGCTTACAGTAGTTTATCTTCCGCTGCATATCAATTAAGGCATTTCGATTGTTTGTCTTCGAAACTTCCAAGTTTTGAAGACTTTCATAAAAATCGTCTATTCACCCCCCCTCTAGTCGATACTAGCACTTTCAGGTTGAACTTTGTTGGTGCTTCTACTAACCCCTGTACTGCACTTGTACCCTTTGTAAACACAGAAAAAGATAAGGTCCATGTTTTTGCTCGGTAGCCAAAAAAGTAAATCTTTTCAAAGGAGAGCCTGGTGTGGATGGAAGGAACACGATCCTTGTCTGTACACCACAAAGAACGCAAATAAAAAGAAGCTGAGAGGAGATGAGGGGGATGTAATGAATGGAGATTCAAATAATTCAATTGTAGGATTGACGGTGCCCCTTGAGGGTGACTGCCAGGAGCAATGAAACTCCTGGCATGGAAATGCTGGGGGTTGGTTAACAATCTAATAGTTCGAGCACTTCTGGATGTCGAGAAGCAATGTAACCCCGAGGTGATGTTCCAACCGGAGATACAACTTGACAACTATCCGGCAACTCTGAAAGTGCTAGTTATCGACTAGAGGGGGGTGAATAGGCGATTTTTATGAAAGTCTTTGAAAGATGCAAGATCTTTGAAAACAGA
This sequence comes from Aegilops speltoides, assembly GCA_021437245.1. Taxonomy (NCBI): domain Eukaryota; kingdom Viridiplantae; phylum Streptophyta; class Magnoliopsida; order Poales; family Poaceae; genus Aegilops; species Aegilops speltoides. The sequence continues at coordinate 332,251,041 of CM038142.1, read as the reverse complement.
CAACTAAACAACACCTATACGATATGCAGCGGAAGATAAACTACACTAAATAGACCATATTCAAATACATAGTACAATGAAAGCACGAAGACTAATGGCAGCTAGGTAGAACAGATCGGAGTGGAAGACAGTATGAAGCCAAAAAGTTAATAGTTTTTGCACGGTGAAGTCAAACAGATCAGGCAAAGAAGCAATGACTTCATGAAGACAAAATGAAATGTAAAGGAGGTGGGGATAGAAATAGTTGCTTGGTGAGGACAAGGATTTGGTAGACCAGTTCCAGTTGCTGTGACAACTATACGTCTGGTTATGGAGGCTGAGATTGAACTCAAAAGACCACGTCTTCACCTTATTCCCCTTGAGCTAAGGACACCCAGTCCTCGCCTAATCACTCTGGTAAGTCTTCAAGGTATACTTCCAAACCTTCACAGACTTCGTTCACCGGCGATCCACAATGACTTTTGGATCCTCAGAACGTGACGCCTAACCAGTTGGAGGATAAACAATCCTCAAGTGTAACAAGTCTTCAGGTCACGGGGACAGAAGGACTTCAGTGATGCCTAACACTCTTTGGCTCTAGGTGTTTTGGGCTTTGTCCTCGCAAAGATTCTCTCTCTCAAAGGCTTTGGAGGTGGGTTGCTCTCAAACGACAAAAGCCGTGCACTAACTCTGAGCAGCCACAAATTTATGGTGGAGGGGGTGGGCTATTTATAGCCAGCAGGCAACCCGACATGATATGTCCGAAATGACCCTGGGTCACTAAGGAACCGACACGTGTCCAACGGTTGGATTTCAAACACACGCGACAGCTTGACTTGGGATACAAGCAAAGCTAACTCATCCAACTCTAGATAAGATTTACTCTCATTGCCTTCACTCGAAGACATAGGATTTGGGTTGAGCATCACATTAGTATTCTGACTTTATTCACTTGGACCCCACTTAATAGTTTGATGGTTCCTATGACTCAATAAAGAAGAAAATGAAACTACGAAAGAAACTATGTCTTCGCACTTCATAGTCTTCACGTGAATGTCTTCACACGTCATTATCTTCAACGTGAATGTCTTCACGAACCACCATTGTCTTCAATTTCTTCATACATTTTTAGGGCTCATCTCTGGTAGGTAAATCAAATCAATGAGGGACTTCTACCTGTGTTATCCTGCAATTCTCACAAACACATTAGTCCCTCAACCATGTTTATCGTCAATACTCCAAAACCAACTAGGGGTGGCACTTGATGAACTTACAATCCCCCTTTTTTGATGATTGATGACAAACTGGTGGAAGTTTTCAACGGGGATAAAATTATGTGTAAATTAAAGAACATGGTCATTGGCTTCATAAGTTGAAAAGGGTCCCCCTTAAGATGTGCATATAAATAATTTTCCTTTGAATGCAAATTCACATGGCAGGTTCTGCTTTGTGGAGATCTTCTTCAACTCATGAAGACAATTCATCAGGCAACACAAATTTAATGAAGATAGTGACATGCATAACGAGAAATGGGCGTCTGCAGAATGACTTCATGCGGGATTTATCATCGCAATAAACGGTAGTGATAACCCACAAGTATAGGGGATTAGTTGTAGTCTCTTTCGATAAATAAGAGTGCCGAACCCAACGAGGATCTAAAGGTAGAACAAATATTCCCTCAAGTTCTATCGACCACCGATACAACTCTATGCATGCTTTACGTTCGCTTTACCTAGAACAAGTATGAAACTAGAGGTACTTTGTAGGTGTTGTTGGATAGGTTTGCAAGAAAATAAAGAGCACGTAAATAAAAAGTAGGGGCTTTTTAGATGAAGACACAACTAAGTTAGTTTTAGTAGAGAGCTTTGTGTCACGAGAAAGTTACCTGTCCGTAGGCAATCGATAACTAGACCGGTAATCACTATTGCAATTTTATATGAGGGAGAGGCATAAGCTAACATACTTTCTCTTCTTGGATCATATGCACTTATCATTGGAACTCTAGCAAGCATCCGCAACTACTAAAGATCATTAAGGTCAAACCCAACCATAGCATTATAAGGCATCAAGTCCTCTTTACTCCCATACGCAAACAACCTACTTACTCGGGTCTGTGCTTCTGTCACTCACACCACCCACCATAAGCAAATCATGAACATATTGCAAACCCTACAGCAGGGATCCCTCACGCTTGCGCGACACAGAGAGCACCATAGGACAGCACCAATAATAAAACATGCAACTCAAACCAATCGCGATCATCAATTAACCCATAGGACAAAACGGATCTACTCAAACATCATAGGATAGCCATACATCATTGGGAAATAATATATAGCGTTGAGCACCATATTTAAGTAGAGATTACAGTGGGTAAAAGAGGGGTTACACCGCTACATAGAGAGGGGGAAGAGGTGGTGATGATGGCGGTGAAGTTGTTGGTGTAGATCGTTGTTGCGATGATGGTCCCAGCGGCGTTCCGCATCGGGAGAGAGGGGGAGAGAGCCCCCCTTCTTCTTCTTCTACCTTAACCTTCCGCCTAGATGGGAAAAGGGTTTCCTCTCTGGTCCTTGGCTTCCATGGTGGCGGAGGGGCGAGAGCCCCTCCGAGATTGGATCTCTCTCTCTCTCTCTCTCTCTCTCTCTCTCTCTCTCTCTCTCTCTCTCTCTCTCTCTCTCCCTCCCCCTCCCCCCCTCCCTCCCTCCCTCCCTCCCTCCCTCCCTCCCTCTCTCTCTCTCTCTCTCTCTCTCTCTCTCTCTCTCTCTCTCTCTCTCTCTCTCTCTCTCTCTCTCTGTGTGTGTGTGTGTGTGTGTGTGTGTCTCCCCTTCTATTTCTGCGCTCCCAGATTCCGCCCTTTCACCATTTCTTAAATTTCTGGAGATCCTAACTCCGATTGGACTGAAATTTGGACACGATTTTTATCCGGAAATTGGCTTTATTGCGGCAAAAGAAGGGCACCAATCGCCTTACGGAGTGGCCATGTGGGCCCAGGGCGCGCCCTGCCCCCTGGGGCGCTCCCCTCACCCTCATGGGCCCCTCGGGCATCATCTCGCATTGATTCCACTTCCCAAAATTCACATATATTCCAAAAAAACCTCCGTAAGTTTTTATCCCGTTTGGACTCCGTTTGATGTGGATTTTCTGCGAAACAAAAAATGCAACAAACAAGAACTGGCACTGGGCACTGCATCAATATGTTAGTCCCAAAAATAGTATAAAAAGTTGACAAAACTATGTAAAAGTTGTAGAATATTGGCATGGAACAATAAAAAATTATAGATACGACGGGGACATATCAGCATCCCCAAGCTTAATTCCTACTTGTCCTCGAGTAGGTAAATGATAAAAAAGATCTTTTTGATGTGGAATGCTACCTAGCATAATCTTGATCATGTAATCTAATCATGGCATGAATATTAAGACACGAGTGATTCAAAGCAATAGTCCATCATTTGACATTAAGACAATAATACTTCAAGCATACTAATAAAGCAATCATGTCTTTTCAAAATAACATGGCCAAAGAAAGTTATCCCTACAAAATCATATGGTCTGGCTATGCTCCATCTTCACCACACAAAGTATTTAAATCATGCACAACCCTGGTTTTAGCCAAGCAATTGTTTCATACTTTAATATTCTCAAACCTTTTCAACTTTCATGCAATACATGAGCGTGAGCCATGGATATAGCACTATATGTGGAATAGAAGGTGGTTGTGAGGAGAGGACAAAAAAGGGAGAAAGTCTCACATCAACTAGGCAAATTAATGGGCTATGGAGATGCCCATCAATCGATATCGATGCAAGTGAGTAAGGATTGTCATGCAACGGATGCACCAGAGCTATAAGTGTATGAAAGCTCAAACTGAAAACTAAGTGGGTGTGCATCCAACTTGCTTCCTCATGAAGACCTCGGGCATTTGAGGAAGCCCATCATCGAAATATACAAGCCAAGTTCTATAATGAGAATTTCCCACTAGTATATGAAAGTGACAACATAGGAGACTCCCTTTGTGAAGAACAAGGTGCTAATTTGAAGCACAAGTGTGGTAAAAGGAAAGTAGCATTGCCCCTTCTCTCTTTTTCTCTCATTTTTCTGTTTTTGTTTTGTTTTGTTTTTTTGGTGGGCTTCTTTGGCCTCTTTTACTTTTTTGTGGGCTTCTTTGGCCTCTTTTTTTGTAAAGTCTGGAGACTCGTCCCAACTTGTGAGGGATTCATAGCTTCCATCATCCTTTCCTCACATGGTACAATGCTCTAATAATGATGATCATCAAACTTTTATTTACTTACATCTCAATATTACAACTCGATACTGGAACAAAATATGAATCTATATGAATGCCTCTGGCAGTGTACCAGGATGTGCAATGATCTAGCATAGCAAAGATATCAAAAAACAGACAAGCCATGAAAATATTATGCTAGCTATCTTACGATCATGCAAAGCAATATGGTAACGAATGCTCAAGCCGTGTATATGATGATGATGGAAGTTGCATTGCAATATATATCGGAATGGCTATGGAAATGCCATGATAGGTAGGTATAGTGGCTGTTTTGAGGAAGATATAAGGAGGGTTATGTGTGATAGAGCATATCGTATCACGGGGTGTGGATGCACCGGCGAAGTTTGCACCAACTCTCGAGGTGAGAAAGGGCAATGCACGGTACCGAAGAGGCTAGTGATACGTCTCCGTCGTATATACTTTTACAAACAATTTTGCCCTTGTTTTGGACTCTAACTTGCATATTTGAATGGAACTAACCCACACTGACGCTATTTTCAGCAGAATTGCCATGGTGTTATTTTTGTACAGAAATAAAAGTTCTTGGAATGACCTGAAAATCCACGGAGCAACTTTCCAGAATTAATAAAAAATACTGGAAAAAGAATCAGCACCAGGGGGCCCACACCCTGTCCACGAGGGTGGGGGGCGCGCCCCCTCCCCTAGGGCGTGCCCCCTGCCTCATGGGCCCCCTGGACGTCCACCGACCTCAACTCCAACTCCATATACTTGCTTTCGCGGAGAAAAAAAATCAAAGAGAAAGTTTCATCGCGTTTTATGATATGGAGCCGCCGCCAAGCCCTAATCTCTCTCGGGAGGGCTGATCTGGAGTCCATTCAGGGCTCCGGAGATGGGGATTCGTCGCCGTCGTCATCATCAACCATCCTCCATCACCAATTTCATGACGCTCACCGTCGTGCGTGAGTAATTCCATCGTAGGCTTGCTGGACGGTGATGGGTTGGATGAGATTTACCATGTAATCAAGTTAGTTTTGTTAGGGTTTGATCCCTAGTATCCACTATGTTCTGAGATTGATGTTGCTATGACTTTGCTATGCTTAATGCTTGTCACTAGGGCCCGAGTACCATGATTTCAGATCTGAACCTATTACTTTTTCATGAATATATGCGAGTTCTTGATCCTATCTTGCAAGTCTATAGTCACCTATTATGTGTTATAATCCGACAACCCCGAAGTGACAATAATCGGGATACTTCTCGGCGATGACTGTAGTTTGAGGAGTTCATGTATTCACTATGTTAATGCTTTGGTCTCGTACTCTATTAAAAGGAGGCCTTAATATCCCTTAGCTTCCATTAGGACCCCGCTGCCATGGGAGGGTAGGACAAAAGATGTCATGCAAGTTCTTTTCCATAAGCACGTATGACTATATTCGGAATACATGCCTACATTACATTGATGAACTGGAGCTAGTTCTGTGTCACCCTATGTTATAACTATTAAATGAGGAATTGCATCCGACATAATTATCCATCACCGATCCAATGTGAGCGAGTCCTGGACTAGGGGGTGTCCGGACAGCCGGACTATCATTATCCGCCGGACTCCAAAACTACGAAGATACAAGATTGAAGACTCCGTCCCGTGTCCGGATGGGACTTTCCTTGGCGTGGAAGGCAAGCTTGGCAATACGGATATGTAGATCTCCTACCATTGTAACCGACTCTGTGTAACCCTAGCCTCCTCCGGTGTCTATATAAACCGGAGGGCTTTCGTCCGTAGGAAAACATACATTACAACAATCATACCATAGGCTAGCTTCTAGGGTTTAGCCTCCTTGATCTCGTGGTAGATCCACTCTTGTACTACCCATATCATCAATATTAATCAAGCGGGACGAGGGTTTTACCTCCATCGAGAGGGCCCGAACTGGGTAAAAACATCGTGTCCTCGCCTCTTGTTACCATCCGCCTAGACGCACATATCGGGACCCCTACCGAGATCCGCCGGTTTTGACACCGACATTGGTGCTTTCATTGAGAGTTCCTCCGAGTCGCCACCGACAGAGCGGATGCCTCCACCCGCCTTCAAAGACGGTGTTTTCCACGGAGGGCCTTGGCCGCCGCCAAACTATCCGGCTTGGTGGTTTTCATGACCGCTTGTCCGCCGCCGCTTCGCAATGACTTCTCAAGTCGTCGGAAGCAATCTTTGCGCCAGCCCTAAAGCTGCCGAACAGTTAGATCAAATAGAGCTCTCGCTCGTTAACGAGCTCTTGGATCGCATCGCCGCCTCGGGAGTCGCTACGGACTACAAACCGATTGGGCTTAAAACCGATCCGAGAGAGATTAACTCTCCCTGTGCCACCCACCACGTCGCAGTGGTAGAGGAGCACACGGCAACTCTTTGCTGTGTTGAAAACAATTCATGTCCGATTCCCGAACCCTCCATGCTGGATTCCCGCGAGGGACGGACTTCGATCGAGCATTGAACTTAAAATCATGCATCGCCCGGACTCGCTGGATTGTGCCCAAGAAACCAAACTTCCAATTCGAAACCCCTTGGCCTTTGAGCACCAAGATGGGCAGGGATCCGGATTTTATTCCACCCACCCGCCTGCACATATGCGATCTATCTCTAATACGGCAAGAGCTGCTGAAACAAGACATCACCATGGGCCGATTCCTCCGGTTATGGACATGATAAAGGACTGCCGAGAGGAAAACGCAATGTCAATCTTCTCGCAATAACTGCACGGACAAGGGAATACTAAACGCCATTGATCGTCGCAAAATTACGCTTCACCGATCCGCATCCATTGTACGAAAGTATCTTGTGCGATGGAGAGCTTCGAGAAAACCGAAAATCAATTTTGGGATAATCCGAGCCAAACCCGATCCGCAGAGAAAAGGGCACCTTACACTCAGGCCCCGGATGCAAAAACGAAAAACAAAACCCAATAAGGAAACGGAACGTCTTCGAGGGATGGCTCAATGGACCCTGTAAGCTTCATAGTACGAGAGGAGCCGTCCCAACACATAGCCTTCGAGCATGTTGGATATTACGGCGGTGGCCAAAAGTGGCGAAGAGCTTCTAGCTCCGGAAACCACTCCAACAATACCAAAGACGGTATCAACAGTCTTGAGATCTTCGCATCAAACAATATGCGAAGCGAACAATCCGCGGACTCGCCAAGTCTACCAAGTAGCAACAACAAATCCATGGAGGACACAGCTATTACCTTCAACGCCAAATGACGAGCCTAAATTCGAACAACAAGAGCACCAACTGACCGGTACTTAGTCCCATAGTGGACGGCTTTCGACTGACAAAAGTCCTCATGGATGGCGGCAGCGGACTAAACCTCATTTACAAGGAAACTCTGCGAAAAATGGAAATCGATTGGAGCCGTATTGAGTGAAGCAGCACAACCTTTAGAGGAATAATCCCTAGCCGGGAAGCGAGCTGCACCGGAAAAATCACACTCGATGTGGTGTTCGGCTCTCCAGACAATTACAAATCTGAAGAAGTCACGTTCCAGGTGGCCCCGTTCAGCAGCGGGTATCACACCATATTAGGACGAGAGGCATTCACAATTTTTCAAGCAGTACGCCATTACGGGTACATGAAGCTCAAAATGCCTGGGCCCAGCGGAATAATCACTCTCGCTAGTGATCCGGACATAGCACTCCGCACCGAAAACAAGACAGCCGCACTAGCCCTCGAGGCACTATCCAAAGCCTTAGCGGCAGAAGAACTCATCACACAAGCGCTCACGGTGAACAGGACGATGTGATACTCGATAAAAGATCCAAGTCCACCTCCTTCAAACGAGCAGATGAAATAATAAAATTCCAGGTCCATCCAACGGAACCAACAAAGATGGCCTCCATTGGGGCACAATTGAACCCCGAAGTAGACGCCGCATTGCGCGAATTCCTTCGAGAAAATTGGGATATCTTCGCCTGGCATCCTTCGGACATGCCCGGAATCCCACGCAGGTTGGCAGAACACAGCCTAAACATCCTAAAAGGATTCAAGCCAGTCAAGCAGGCCCTTCGACGATTTTCCGAACCCAAAAGACAGGCAATGGGAGAGGAGCTAGCCAAACTACTGGAAGCCGGATTCATTAGAGATATCAAACATCCGGACTGGCTAGCAAATCTGGTGATGGTACCAAAGAAGGATAAATCCTGGCGCCTTTGTGTCAATTTTAAAGACCTCAATAAGGCTTGCCCAAAGGATCCCTTCCCTCTCCCCCGCATCGATCAAATTATCGATGCTACAACAGGGCACGATTCGTTGTGCTTCCTGGACGCATACTCTGGCTATCATCAAATCAAGATGGCGGAAGCAGACCAAGCCGCAACGGCATTTATCACTCCATATGGACCATTCTGCTTCAACACGATGCCCTTCGGACTCGTAAACGCCGGCGCAACATATCAGCGCATGATTCAAACATGTCCGCCACCCGGATCGGCAAAACAATCGAGGCATACGAGAGCGACGAGTCGTCAAAACAAAACACGTTGAAACTTTAGTAGACGATTTGAGGCTCACATTCGACAACCTCGAGCATATGACATCAAGTGAATCCGGAAAAATGCGTTTTGGCGTATCACCGAAAGCTGCTGGGCTTCATTGTATCCGGTAGAGGAATTGAAGAAAATCCGGCTAAAATCCGAGCTCTGTCACAGTTGGATATTCCAAAAGACCTCAAACAAATACAAAAATTAACAGGATGCGTGGTAGCCTTAAGCCGCTTTATCTCCCGTTTAGGAGAAAAGGCGCTGCCCCTCTATCGCCTCCTCAGGCGCACCGAACACTTCGAGTGGACGGATGCCGCCACTGCCGGACTTGAAGAAATAAAGGCCATATTGGCAACAAATCCGGTCCTGGCTGCGCCCACTTTGGGCGAACCAATGCTGTTATACATCGCAGCAACACATCAAGTTGTAAGCGCGGTCCTCGTCGTCGAACGAGCGACAGAAGGGAATAAATTCCCTCTTCAAAAACCAGTGTACTATGTATCCACCGTGTTAACCCCGCAAATCCGTTACCGCACTATCGAGAAGATAGCATATGCGGTGTTCATGGCGCCAAAGCTCCGACACTACTTTCAAGAGTGTTCGATAACAAATGGCCTCAAGTACCACTCAATGACATTATAAATAACCGCGACGCAACGGGCAGGATTGCAAAATGGGCCATTGAGCTCTTACCATTCGACATAACTTACAAACCTCGGCGAGCCATAAAGTCACAAGTTCGCTGATTGTCGCCGAATGGATGATGTTTAACTCCCTAAAGAGTATGGCGATACTCCAAGCGGACTATGCATTTCGACGGCTCCAAAATGTTGGCGGATCGGGGCTGGCGTCAGACTAACGTCCCCAACCGGAGATCTGACCCAAGATGTACTTCAAATAATGTACACGGACTCCAACAATGCAGCCGAATACGAGGCCTGTTACATGGTCTCCGGATGGCAGTCTCCATGGGCATTCAACGCCTAGAAGTGCGCGGGGATTCAAACCTTGCAATATCCCAAATAAATGGAGACTTTGACGCCAAGGATCCGAAAATGGCAGCATATCGCAACGCTGTTCTAAAAATGTCAGCTCGGTTTGAAGGACTGGAATTCCATCACATAGCTCGAGATAATAACCAGGCGGCCGACGATCGCACGCATCGGTGCGAAGCGTGATGCCGTCCCTCCTAATATCTTCCCGAACGGCTCTTCAAGCCATCCGTATTATGGGAAGAGGAGCCCGTAGTGACAAACCGAGAAAACCGTACCAACGGTTATTCGGCAGATGACATAACACCCTTCGCCCACGTCATAATGGCGAGAATCGCCGCGTGGGATGAACCTTTCCTAGCCTACTTACTTAGGCAGGAACTTCCCGAAGACCAAAATGAGGCCCGCTGCGTAGTCCGGCGATCGAAGGCCTACAAGGTCCATGAGGGAGAACTTTATAAGAAAAGTACCACCGGAGTCCTTCAAAGGTGTATCTACGAAGAAGAAGGGCGAAACCTCCTGGCTGAAATTCATGCCGGACTAGGCGGACACCACGCAACAGCCCGGGCCCTTGTAGGAAAGGCATTCCGACAGATTTTATTGGCCGACGGCCCGGCAGACGCAGCAGACTTGGTCCGGCGATGCGTTGGTTGTCGACTCTTTGCTAATCGAGCCATATGCCACCCACCGCCTCAAAACCATACCCATTACCCGGCCGTCATGTCCGGGGCTTGACATGGTTGGACCCCTTAAAGGGGAACTCACAAGCAAAGGTACCTATTGGTCATGGTGGATAAATTCACCAAATGGATAGAGGCCAAACCGGTCAAAACGGCAGAGTCCGGACCAGTGATAGACTTTATATCAGGGGTAGTACACCGTTACGGAGTCCCCCATAGCATCATCACCGACAACGGCACGAACTTCACAGCCGACGAGGTTAAGTCATGGTGCAAAAATATGGGCATCAAGCTCGACTATGCTTTAGTTTATCACCCTCAAACCAACGGTCAAGTGGAAAGAGCAAATGGTCTAATCATGAGCGGCATTAAACCCAGATTAGTGAGGTCACTTACTAAACCGACACACAATGGGTCGAGGAGCTCGACCAGACTGGGGCTGCGGACAACGCCTAACCGTACTACCGGATTCACACCATTCTTTATGGTATACGGCGCAGAGGCAGTCTTGCCCTGTGACATTATTCATAACTCACCTCGAGTGCGCATGTATGAGGAAAGAGTGGCCGAGCTTGATCGGCAGGACAGCTTGGACACATTGGAGGAAGAACGTGACATCGCGAAGGCTCATTCCGCATTTTATCAGCAGCATGCCCGAAGATATCAAAGCAGAGAAGTACGGGCCAAGACTTACAACGTTGGCGAACTAGTTCTATGCCTGCCGGACAAGAAAAAGGACAAGCTCAAGCCCAAATGGGAGGGTCCCTTCATTATCGATCAAGTCTTGACCGGCGGAGCATACCGTCTACGAAATGCGTCGGACAACCGACTCGAGCCGAACCCATGGAACGCAGCCCGCCTCCGACGATTCTATGCCTAGTGCCGGACTAAGAGTTCGTCCCCTTCCCCAGTCCAAACTTTTACATTTCGGCTGTCTTTCGTTTCTCTTTTCATGCCTTTTTATTTAAAAGCCCTTACGGGCCTATTTTCGCATCTTTTGCATACGTATGATGTGCCATCCGCACTCATTATTCCGGGGCTTCTTTACGAAGCTCAATTATCTGGGTTTCATACCCAGCACATGTGTCAAGCTTCCACATGTACCTTTTACTCGCCATTATATGCATCGATATGACTTAAGTATTGGCCAAGCTGGGTTGCTCGGCTCCTCGTGCTTACCCCACGCTCTCAATTGTTCGGCTAGGAGGTAAAGGAGCACCTCTGCGATTGTTACTACCGGTCACCGGATGTGTACCTCGGTGGGTGAAGCCGAAAGCTAGCGTTCTTAAGGGAATATTCGGTCGGTGACTTAAAAGATGACTTTTACCTATTTATCTATTTGCCCCGGATGTTTTATCGCTTTGCAGTCCGGACATGCACTTTAGGGCATGCCTCCGTGGAAAGGAACCCTTAACGGAACTATTCTCCCCGAAGATGTTTCTTACTAACCATGTATTATAACATAACTAGTTGGGCACTTGTCCGATAAAGCACTAATGACCCCTACGCTGGTCTCCATGCATACCACGGTTGTTTCTTAACCAAAAGGTATTCGGACACACTCCGGACTCTAGGGTCCCGAGGTCGGCTTAAAAGGTCGGCAAAGACAAACGATCTACAATCCGGCTAGAAGGCATTTCACATGTCATTTTAAAGGATAACATACATTGTCAAATTTACTGATTGTATTCCTCCTCAATCCCATCTAACAGGCTGTCTAGTTTGCAGTCCCGTTGGGAAAATTTAGCAGCCAACTCTACTTGGCTGTATACTAAACTCACAGGGATCTCCTTCCCATCGGGCCCCACCAGTCCAACTTCGGCCATGTGGTTGGGATCCGCCTTCTTGTACCGCTGCCTTCACCATGGCCCAAGCCTCCTCGGCACCTTGACGGCAAGCCGAAATCTTCCACAAACGGAAGCGCTGCCGACTCCTGCAGCTTCTCCATAAGCTCCCGAGGCCCTCGGGTAGGGTGAGGGCTGGCCATAAAGCCCGAACGACGCCGCCATTGCCTCGCCAAACTCATTCGAGTAGCTACAACAGTTCGGAAGTTGATCACCCGCTGATATGGGCATCTCCTCTGCGGGACGACCCGTGAGTATACCTACAAGACATATCATGTCAAAATACTTCCTCGCCGAACTCTTCTTTTCAAAAGAGTTCGCCAAGCACTTACTATAAATGCCGCGACAAGCCGCTGATTCTCCTTAACGGAGCCGGACAGCTCGGCCCGAACGCCTTTCAGCTCTTCTCCGAGCTTGGCGCTGGCATCCGGAGCTTGTTCCTTTCTGCTGAACCTGTTCAGACACACTCACCAGACCTTTAGTCGGGCGAGCAATGCTTGCTGTCCGGATCTTGTCCGCGGTACCGCAATGTCATTATTAGACTTCAAGACGCCGCATAGCGCTTATATTTATTAATAAAATGTGTTACGGAGGGTCTTTCCGTCTCCTCCCTGCGGCAACAAGTGCTTGCCTCAAGTTGGGCCTTGCAATCTTGCAGCCCCGAGACAGTGGGCGTTCTTCTCGGTAAGTGCTCAGATTTTCAAATGATCCTTAAATCAGTTAGCATAACTACTTTAAGTCTCGGGGCTACCGTATATACAACCATTGAAATTCCCTTACCGTGTGTCTTTCACATACCGCCCGTGGCTCGTAAAACCATTTTGAGCGCACGAGATGCGCGTCCCCTCGCATTAAAGGCATCCAATGCCTCGGGGAAAAGCACGCTTCACGAAATCTTGTCGCGGCGCCTATGGTTCATGGCGCTCTCCACCTCGCACTTGGTGGCGATGCTGTCGGTATCCTCCATTGGAGAAGGATCCGCTCGCGTCTTGCGCTTGCCTCCCCTCCGTGCCGGGCGCCGAGCCTGGCCGTGTTGGTCGGATCAACAATTCCTGCGCCGCAGATCCGGCGAGGCTTTTTCTCCTACAAAGATCATGAGCACTCAGCGTTTTCTAACGCGTTGCTCAAAATTCAAATACGAAGCTATACCTTTGCGGCGACGTTTCCGCCCGATCAAGCGCTCCTTTTCCGCTCGCTGGTCCGGACTGGCCTCTGTTGGCCAGCCTCCATGGCTCGGCTTCTGCCGTAAAGGCACTTCTGCGAAATACCGCTGCTCGCGAGGGTTAGAAATGGGCGAGAGAAGGATAATGGTGTCCGGACTTCGATCGCGGTCACTCGGGAAGCCGGACTTAGTCCGGGTAGGCCGCCGTAATGGCAACCTGTGGCACTATCTATGCTAAGCTGGTGATACACCCCGCCAATCAGCTCCACCTCGATGTCCGGTCCTCTTCGAGGTCGGATCCAAGGATCCTTCGGATCCTCGGGTTGCGGAGCAGACTCACCATGTCCTCCACGGTCCCGCGCGAGATCCCGCGCCAAGACATAATGTAAGAAGCTTAAACTTGAAAGCATGGGTTGAGCCCTTCAAGGTGTTCACTTACCCATCCTCTAGGGTTGATCATGGAAAACCCATTCAAAGGGTTCGCTCAAGGAAATCCTCCTTCTCCCCTTGTACAGTGGACATGATCTTTACCAGATCCTCGGTGAATCGGCCCTTCTTGGACGTCTTGGGTGGCATCGTCTTCCCGCTGAAATCCCACATGGGTGGCCTCAGATTGCGGTGGCTGTACCCTCGCTGATGCATGTCGCCATGACTCGATCATGATCAAGCCGGAATGAGCCATTAATCTTATTCGCCCATCAAGTAATGGACGCTCTTGTCTTCCTCCAATCGGGGCTCATGGGCGCCACCGAGGCGTTTCTTCAAGGGAGCAGCACTAAACTCCGGAGGCCGATCCGGACTGGGTCAGCAATGAGCGCCTCCTATATAAACCCACCCGAGGGCCGGTCTTGGACGCCTTCTTGGGAGTACCGGATAGGTATCCGGTCCCGGCGATGCGCCATATTTCGGCACCGCCCACTTGATATATGGACCCCTCATGAGAACGGGGTACGAGGCAAAACAGCCTCTTCCACAATGCAAAATGGGGCTCGATGCCCAGGAATAGCTCACAAAGAGCTACGTACCCGCGATATGCGTGATGAGGCGGGCGTGAGGTGGTGGAGCTGGAGTCCGAGAACTCGAGGAGCCCGCGGAGGAACGGATGTATTGGAAATCTGAGTCCCCTTATCAGATAGGGGACAAAGCACACTCGATCCCCCTTATTGGGGCTTGGAGTGTCCTCCGCCTGCCTCCCACCTTGATAAGTAACCAGTCCGGCCCGGACTGGGACCATGAAGGCCGGAGGAGAAATCCCCGCTTGAGCTTTACTAGCTCGTTGTGCGAAATAGAGCACCTCCTCCACCTCTCGGCGGTGGGCTGGGAGCGCGTGAAGAAGAGCGCGCTGACGATCCATGATGGAATGGATTGCTAGGTCAAAGGCGCTCGATGGAGTATTCGGGAGGAAGACGGTGTGGTTTGGATCTGGATTCTTGCCTCTTTTATAGGCGGACGGCTCGCACAATTAGGGGTGAAATGCAAAGACACCGGCTTTTCGCATTAGTGCGACGCGTGGAAGAGGGCCATTATTTGGCGAGAAGCCGAGGAACACAAGATTCAAGATGAAGCCGGATATTGCTCGGCGGTACATGGAATTTGAAGGAGAACCCGCCTTGCAACGCCAAGACTATAAACACGCTGGACTTATCGTCATTGAAGCCTGGTTCGGGGCTACCGAGGAGTCTCGACTAGGGGTGTCCGGACAGCGGACTATCATTATCCGCCGGACTCCAAGACTACGAAGATACAAGATTGAAGACTCCGTCCGTGTCCGGATGGGACTTTCCTTGGCGTGGAAGGCAAGCTTGGCAATACGGATATGTAGATCTCCTACCATTGTAACCGACTCTGTGTAACCCTAGCCTCCTCCGGTGTCTATATAAACCTGAGGGCTTTAGTCCGTAGGACAACATACATTACAACAATCATACCATAGGCTAGCTTCTAGGGTTTAGCCTCCTTGATCTCGTGGTAGATCCACTCTTGTACTACCCATATCATCAATATTAATCAAGCAGGACGTAGGGTTTTACCTCCATCGAGAGGGCCCAAACCTGGGTAAAAACATCATGTCCCTCGTCTCCTGTTACCATCTGCCTAGACGCACAGTTCGGGACCCCCTACCCGAGATCCGCCGGTTTTGACACCGACACAATGCCTACGAGCTTTTCACATATTGTGCTTTGCTTATTTACTTTACCGTTGACACTGTTACAATTACTAAAAAACTGCTACTGTTACTTTTGCTACCGTTACCGTTACTTACATACTACTTTGCTACTAAATACTTTGCTGAGATACTAAGTTATCCAGGTGTGGTTGAATTGACAACTCAACCGCTAATACTTGATAATATTCTTTGGCTCCCCTTGTGTCGAATCAATAAATTTGGGTTGAATACTCTACCCTCAAAAACTGTTGCGATCCCTTATACTTGTGGGTTATCAGCTAGCAATGGTGGAAGGGCGAGAGTGCGCATAATCCATGGACTCAACATTAGTCATAAAGAACTCACATACTTATTGCAAAAATTTATTAGCCATCGAAACAAAATACTACACGCATGCTCCTAGGGGAAGGGTTGGTAGGAGTTAACCATCGCCGCGATCTCGACCTCCACACAAAGGATGACAATCAAAAATTAAATCATGCTCCGACTTCATCACATAACGGTTCATCTTAGGTGCATGCTACAGGAGTCACAAACTTTAACACAAGTATTTCTACCAATCCACAATTACTCACTAGCATGACTCTAATATCACCACCTTTTTATCGCAAAACTATTGGAAGGAATCAAACAAATCATATTCAATGATCTACAAGTTTTATGTAGGATTTATGACTAACCATGTGAATGACCAATTCATGTCATCTCTCTAAATAGATATAAGTGAAGCAAGAGAGTTTAATTCTTTCTACAAAAGATATGCCCATGCTCTAACAAATATAAGTGAAGAAAAAGATCATTCTACAAATGGCGGTTTTCTATGTGTAGGGAAACAGGCAATCCAAACTTCAAATGATATAAGTGAAGCACATGAAGCATTCTATAAAGCCATACTCAAAAGATATAAGTGAAGTGCAAAGAGCATTCTATAAGTCAACCAAGGACTTTCTCGTACCATCATGGTGCAATTATTAAAAGAAAAATAAAAAGCACACGACGCTCCAAGATTTAGGCATATCATGTGACGAATAAAAATATAGCTCTAAGTAAAATTACCGATGATCGTTCGAAGAAAGAGGGGATGCCTTCCGGGGCATCCCCAAGCTTAGTTGCTTGGGAGTCCTTGAATATTACCTTGGGGTGCCTCGGGCATCCCCAATCTTAGGCTCTTGCCACTCCTTATTCCTTCATCTATCGTGATATCACCAAAACTTGAAAACTTCAATCACACAAAACTTAACAAAACCCTCGTGAGATCCGTTAGTATAATAAAACAAATCACCACTTTAAGTACTGTTGCAAAACCATTCATATTTTATTTTAAAATTGTAGCTACTGTATTATAACTTCTCCATGGGTTATACCACCGATAAAGTCTATAGTTTCATCAAAACGAGCAAAACAATGCATCAAAAACAGAATCTGTCTTAAACAGGACAGTCTGTAGCAATCTGAACATCTACCATACTTATGTAACTCCAAAAATTCTGGCAAATTAGGAAAAAATAAAAATATGTATAGAAGTACTGTGCAAAAAATTTCAGAACTGTTTGACTTTGCAGTAAAAAATGTAAAATCACACACTAGAGCCAAAGTTTCTGTTTTTGCACCGTAGAAACCAAACAAGCAATCTAATCATCTTAAAGGCAAATCTTGGCACATTATTTTTATAATACAATGGATTTATACAAGGGGATAATTATTTTTGTAGAAAAGTCTGTGTAATTAAGATTCACAAAGTTTCTATGGGCATGAACAAAGTTCAAGGCATGCTCCCACTTTAACAATGCTCGTCTCTCTCACTTTCACTTTTCTTTTTGAAAAGTTTTAGGTTCCCCACTTTATTTTTTTGTTTTTAAACTTTATAAAAGCACATAAAAGAAATAAATGACTCTATAAAACTTCCGGGTTGTCTCCCTGGCAGCGCTTTCTTTAAAGCCATTAAGCTAGGCATATAATGCTCAAGTAATGGATCCACCCGGACCCCAAGGTATATCAAAGCCAATTTTAATTAACAATGATTTGTAATTTAGTAGTGAGCACAAAGTACATATATCATGCAATGACGAAGTCTAACTGTCTTCCTATGCATCGGCATGTCATAAAAGAACAATTCATGCACACAAAGTAAAGGCGAATGCATAGTATAAGCAGTTTCTTGCAATTTTATCGTGTTGGAAACATAGAGAGGTGGAGATGTAGTTCCTCTCTCATAATGATTGCAAGTAGGAGCAGCAAGCACATGCATATTACATTCATCAAAAATATCATGTGCAACGGTAAAAGGCAACCCATCAAAATAATCCTTAATAAGCACAATCTTCTCCTATATAGTGTAGTTGGGAGAATTCAAAAAGATAATAGGACTATCATGCGTGGGTGCAATAGAAACAATTCCATTCTTAACATAAGGAACTATAGCAAGTTTAGCTCCATAAGCATCATTCATATTGGCATCATGGCCACAAGCATAGCAAGCATCAAGTTCATCAAAAAGGGGTATTTCAAATGAATCAATGGGATCATAGCAATTATCATAGCATTCATCCTTCGGAAAGAATGAAGGGACATTAAACAATGTATGAGTTGGAGGGTTACTCTCATTAGAAGGTGGGCATGGGTAGCTAATCCGCTCTTCCTCCCTTTGTTCTTCGCTCTCCTCATCATCTTTTTCATCCAATGAGCTCACAGTTTCGGCAATTTCTTCTTCCATAGATTCCTGCAAAATATTAGTCTCTTCTTGGACAATGGAGACTTTCTCAATAAATGCATCAATATCGGCATTGTATTCATAATTCTCATAGCAATATTTAAGTATAGCAAAATTTTCAGGCCTATAAATATCATCATCAAAAGCTTCATACTTTTCAAACAAAGATTCAATTTCATAAGCACCCTTAAAAGCAACAAATTCTTCTATTCATTCCACATCATAGTAATCATATATACCATTAGCATAAGAAGCCAAGGTTTCATTATCACTAAATCTGCATGAAAATGGAAGGTGTGGAGCCTTCCTCCTAGAGCAACAAGTATAATCATTATCTCAAGCATAGTTGCCGAGCATACCAATGCAACATATGAATTTGATCCCATAATAGTTTCCCTTTTTGAGTCAAGCGATAATCCCTAAAGTATACACATTGATCCAACATGTCTCCCGTTATATAATTGATTGGGGTTTTCTCAGGATTATTAAAGTAGTGCATAATATCTTTCGCATAATGCGCATTGAGGGTTTTAGGAGGTTCTCCATCTCCATGAGTAGCAAGTACACCTAATTGTTTTGGTATATTGTGTTCCATATCCATAACTAAAGATAGAGAACAACTTAGAACATAAAAATAAAAACTACTTAGTGATAAAGCAAACAAGCACACACCAGAATATTCACCCCACGCTATTGCTCCCCGGCAACGGCGCTAGGAAAAGGTCTTGATAACCCACAAGTATAGGGGATCAGTTGTAGCCTCTTTCGATAAATAAGAGTGTCGAACCCAACAAGGATCTAAACACTACAAAAAAGGACACATCCGTGACATTTTGGGCCGAACGAAATTTTTTTCTGTCATACTTATGACACTTCTATGACGATAATTGTGACAAAACCTGGTATCATCATAGATGTGGTGGGCTCCTACTTCTATGAAAAAAATCATGACAGAAAATGGGCTTTTCGTCCTGGGCGGGCCGGAGATGCAGCTGCATGACATTCTTTGGGCCGTCCATGACAAAAAAACTGTGGTAGAAGCAAGGGCGAGGAAAATATCGGGGTGTTCCTGGTTGCAGTGGGTGGTCGGGGCCGAGAGATGCAAGGAGGTTTGCGCGTTTCTCTCGTACACGCACGCGCATGGGTGCGAGGCATTGGGCTATAATTGAATCCGAGCGAGGCGTTCGCCTACTCAACCCGAGTGATTGCACTATAGGCTACGCTTTACTGAACCCGAGCGATCGCTCGATGGTTGTTAACTGAACCCGATCAAGCGATTCCTTCGCTACTGCTGCTAACTGAAGCCGAGCGATGCTGCCTCTGGATGAACAATGAGCGTTGCTGGGGGGGTTTGGATGAACAGTTCCTGGTGGGGGTGGATGAACAGGACCTCATGGTGTTGCCTCTGGATGAACAGGACCCCGATTGATCGAGTCGGTTGGGGCTAGATGAACAGGACCCTGTGGAGGGCTGGATGAACAGGACGACCCCGTGGAGGCTGGATGAACAGTAGACATTGGAGGGCTGGATGAACAGTAGCCTGAGGAGGGGTGGTTGAACAGGAGCCCGTGGAGAGGGCTGGTTGAACAGTAGACGGTCGAGTAGCGCGCGGTGGAAGCTGGATGAACAGGAACCTGTGGATGAACAGTCGCAGGTGGAGGCTGGAGGAGGTCGATGGTGGATGAACAGTAGCCATGGAGGCTGGAGGAGGTCGACGGTGGAGATGAGCAGTATCCCGTGGAGTCCCGTTTTGCGGTACGCCACACCCCTCCCGATGAACAGGAACCCCGTTTCGACCGCAGCGCTCCAACACAAGTCCGTTCCCTCCGTTTTGCGGTACGCCACACCCCTCCTGATCAACAGGACCCCGTTTTGACCGTAGGAGGTCCAACACAAGTCTGTTTCCTTCATTTTACGGTATGCCAGACCCCTCCCGATGAACAGGATCCTGTTTTGAACGTGGCCGGTCAAACACAAGGCCGTTTCCTTTGTTCTGCGATACGCCAGGCCTCGTTTCCATTGGCTATTCCTTCCAAGCCGGTTGTCTCCCACGCGTTCCGTTGCCTCCTGATGAACACGATGCATTCCGTTGCCTCCTCATGAACATGATGACGACGTAGTTTCTCCATTCCAACCAAGCCATGTACACGAGCCCTGGCCGTACGTATGCGCGAGTAGGCGTTCGAGACCCGCCAGATGTATGCGTGCGTGGTCAGATGTTACTTTCTTGCACCTCGCCATTGTGCGACGTGTATATGCTACGCGGCGCCTCTACTATGACACGCGGCGCGCTCTACATCGACCAAGATGTACGCATACCGTCACGACCAGAATGACAACCCTACGTACGCTTCAACCAGGTGGGTCCCGACTGTCAGTCACTTACTTGAGTGCAAAGATGTAGCTGGTGGGTCCCAGCAGTCAGGGGAAACGTTTTTTTCGCGAAATATGGTGGCCCGTCCGGTGGGTCCCCACTATTAGGTGGAGGAATAATTTTTTTGCGCGTAATAAGGAGGCACTTCCGTGCGGCTGCCGTGGACCCAGCTGTCAGCCTCTCCACGTACAGTACTCTTCCGATGGAAGTTGGTCGTTGACCACATTGACCACGCCGCGCCGAGAGCACCACGACGGTGGACGACAGCGAGGCCTAGTAAGGGGATGACGCGGAGCCGGGGAAGACGCGGTCGTGGAAGCCCGCGCGAAGAGCGACCAACGCTGGTTTGGGCGGCTGGAGCAAGAAGACCAGAGGTTGAAGAAGCACTACTGCCATTGGATGGACATCGTACGGTCACTGGAGCTAGAATCGTTCATATTGACTAGGTTGACAAAGCCCTCTGTCCCCGTCAACTTAGTAGGCCCACAAGTCAGCCTCCCACCAAGGTGGGTCCTAGCTAGCAGGGGGAGTATTCATTTTTTTCTACGTAATAAGGTGGCACTTCCGGTGGGTCCGAGCTGACAGCGGGGGGGGGGGGGGACTTTTTTGCGCAAAATACGGTGGGTCCCAGTAGTCAGGGGGAATGTTTTTTTCGCAAAATACGGTGGCCCGTCCGGTAGGTCCCTGCTGTCAGGTGGAGGAATCATTATTTTCCGCGTAATAAGGAGGCACTTCCTTGCTACGGCCGTGGACCCAGTTGTCAATCTCTCCACGTATAGTACACTTCCGATGGAAGTCGTTCATTGACCATGTTGACCACACTGCGTTCCGTTGCATGCATGCGTCCATGGGCGTGGTGCGTCCCCACTGTCAGCCTCTCACGTACAGTCATCTTCCGATTACTCTCGGTTGTTGACCATGTTGACCACACCATGCCGAGCGCACCAAGGCCGGTGGACGATGGCGAGGCCCCAGACTGGAACGACCCAGAGATGGGGAAGACGGGGCAGTGGAGTCGCAGATGGAGAGGAGTGGGAAACTTGACTGGTTCGGGTGCGTGGCAGCATAGGCACGGTGCCGCCCATGGGAGACAGGAGCAAGAACAGAGGTTGAAGAAGGAGCACGGCTGTTGGATTAACATCCAATGGTCCAGCTGCTAGAATCATTTGTTGATTAAGTTGTCAAAGCCCTGCGTACACGTCTGCTTAGTAGGCCCACAAGTCAGCCACCAAATCTGACAGGTTCCAGCTGTCAACGAGAGGAATAATTTTTTTTGCATAACAAGAAGGCACTTCCTTCCGTAGTAAGATACAACCGTGGGTCCCAAATTGTCGTGGAGGAAACATTTTTTCAGCTTAATAAGGAGGAACTTTCCTTGCGTGCGACCATTGTCCTCGTGGGTCCCAGCCGTCAGGCTCTCCACGTACAGTCCTCTTCCGATGACTCTCGTCTGTTGACCACACCACACCAAGCGCAGCGAGGCGGTGGATGATGGCGAGGCCCGGATGGGATGACTCGGAGATGGGAAGACGCGGCAGTGGAGTCGCAGATTGAGAGGAGGAGAAGGGTTATAACTAGTTTTGGTGCGGCGTGGGGCTGCAGTCGGTGGAGAATAACAGGAGGTGTGGAGGGGTGGAGGGATAGCCTGGCCGGCGGTGGGGTAGCGCTTCGCAGCGATGCGTGCTAAGTAGAGCCGCTAGCCGCCGGAGGCCGGACCAGGCGGCCCCGGCGACGCTGGAGGAAGAAGACGAGAGATTGAAGGTGCATGTCGGCCGTTGGATATAAATCCAATGGATGTGGATGTCATAATCATTTGTTGACCAAGTTGACAACGCCCTATGTAGGCTTCGACCTATTGGCCCACATGTCTGCCTGCAAAAATGTGGCATATGTTTAACCCATGTTTTCTAGAATGTACAGTCCATTTGCTGGGCTAGGTGAAGAAATAATTTTGCGTCAATGCGGCCCATTTATATTTTCTAAGAAATCCCAGCCCATTTGCACTTCCTTGAAATACACGAATTAGCTGGGCTCATTATATATATAATGTTATGTTAGAAGGAGCAATTAATATCAAAAAATAAACCGGAGAGGCACGTTATATATATATATATATATAATTAACAAATTAGCGAGTTATTGCTCAGAATAAAAATGAGCGTGTTATTATTACATTGGTCCTTAAAATCTTCGCAAGCTTTTGTACGCAATCACCAGGATTTTTCTTGCATGTGAGTCAAAAACAACCAGGATTTTCCTTGCCAACTTCTGTTAAACATTTAATTTTATAAGTTAATAACACGTGGGATGTTTTTATAATGTATATATAAGTCTTTATAAAATATACGATAATAGTAATAATATAAATATATATAATGTGGTTAGAAGGGAAAACATAAATTGGACACATCATTATTATTCTTATATATAGATAAATAGAACAGAGACCTGCGTTTTATTAAAAAAATACATTGGGCTGCGGATCTTTAAGAAAAAGCCCATAGGCCGGTATGGACCTCAAAAAATAAGTTGAAACCATTGTCTCCGTATGTCATGGGCTACGCATGTTAAAATACAAAACCTAGGCCTAGCTGATACTTGTTCGCCCTCCGAAAAAAATGATGCTAGATCCCCGAGCGAACTGGATTAAAGAGGGGGCCGGCGGCATGACTGAAGAAGCACATCAAGAGCAATTTTTTTCTTCAGTGGATGGCTCTTGATGGCATTTTTTTACTTGCCTCTGCACCATACAACTTGTATTTTTAGCCTCCCAGTCTGTGGTGGACCAGCAGCCCATTTGCTGGGTGGGCCAACCTACAGAAACCAGCACTCGATTTTTCATCAAGCCCCATAAACAACGCATTACTATGTTTGTTTTGAGGCCGAAAACATTACGGCAGGGGTTGAGCGGGGGAGGGGGGAAGACAGAGCAAAAAGATTAAAAAGAGCTGATGCGTCGTTGCTACCCTAACAAAGCAGGTGCAATTCTTCTCGGGAATAAGGTGTGCCGTTGACACCCACACGTCACATACCCCACAGTAGGCATACTAACAAGTTCACAGACAAGTACAACAGAAAGGGTAAACATTCGTATCAAACTCAGGTTTACAGGACACGTTCATATTCATAGCCAACATTCACTATCAACAACTCAAAAGATTCATATATACACAAGTTCAGCATGTCTATGCATCCAAATGATTGATAGATCACACGACAATATTCATATATAGTTCACAAAAAGATTCAGATATACACATGTTCAGTATGTTTATGCATCCAAATGATTGAGATCACAACCAATATGATCCATGGATGAACTTTAATTACCTAGGGTACAGACTGGTAAATGGTGTTCAGTCGGAGGTACTTCTTGCTAAAATTAATGCTTGTACGAGTAAACTTTTGAGTACATAAGAGGCAACACAGACAATCGGAACTTTGCTTGTAGGTTTATCCTCAAATAGTGACCTCGTGTCGAGGGAGGTTTGAGCAACTTGGCCACTACTTTCATCCAACTACTTTACTGCCTCATCTTGGTCCTGTAGCTCGCCAAAATTTTACATTGCAGACGAGAAAGAAGGAAGTTGAGAAAATGAACCACCCATATTTTTTGTGCAGTTCAACTGAAATGGAGCATCCTTGGCATGCAGACTGATTAAGTGCCAGATGAATATACGCGTCAACCAACTTGTCTAGAGTCTTTAGACTCCATGCCATACAGTTCGCTACCATATCTGCCGATAACCAAAAGGCAGAAGTCGGGACCAAAGACTAGACTGTGTTTTTCTGGGCTATGCGCCAAGCAATATTTTTGGCGTCCACTCTCCTAATACTTGGAGTTTGACAACTGGTTGATGCCGGTTGATACTCGAATGAATATAGGCACTTCTTGTCAACATCGATGCTTGTCTGAGTGAACTTTGGAGTACATAGCAGCAGCATAAGTATCTGTCCATCTGATCTTTTTGTGCAGTTCTACTGAAATCACCCAATGCAATGATTTTCCTACGAGTTCAGGCTCCAAGTCACTCCTTTATAAAATCAGCAAATAGCAGCACAATACCAAATTATGAATACATGACAAGCAAAATAATCAGGATAAAGACCAGTACCAACCTGTGTGAGGTAGCATATCAATTACTATTTCCTTTGACTGGAAGCCGAGATAAGCAAAGCGACTGACAGCAAAGGAAGAAAGCATGCCCAGATTAGCGACTAACAGGAAAGGACGGAAGCTGTGGAGGCAATGAAGCACCCAAAGTTTTTGTGCAGTTCCACCAAAATCAAGCATCCCTGTTGGCACATATATTGAGAGAGTGAGATTACTGTAATAGTGGGACTAGTTGATGAAACATACACTAACAAATAGAAGCACCGTCATTATCTTAATGGGTAAAGTTAGCAACATAGTAGTCTTGCTTAAAGAGAGGTATTAGTTTATTTAATCAGTGCCAATTAGCTCAACACTCAAAGCATTGCCTATATCATAGGTTGCAAAACTTTAACGTGCAAAGATAAAGGAGTTTCTCATGACAGTAGCATGATACAAATAGAGATGACAGCAAACTAATATGGATGAAGGCCTTAGGCCTGTACCAACCTAAGGGAAAAAGCTTATTCATGTAGTCCCATAAGAGATGATAAAGCACTCACTGGAATCACTCAATAGTATATATTTTTGTGCACTTCAAATGTATGGTTGAAATCACTCTTGTTTACCAGTGCTGAGATTATATCAAAATATTATCAAGAACTTCCAGCATAGTTAAAGCACTCGCTAGGATATAGTTCATTGTATTGTCTTGTGTAGTTCCACTAAAATGTATGATTGGCACGACATGATCCCTATTTGCACAAGTAGGAACAAGGTGAAACTTTCATTAGCTTAGTGATAAAGGATAGAAAGACATTAGCATATTACTCTAACAGTAGCATCAAATTCATGATGGACAATAGCAAAACATTGCCTCATTGAACCAATGGCAATAAATTGACATGCAAAACAATAGCACTATTATGTCATGACACTAATAATATTCCCTCCCTGCTCCACCACATGATTCGCCTCCATAGACAAACATACACACATACATGATTCATCATAGGGTGCTACTAAAGATTTGTTTAACTCCGACTGGAAAATTAGGCAGCAATAAATTAGTGGTACTTAAGTACTCCTAATTAATTAAGTGAGACAACAGAAGTGGAAGGGCTCCCTGGAGGATCGTCTCACATGTAAGGTAGTCATTGCCTGATCCCTTGAATGGCCTCGACTGAGGCCTTTGGCTTCTGCAAGATCGCCTTGGCACTGTTTATTATTCTTCTTCTTCTTCCTCTTCATCCTCTGTTTCTGTTTCTCCTCACCAGTTAGTGAAACCTAGTACATGATTGGCCTTCTATTTCAGAATTGGTTTTGTTAGTGAGGGAGTACAAGTGTACTAGTAAAAAATAGCATTATTTTCTCATGGCAGTCGCAAAATAGAGATGAACACATGCATTAAATATCATTCTTACCTAAAGGAAGGTTATGGCGCCAATATGGATGATGAGGATTGGAACACAGATCTCCCTTTGTGCAGTTCCACCGAAATGAACCAACTATTCCATTCTGACATTCCAGTTAAACAACACAAAAGTCACTTCTTTTAAGAAGAGTTTTGTGCAGTGCACCAAAAGGTCACAATAGCAACCAGGTGAAATGGATATCCCTGTTTGCACAAAAAGCTACAGAGGAAACAGTCAGAGTCTCAAACAATTACAGGCAAAAACATTTGGCTAAACTTGTCATGGCTTATAATAGTGGCATGGCTTCATTTTACCAGGGTCATTAGATTAACATCTAAATATTTGGTATAATGGCATGGGACAGTGGGTGCACCAGCAGTCCAGCACCATGTACATAAATAGGGGCATAAAGTGGTGACTCATAGTTTGTTGCCCCGAGAAACAAACATCCAAGAAACATATCTGGGTTGGTCCCATTTTTGTTCACTCTAGCCACGTACACCTATGTGTGGATAGCAAATCTAGTCCTGGTCATACCACTGTGTACAACGTTACCCCTATATTTCCCTTCTCGACCAAGAGACCGATTGATGACCGATCATCTCGATTTCACCCCTTTCCTTCCTGTTTGTACCAAGTCCGATGTACATACTAAATTCCCCCACCCCCACTTTATTTCTTGTTTGAACCAAGTACAAGATTCGACTACATGAAGTAGCTTTACCTCTAACACTAGAAGAAAAAAATAGGTGACGTTGGACCATCCGATCGAGAGGGGCTGAGAGGTAGAAAATGATGCACATGCAGCGACGTAGCAAGCTGGGGAAGTAGAGCTAAGGCGGTTTCGAAGGAAGATATACCTGAAGGTCGTCAGGATGTGGATAGGTGGGCGGCAGGAGACCGGATCCGCCCACACTAGGGCAATGACGAAGGGATCGGAGGACCTCCCGCGCCGGTGCTCGGCTAGAGATAACAGTGTGGCCGGCAGTGGGTCTCCTCCCTCATTGTCGACGACGGCCAAAACGCTGCCCCTCCTCCCCTTCACCAGCGGAGGGGGATACGTCCGGATCTGTAACCAGCGGCGAGGATAGAAAGACAGTGTTTTTTGAAGGGAGAAAGACAGCGTTCCCACCCCTATCTTGTTTAGATCTGGAGAGGATGAGAGTGTGTGAATAGAGCAGCCTAGCAAGCAAGCGCGGAGGCTCCGGCCTATATATATGTAGTGGGGTAGTTTTCCTTTTTCACTCCATCAAAACAATCGTTTAAAGTTGTGTACTACGTGCCAGGTCGCCTTTTTTTAGTTGTTGATTGTTTTTGAGATAGCTACCCGCTTGTTCCAAGTGGTGTTATGGTGTGCCAGGTCACGATTTGTATCATCCAAGTCTGGTACAAGTCCCTCCATTAAATGAACAACCGCCCCCTCGTAAAAATTGTGAACAAGCCCATGGCTAAAATTATCGGAAATGTGGGTTGCCCCAACATGCATTATTAATTATATTTTCTACTCCTACGTTCCTAAATATAAGTCTTTTTTATTAGCCACACCTAAAACAAGATTTTTTTTATTAGCAGTGAACCCCACATGTCATAGACACAAAAAGCATGGCAAGATTCCCTTAGGCAAGCCAAAGTGTGTCTAACAATTTGAGCAACTCAAGTTAGGCAAGTGTGGCAAGTGTGGGAAAAATAATGTGGCAACATAAGACAAACATAGTCACAGTCCAAACAGCCCCGTAATTTTTTGTGACATGCATGAAAATTTGGTTAGTTAAATTTATAGTCAAAATTTGGCAAGGTGCATCAAATCAACACATGCAAGTATCAAAAGGAAAGTCATGACATGCATGCATGCGTTGTACTCCCTCCGTTTCCAAATATAAGTCTTTTTAGAGATTGCAACAAGTGACTACATATGAAGCAAAATATGTCTACATACATCCGTAAGTTGTAGTCCATTTGAAATGTGTAAAAGGACTTATATCGAGTGCAGTGGTTTGATGTGTCGCGTCAACTCATACAAGACCGAGAAGTTTGATTACTATAACGCCCTCTCCCTCGCGCACTAAGCTCCGGTGCCTTAACTACACCTGCCTTTGGCTGCATGACAGGTGGGGCAACCACCTGTTGGGCCCACCTGTCATAGACGCAAAGGCAGGAGCAGTAAGTCAATGAAGCTGCGTCCCTCCCTCGCGCATGAGGGTGGTGGCTGGCAGGACTAGTAGAAGCTTTCGCTACACGCTATCCCTCTCGCACGAGGTGGACGAACATGCAGCAGTGGATTTGATACTATAGAAGTAGGAGTAACATCATTGTTCGTCTTCTCGAAGAGGCGAAGAGCCAAGCGCAACCCGAACGTGGCTGTTGTGAACCCTCGCATGGCAATCTTTGTGTAGGGGTGGGGCGTGGTGCGGTGCCTTGAAGCACGCATATAGCCAGGCTCTTGCATGAGACAAAATTGCTATTTGAGCCCACTATTGTAGTAGTAGTACTTGCTAGTATAGCCCTGTTAACGGAAAAGGAGTATTTGCCTTTCTAGAGATTTCAACAAGTGACTAGACTACACCACGTGCAATACTCCCTCCCTTCCGGTTTATAGGGCTCAAATCTCATCAACCAAGGCATTTTGGGATTGGAACACCCGCAATATTTTACTGGTACTACTTGCTATGCATGCATGCGACGGGCAGCTGGTGTCTGAGGGGCCAAGGCAGTCAGAAGCGGGCTTGGAAGCGGTACGGACTCTCGCATGGCCCACCTCACATTATCACCATGTATTTCTTGGAGTCCGTGCACGGCGGGCGGGTGATCTCCTCTCCCTCCCCCGTCTCTCTCTTCTCAGTCGACGCCCACCGAGTGATTAGATTTCGGCTATCAACGATTTATTTAATTGTAGTCCCACATGTCAGTGAAATTGCAAGACAACGCGTGTCCCCTCTGGTGAGCGGCGTGCGAGCTGGACTGTCGGGGGTGCGACACGTACGAGTCGTAAGTGTGCCGCCTTTTCCTTTAGAACTTGCAAAGTGTAACATTTTTGCGTGATCGATCGATAGAAATCCAGAACAAAATGGCGAGGGTGGTGCTTTCCCGCTCGTTAGGCGGGCTAGTTTGAGTGATTTGACGTGCTACAGTGCCGTACACTTGCTCCATTTTTATGTAAGCAAGAGTTTACACTCTTACGTGGGAGGAGTGCGGAACACCGCGGATCTGATTTTGATCGAGGGATAAGTATTCCCTACCAAATAATGGAGCACTGTTAGCGGTTATAGCATGATAGTTAGGGCATCTCCAGCGTTGGCCCACAAATTTACACCGGCATCTGTCCGAGGACACTGATGGATGCCATCCGATGCTGCCCGCATACCTTTCGACAACTATATGAACTAGCCGAACGAAATTCATGCAAACAAAGCAAATTTCAAATTAATCAGATGAAATTCATTACATTTCGAAAACTTTTCCTACAAACTGGACAAAATTCGTTACATATTTCGCACAAACTGTACTAAAATCTACTATAAATCTAATCTAAACGATCGCCGGCGCCCGACCACCATGTCCAGCCATGAACCAGAGAAAGCCGACCATTGCCTTCGCCTCCTCCTCATCTGCCTCGATAACCTCCTCCTCCAGTGCACAAGGTTTTGAAGATTTCTGCCTCCACGTCATTGTCAAGCGGCTAATCGGCCGCCGATGTTTACCCCACCAAGCTTGGTGTCGACTGAGTGGAGTAGAGGTGGCCTTCCTGGGACCAGAGCAGCGACGACCTACCATGTACTACTATTCCTCGCTGCCGGCTGCGCCTGCGCACACGTGCCGGCTTCGTGGTCGTGGAGGCAAAGGGCGATCGGGGGGGGGGGGGGTGCCGGCGATCTCCTTCGTCTGCTCCTGCGACAGTATGTCGAAGAGAGCTTTGGAGCGCGCCCGGAGCGGAGCCGCCGATGTCCCTCGTCTGCTCCTGTGACAGTACGTCCAAGAGAGCTTTGGAGCACCAGGAGGCCATGGTTGGAGTGGTGCCGACAGAAGGAAGGGACCATAGGAGAATGAGTGTGGGTCTTTGGCTATGGCTGGGAGCTTGGGCTCAAGTTAATATTGCGGGCGAATGGCAATGAGCCACGGCAGACGGATGGATGGCTGGCGCCGGAGTAGGTTCATCAGACGTGAATGCGGACGCTGCTTCAGTGACTTAACTGCAGGAGCGTTGGGTTACTGACATGTGGGCCCAACGGGCATCTGGCCCGCATGTCAAGGTGACACCAATCGCACTGCATTAAGTCCGATGAATCGGCATTGACATTTTGGAGAGACGGTGACTGGTTCAAGCGGGAAGCGCGCGCTAGCGATGGAAGGGGTTTCGGTAGGCTAGGGCGGTCAAACGCTGGCATGGTGGTAAAGTGTGAACTCATGGATGACGAGCCTTTGAAGCATATGTGGCACGTATTGACAACCAGGCGTCCATGCAACCGCTCTTGTCGCCAGCTAGCCTTCGACGACCACCATTAGACACCACACAACCATGTATAACTTATGAATAATGGACGAATCGATCAGACACACACTCGTGTGCAGTGGCAACTAAGATTGGTCGCTCACGATAGTACATACTCCGTACCATAGTACCCTCTCTAGCTAGGCTGTTTTATAGATTGTCATTGTGATGGACGATATACATGAGCAAGGCGCTCCGTGTATGACCGTTGGTGTTGAGCCAGGCGAATACATGCTCGTTGTTCGTGTAGGCCTTCATCAAACATCTAAACAGTAATATCAGGCACCACCGGGGCACGCAGGTGATGGGCTTGCCGTTTGCGTTGCGCCATGAGCAGGACTTTGATTGAGAGGGCGACGTGCATGCATTAGCATGCTTTGATAGCGTGAGCGTGAGTGTCTGATGCAAAGTATTTCATTTCCATTTGGCTGACGAGTGTGCGTTGCAGTGACGAGTCCATGGTTTGATTCCCCACATACGCACAGTTTTGGTTTTTGTTTCTTTCTCCACTGACAGGTAGGCCCGCGTAGATAGATAAAGAACACGAGCTGATGAGGCGCATGCGGATTGTTTGACTGGTCAACCAGACAAATATGGAGCTATACGCTGAGCCAGTGACCGTATAATCACCATATCTTGTATACAATGATCAAAGTGAGCTATCAAGACAAGTTCGATGACCGCCAATGCATTTTACTTGTTAATAAATGACCAAGATTGAAGGGGAAACCAAATTTCCTTCGTCTTCTATCCTTGAGCTCTTGACAAACCAATGCACTATACGGTTGTCCGGCCACTCCACCCCAGAGCTCTCACCAAGCGTCGTTCATGCCACTGCACCGCACACTAACCGGTAAGGAAGCGATAGCATCCCATCGCGCCGAGTTCCTCGCCGCCCACGACCGCACACAAAATGGTAGGGAACCGATGGCATCCTGTCGTGTCGAGTTCATCGCTGCTCGCGACCTCACACCTATGTGGGAGGAATTTGAAGCTGCCAAGGCCGAATGGGCGGTAGAGCAAGAGGTGGCCAAAGCCGCACAAAGGGAGCGGAAAAGTCAGAAAGCACTCAAGAAAAAAGAGGCCCACCGCCGCAAGAAAGAAGAGGACGCACGCGCTGCTGCGGAGAGGTCGGTGGAGATCCAAGCACGGTGGGGTGTCACCGACAATGCTGGGAAGGAGAACGACGGTGTTTGGCCAGCATGTGAGAAGTAGTAGTACTAGTAGTTAGTGTGTGTGTCTGTGTCTGAGTACGAGCATGTACCAGTACTACTAGTTACTACTGTAGTTTTTAGAGCAAATTACCAGTACATTAGCCTAGACTCAATAGAAAAATTCCTATCCCATGCATCAAATGGCATCTCTTTCTCTATAGGAATTGAGATGCATGTCATCTCACTTCCTATGATTTTCATATTCCTATAAAATTCCTATCCTATGAATGAATGGAGGCCTCTGTTGGAGTAACTACTGTAGCTAGCAGTACTGCTGGTACAGTAGTTTTCTTCAAGAAGTGGAATTCAACAAAGTCATGATGGTTCCTTCGTCTGAGCAACTTCAAAGTGGGAAAGGTTGGGCATGTGATTTGATGCCTCATTAGTCATTATTACTGCAGCGCGAAGACTGGGGTGACTCTCCCTTGGAGTTCTGCATGCATGGCAAGTGGACCAGGATGGTCAACGTCCCACATGTTGGCGAATAGAAGTATTCTTTCTGATTCGAGGAGCAAGGAAACTGTGTGGTATAGTATCACTGCTGATTGGTTCTCAAAAAAAAGTATCATTGCCGATTTACATTTATTTTTTATTTCTGATGAATGCTAGCATTTCAACTCTTACAATGAAGAGTGCCAAACACGGGACGTGCTGGATGTCCCACACGTCAGCGAAAGGAGTGGGACATGAACAACGAGGTAGAGCCGAGCGCAAAAAGAAACAGCATGGTAGAGCCTCTCCACTTCTTCCACTTCTGGGTCGGAGACCACACGTAGTAGTACTAGTGGTATGAACGATACAAAGTGTGACCTCGAGAGAAAGACATGTCTAGTTGGAAGCTCTCGGGGCATACACGTAAACAAATATAAAAGCTAATATGTGCCTCCAACTAATATAGTAGTAGTAGAGTACTTAGGCACGTACTCCATAAGATCACCGTGCATTGCACGTACAACATTTAGTGGTATTACGTAGTAAGAGACAAATGTCGCCCAAGAGTTCCCTTCTCGACCCACTTTGGGTGTTTGGTAGAGTGTATGGAGGGTGCATGAGTCGACACTAGTTTAGCACAAATACACTAGAAGCATGCATGAAGAGAGCATGCATGAAGAGGTGTGTTGAGTTTAGCATGCATGAAGAGGGAACAACTATGCTGAGACAAGAACGCAACCAAACACACCCTATATGCCACGCATGTTCATACCATTTGTTTCTTTCTACTTCACTTACTGCGCTACATTACTCAGGTTCGTACGTCCACTCCTGGGTACATGTCCGTCTCGTAGTCCCAGTCCCACGTGTTCTTCATATAGATGGAATGATCCTTGCATGACACGTGCACCTTGATGCTAGATGTCTCGCGTGTTGGCAAAAGGATGAACAAAGCTCACGTAAAAAAATAGAGTGGAAGAACATAGATTCCCGACGACCGAGAAGGAGCAAGGACCCTCGTGGTGGAGCATCTGCACTCATAATATTTTATATTATTCAGCGATGTAAAATCAACCAATCATCTCCATAGTGGACTAGAAGAGTACGAAACACGGTAGCCCAATGTAGTTACTTCATACTAGTACATGGCTAACCCACGCTATCACCATATTTCTTGGCTTCCATGTGACACCTATCTCTAGTAATCCAACAGCCCGTATCGCTTCTCCCTCCTCGTCTCTCTCAAAGTGAGGCTGGCTGGCGTTTTTGCCGTCTATCGAGGTCGGTTAACTCATCACATGTTAGCAACATGCTAAGAGCATTCTAAAAAAAATTCCTTTCACGTTCCGTTTTCAAAAACAAAAAATCCTTTCACGTACGAATTTGACTGTATGCTTTGAGCAACTTGCATGTCCTATACTGCTCCTGTTTGGATACTCTAACTTAGCTAGAGGTTAGACTAACTCATGACTAACCCTGAGCTAACTGTAGCCAAAGAGGTGTTTGGGTGACAGGGTTAGATTGACAATAAATGCACTTGATGGAGAGAGAAGAGTGATTTTTCAGTGGTCCCAATGAAACTATCTCCAGTTAGCACCTCTTGGGTGGGATAGTTTTTTTTTTGGTGGGTTCGGT
Organism: Aegilops speltoides; assembly: GCA_021437245.1. Classification (NCBI taxonomy): domain Eukaryota; kingdom Viridiplantae; phylum Streptophyta; class Magnoliopsida; order Poales; family Poaceae; genus Aegilops; species Aegilops speltoides. Next base: position 332,217,079 of record CM038142.1, on the reverse strand, counting down.
GAAACTTGCTCCAATTTAAACCCTCATGCTTGGATACTTTAGGGCTATTTGAGCCCCAACTAGCTCAAACTAAATCTAACCCATGGATCCAAACAAGGCCTATGGCCAGCCTCGATGCGGTGCAATCGCGTGCACCGGGAAGCGGCGCTCTCTCGACCGTCGCGCCGCTTCAAAGCCGGCTCCAGTGAGAGGTCGCCTCCGCTCTAGCCGGGCATTAATGTGGTACTGACGCTCGAGGGTGACGCTGACCGTTTCACGCGGGAAGCACGCGCTGACAAGGGAGTATAGGTTTTGAACCGTTTTAGGTGTAGTACTGGTAGTTTGCAAAAGTACTCAATTATTGCACTCAGTTTCCTAAGAAATTGTGGTAAAAAACGTTACTCCACAGCCTGCTCCCCTTCTCCTTCCTCTTCCACCGCCCGCACATGTCCGCGGTAAGCGACCGGTCAACCCTTATATAGGAGTCCTAGCACAAAAGGATGCATGCATGACAACTAAAATTTCCAGATTAAAGCGCCGCTCTGGCGGGAGTATGGCGTTTGTTGTTACGTTTGGATGGGCCATGGCTACCGGGCGACGACGACCAGAGAAGAGGCGGTGGGAGGGGAATGAATGCAACTACTATTTGGGTTCGCCGTCCAGCTTAAATAAATGCGCAGCATCACGTGTACCCGCGGGTGCACAAATTGTTAGATACATGTCTGCTTAAGTGGGCGTCATGTAACCGGTGTGTGTGTGTGTGTGTGTGTGTGTGAGATTCTGAGAGACAGAGTGCGTGTGTGCGACTCTACTCTTCGGACATGTACTCAACCTTTTGCATCAGGATATAAGTATAATGGTATTTACTTTAGCTAGTGATTTACGTGGCCATGTTAACGTGGTTGTGTAAAAAATGTCACTTTCTGCTCGTGATTTGCGTTATATAATTACAAGCAATATGCTCGTGCATTTCACGGAACATCAATATTCATTTTTTTACAAAACACGTGTAGTGATTGACCCATGCAGGAGTAATCCCATGTGTAAAAACTAATGATATCTTGAGAATTTTATCGGAAAACTGGTATCTCAAGAATGTCATCGAAAAAATGAAAGATGAGAGATAAGGTGAGGAGGAGTGGAGCATGGTGGTGACTGGTGGTCGGAATGGGAGGAGGCATGGGGATGGACGGCACCGGCAGGCGGCAACGGCCACTGAGGGAGTCCTGGATTAAGGGGTCCTCGGACAGCCGGACTATATGCTTATGCCGGACTGTTGGACTATGAAGATACAAGATAGAAGACTTCGTCTCGTGTCCGGGTCGGACTCTCCTTTGCATGGAAGGCAATCTTGGCGATTCGGATATGTAGATTCCCTTCTCTAACCGACCTGATGTAACCCTACCCCCCTCCGGTGTCTATATAAACCGGAGGGTTTAGTCCGTAGGACAACAACAATCATAATCATAGGCTAGCTTCTAGGGTTTAGCCTCTACGATCTCGTGGTAGATCAACTCTTGTAATACTCATATCATCAAGATCAATCAAGCAGGAAGTAGGGTATTACCTCCATAGAGAGGGCCCGAACCTAGGTAAACATCGTGTCCCCTGCCTCCTGTTACCATTAGCCTTAGATGCACAGTTCAGGACCCCCTACCCGAGATCCACCGGTTTTGACACCGACATTGGTGGTTTCACTGAGAGTTCCACTGTGACGCCAAAAAAAGGATTGATGCTCGCCTTGTTATCAAGGACAACATCGCCTCTGGGGGAGCCCTGGCCTTAGGACAAACCCTTCGACTAGGCGGCTTCGTCATGACCGCTCGTTCGGCCGCCTTGCCGACGATGACTTCTCGGGTCATCGAAAATAGCCTCCACGTCAGCTCGAAATATGGCGAGCGGATGGATCGAATGGAACTTTCGTCCTTGAACGAACTCTGGATCGCATCGCCGCTTTGGGAGTCGCTATGGACTATGATCGGATTGGGCTTAAACCCGATCAAAGAGAGATTAACTCTCCGCTGATCACCCATCAAATAGCGGTGGTGGAGGAGCAATATAGCAACTCTTCCTCTATTCTGAGGACGAACTATGTCCAGATTCCCGAGCTCTCTGAGCCGGATACCCGCTCGCGGGAGGACATGACCCAAACTCTGAATTTAGAATCGGACAGCGGACCAGAAAAATGGGGTGACACCCCGGAACCCGAACTACCAAGTTCGGAAGCTCCTCAGCCTCTGGGTCCCGGATCGGGTCAGGGTTCAGACTTAAATCTACCCACCCACCCAGATACAAGCGATCTTTCCCACATCAGACAACAATCCCAAGAGACAGTACATCACTTTTGGGCCAGATTCCTCCTTGTAATGAGCAAGGTTAAGGACTGTCGCGAGGAAGACACAATCTCATTCTTTTGCAAAAATTGCATGGACAAGGGAATCCTTAACACCATAAGTCACCGTGACATATCACACTCCGCAGACTCGGCGGCCATAGTACAGAAGTACTGTGCGATGGAAAGCGCCTGGAAAACCCAGGCAACATTCTGGGATCCTCTGGCTCTCACTAAACCCCTCGTCCGAACCAAAAGGGTGCACTCTCGCAAGTCACCCGATCCAATCAAAAAGAAACCAAAGCCCACTACAGGGCATGGAGCCGTAATGGAGGGATGGCTAAATAGGCCATGCAAAATTCACACCACACCGGATACCGTACCAACACACAGCCTTAGAGCATGTTGGATACTTCGGTAGGTGGCCAAGAGCGGCGAGGATCTCCTCATTAACAATACCGCAGGGCATCATCCCGCAGAAAACAAGAATACAATGTTGACAGTCTTCGAGACTTTCGCCTTGAATAACAGGTGCAAGGGAGCACTCCGCGACCTCGCCGAAGTCTGCCATGTTGCAGCAATAAATCCCTGGAACGACATGGCTGTAACCTTTAGTGCCAGTGACGAGCCTCAATTCCGAACAGTCCGAGCACCAGCCGCTTTGGTCCTTAGTCCAATTGTGGATGGCTTTCGGCTACTAAAGTGCTCATGGATGACGGTAGCGGATTAAACCTCATCTACGAGGAAACTCTCAATAAAATGGAAATAGACAAGAGCCGCATTGAGCAAAGCAGCACGACCTTCCGAGGAATTATCCCTAGTCAGGAGGCACGATGTGCGGGAAAAATCACACTTGATGTGGTATTCGGCATGCCGGAAAATTACAGGTCTAAAGAGATAACATTCCAATTGTCCCCGTTCAGTAGTGGATACCACGCCCTTTTAGGGCGGGACGCATTCGCGAGCTTCCAAGCTATACCCCATTATGGGTACATGAAGCTCAAGATGCCCGAGCCCAACGGAATCATCACTCTAGCCAGTGATCTAGACAAAGCACTCCACGCCAAAAATAAAACCGCCGCCCTGGCCCTTGAGGCACTATCCGAAGCCCTCGCGGCCGAAGAAGTAACTGCATTACGCTCCATGGTGGATAGGTACGACGTGATACTCGATAAGCGATCCAAGTCCACCTCTTTCAAACCAGCGGACGAAATAGTCAAATTCCAAGTCCACCCAACGGACTCTACAAAAACAACATCCATCGGGGCACAACTGAACCCCACAATCGATGCCACACTGCGGGTGTTCTTACGCGAGAATTGGGACATCTTCGCCCCGCGGGTGTTCTTATGCCAGGGATCCCATGCAGGCTGGCCGAGCATAGTCTCAACATATTGAAGGGATACAAGCTGGTCAAGCAAACACTACGGCGTTTATCAGAGCCTAAACGACAAGCTATGGGAGAGGAGCTAGCCAAGTTACTCGAGGCCGGATTCATCAGAGAAATAAAACACCCGGACTGGCTAGCAAACCTGGTGATGGTACCAAAGAAGGATAAATCCTGGCGCCTATGTGTCGATTTCAATGACCTCAATAAGGCTTGCCCCAAGGATCCCTTCCCCCTCCCCCGCATCGATCAAATCATCGACGCTACTGCAGGACACGACTCATTGTGCTTCCTCGACGCATACTCCGGATACCATCAAATCAAAATGGCGGAGTCCGATCAAGCCGCAACAGCATTTATCACCCATATGACCCTTTCTGTTTCAACACAATGCCTTTCGGGCTCAAAAATGCCGGTGCAACCTACCAACGCATGATTCGGACATGCCTGGAAAAACAAATCAGAAAAAGAGTTGAGGCATACATGGACGACGTGGTCATCAAGACCAGACACGTCGAATCTTTAATAGACGACTCGAGGCTCACGTTCGAGAACCTCCGAACATATGACATCAAGCTCAATCCGGAAAAATGTGTTTTCGGCATTCTTGCCGGAAAGCTGCTGGGCTTCATCGTTTCCAATAGAGGAATTGAAGCAAACACGGCTAAAATCCGAGCTTTGTCACAGTTGGCTACCCCATCAGACCTCAAACAAATCCAGAAATTAACTGGATGCGTGGCTGCCTTAAGCCGCTTTATCTCCCGATTGGGAGAAAAGGCCCTACCTCTTTATCGCCTTCTTTGATGCACCTAACACTTCGAGTGGACGGATGCAGCGACGGCCGGACTGGAAGAAATAAAGGCCCTCCTGGCCAGCAACCCAATCCTGGCCACACAAAACATTGGCGAACCCATGTTGGTATATATAGCTGCAACACACCAAGTTGTAAGCGCAGTGCTCGTCCTCGAACAAGAGGAGGACGGACATAAGTTCCCGCTTCAAAAGCCGGTATACTACGTATCCACTGTCCTCACACCATGCAAGTCACGCTACCCAATTATCAAAAGATAGCATACGCGGTCTTCATGGCATCCCAGAAACTACGACACTACTTTCAAGAGTGTTCAATCACGGTGGCCTCCGAAGTACCACTCAAGGATATAATAAATAACCGCGATGCCACCGGCCGGATTGCTAAGTGGGCCATTGAGCTCCTCCCGTTCGACATTACATATAAACCACGGCGTGCCATTAAATTGCAAGTACTAGCTGACTTCGTCACCGAATGGACAGAAGCCAAACTCCCTAAAGAGTACGACGCATACTCCAATTGGATCATGCACTTTGACGGCTCTAAAATGTCTGGTTGGTGCGGGGGCGGTCTTTGTCTTGACATCCCCACCGGAGATACAGTCCAATACGTACTCCAAATACTATACACAGACTCCAACAATGCAGCCGAATACGAGGCTCTGTTGCATGGTCTTCGGATGGCTGTCTCCATGGGCATCCAACGCCTAGAAGTGTGTGGGGATTCGAACCTCACAATATCTCAAATAAATGGAGACTTCGACGCCAAGGATCCAAAAATGGCAGCTTATCATAATGTCATCCTCCAAATGTCATCTCGATTCGAGGGGCTTGAATTTCATCATGTGGTTCGAGAAAACAATCAAGCGGGAGATATCCTTGCCCGCATCGGCGCTAAGCGCGACCCCATCCCACCTAACATCTTCTTGGAAAGGTTGTTCAAGCCATCCGTGGTGTGGCAAGGGGAGACCGGCAATACTAGTCCGGATCTGACCACAACCCCAGATTTCGAACACACTGACATAATCGGAGGCTCTGCCACCGAAATAACACCTTCGGCCCATCTGATCATGGCTGTCATCGCCCCATGGACCGAACCCTTCTTAGCCTACCTAAATAGGCAAGAACTCCCCGAGGATCAAAATGAGGCACGCTGCATTATGCGGCGCTCTAAGGCCTACAAGGTCCACGAGGGAGAGCTTTATAAGAAAAGCGCTACCGGAGTACTTCAAAGATGTATCTCCGAAGAGGAAGGGTGGCAGATCTTGGCCGAAATTCATGCTGGACTCGGCGGCCACCACGCCGCAGCCCAGGCCCTTGTAAGCAAGGCCTTCCGTACAGGTTTCTATTGGCCGACAGCCTGAGCAGACGCACATGACCTTGTCCAACATTGCGTCGGTTGCCAGCTCTTCGCCAACCAAAGCAATATACCACGCACCGCTCTCCAAACAATCCCCATAACTTGGCCCTTTGCGGTCTGGGGGCTCGATATGGTTGGACCCCTTAAAGGAGGAAGCCATAAGAAAAAAATACCGTTGGTCATGGTGGATAAATTCACCAAATGGATAGAGGCTAAACCAGTTAAAACGGCCGAATCCGGACCAGTGATAGACTTCATATCAGGGGTCGTGCACCGCTATAGTGTCCCCCACAGCATTATCACCGATAATGTCTCCAATTTCACAGCCGACGAGGTGAAAACTTGGTGCGGCAATATGGTCATTAAGCTCGATTACGCCTCTGTCTATCGCCCTCAAACAAACGGACAAGTCAAACGAGCAAACAGTCTTATTATGAGCGGCATCAAACCCAGACTAGTGCGATCTCTGAAGAAATTAGACACGCGCTGGGTCGAGGAGCTTGACTCCGTATTATGGGGGCTGCGGACCACGCCAAATCGCACTACCGGTTACACATACTTCTTCATGGTGTACGGCACAGAGGTGGTATTGCCCTGCGATATTATTCATGACTCACCTCGAGTGCGCATGTATGAAGAGAGAGAAGCCGAGCTTGATCGGCAGGACAGTTTAGATGCCCTGGAGGAGGAGCGCAATGTCGCAAAAGCCTGTTCCGCATTTTATCAGCAAGAGGCCCACAGGTATCAAAGCAGAGAAGTACGGGCCAAAACTTATAACATTGGCAAACTCGTTCTACGCCTACTGGAGAAGAAAAAGGACAAGCTCAAGCCCAAGTGGGAGGGTCCCTTCATCGTTGATAAAGTTTTCGCCGGAGGAGCGTACCACCCGCGTGATGCATCAGATAATCGACTCGAGCCGAACCCATGGAACACGGCCAGACTGCGAAGATTCTACGCCTAGCGCCGAAATCTCTGTTCGTCGCCTTCCCTCCGCCTTTTTTTACTTTTTAGTTATATCCTCTATCTTTCTTTTCATGGCTTTAAGGCTTTAAGTGTGACTCGACTACACACTCTTGACGCGCTAATCCTCAAATATGTGCGCTCATTATACTTGGGGGCTTCTTATATAAAATCTTAATATAATTATCTTCCGGGCATCACGCCCACTGCATATGTGTCCCATTCCCATATGTACCTTTTCTTCACCATTATATGCATCGATATGACTTAAGTTTTGGCAAAGCTGGGTTGCCTGGCTCCTGTGTTTATGCCCTATGTTCCCGTTAGTTCGGCTAGGGCATAAGGGAAGCACCTCTGTGATTGTTACTGCCGGGTACTCCGGACGTGTACCTCAGACTGGGTGAAGCCGAAAGCTAGCGTTCTTAAGGGAATATTCGGTCGGTGAACTAAAAGTTGTCTTTTACCTATTACAATACAAACCCCCAGATGTTGCATATACTACGTTTTTGCTCCCAGTTCGGACATACACATTAATGCATGTGTACCCAGGGAAAGGAACCCTTGACGGAACTATTCTCTCTAGAAGATGTTTCGTACTATCCATGTAATATAACATAGCTAGTTGGGTACTTGTCTGTTCAAGCAATTATGACCCCTACGCCTGGTTTCCACGCGTACCCCGGTTTATATAACTGAGCGGGTATTTGGTAACACTCCGGACTGCGCGGGTACCCCGGTTTATATGTCAATTGAAGTACATAGTCACTTAGACTCACATACTTCTTCTTCTATGCCATCCAACAGGCTGTCTAGCCTACAATCCTATTGGGAATACTTTGCGGCTAATCCTACCTGGTCATATACCAGACTAACGGGAATCTCCTTCCCATCTGACCCTACAGGTCCGACCCGGGCCATGTGATACGGATCGAGCTTGGTATACCGTGTTTTTACCATGGCCCAAGCTTCCCTCGCACCTTGTCGACAGGCAGATATCTTCCATAGTCGGAAACGCCACCGCGCTCCCTTGAGCAGTTGTACACGCTCCCCCATGCTTCCTCACAGGGAGGCGGATGGCCGCAAGGCCTTGGCGACACCCTGCATCACATGCCGAACTTGTTCGTGCAGTTGCGAAAGCTCTTGCAGAAGTGTAAGTGCATCTAGTGCCACCCCTAGTTGGTTTTGGAGTATTGGCGACAAAGTTGGTTGAGGTACTAATGCGTTTGTGAGAATTGCAGGATAACGCAGGTAGTGTCCCTCATTGATTCGGTTTACCTACCAGAGATGACCCCTAAAAATGTATGAAGACATTGAAGACAATGGTGGTATGAGAAGATATTCATACTGAAGACTATGACATGAGAAGACATTGTGTGAAGACTTTGGAGCGCAAAGACTGTGTAGTTTCGTTGTTTCCTTTTCTTCTATGTTGAGTCATAGGAACCACCGTACTGTTAAGTGGGGTCCAAGTGAACTAAGTCAGAGTGACTGAAGTGATGCTCAACTCAAATCCTATGTCTTCGAGCGAAGACAATGAGAGCAAATCTTATCCAGAGTGGATGAGTCGACTTTGCTTGTAGCCCAAGTAAAGTTGCAGCGTGTGTTTGAAATCGACCGTTGGAACACGTGTCGGTTCCTTAGTGACCAGGGTCATTTTGGACAAATTAGGTCGGGTTGCCTAGTGGCTATAAATAGCCCACCCCTACACCATAAATTGGTGGCTGCTCGGAGTTTGTGCATGGCTTTTGTCGTTTGAGAGCAACCCACCTCAAGCATTTGAGAGAGAAATCCTTGCGAGGACAAAGCCCAAACACCTGGACCCAAAGAGTGTTAGGCATCATCAAGTCTTTACATCTGTGTGACACGAAGACTTATTACACTTGAGGACTGTGAATCCTCCGGCCGGTTAGGCGTCATGTTTCGAGCATCCAAGAGTCATTGTGGATTGCGGTGAACGAAGTCTGTGAAGGTTTGAAGTCTCCTTGAAGACTTACCAGAGTGATTGGGCGAGGACTGGGTGTCCTTAGCTCAAGGGGAATAAGGTGAAGACACGGTCTTCGAGTTAAATCAGCCTCCCTAACCCGGGCGTCAGCTTGTCACAAAGAACTAGAACTGGTCCAACAAATCCTTTGTCTTCAACAAGCAACTGGTTCTATCCCTTCCAACCTTACTTAAGTTTGTCTTCGTGAAGTCATTGCCTATCTGTGTATCTGTTTGACTTCATTGTTTGACTACTGTTGTTGATTGGCTTCACACTATCTTCCATCTTGATCCTTACTACCTAACTGCTATTAGTCCTGTACTTTCACATCATTACATACTTGAGTATGGCGTGTTTAGGGTAGTTTATCTTCCGCTGAAGTTTTGAAGACTTTCATAAAAATCGCCTATTCACCCCCCCTCTAGTCGATACTAGCACTTTCAATTGGTATCAGAGCAAGGTACTCCCTTGTTCTGTGTGATTCGGTTTAACCACGGAGTTTCAGCTATGTCATTGCGGGGATAATCATGGTCTCCGCTGCTTGCCCTGTGTTCGATGGAACTGAATATCCCTCTATGGAAGAATAAGATGCGCGATGCATCTTGAAGCCATTGATGTCGACCTCGGTATGTCGTCAAGAATGGCGTTCCCAAAACTAGTGAAGGTGTCACCCCATCGATGTCAAGAAGTTCATTCAAGCTGGACTCTCTCGCAAAGAACATCATCTGTGGTCATCGACCAAAGGACGGTATGGCCATGTGAGTGCTCGAAGCGTCGAAGCTAGTCAGGATGGCTATCCAAGGTCAGCGAAGGCGTTTCAACCCGAGAGATCAAAGAATCGGTGTTCTTCACAACCTCTTCAACCGCTTCAAGGAAATGACAATGAAAATGTCCAGCTCACGTTTGATCGCCTCACCGATATCACAAATGAACTTCAAGCTCTTGGCGAATCGAGATTACCAAGCATGAAATCGTCAAAACACTGTTGAGATCACTTGACAGCTCCTTTGACACCCTTGCCGTCATGATACAAGAACGTCCTGACTTCAAGACACTCGATCCGTCGACATACTTGAGAGGCTCAACACACATGAGTTCCACTATCGAGAAAAGAGATATCTATGGCCCAAACTATGGCGAACTCGTGCTTTGAAGGCAAAAGTTGCTTCCTCATCGAAGAAGAATCGACTACAGCTCAAGATCCCGAAGACATTGGAAGGGAACTTGCTATGCTTGTGAAGAAGTTCGAGAAATTCACAAAGAAGAAAGGCTTGAAAGTCTTCACGATCTAGCTCAAGGAATGATGAAGCTTCCACACATGATCACAAGAAGAGAACCTGCCACAAGTGCAAGAAACCTAGTCACTACATATCTGAGTGTCCACAGTGGGACAATGAGAAGAAGAAGAAGAAAAGCAAGGAATATGATTCCGATGACAAGAAGAAGAAGAAATCCTCAAAATCTTCTAAGTCTTCTTCCAAGTCTTCATCATACAAGAAGAGCTCATCTGGAAAGGCTCAAGCTTTTGTTGGCAAGGAAATGGATTCAGAGGAGGAGTCTGCTTCGGAGGAGGCGGAGGTGGAGTTTGGAGAGGAGTCTGACCCTGGCGTTGCAAGTCTGGCTCTAGCCACAGCCTATGTTGCCAAGTCCATCTTCAACACTGAAGACAATGACTTCCACACCAATGCTGAAGCTAATGACGAAGATGATCCTACTCCCACCTACTGCTTCATGGCACGTGGTGCCAAGGTAAAATCACGCGATGCTTACTTTCAAACTTCAAGTGAAGATGACTCTGATCGTGAATCCAAACCCAGCTACAAAACACTTGCTAAAATTGCAACTGAACAACAAAAGGCTATGGAACATACTCAAAAACTGTTAGACAAAAGCGATGACATGTTGGATGCTGAAATGACACGTTCACAGTCCTTAGTTGATGACATTAAAAATCTTCATGCTAAGTACCAAGAACTTGAAGGTCGTCATGAATCGCTCTCAACTACTTATGAAAGGCTCTCCTATGATTATCTTCAAAGGAAACACGAGCTTGAGAAATTGAGAGCGGCTCATGAAGATCTTCAAAAGGTGAATGAGTCACTTCGTGCCCAACAGATCTGTTCCGCTCAGGATGGATTTGAACCACCATGTCTAAATGCATTGAGCGTGATAACGCTACATCTGTTCTGTTGAATGTTCCACTCATCGCCATTGTTTCATTGTCTTCACCTCTTGATGTGGTTACTAACCCCTCTGTTTGTACCCTTGTTGTTGCTGATCAAAATGCTATGTTGAAGACATTGCTTGAAACAGGATGTACAAAAGTTTGAAGGGACATCGACTCTGCGATGTCCTCAAAAGCGATTCTCGAACGAAACCCTAGGAAAGAGGGTGTTGGGTTCGAAAGGAAAATGAATGTAGATGGCTCGTACTAGAAGCCTGAGCAGTACCCCAAAACCACATGGGTTGCTGCAAAGGAACCTTTAGTAGATCCATCCACCTTATCTGGCTTTACCTGTGCTAATCCTATTATCATTGATGAATCCTTTGATGCAAACTATAAGCTGTTCAAAAACCAAAATGGTGAAGTGTTTCCCAAGTACATTGGCACTAATTGCAGGAATGGACCACCTATGAAGAAGATCTGGGTACCTAAGCAGTACATTGAGAATCTTTCTGTGAATGTCGTCATGACACCAGCAAGGAAGAAGACAAACCCCAGACCTATAGCTTCATGTGGCTCAAAGGCTTCATACAGATACATGACTCATTTGATTCACCCTAACGCCAATGTTTTGCAGGGAAATCATGCTCAGACTTATGAATATGAGCGTGTATCTTCGAACCGCTATGTTCATAGGACTAAGAACTTTTCTGCTTATTCATATGAGTATCATTCATCTCCTGCAAGGCTATTTGCTAGGGCTTCAAAGCCAAAATTCTCATATGCTGCACTTAGACTCATTGCTTCTAAGCCCCCACTGAAGATGTGGGTGGCAAAGAAGAACTAACTCTCTTTTGCAGAAAACAGTCTCTAGCCAGCAATCAATGGCGTCCGATACTATTGCTGGGGACCTAAAACTCATTGAGGACGCACGATAAAGTGTCATTCTATATGCTTCACATCTGAATTCCTTATTAGTCATACTATGTCTTAACTTTGTTATAAGCTGTGACCGTCCCTATATGTGTCAAATGCTTATGCTTCACAACACTCTTGTGAAGCCTATCCTCCTAACTGCACTGTAGGGTACATCACCAAAAGCTTCAGAATGGATTATGGACAGTGGATGCACAGATCATATGACTGGTGATCGAAGTCTTCTCATGGACTCAACCTTATGTCCATCCGACAAAAGTCACATTACATTTCTTGACCTTTGGTAAAAGCAAGGTATTGGGTCTAGGTAGAGTTGCAATCTCAAAGGATCAACACATGGATAAAGTGATGCTTGTTGAATCCCTTGGTTTCAACAATGTACATCTCAATGCTTTGTGACTTGAACATGATTGTGATATTTGGAAAATATTGTTGCCTTGTACTAATGGAATCGACAAATCTCTAGTCTTTGAAGGGTATCGAAAAGATGATCTATACATGGTAGATTTCTCGGAGGTCCTGACTTGCCGTATGTCTTCTCACAAAAGCTTCAAAATCTTGGCTCTGGCATCGAAGGTGGGACATCTTTGGCATGAGGAACTTACACACACTCATCAAGAAGAAGCATGTCATTGGCATCAAGGATGTCAAGTTCAAGAAGGATCATCTGTGGTGCTGTGAAAGTGGAAAGATGACAAGGAAAAGCACCCTCGAAGACAATCATGACAACATCTCAACCTTTTGAGCTGTTACACATGGACTTATTTGGACCTATGCACTACTCCACCCTCACAACAACTGCCTGTCTCTATGGCTTCGTTATTGTTGATGACTACTCAAGACACACATGGGTTCATATAATTCTTTACAAGACTGAAGTGCAAGATGTCTTCAGCGCGCCGCAAATCGAGCAATGAACAATTATGGCGTGAAGATCAAGCACATCGAAGTGACAATGGCAATGAATTCAAGAACACTTGGACTTGATCTATATCTGGATACAATGGGAATCACTCATGAGTTCTCTGCTCCATACACACCTCGACAAAATGGCATCATTGAGCGCAAAGCAGAACCCTCATTGAGATGGCTCGAACAATGCTAGATGAGTACAAGACACCAAGAAAGTTACGGCTGAAGCTATTGATACAAAGACATGTCACATCATCAACCATGTGTACATTCATAAGCTTGAACAAAACATCATATGAGCTACTTATCGGCAAGAAGCCAAATGTCGATTACTTGAGTATTTGGAGCGAGATCTTTGGATAAAGGATCCCCATCACAAGTCAAAATTTGCACCTAAGGCTCACGAAGGCTTCATGCTTGGCTATGGAAAGGATTCACACTCCTCTGAGTCTTCAACCTTTATCTCTACAAGATCATTGAAGCTGTGGATGTAAAGTTTGATGAAACCAATGGTTCAGAGAGAGATTACGCCAAGTACACTTGATGAAGCTCCTTCAAACGAGTCTATCAAGCTGATGGGAGCTGGTGAAATCATGCCCTCTGAAGCACAGCCGAAGAGGAACTTATCATCTCTGCACCAAATCAACTGAAGACAATACTCGCATCAAGACAATCCTCCCAATGATGACAATGATCGGCGAGCAAAATCTTCGTCTGTTCATCCTCGTGTTGCAAATGAAGTTCAAATAGAAGATAATTGACAACATCAATGCACTGGTCCGCTCACTCGATCAAGAGCAACACAGCTAGCAAACTTCGTGGGCACTTTTCATTTGTGTCAATATCGAACCCAAGAAAGTTCTTTGAAGCTTTTATGGAACTGAATGGATTCAAGCCATGCAAGAAGAACTTCAATAGTTCAAACTGAATAATGTCTGGGAACTTGTCAAGAGACTGATCCTCATAAGCATAACATTATTGGAACAAAATGGATATATCGAAACAAGCAAGATGAGCATGGTCAAGTAAATCGAGAAACAAAGCACGTCTTGTGGCTCAAGGATACACTCAAGTTGAAGGAATTGACTTGATGAAACATTTGCTCTGTTGCTAGGCTTGAAGCTATTAGCATCTTGCTAGCCCTCGCTAATCATCACAATATCTTGCTATATCAAATGGATGTAAAGAGTGCATTTCTCAATAGCAAGATTGAAGAAGAAGTATATGTCGCACAACCACGGCTTTGAAGATCCAAAACATCCCGATATGGTGTACAAGCTAAACAAAGCATCAGATGGCCTCAAACAAGCCCCTTGTGCCTGGTATGATACAATCAAAGACTTCTTGAAGAGCAAAGGCTTCAAACCTGGATCCCTCGATCCCACTTTCTTCACGAAGACATATGATGGTGAACTGTTTGTGTGCCAAATATATGTGGATGACATAATCTTGGATGCACCAACCGAAGTATAGTGATGAGTTTGGGTACATGATGCAAGAGCAATATCAAATGTCCATGATGGGTGAGCTGAAATTCTTCCTTGGTCTTCAAATTAAATCGACAAAGGGATGGCATCTTCATATCTCAAGAGAAATACCTCAAAGATTGTGCGAAGAAGTTTGGAATGGAAGGCGCAAAGGCTACACGACGCCAATGCCGCCAAACACCATCTTGGTCCCGACGACAATGGTAAAGAGTTTGATCAAAAGGTATACCGCTCCATGATTGGTTCTTTGCTTTATTTATGTGTATCTAGGCGGATATTATGCTTAGTCTTTGCATGTGTGCTCGATTCCAAGCGGCACTAAAGGAATCGCATCACTTAGGCGTGAAGCGAATTCTTCGATATTTGGCTTACACCCCAACACTCGGATTATGGTATCCCAAGGGCTCAAAATTTGATTTGGTTGGATTCTCGGATGCTGATTATGCTGGTAACAAGGTGGATCGCAAGTCTACATCGGGCACATGTCATTTTCTTGGTCGATCACTTGTCTGTTGGTCTTGAAGAAGCGTAACTGTATCACTCTCAAGCGCTGAATCGAATACATTGCTGCTTTGGATCTGTTGTGCTCAGCTTTTATGGATGAAGCAAACTCTCAAGGATTATGGCATCAACCTGAAACAAGTACCTCTCTTTTGCGACAACGAAAGTGCCATCAAAATAGCCAACAATCCAGTCCAACACTCGAAGACAAAGCACATTGAAATTCGTCATCACTTTCTCAGAGATCATGTTATGAAGAAAGATATCGATATCATTCACGTCAAACTTTGAAGAGCAAGCTGGCGCGATATCTTCACAAAGCCCTTGGATGAGAAAAGATTTTTCAAGTTACGGTGTGAGCTAAATATCTTGGAATCCTCTAATGTCCTGTGATCAGGCACACATCCTAACACTTATGCATGTTGATGACTTAGATGCGCAACACACAAAGTAATGTATATCTTCAATCAATGAAGATTTACACTCTGAGTGTGAATATATTAAAATGGAATTTGACTTCGGAGCGCCACGATAATTGTGCGCCGTGTCTGGGTCTAATACTTCCTATACGGTGGGTAATGCCACCACCAAATTTCTTTGTTTGAAGTGTTTCACTCAAGGCGTTACATTGCAATGACTTCGCATCTGGTTTGTCTTCAGTTTCAATTTGTCTTGATGAATTTCTGCACTATAATGATTTGATTGCTTTCTGATATATATATATATATATATGACAAATTTTTCCTACTACCGGGTGTAGTTACACCCATTTTTATTTTATACGTTTTAGTAGTATCTACCATATCGGAGTGTATGTATGCGTAGTATGTAGTATGTAAGAATATTTAGGTAGTATATATACTAAATTTTAGGTAGTATGTAGTATATTTTTAGCATACTTCTTTTTACGTACAAATATGTACATATTTTCACAAATATGATAAAAACATGGGCTCACATGCAATTTTTTCACATAACTCGCTTTGGAGCATCTTAGATATAGTATATGAACATACTAAAAATGATAAAGTAGTATATATACTACCACATATTAGTATATGAGAAATGGGTGTAGTTA
Organism: Aegilops speltoides; assembly: GCA_021437245.1. Lineage (NCBI taxonomy): Eukaryota > Viridiplantae > Streptophyta > Magnoliopsida > Poales > Poaceae > Aegilops > Aegilops speltoides. The sequence goes on along the minus strand of CM038142.1, from coordinate 332,201,192 downwards.
CACCCGGTAGTAAGATGCATTTTCCCTATATATATATATACTAGTGTTCTGTCCTCTACAGCATTCACTTATAGCTATGTCTTCAAGATTGGATCTTCTGAACTAAGTGAATGTGATCGGACCCTAACCTCTCTATGCTTCCTATCTCAAACTCTATCTGTCCAAATCATATGCATTCTATTGAAACTGTCGAATGTCTTCTCTGCGTCCTAGTCAGCAGAAGGCAAAGAGACAAACATTAAATCTGTTTTAAATGGTTTATCTTTATTGTTGAAATCCGGAGAAGCCGGAACAACTCTCCGACATGCCTGGCGGGCGTGGGAACGTGGGACAACCCTGGGTGTGTTGCATGCTTGCCATGTAACCCTCAGATATGAACCGCTAGGGGCACCAGCGTAATTGCGCTGTGTCTCTCACCTACTTATAAATACTTGTCCCCTGCGGTAAAGAAATCCTTCTTCCACCTCTCCACCTCCGTCAAAACCCTAAGCGCCACCGCTAGCTCATGACAACGCCCATGACAAGCGCTTAGCTGCCGCGACTTCTCCGACGCCATCCTCATGCCGACCGCGGACATCGTCCTCTCCGCCGTTGCCGTAGGTGTCCTCCGTTGCCAAGTTAGGTCACGGTGGGCTGAACTGCTCGGTCTCCTATTCTTCCATCTAGAAGTTCGTCGTGCGGTAATTATAACTCTATTTTTACCACCTTTTTGATCTTCAAGATTCATCCTGTTTACCGAAAGTAGTTTCTGTCTGTTCAAGTTAGATCTATTCTGTCTGCATCTCATACTGGCTAGTCGATTCATTTAGATTTCCTGTCTAGTTTGATTCCTCACTTGTACTTATTCACGGATTGGTACAAATCTGGAACCAACTCACCTATATAAGTGAATGTCTTCGCATCATGAGGTCAATGTCTTCAAACTGATTTATCTTCAAAATCTTCTGAGAATGCATATGACCTCTTCCCCTTCCCTCGCATCTCTAATGCTGTCACAGGTACATGTCCGTGGGAGAATCCCTTGGTTCTCATAGTCTACATTCGTTTGCAGAATACTTACAGCATCATATCACTTCTCCTGAAGCCAGTTCCTGCTTGACCAGCAAGCATAAATCTCTGAAGCCTTTGAACGTATTGAAGCCCTTCAGCTTAAAGTTCATGGCTGCAGAGAAATCAGCAAGGAAGGGTGGCAGACAGCGCAGGGAAGGAACATCCAAAGATCTGCCTGATGACTTAGCAGAACTGTGCAAGACAGATCCTGAAGAGAATTATCATCAGAGAAAGACGCGAATCCAATGGATTCGACGCCATTGGGTTGAGGAGTGGTTCAAGTACAAGTTTGTGACGAAGGAATATGCAGAAAAGAATGCCATCAAGCGACCTTGGGGTGATATCCTCTATCAAGGCCTTCAACCCAAGAGCAGAGCTGAAGCCATTGATCAAGGCTTCTATCCTTGCATGGTCCGTGGACCACAGCCTGAGAACACAGATCCCACTTCACTACTCTGGTGTCGTGATGACTCTCTCTTCAAGCGCAACTACAAGTATGCTGTGGCTTCGGCCAAGAAGAACAGAAGTCCTTGGGCTTGGACTTCAACCCAGGTCCCTCTGCTCCCCGTGCTAACGACTCCTGTGACGCTAATCCAAATGAGATTGGTCCCTTCTCCAACCTTGACGGCCTCATCACCTACATCATGGTCCAAGGTGCCAGAGTAGATCATTCTGACAATGGTGCTGACTCCGATGAAGCCCCTGCTCCTCCTCCAAAGCCGCAGAAGCAAACGAAGTCAAAGGCTTCAACCTCAGCTGCACCTCCGAAGACTTCTCGTGTGAAGCCACTGGCCACTGCACCACCTGAAGCCAGTGTGTAGTCTGAAGATCAATCCTGTGTCTCCAAGAGAACAGAGAAGAAGAAGCAACTTGTCAGACCATCTGATCAAAGAGCCTTGACTCCTGCCGCCATTCTGCATGAAGAACCCATTGATCTGTTAAGTGATGAAGATCTTGCTGATGATGCCCTTGAGCAGCTGATAAAGAGCAAGGAAGAAGCAGAAATCTTCAGCAACTTGCCTCTCTTTGATGTGGCCATCATCCACAATTTCATTGATGAGTGGTTCGACACCCCCAATGTCAGCTTTGAAGATTTACAGCTTCCCATTGGCCTCGGTGTTTCCTTCAACGGAGCCATTGCTTCTGAGCTAGCTCTCGCTCAGCGCATCGTTGAGCTCAAGAACAAGATTGATTATAAGAAGGCTCAGTTCAAGAAGCATGTGGCCAAGCTAAGTGTTCAAGACGTCCGCAACTTCAAAGTCATGCTACATGAGCTTAAAGAAGCTTTTCTGAAGAAACAAAAAGAAGCTCAGGGCTCTCGAGAGCGCATGAAGATTTTGGCTGATAAGTGTGTGCTCGCCTACAATGAGGCTGAGAAGCGCAAGTCTCTTGGCCGTCCTGGCATTGACCCCAGGATGGCTGCAAAAAGAAAGAAGAAGCTTTCTGCTAAACTGCCTGAACCTTTAAGCCAAGAAGCCCCTCGCATTATCTTCCCAAGCAGCATGACTGGCTCGAAGCCAAAGGTCACCACAACAGCTTCAGAACAGAAGAAGACGAGGGCTGCCGAGGCTGAAGCCAGAAAGAGAAAGAATAATGAAACCTCTGATGCCGCTCCCTCCAAGAAGAAGCGTAAGACCAAGAAGACTAGGGCTGCTTCCACAGAGCCCTTAGTCGTTGAACCCATTTCCGTGGTTCGTCCCGCGTCTGAACATCAAGAACGAAGGATGGTAGTCCATGAGCCTGCTCCCACAGAGGCTCATGTGGCTGAAGATATTCCAGCAGTTGAACCCACCGCTGCTGAAGACATTGGTCATGATGCCAATGTAGCTGATGATGAAGTTCTTCCTCAGATCGAACATGACGTGGTATCATCGCCTGTTCATACGAACAGCGAACTCATCAGCATTGGTCGTCCACTGACGCCAATTGCTCAGGATGCATCGTGGGCTGATCACCCACAACTCCAAGACTCCCCAAGTACTCCCCAACAACAACAACAAGCTACACCTCCCGTGCAATAAGAGGATGAAGACTTTCAGGCCCAGCCAACCCCTTCTCCTAAGGTGAAGCCAGCACTTCGCAGGCTTCGCAAAGGACAAAGGCCTGAAGTCCCTCTATCGAGCGTTCCAGAAGGAGAAGTGCAACGTTCACCTGTTGCACGGCAAGTATTTTCTGAACCTGCTCCAACAGTGAATGTCTCCGAGTCTGAAGCACATGCTGCTGAAGACATTCCGGCTGCATCAGCCGAGGTAAATGGAGAAGTACATGTACCTACTCCCCCAGCAATTGAAGAAGAAGCAGTTCCTAATGTGAACGTGCCTGTGCCCGACCCTCCTGCTCGTCAAGAGGAGATTGACAATGTTGAGGCTGCCACAACCAACGCCAATGAAGCCAGTGACGTAGTCATGGCTGATGCTAATGTGGAGCCTGCGCCAACTAGTGTGCCTGAAGCAAATGTGGCCACTACACCTGAAACCAATGAGGATGCTGCTCCTGAAGCCAATGAGAATGCTGCACTGAAACCAATGAGGATCTTTTTGAAGCCAATATGACAAGCTGCTCCCGGCACTGTTGTAGCGACTGACGCCTCAACTATTGCCCCTGCTCCTGTTCCGCCACCAAGGCCTCACACCATTGAGCAAGCATACAATCACAGTCAGCTTACCACTGTCCGATGGCCCATTCTGGTGCCTCCGCCCTCTGCCTCAGGACCTCAATTTGACTATCATGTTGAGCATAGGCCTCAGGTCCAGAAGCCAAAGCCAAGATTGCCAAGGTTTCCAGGTACTACCAACTCACCAGGGTCCTTCAATGCTAATGGCTTCAAAAGCCACAATACCTTCTTTGACAGCGCCAAGAACCCCTTCTCCAAGCCAAGGATATCATCGGATCAGTTCTGGAGCTATCAGCAGAGAAGCTATTACTCTTGTGTACTATATGATCAAGGGCGCATTTTCCCTCATATGCGCCTTGACACTGAAGCTATTGCTAGACTGCCGTGCTTAGAAGAAGCACTTGATTGCTTCGTGATCTTTGATGCGCTCCACTTTGTGATGATAAAGAACATTGGAATGAAGAGCTATTGCTTCAATTCTATGCCACTCTGCACATTAGCGGCTACTACAGAGACATCAAGACATGGGTTCTCGAGTGGATGGTGGAAATGTTCATCATGAAGCCAAAGCTATGGATATCATTGAGCTTACTGGGCTAGCCACTCGGAGAACTATATGAACTCGATTGTCACTACACATAAATTTGTGGAAAGCATTTTTCATAAGCCAGAACCCAATATGAGCTAGATGTTGAGCACGATGAAGCCTTTGCCATCTGACGCTGAGTATCCCAAACATTTCTTTGTTGAAGACCTGGAGTATCTGCCTCGCACCATATATCATATCATCAGGCGAACTCTATGGCCAGTCAAAGGACACTCATCAGCAGCCAAGCTTGAAGGAGCTATGAAGACTTTGGTCTTCTATATTCTCAATGGCATCAGCTTCAACACTCAGGAATTTTTCATCGTGCAACTTGTCGCTTCGGCTCGACCTATTTGGTCTAAAGTTTTATGCTCCATGGGTCATGCGCCTCATCGTTTAAACTCATCATCAATTATCAGCCCTCTGCTCGCAATCATATAATCTTTCTGCCAGAGGTTGATATGTCAGTTGATGCTATATATTCTGACCCTGCCAAGACGCCGCTTTGTCTTCAGAATGTTGAGCACCAAAGCTTCACTCAGCCTATTGAAGGTGTTCAAGCAGCGACACGAATCTATCCACTGGCTGGTAACACTCGTCTGCCTCATCGAGCACCAACTAAAGCCACTGAAAGCACCATTGCACAAAGGCCTCGGAAGCATTCTCGTGTTCTCAATGACCGAGAACTTCTTGTGGCCCTTCATCAGAAATAGGATAAGCATCATTTCTGGGTCAAGAGACAGATGCAAAGCCTCTTGGTGGATGTCAATCGCATTCGCAACCTTGCCACCAAGAATGCCTTTGTTGCTCATGAAACTTGCCGGCGATCATGGAAGAGTTTGACCCTGCTCAGTGCTGAAGCTGATCTTCAATACGATGGTTTCAATGAAAGATTCCAGTTAGACTCCACTCCTCCATGGACTGTTGTCTTACGTCGCACCCCATCTCTTGAAGACTCTGAATATTCTTCTTCCGCGGCAACAGTTAATGCCAGAGTGATCGATGATGAAGATGATGCTACTTCACCACCTCCTACTCTCGCGCGACGACCTTCGCACCAAGTTCATCTGCACCGCCAACCAACGCCGACAACCCTGCTGCTTCACCTACTCATGATGACGAGTGGATGCTCTATGGCTTCAAACCTTTTTGGTCCTTACTGACAAAAGGGGGAGAAGCGTATGAGTTGATAGTCTTCAAGCGGGTTCATATGGGCGGTTGCATTATATTTTGCTGCGTGCTTACAACTCTTGCGTTTTGAAACATTTGGTTCTTTGAGTTGTAACACCTAAACTTGATGGTCGTCTGCTACTTATACTACTTATTTGCTCTACTATGATGCGATGATAAATTCCGCATGTGCGATGATAACTTCCGCACTTAGATCATTCTGCAGACGTCCATTTTTCATTATGCATGTCATTCTACTTGCTATATCATTTCATGCATGATGAATTATCTTCATAAGTTGAAGTGGATCTCCACAAGTACAACCTGCCATGTGCATTTGCATTCCAAAAGCAAATTACTTATATGCACATCTTTAGGGGGAGCCCTTGCAACTTATGAAGACAATTCCCTATCCTTACAATTTCACATATTTATCCCCGTTGAAAACTTCAACCAGTTTGTCATCAATCACCGAAAGGGGAGATTGTAAGTGCATCTAGTGCCACCCCTAGTTGGTTTTGGAGTATTGATGACAAAGTTGGTTGAGGGACTAATCGTTTGTGAGAATTGCGGGATAACGCAGTAGTGTCCCTCATTGATTCGGTTTACCTACCGGAGATGACCCTAAAATGTATGAAGACATTGAAGACAATGGTGGTATGAGAAGATATTCATCTTGAAGACTATGACATGAGAAGACATTGTGTGAAGACTTTGGAGCTTGAAGACTGTGTAGTTTCGTTGTTTCCTTTTCTTCTATGTTGACTCATAGGAACCACCGTGATTGTTAAGTGGGGTCCAAGTGAACTAAGTCGAGTGGTCAAGTGATGCTCAACTCAAATCCTATGTCTTGAGCGAATACAATGAGAGCAAATCTTATCCAGAGCTGGATGAGTCGACTTTGCTTGTAGCCCAAGTAAAGTTGCAGCGTGTGTTTGAAATCGACCGTTGGAACACGTGTCGGTTCCTTAGTGACCAGGGTCATTTTGGACAAATTGGGTCGGGTTGCCTAGTGGCTATAAATAGCCCACCCCTACACCATAAATTGGTGGCTGCTCGGAGTTTGTGCACGGCTTTTGTCGTTTGAGAGCAACCCACCTCGAAGCATTTGAGAGAGAAATCCTTGCGAGGACAAAGCCCAAACTCGAGAGCCAAAGAGTGTTAGGCATCATGAAGTCTTTTTGTGCTGTAACACGAAGACTTATTACACTTGAGGACTGTGAATCCTCCGGCCGGTTAGGCGTCGCGTTCGAGCATCCAAGAGTCATTGTGGATTGCGGTGAGCGAAGTCTGTGAAGGTTTGGAAGTCTCCTTGAAGACTTACAGAGTGATTGGGCGAGGCTGGGTGTCCTTAGCTCAAGGGAATAAGGTGAAGACACGGTCTTCGAGTTAAATCTCGGCCTCCCTAACTAGGCGTCACAGTTGTCACAAAGAACTAGAACTGGTCCAACAAATCTGTGTCTTTAACAAGCAACTGGTTCTATCCTTCCAACCTTACTTAAGTTTGTCTTCATGAAGTCATTGCCTATCGTGTATCTGTTTGACTTCATTGTTTGACTCTTGTTGTTGATTGGCTTCACACTATCTTCCATCTTGATCCTTACTACCTAAGCGCTATTAGTCCTGTACTTTCACATCATTACATACTTGACTATGGCGTGTTTAGGGTAGTTTATCTTCCGCTGCATATCAATTAGGTTATTTCTGTTGTTTGTCTTCGAAACTTCCAAGTTTTGAAGACTTTCATAAAAATCGCCTATTCACCCCCCCCCCTCTAGTCGATACTAGCACTTTCAAGAAGATTGCCTGAGGATCCGGGCATCTCCTCTTCAGGACAACCAGTCAGCATACCAACAGGCATAACTCTGTTAGCCCGTTTCTTCGCAGAACTATATAAAGGTTTGTTTGAGCACATACTAAAAATGCCGCGTTGAAGCCTTCTATTCTCCTTCACGGAGTCAGCTAGCTGGGCCCGAACATCTTTCAATTCTACGCTCAGCCGGGTATTGGCATCCTGGAGATCGTTTTTCTCCCGCCTGACCCGTGTAAGTACACGCTCGCCAGCCTCTAGTTGTTGTTGAACTCTTTGATCATCCTCTTGTAGGATCTCCGGATTCACTACGGGATTGTCTGTGGAATCTATTGTTACATCTGCAACGTGCCGAACACCAAATGGAACATGTAGTTACGTTTTTTTCTCGATCGAGAGAAATATTACCAGATGAGGCCTTCTTGGATTCCTCCATTTCGGCAGCTGTGGCCCTTAGCTGGGCTTGACACTTCTCCAGCTCTTGAGACAAATGGGTATTCTTCTCTGTAAGAACCTGTTCATACAATGATCCTTAAATCAGTTGTACCAACTGTTTCAAGTCTCAGGGGCTACTGATATACATAATTATTAGATTTTGCTTACCCGTATATCTTTTAAATACTGGTTTGTGGCTCTAGCAAGCCCATCTTGAGCAGCTCGAATGTACGCGTCTCCCGAGTTGAAGGCATTGAAAGCCTCTTCGAAAAAACTAGGGTCGCGGATTGCGGCCCGGCGACGCCGATGATTCATAGCGCTCTACACCTCAGAATTTGTAGCGGATATTCTATCTAAATCCTCTGTAGGAGGACCGTCCGGTTTCATCCCCACGTTAGCCTCCACCCTCGAGGCCGGTTCTGGAATCCAGCTGGTAGAGGCGTGACGGGCAGGATCCCCGGATATAGTCCCGCGGATGTTCTTTCTGCTAAGACAGAGCAGATATTGTTATATTTTAAGATAACAATCACGGAGCATGTTTTAGACCATACCTCTTTGATGGCGGCTCAGCCATGTCTCTGCTCGCTTTCCTTTTTGGAAGCCTACCCGGCTTGGGCACCCCTTGTTGGTGAGTCGCCGCAGGTTCGGCATGGCGCGCCGATGTCCTTCCCTTTATACCATAATATATGTGCGATGGGTAAGGTGGAAAGAGTGTATCCTTTTCGGAAGATAAGTCTCCTGTTTTACTTACATGTGATGCAGGGAGGAGGCCGGGATAGTCGGCAATGATGGCCACCAAGGTTCCGTCATAGCTCGCCTGGTAAAACACCATGTCGCCAAGCTCCACAAATATGTCCGGATCTTCTTCGAGTCCGGGGTCGAGGGCCCGGTTGTGGTCCTTTGGCTGTGGAGACGGGCTGTGGATCTCCCTCATAGCTTTCCGCATTTCCTGTTATGGACTAGCGAGGTAATTATTTGCGATGAAAGATTGCAGGAATGAATAGAGTTGAGTAAGAGATAGCGACTCACCCAGCTAGTGTGGTTGTACATGGAAAATCCATCCCGTGGCTTAATGCGGATGAACTCCTCTTCTTCCCCTTTTTATAAATCGGACAATATTTTCGCTAGAGCGGTGGCGGAGTCTGGACCTTTCTGACCGCAGCGGGTGGCATCATCTTCTCCGTTGAAGTGCCACATGGGACGCCCCCGATACTGGAGTGGCTGCACCCCCCGCATTATGCATATTGACATAACCTCGATTATTGTCAATCCAGATTTGGCAAGCATTTTTATCCTGCCACTCAATTGAAGGACCTCTCTGCTATCTTCCTCCTTGGGGCTCCGAGGACGCCAGCTACGATGTTTCTTCAACGGGACATTTGTAAAATCAGGAAGACCCATTCGGATAGGGTCAGGAAGGGAGACGTCCTCTATATAAAACCACTCGGAAGGCCAATCTTCAGATGTCTTCTTCGGAGTGCCGGACAGGTATCCGGTCCCGGCGATGCGCCATATTTCGGCTCCGCCCACTTGGAATATTGATCCCTCTTGATTGCAAGGGACGAGGCAGAACAGCCTCTTCCATAGCTCGAAATGAGCTTTGCAACCCAGAAATAACTCGCAAAGGGCGACATAACCTGCGATGTGCAGGATGGAGGCAGGGGTGAAATTGTGCAGCTGGAGGCCATAGTACTCTAGGAGCCCGTGGAGGAACAGATGGATTGGAAATCCGATGCCCCTCAGCAAGTAAGGGACAAGGCACACTTGCTCCCCCCAGGATGGGTTGGGAAAACTCTCCGCTTGCTCCCCGCCGTCAAAGGTGGCCAATCCGGCTCGAACGGGGACAAGATATGCAGGTGGAAGAAATTCCTGGGTCTGCAACTTCACCAATTGGCCGTGGGATATGGTGAACTTCTCCCAATCACCTGGCCTGGCGCTATAGGGGCGAGAGGAAGAGCTGCGGTGGCCGGCCATGTTGGGATGGTTTTTTTGGGAGTGCTCTGATGAATCCTCGCTTGGGGAAGATGGTGTGATTTGGATCTGAAGATCCCCGTCTCTTTAATAGACGATTTATTTACATGGTCAGGGTGGCAAGTGTAAAAATGCTCCGGTTTCTCACATTCGCTCGACACGTGGAGGCTGACACTATTAAGGAACAGAAGCCGATGAGTGTAACATTAAATGGGAAGCCGGGCACTGCTCGTCACAACAGGTACTCTGGAGAATTTGGAGAAGGAACCTGCCTTGCAATGCCGAAGACAATCTGTGCTCCAGACTCATCGTCATTGAAGCCTGGTTCGGGGGCTACTGAGGGAGTCCTGGATTAAGGGGTCCTCGGACAACCGGACTATATGCTTATGCCGGACTATTGGAATATGAAGATACAAGATAGAAGACTTCGTCCCGTGTCTGAGTGGGACTCTCCTTTGCATGGAAGGCAAGCTTGGCGATTCGGATATGTAGATTCCCTTCTCTGTAACCAACCTGATGTAACCCTAGCCCCCTCCAGTGTCTATATAAACCGGAGGGTTTAGTCTATAGGACAACAACAATCATAATCATAGGCTAGCTTCTAGGGTTTAGCCTCTACGATCTCGTGGTAGATCAACCCTTGTAATACTCATATCATTAAGATCAATCAAGTAGGAAGTAGGGTATTACCTCCATAGAGAGGGCCCGAACTTGGGTAAACATCGTGTCCCCCGCCTCCTGTTACCATTAGCCTTAGATGCATAGTTCGGGACCCCCTACCCGAGATGCGCCGGTTTTGACACCGACAACCACCATGCTAGATTGTTCCAGAGACTTCCTTTTTTAATTGCCCAACAATGAGGTTGTGGGAGATAAGGATGTGGAGAGAGGTGCGGGTATCTTTTGTAAAATTATCATAGTTTGCTTTCTATCCGTCAGATATAGATCAGACAGTCTATATTACAAGATGACAGGCACACCATCATCGCCAACTCGGTTTTTTATAAGGGTATAGATGATAAGTTTTCTAACTACTAAAGTAAAGTGGAATTTGTCCATGTTATACAAGTACATTAAGGTGATTGTTTTTCATACGGGTAAGGTTGGATGAAGGGTGGTAGGAACAAATGCTCCGCATAGAGCATGTGTCTGTGAGATGGAGTCTTAGTGTGTGTGTGTGTGTGTGTGTGAGAGAGAGAGAGAGAGAGAGAGAGATGGAGTCTTAGTGTGTGTGTGTGTGATGGAGTCTTAGTATGTGTGTTGTGTGTGTGTGTGTGATGGAGTCTTAGTGTGTGTTGTGTGTGTGTGTGTGTTTGTGTGTGTGTGTGGGTGGGTGTGTTGTGTGTGTGTGTGTCGCGGGGTCCTCGATGGCGGATGTAATTTAAGTGTGCATGGCTTCATCATAGAGAGGTGATGTGTATGGCTGAGGCCACCAAGGATGGGGTGCGAGAGAGAAAATGCCTGTAGAGAGGGAAGAGAAGGTGTGTGCGCGTGAGAGGAGTCGACATCGAGAGAACGCGTTTGTTCGAGAGACACCGAGGAAGACTACTATATATTGATGGTGCATGTAGGCGGTAATTAAATGAAGGGATGGTCTTATTGGTTTCGGGGATATAGGGGAAGAGTGAGAGGGGGGTAGCTAGAAGGAGATTGTTAAGTGTGAGTGTGTGTTTTACCCATCCAGGCGGAAGTTATGTGCACACAAGAAGAGAACGAGTCGATGTGGTGTTAGGGTTGAGGGTAGTTAACTACGTATGGAGACATAGAGACCTTGAACGTGCATGTGTGAGAGGTATACATGTATACGTGGGATGTGTGTGTGTGTGTATGCGCGCGCACATGATCGAGATAAAAGAAAGAAGACATAAGTCATAAAGATCAACGACATGGGAGATACGGATTGATATGACAATATGCATGCACGTGAGAATGCAGGGAAGAAGGCCCGACAATTGAGCATGTGTTTTTGTCTTTAAGAGATAGGGCGTGGGCTGGAGCATGCATCTATGGCGAGCAGAGGGAGTGAGGCACAACGATTGTGCAAAAGAGATCAACCTATAAATGCATATGCATGGAGAGACATATATAGTGTGGGTGATAGGAAGCAAGACTGCGTGCGAGAAAGAAATGTTGACAGAGAAACTACAGATAGATACAGAGATGGAGATGCTAGCTAGAGGGACATCCGCTAGTTTGAGTGTTGGAGATGACCGCCGGGTGGTTCAGAGGGTGAAGTTATGTGTGTGTGAGAGAAAGATAAAAATAGGGCACTTGACTGCATGTAGAGAGAAACATATGTAGTGTGCGTGATAGGAAGCAAGAGTGAGGGCGAGAAAGAAGGTTGACGGAGAAACAGATAAATAGAAAGATAAAGATGCTAGCTAGTGTGCGTTAGAGATAGGAGTCGAGTGGATCAGAAGGTTGAGTTATGTGTGTGTGTGTGAGAGAGAGGTAGAGAGAGGGTGCATGTGAGTCACATACAAACAAATATCAGCGAGAAATGAGATCCCGAGAGATGGACTTTTGTGTCTGCGAGAGAGAAATATATTTCACAACGAGAGTGATAGCTAGAGAGACATATGAGGGAACGCAAGATATCTCTAGGGAGAGAGAGTGTGTGTGAGCGACATACAAGAGAACAGTGGAGAAATATGAGACCCTGGGAGACAGAGTTTGTGTTTGTGTGTGAGAAAGAGATATTTAAGAGGAAGAGTCATAGGTTCTCATACCTAAGGAGCGAAAGACATCTCTGTATGAGGGGAGTGCGAGTGGCACACAGAGGAATAGTAGAGATAAATGAGACCCCGGGAGACAAAGTTTTGTGTTTGTGTGAGAGAAAGAGATTCCACATGGAGAATCATAGTTAGAGACACATAGCAGGGAGCGAGATATACTTAGAGAGAGATAGAGTGTTGTAGGTCTAGGGAGAGAGTACCGTCAGTGTGTTACGAAGATAAAAGATCATTGTCGGCATACAGGTAGCACGAGAGATACCCGAGAGACGATGAACGCGTATATGTCTAGAGATATAGTCCTATATAAGCATGAGTGATAGCTATATGAGAAGAATATCTGGATGAAAGGGGATTCAAATACTTAAACTGGAGATCACGACATTGATAATATCATAACACAAATTGGTGTATCAAACATGCATATTCATTTGAATTTGGGGACACGTGTAATGTTATATAGTTTATCAATGTTGGTGATCCATAGATTCTTTAATTAGAAACAATGCATGGTTTATATGCAATTAATGTCTAAACGGGATTACACTATATGTTGCTTGTGTGAAACACATTATACATGTTTGAGAAGTAAAAATAGACCGCATGAAACACACATTAATTGGAGACAATTAGCGAGGAATGCATACATTGGATTTCAACATAAAGTGGTTTCAAATATTTGAAAATCCAAATTGATGGATACAACCTTATGAATCTGAGATCATGCCATTTGTAAACCATATTTATGTATAAAGGGTGTTGTGCTTTTGAAAGTATATATATAAAAAAATGATGTATATAGAATTTTATTCCAACTGAAAATGATCCCGCCTGGAAAAAAATAGAATACAAACGGGATTCGAATTGAGTCGCAGTAACCGCCCGAAACCAAAATCTACTCGATTTCTATAGGTTTTGATAGGGGTAGGTTTGTAATTTCACTCAAACGTGACATAACCGCCTCTCACCCGGATTCATACATGGTGGGCGCCAAAACACAGTGTGTCCTCGGCCGAAATCGACTCCCTCCTCGATTCATACACGGTGGGCGCCAAAAACAAAATCTCGTCGGCAAATATTTGGTGTGTGCGAGATTACCGTCCTATCCCCAACCGACTAATATTACTGTGATGTAGGAAATTTGAAATGGGGGCTAAGTTTGTAAATTTCCTCGAATTTGAGACAAGCGCGCCCTGAAGACATGGTTCCCCCTTCCTCTCTACCTCCCTTTCCCCATTCGTACTCCGTGGGCGCCAAAACACCATCTCCACCCCGGCCTCCTCCGCCCGCCACCCCATCCACCGTCGTCCTCCTCCACCATGCCGGAGCTGATACCTCGCGCCGCCGTCCATTACAAGATATCGACCTCTCTCATCCACGGCTTCAGACAGGGATCATTGCATCCCGTCCTCTCGCTTCATCCTCGCCGTCGTCCACCTTGCCGGCATCGCTCCTATGACCGTCTCGTCCACCACGCCCTGCCGCCACCGTCTACCCTCCTAGATCTGCTTCCACGCCGCAACAGCCATCGCTACCGCAGCACCGTCAAACTCTCAGCAGATGCATACACGGCGCCGCACTAGAGGCGGTACTCTTTCTTATCTGCTCAACTTATTTATCGTGGCAGGAAAATAGATCGCCACTGCTTTACTCTGATTTCTTGTCCATCACTTACTTGCTAGTTGAAAGCAAACATTGGTTGTGAAGTTGCCTTTGTCCGGTTTGCACCTTCAGATCTGCCATGGCACGCACAACACTATACTCCCAATGCTTATGGTTTTCCCCTTTTATATTCCACACTAGTTAAATCACAGTAGACTAAATTTCAAAATTGGTTAAGTCGATTTTACAGAGCTCGTCGAAGTTCACCGGTGCGAATGAAGGGGCTCGAGTGGGGACGGTGGTTGTGGGGGGGCGGTGGTGGGGCCTTGCTGAACGAAGAAAATTCGACGCGGGTGGGGGCGGGGGGGGGGGTGGGGTGGCGGAGGAACACAGCGATGGGGGCCGGTGGTCCGGCCGGCGGCCCTTGCGTTGTTCTGGATGGGAAGAATCAGAGACGAGGAAGAAGAAGGGTTAGGAGACGTAGGATCTTCATCCAACCGCCTGAAATGGTCGAGAGACAGTAGGGAGTTGCATTCTTAATGCGCTCTGGTTCATCACGTGTGAGCACTCCGCAACGAACATTTTATTATCCAAAATTGGCTTGCTCTTCTTTACCATGTTCCTCTTCCTTCTTCTTTTAATAAGTACTCTCTCCGTTCCTAAATACAAGTCTTTGTATAGATTCCACCATGGACTACATATGGAGCAAAATGAGTGAATCTATACTTTAAAATGTATCTGGATACATCTGTATGTGATCCATAGTGGAAATCTCTGCCAAGACTTATATTTTGGAACGGAGGGACTATGATAGTAGTATAGTATGTTCCTTGTACTGAAGATGAGCAGGGACACTTGCAGTGTAGAGGTCTATACGGTCGGTTGTGATGGACACTTTGAACTCTTCGGGCCTCTATGATTCGTAGGATTTTGTAAACATAGGAATAGGATTTGTAGTGGCCTGCCCACTTGAATCCTATAAGAATAGCAAGGAAATGCGGGGAGCTGTGTCGCCTTTGAGATTTACACTGATATTTACAGTACCGCACCTTCATTTGAAGAGAGCTGGTATCCGAAGCCTTTCTAGCTGTACCGGCAATACTAGAACATATATTCCAGCAAGTTTCACTTTGCTGATTTTACTCTGATGCTTACGGTTTTCCCATTATATCTACACTATGATCTGTGTAGCTGCTTTGTGTCGCACTAGAAGCAGTCCACTCTTGAAGCTAAACACTGCAATGACTTACAAAATTGGCACCAAGGCATTGAGTGCCATTCTGGATGCAATGAAACTCATACTCTCCCCACCTGTTGACTCTTGTTCAGAATATGATCCTAATGACTCTTGTTCAAAATTGCCACATATAGAGAGACAACATGGAATTGCATTTCTTTGGGAACTGTGATTCATCATGAGTGGGCAACCTGTAAGTGCATCTAGTGCCACTCCTAGTTGGTTTTAGAGTATTGACGACAAACCTGGTTGAGGGACTAATGTGTTTGTGAGACTTGCAGGATAACACAGGTAGTAGTCCCTCATTGATTCGGTTTACCTATCGGAGATGACCCCTAAAAATGTGTGAAGACATTGAAGACAATGGTGGTCTGTGAAGCTATTCACGTTGAAGACTATGACATCAGAAGACATCGCGTGAAGACTATGGAGCGCGAAGACTTAGTTGTTTCATTGTTTCCTTTTCTTCTTTGTTGAGTCATAGGAACCACCGTACTGTTAAGTGGGGTCCAAGTGAACAAAGTCAGAGTGACTGAAGTGATGCTCAACCAAATCCTATGTCTTCGAGCGAAGACAATGAGAGCAAATCTTATCCAGAGTCGTATGAGTCAGCTTTACTTGTAGCCCAAGTCAAGCTGCCGCGTGTGTTTGAAATCTGACCATTGAGACACGTGTCAGTTCCTTAGTGACCCAGGGTCATTTCGAACAAATCAGGTTGGGTTGCCCAGTGGCTATAAATAGCCCACCCCCTACACCATAAATTAGTGGCTGCTCAGATTTAGTACACGGCTTTTGTCGTTTGAGAGCAACCCACCTCCGAAGCATTTGAGAGAGAATCCTTGCGAGGACAAATCCCAAACCACCCAGAGCCCAAAGAGTGTTTGGCATCACTGAAGTCTTTCTGTCCGCGTGATCTGAAGACTTGTTACACTTGAGGGGAAAAAAATATATGAGACCAGGTCTCATATAAAGCAGGTGAGACCCGCCCTGATGGATGACACATGGCATTCACAAATCACAAAGCATCTAATCTCTCCCCCCTGATTTCAGGTGGGGGTGGGGTAGATGCTTTGTGATTTGTGAATGCCACATGTCATCCATCAGGATGGGTCTCACCTGCTAACCCGTGAGACCTGGTCTCATAGAATTCTTTTCCCACTTGAGGACTATGAATCCTCCAGCCGGTTAGGCGTCGCGTTCTGAGCATCCAAGAGTTATTGTGGATTGCCCGTGAACGAAGTCTGTGAAGGTTTGGAATTCTACCTTGAAGACTTACCAGAGTGATTGGGCGGGGACTAGGTGTCCTTTGCTCAAGGGGAATAAGGTGAAGACACGGTCTTCTGAGTTGAATCTCAGCCTCCCTAACCAGACGTACAATTGTCACAGCAACTGGAACTGGTCGAACAAATCTCTGTCCTCCTGAAGCTACTGGTTCTATCTCTCGCTTCTCTTTACTTACAGTTTGTCTTCGTGAAGTCATTGCCTGCTTGCACTATCTTTTTGACTTCACTATGTGACTACTTGTCCTGATTGGCTTCATACTATCTTCCATCTTGATCCTTACTACCTAGCTGCTGATAGTCTTCGTGCTTTCACTCCATTGAATACTTGACTATGGCTTGTCTAGTGTAGTCTACCTTCCGCTGTATTCGAATAGTGTCATTTCTATTGGTTGTTTTAGAAACTCCCATGTTTTGAAGACTTTCATAAAAATCGCCTATTCACCCCCCCTCTAGTCGATAACTAGCTCTTCCATAACCAACATTGTATGCAATGAAGCGGAACCTCAAGAATATGCTTTGCTACGTCTTTAGCTTGCGTTGGTTTTCCTTGAAGAGTAAAGGGTGATGCAACAATAGTAGCGCAAGTATTTCCCTCAGTTTTTGAGAACCAAGGTATCAGTCCAGTAGGAGGCTCCTCAAAAGTCCCACGCACCTACACAAACAAACAAAGAACTCACAACCAACGCAATAAAGGGGTTGTCAATCCCTTCACGGCCACTTGCGAAAGTGAGATCCGATAGATATAATATGATAAGATAAATATATTTTTTGTATTTTATAAGATAGATGCAAAAAGTAAAGATGCAAATAAAAGTAGATTGAAAGCTTATGTGATAAAAGATAGACCCGGGGGCCATAGGTTTCACTAGTGGCTTCTCTCAAGATAGCATAAGTATTACGGTGGGTGAACAAATTACTGTCGAGCAATTGATAGAAAAGCAAATAATTATGAGATTATCTAGGCATGATCATGTATATAGGCATCACGTCCGCGACAAGTAGACCGACTCCTGCTTGCATCTACTACTATTACTCCACACATCGACCGCCATCCAGCATGCATCTAGAGTATTAAGTTCATAAGAACAGAGTAACGCATTAAGAAAGATGACATGATGTAGAGGGATAAACTCATGCAATATGATATAAACCCCATCTTTTATCCTCGATGGCAACAATACAATACGTGCCTTGCAACCCTTTACATCCGGGTAAGGACACCGCAAGATTGAACCCAAAGCTAAGGACTTCTCCCATGGCAAGAAAGATCAATCTAGTAGGCCAAACCAAACTGATAATTCGAAGAGACTTGCAAAGATAACTCAATCATACATAAAAGAATTTAGAGAAGATTCAAATATTTCTCATAGATAAACTTGATCATAAACCCACAATTCATCGGATCTCGACAAACACACCACAAAAAGAGTTTACATCAAATAGATCTCCACAAGAGAGGGGGAGAGCATTGTATTGAGATCCAAAAAGAGAGAAGAAGCCATCTAGCTAATAACTATGGACCCGAAGGTCTGTGGTAAACTACTCACAACTCATCGGAGGGGCTATGTTGTTGATGTAGAAGCCCTCCATGGTCGATTCCCCCTTCAGCAGAGCGCCGGCGAAGGCTCCAAGATGGGATCTCGCGGATATAGAAGGCTACGGCGGTGGAAATTGTTTTTTGTTGGCTCCTTGGATGTTTTCGGGGTCTGTGTGTATATATAGGAGGAAGAAGTACGTCGGTGGTCGCTCGTGGGGCCCAGGACAGGGGCACGCCCAGGAGGGGTGGGCGCGCCCTCCTATCTCCTGGCCGCCTCGTTTGCTTCTTGACTTGCACTCCAAGTTCTCCGGATCACGTTTGTTCCAAAAATCACGCTCCCGAAGGTTTCATTCCGTTTGGACTCCGTTTGACATCCCTTTTTTCGAAATACTGAAATAGGCAAAAAAAAACAGCAATACGGGCTGGGCCTCCGGTTAGTAGGTTAGTCCCAAAAATGATATTAATATAAAATAAAGCCCATAAACATCCAAAAGGGGTAATATAATAGCATGGAATAATCAAAAATTATAGATATGTTGGAGACGTATCAAGCATCCCCAAGCTTAATTCCTGCTCGTCCTCGAGTAGGTACATGATAAAAACAGAATTTTTGATGTGGAATGCCACCTAGCATAATTCTCAATGTAATTTTCTTTATTGTGGCATGAATGTTCAGATCCAGATGATTCAAAATAAAAGTTCATATCGATAAAAGAAATAGTAACACTTCAAGCATACTAATCAAAGCAATCATGTCTTCTCAAAATAACATGGCTAAAGAAAGTTCATCCCTACAAAATCATATAGTTAGGCTATGCTTCATTTTTGTCACACAAAAATGTTCCCAAATTCTACACCCCCGATGACAAGCCAAGCAATTGTTTCGTACTTCAATAATCTCAAACTTTTTCAACCTTCACGCAATACATGAGCGTAAGCCATGGATATAGCACTATGGGTGGAATAGAATATGATGATGGGGATTGTGTGGAGAAGACAAAAAAGGAGACAGTCTCACATTGACGAGGATAATCAACGGGCTATGGAGATGCCCATAAATTGATGTCAACATGAGGAGTAGGGATTGCCATGCAACGGATGCACTAGAGCTATAAATGAATGCTCAACAAAAGAAAACTAGTCGGTGTGCATCCAACTTGCTTGCTCAGGAAGACCTAGGGCATTTGAGGAAGCCCATCGTAGGAATATACAATCCAAGTTCTATAATGAAAAATTCCCACTAGTATATGAAAGTGGCAACATATGAGACTCACAATATGAAAAACATGGTGCTACTTTGAAGCACAAGATATGAGACTCACTATATGAAGGACATGGTTCTACTTTGAAGCACAAGTGTGGAAAAAGAGATAGTAACATTGCCCCTTTTATTTATTTATTTTTTTCTTTGGCCTATTTTTTCTTTTGGCCTTTCTCTTTTTTTTGGGCAATGCTCTAATAATGATGATCATCACACTTTTATTGATTACAACATATGAATTACAACTCGAAACTAGAACAAGATATGACTCTATATGAATGCCTCCGATGGTGTACCGGGATGGTGCAATGAATCAAGAGTGACATGTATGAAAAAATTATGCATGGTGGCTTTGCCACAAATACGATGTCAACTACATGATCATGCAATGGCAATATGACAAAAGTAATGTATGCCATGATGATGAACGGAATGGTGGAAAGTTGCATGGCAATATATCTCGGAATGGCTATGGAAATGCCATAATAGGTAGGTATGGTGGCTGTTTTGAGGAAGATATAAGGAGGTTTATGTGTGATAGAGTGTATCGTATCACGGGGTTTGGATGCACCGACGAAGTTTGCACCAACTCTCAAGGTGAGAAAGGGCAATGCACGGTACCGAAGAGGCTAGCAATGGTGGAAAGGTAAAAGTGCATATAATCCATGGACTCAACATTAGTCATAAGAACTCATATACTTATTGCAAAAATTTAGAAGTCATCAAAAATCAAGCACTACGCACATGCTCCTAGAGGGATAGATTGGTAGGAAAAGACCATCGCTCGTCCCCGACCGCCACTCATAAGGATGCACAAGCCAGGTACACTTCATGTTTCAAATTTGTTACACAACATTAACCATATGTGCATGCTACAGGACTTGCTAACTTCAACACAAGCATTCTTTAAATTCATAATCACCCAACTAGCATGACTTTAATATCACTACCTTCATATCTCAAAACAATTATCAAGTATCAAATTGATCGTAGCATCCAATTCACTTCCTATGATAGTTTTTATTATACCCAACTTGGATGCCTACCATTCTAGGACCAATTTTATAACCATAGCAAATACCATTCTTTTCTAAGAGATTCTCAAAATAATATAAGTGAAGCATTAGAGACTAGCAATTTCTACAAAATTAAGCCACCGCTGTGCTCTAAAATATATAAGTGAAGCACTAGAGCAAAAACTATCAAGCTCAAAAGATATAAGTGAAGCACATAACATATTCTAACAAATTTCAATCAAGTAGGCTTCTCCTAAAAGGTGTGTGTTGGTGTGAAAACCGGCGGATCTCGGGTAGGGGGTCCTGAACTGTGCGTCTAGATGGATGGTAACAGGAGACAAGGGACATGATGTTTTTACCCAGGTTCGGGCCCTCTCGGTGGAGGTAAAACCCTACTCCTGCTTGATTAATATTGATGATATGGGTAGTACAAGAGTAGATCTACCACGAGATCAGAGAGGCTAAACCCTAGAAGCTAGCCTATGGTATGATTGTTGTTAGTCCCCACGGACTAAAACCCTCCGGTTTATATAGACACCGGAGAGGGTTAGGGTTACACAGAGTCGGTTACAATGGTAGGAGATCTACATATCCGTATTGCCAAGCTTGCCTTCCACGCCAAGGAAAGTCCCATCCGGACACGGGACGGAGTCTTCAATCTTGTATCTTCATAGTCTTGGAGTCCGGCCAAAGATGATAGTTCGGCTATCCGGACACCCCCTAGTCCAGGACTCCCTCAGTAGCCCCTGAACCAGGCTTCAATGACGACGAGTCCGGCGCGCATATTGTCTTCGGCATTGCAAGGCGGGTTCCTCCTCCGAATACTTCATAGAAGATTTTGAACACAAGTATAGTGTCCGGCTCTGCAAAATAAGTTCCACATACCACCGTAGAGAGAATAATCTTTACACAGATCTGCTGATGTATCCTTCGGCGTGACATCACACCACGACTAGGCCTTTATTTGAATCGTTTAGCGAGGCAGTTTCCTTGGCACGTCTTATCAAAGCGGAGATCGTGCCCCCTTATTTCGGGATCCTCATCAATACGGGCATGGGTAACTCAACCGTGCCCGTTGGCACGCCCCCTCTATCGAAGGCGAGTCCCAAACGGCCACGGGGAGGGCTCTTGGTATTCAACCTCTTTATAACGAGACCAAGGCCTGCTCCTTTCTTTCAATCTCAATCGAATCCGCCCCTCGCCTCGAGTTCCAACACCCAAAGCTCCAGATTCAGGCACTTCGGACCTTCGATAATGTCCGGCTCCGGCCTGCAAGGCTGGTGGATGCCTTCTTCCGTCACGGAAGAAGACGTGCTAATGCTGAGAGACGCCAGGTATCTAACCGGCGAAATTTCGCATAGGCTGCCTGCCCAAGGGCAGGTTATCCCTACTCCCAAGCCCGGTGAGAGCATGGTGTTCGTGTCTCACTTCCTTCGGGGTTTAGGCTTCCCGACGGACCCCTTCGTGAGGGGGGCTCATGTTTTATTATGGGCTGGAATTCCACGACTTGGATCCGGAGTCCATCCTCCACATCTCATCGTTCATTGTCGTGTGCGAAGCCTTCCTCCGTATTACCCCTCACTTCGGATTGTGACTCAAGACCTTCAAAGTGGAGCCGAAGATGATCAAGGGGTAGCAGACAGAGTGCGGAGGGGCTGTTATAAGCAAAAATGCTAACGCTCCATGGCCCGAGGGCTCTTTTCAAGAGGTGCTAGGTTTATGGCAACAGGAGTGGTTTTACATCACCGCTCCCAGGGGCACCAAATGGGTGGCACCACCTGCCTTCCGCCCGGGTCCTCCACAGCGGCTGGCGTCATGGGCCAATAAAGGGCTCGACTGGGGGCCGTCCAAGGACGTTCCTCTGCTGCAGGGCCGTATCCGAGACGTCCAAGAGAGAGATCAATCTGGTCGTAGTGGAGTAGGTCATGCTGATTCGACGCCTTCTGCCCTGCAAACGTTGCCCCCTCCGCCTGTGGGAATTTAATCCGGAGGGACCACGAGCTCTCCAACACTTAATGGGCGCGACGCCCATGGAGATGTATAAACTGTTCTTCGGATCACAAGAGATGTGTCCGGACTTGACCAAGGACGCAAGTCTGAGCTGCAATCGCCCGGATACTCAAGTAAGTAGTCCTGTGCCCAAAACAGGAGTGGATAGCAAAAGCAAAACTAATAAGGTGTCCGGCCCCCCTCCCCGAGACCACGCCGGATCCTGTGTTAACCAGGATGCTGGAGGCTGCGCCTTTGGAAGAGGGCAAAGGGGGGAACAAGGAAGCTACTGCCTCCGCGAAGGAGGCTTTCAAGGAAGGGGGGATCGAAAATCCCTCCCTCCAGGGGGAGAAGAGGACCGCTTCTGAAGATCCGGAGGCCAAGGCCTCAAAGCGGGGGAAGAGATCTTCACCAGAGGGTCCTGCGCCAGGAGAAGCCCCGGCCGCACTATTTCCCCAAGGGAATCAGCCCTCCAGCGAGCCGTAAGTAGAAAGGGGAGTTTTGTAATAAGAGACATCCCTGTTTTTATTTCTAACAATAACCGAAGTTTTACCTTGTAGTTCGGATCTCAGCCCTTCTCAGCAGAGCTCATCTTCGGGGGATCTTCGTCCGGAGATGATGGAGAGTGAAACGCCTCCATCTGCTGCACTGTCATGCGGGGCGGACAACCCTGAGGTGTCGTCGCAGAGGGTTTCCCTGAATCAGGCGGGGCCGGGAGGTCCGGCACCAACTGGTGTGCGGTCGGAGGAGCTGAAGAATCTGCTCGGGCAAGCGTCTATCTCAGAAGATCACCGTGCGTTAATGGGTACGGTGATTGAAAGGATTTCATCCGCTGAGAGTGGATTGCATGAAGCCGTCAGAAGTTTACTGACGGTGTTTGAGGTACGTGAAAATGATATACCTTCTGACAGTTTTGCATATAGAATGTGCCCTGTATAGATAGTAGCCCCTGAGACTCGGTACGTTGTCGAGAGTGACAGCGTGCCGAGGATCATAATCTCAGTTGTGAGATGTCGCCTGTCCTATATAGGTGGCGGAGCGCCCGGTGGCTAGCCAGACTGATCAATTTGCCGAACTGAAGCGGCAACTTGACGTGGCGGATGCAGACATCGCGCTTGTCAATAAGCGGCTTGACGAGTCACAACGTATGCAACTTCTCTGCGGACCCCTGGTAAGGGAGCTTGACGCCATGACTTACAACATGTATGCTTTATATAGATGGTGCCGCTACTATGGAGAACCTTCGGGCGGAGCTAGCCCGAGTCAAGGAGCAAGCCATAAAAAGTGATGCGGCTGCCTTGAGGGCGGCCAAAGAGCTAAAAGCCGAACAGGCTGCTCAGTGCCAAAGCAGGGAAGAAATGGCCGAGATGGCTGGGAAGTTGAAGAATGCTACCGACCGCTGCGAGTTTCTTGAAAAAGAACGTCGAGCGGAGCAAGAGGACCTGAAGAAGGCCACCGCCGAAGCCAAGGATGCCCGCTCTGTGATGAGAGCTATAAAGGAGGAGCTACGTCAAGCCGGGGATATTGCGGCTAGAAAGCCCTTTCTGTTGCGGAGGAAGTTCACACATCCGAAGTATGCTTAGTTGGGCTAGCTGTGGGGTGCGGAGGATGCTTATCTAGATTTGGCGACGAGTGCCGCAGACGCGGTCGCACACTTCCGAGGCCAAAAGGATCACGGAATGGAAGAAGTTTTTTGGTCGCAGTTCCATAGTCCAGAGCGTCCGCTTCCATTGACCGATCGTTTGGCCGAATGGGCCGAGCTGAATAGGTTGTCCGGACTTGCCATGAAGGATGTCGTGACTCATTTGTGGCCGAAAGGGCCCGAGCTGAAGAGTCATTTTGGATTGGTGCAGCAGTTCCTTGGTGCGGTGCCGCATATCGATGCAATGAAGCGGTCGGCATGCATAGAGGGTGCGCGAATGGCTCTTGCCCGTGTCAAAACATACTGGGCGGAGATGAAGGCCACCGACGTTGCATCCCGGGATTCAGACAGAAGCCGAGTACCTGCCAAGCACTATTTTGAGGAAGTCCTGCAGGGCGCTCGTTTAATAGAGACGCAATGCTCGAAGGATATTATGTTCAAATGACATGTATGATTTGTGAAACGATGTTTCAATATAATATAAGAGCTTTTTATACTTGTGCGGTCAAGTAGTAAAATACCTCATGTGTGGCCGTTGATGTATATGTGTATATAACCTGAAAGATGGCAGTCTTCGGCTTCATCCCCCACGCACATAGTGCGGGGGTGTTTGCAAAAAGGCGCATTTTCACACTTATCCAATGTCTTGGTCCTGTAAAGGAGGTGACAGCGTAGCAAACTAGGCAACCGGACTATAATGCTTTATCACTTTCACTTAGCCATAGGAGTTTGATCGTGGGGCTACTATATAGCCCTTGGGGGCACCGCGCTCTCCCGAACTCGGGGCGCGTATGTGCCTGACCGGGAAGCGGTCCTTCGTTAATGCGGAGGAATTCTAAACATTCCGGTGGTCCATCGAGTGGTTGACCAGTCTCTCGCTGGCTTTCTCTACTGACGAGCTCACCAGGCTGAACCGGGGCACAATCGCAGTAGTTCTCCTGGTGCCGCGTTAGCCGATAGAGCGGAACGTAAGGCAGCAAAACACAGGAGCCGGGCAAACCCAACATTTGACCAAAGACATGATTCAGAGCTGATGCATATAAGGCCTAACTCGAGACGCCGAACACTCCCTAAGGTATTCGGTCTTTATGAAAACGGGCAGAATAATGCCCTAAGCCCCTAGTGTCCAGGTACGCGCAAAATTTTTTGATGCGGTCGATGCCAAAACGCCAGCCTCCTCCTCGGTTATAGCAAGAAACCGGGGGATGTGTAACAACAAGAGACAGTAAAAAAGGTTTACGCAGGGTCTTAATCTGAAAAGAATCCTTGCAACGGGTCCCTACTGCACGTCTACGCCTGTGTCTCCGTTGTGCCGTATCCTGGACGGGTGTAGCACGGTGTTCATCTGTAAAAGAGAAGAACTTAGTTGGGGAAAAAAGATCGTGCGAAAAATGTATTTTAAATAAACAGAGTATGATTCAAAAAATGAATAAAATTGAGCTTTATTGTCTCTTGTTGTACATCGTGGAGCCCTTGTAAGAAGTGCGTGGCTAGTAAGCCCTTGTTTATTTATACCGGACTCGCCTAACCGTGTCCGGAGTCTGAATGACCTGTTTAGGTGCTTTGATCAGCAAAGCCGGATTAGTGTGTGGCTGTCAAGGCAGTCTCACGTTCTTCCGTATTCGAGGAACACTCGAAGTTTCCCTTTAATGAGATGATGCCGCGTGGACCGGGCATTTTAAGTGTAAGAGATGCGTAATGTGGTATTGCATTAAAGCGGGCGAAACCTTCGCGTCCCAATAGTGCTTGATAGCTACTTTTAAATGGGGCGATGTGGAAGACTAACTTTTTGCGACGGAAGTAGTCGGATGAGCCGAACACAACTTCTAGTGGTAGAGAACCCGTACAATGGGCTTATGGGCCTGGCATCACTCCTTTAAAGGAAGTGTTGCTATGGCGAATTTTGGTTGGGTCTATCCCCACTCTGCGGATTGTGTCCTGATATAGCAGGTTTAGATCACTGCCGCCATCCATTAGGACTTGTGTAAATTGTAGTCTGTCGATTATAGGATCTAATATCAAAGCAGTCCATCCTGCGTTCCGGATACTTCCGGACTAATCCTGGTGGTTGAAGGTGATTGGTTTTGACATCCAGTGTCGGGACCCCACTGGGGTGGACCGTGCGGCGCGTATTTCAGTCGGCGCCGCTCTGTTTTTCCCTTTTGTCACTTGAAGTGAGTTTACTATTTTGACCTCTTGTGGGAAATTCTTTTGTTTTCCGGTGCTCTGCTTGTGGGGTTCGTCGTCGTCCTCACTTGGTGCGTCGAGCCCCTTGTGTTCAGCGTTAAGTCAGCCGGACTGCTTGAAGACCCAACAATCTCTGTGGGTATGGTTTGCAGGCTTCCCTGGAGTACTGTGGATTTGGCATATCTTGTCCAAGATTTTGTTTAGGTTGGATAGCTCGTCACTGTTGTCCTGAAGAGGCAGTTTTTTGTTGTTCTGCCGAGAGCTTTTGAATCCGGCATTGACTGCCATGCTCTTTGGACTGTTTCCCTTGGTCTGGTGCTGGTCCTTGCCGCGTCGTGGTTTTCCATTTCCATCCCTGACTTCGGACGTACTTGGGTCGCTGGTACTGCACCTTGCCAGCCAGCTATCCTCTCCCGCGCAAAAGCGGGTCATGAGGCTTGTTAATGCGGCCATTGTTCTTGGCTTTTCCTGGCCGAGGTGTCTGGTGAGCCATTCGTCTTGGACGTTGTGTTTGAAAGCTGCTAAGGCTTCGGCATCCGGACAGTCGACTATTTGGTTCTTTTTGGTGAGAAATCTATTCCAGAATTTTCGGGCTGACTCTCCGGGCTGTTGGGTTATGTGACTTAAATCGTCTGCGTCCGGAGGTCGGACATAGGTCCCTTGAAAATTGGCCCGAAAAGCATCCTCGAGCTCTTCCCAACTTCCAATAGTGTTTTCGGGGAGGCTTTTAAGCCAATGCCGGGCTGGCCCTTTGAGCTTGAGGGGTAAGTATTTTATGGCGTGGAGGTCATCTCCTCTAGCCATGTGTATGTGCAGGATGTAATCCTCAATCCAGACTCCATGGTCAGTTGTTCCGTCGTATGCCTCTATGTTTACGGGCTTGAATCCCGCTGGAAATTCATGATCCAGCACCTCATTAGTGAAACATAGGGGGTGTGCGGCGCCCCTGTATTTGGGTGTGCCGTGATGTTCGAATACTCGACGTGTTGCATTGCTTTCTAGAGCTTGCTTCCTTGGCCCATAGATAGACCTGACTGGGCCATCCTTTTGGTGCAGATCCTTATGCGGATCGCGTGCCGGCTTGTGTGCGGTGCTGCTTGCCACTCTATGTTTGCCATGTGGTCGTCTATCCGACTGGGTGGCCAATTTGTTCTTTGATTGTGGGGGCTCTACGGCCTCCTCGTCAAATTCGGGCAGTAGTTTGCGCTTCGGTAGCTCTTTGTTTGGCGATTATCGCCGTGTTTGTCTGTGGTGTTGAGTACTTTGCTCCATCTCATTATGAGTGCGTCTTCCGCTGTTTTGAGCTTCCGCTTCTGCTTCTTCAGACTACGTGCAGTGGCGACAAGCCTTTTGTGGAGGTTCTTCTGCTCCAACGATGTGTCCGGCGTGAGATCGTCCGGACTGTTATCTTCGCCGGCGACGGATTGTTTATCCAAGTTATCCTGTTCGGATGGTTGCTCGAGGGCATGTTCGTCGTCCACCGGTTCGCCCTGCTCTATGGCTGGGTCTGTATGGGTGTTGTCTTTGTCGAGGCGGGACTTTGAGCGGCGCTTACGTCGCCGTTTTGACTGCTTTTCGAGGGAATTATCCTTCGCAGCGTCCCGTTGTTCCTCGTTATCGCTTCCTTTAGGTGTATCCACCATATATACATCGTGAGTTGAGGTGGCCTTCCAGTGCCCTGTAGGTGCTGGTTCTTGGTCGTCTCCGGCATCATCGTCCATATCGTCGCTGTCTTCGGAGTCAAAGTCGAGCATGTCGGTTAAATCATCGACAGTGGCTACAAAGTGGGTGGTGGGTGGGCGTTGGATTTCTTCATCGCCCGCATCCCAACCTTCCTGACCATAGTCCGGCCAGGGCTGTCCTGATAAAGAGAGAGACTTTAGTGAATTCAGGATGTTGCCAAAGGGCGAGTGCTGAAAGATGTCCGAGGCAGTGAACTCCATAACCGGCACCCAATCAGATTCGATTGGCAGGGGCGCAGAAGGTTCGGAGTCCGGAGAGGAGTCCGGCGCCTTGGAGTCACGAGCTTCACAAAGGACAAGGTTGGTATTCGGCTCTATCGCCGTAGAGGTAGCAGCCCCCGAGGCGATGTCCAGCCACCCGTCCTCGATCGGCGCAGTCGGCTCCGAGCTAAGGGTCGGACTGGACACTTGTGTGGCCTCTAGGGCACTGTCCGGCAGCAGAGCTAGATCATGCCCATCGTGACAGTGCGGCGCGCTTGGCTGTGGCTCGAACCCGTCGAAGATCAAGTCTTCGCGGACGTCTGCCGTATAGTTCAAACTTCCAAATCTGACCTGATAGCCAGGGAGTAGCTTTCAATCTGCTCCAGATGGCCAAGCGAGTTGGCCCACAGTGCAAAGCCGCCGAATACGAAGATCTGTCCGGGGAGAAAAATCTCACCCTGGATCGTGTCGTTGTTGATGATCGAAGGATCCATCGGGCCTAAAGGTGACGACACAGAGGAACTCTCAATGAAAGCACCAATGTCGGTGTCAAAACTGGCGGATCTCGGGTAGGGGGTCCCGAACTGTGCGTCTAGGCAGATGGTAACAGGAGACAAAGGACACGATGTTTTTACCCAGGTTCGGGCCCTCTCGGTGGAGGTAAAACCCTACTCCTGCTTGATTAATATTGATAATATGGGTAGTACAAGAGTAGATCTACCACGAGATCAGAGAGGCTAAACCCTAGAAGCTAGCCTATGGTATGATTGTTGTTCGTCCTACGGACTAAAACCCTCCGGTTTATATAGACACCAGAGATGGTTAGGGTTACACAGAGTCGGTTATAATGGTAGGAGATCTACATATCCGTATTGCCAAGCTTGCCTTCCACGCCAAGGAAAGTCCCATCCGGACACGCGACGGAGTCTTCAGTCTTGTATCTTCATAGTCTTGGAGTCCGGCCAAAGATGATAGTTCGGCTATCCGGACACCCCCTAGTCCAAGACTCCCTCAGTGTGTACAGCAAGGATGATTGTGGAAAACTAAAAAGCAAAGACTAATATAATACACGACGCTCCAAGCAAAACACATATCATGTGGCGAATAAAAATATAGCTCCAAGTAAAGTTACCAATGAACGAAGACGAAAGAGGGATGCCTTCCCGGGGCATCCCCAAGCTTAGGCTCTTGGCTATTCTTGAATATCTTGGGGTGCCATGGGAATCCCCAAGATTAGGCTTTTGCCACTCCTTATTCCATAGTCCATCAAAGCTTTACCCAAAACTTGAAAACTTCACAACACAAAACTCAACAGGAAATCTTATAAGCTCCGTTAGTGAAAGAAAACAAAACCACCACATAAGGTACTGTAATGAACTCCCCGGCAAACGAGACGCAAATGGAAAATAATGTAAATGCGAGGGAGATGAGTTTGTGATGGGTACTTGGTATGTCTTGACTTGAGCGAAGACCTCCCCGGCAACGGCGCCAGAAATCCTTCTTGCTACGTTTTGAGCTTGCGTTGGTTTTCCTTGAAGGGGAAAGGTTGATGCAGCAATAGTAGCGTAAGTATTTCCCTCGGTTTTTGAGAACCAAGGTATCAATCCAGTAGGAGGATCCTCAAAAGTCCCACGCACCTACACAACAAACAAAGAAATCGCAACCAATGCAATAAAGGGGTTGTCAATCCCTTTACGACCACTTGCGAAAGTGTGATCTGATATAGATAATATGATAAGATAAATATATATATACATATATATATATTTGTATTTTATAAGATAGGTGCAAAAAGTAAAGATGCAAATAAAAGTAGATTGAAAGCTTATATGATAAAAGTTAGACCCGGGGGCCATAGGTTTCACTAGTGGCTTCTCTCAAGATAGCATAAGTATTACGGTGGGTGAAAAAATTACTGTCGAGCAATTGATAGAAAAGCGAATAATTATGAGATTATCTAGGCATGATCATGTATATAGGCATCACGTCCGCGACAAGTAGACCGACTCTTGCCTGAATCTACTACTATTACTCCACACATTGACCGCTATCCAGCATGCATCTAGAGTATTAAGTTCATAAGAACAGATTAACGCATTAAGAAAGATGACATGATGTAGAGGGATAAACTCATGCAAGATGATATAAACCCCATCTTTTTATCCTCGATGACAACAATACAATACGTGCCTTGCAACCCTTTTTGTCACTGGGTAAGGACACTGCAAGATTGAACCCAAAGCTAAGCACTTCTCCCATGGCAAGAAAGATCAATCTAGTAGGCCAAACCAAACTAATAACTCGAAGAGACTTGCAAAGATAACTCAATCATACATAAAAGAATTCAGAGAAGATTCAAATATTTCTCATAGATAAACTTGGTCATAAACCCACAATTCATCGGATCTCGACAAACACACCGCAAAAAGAGTTTACATCGAATAGATCTCCACAAGAGAGGGGGAGAACATTGTATTGAGATCCAAAAAGAGAGAAGAAGCCATCTAGCTAATAACTATGGACCTGAAGGTCTGTGGTAAACTACTCACAACTCATCGGAGGGGCTATGGTGTTGATGTAGAAGCCCTCCATGGTCGATTCCCCCTCCGGCAGAGCGCCGGCGAAGGCTCCAAGATGTGATCTCGCGGATATAGAATGTTACGGTAGTGGAAATTGTTTTTCGTTGGCTCCTTAGATGTTTTCGGGGTACGTGGGTATATATAGGAGGAAGAAGTACGTCGGTGGCCGCTCGTGGGGCCAAGGAGACAGGGGGCGCGCCCAAGAGGGGTGGGCGCACCCTCCTATCTCATGTCCGCTTCGTTTGCTTCTTGACTTGCACTCCAAGTTCTCCAGATCACGTTCGTTCCAAAAATCACGCTCCCGAAGGTTTCATTCCATTTGGACTCCGTTTGATATTCCTTTTCTTCGAAATACTGAAATGGGAAAAAAACAGCAATACGGGTTGGGCCTCTGGTTAGTAGATTAGTCCCAAAAATGATATTTATATGTAGAATAAAGCCCATAAACATCCAAAAGGGGTAATATAATAGCATGGAACAATAAAAAATTATAGATACGTTGGAGACATATCATGCTTCCTCTTCTGTTCTTTAACATGTTCCTCTTTTATTATTCTGTATTTAGTACATACAGTATGTTCCTTGTCAGGAAGAGGAGCAGGGACATCTGCAGTCAACTGCTGATAGAGCTGGCCTGTACGTGATCGATAGGCTTTCAATTACTAGCGGCAATACAACACCATATTTTCAAGCCAATTCCACTTTCCCAATTTATATATCGTGGTTATGGTGTACCCCTTTTATGTACACTATGATCTGCCTAGTTGTTTTGTGCTCTTGTTATCACGGTTTGGCAATAAACTCTCTATACATTGTATTATGAACCTATCATCTGCCAACTATCCTTACTTCTGGAGCCTATTTTTTATGTACTTGTGCCAGATTATATAAATTCACGCACCATATTACAGCACACATGAGCTCTCTCATCAGAATCTAGTGATAGCACACAAGTGTTTACAGGGGCGCCCATATATTAGAATATCCTCTGCATTACAAAGATAATCTCACAACTATTTATGTTTTCATGGTTCTTAGATATTATACGTAATTACAGTGAATATCAAAATCCGCGCATCAGAAGAATATTGTGGAACACTGCAATGACTTACAAAATTGGCACCAAGGCATTGAGTGCCATTCTGGATGCAATGACACTCATACGCTCCCCAGCTGTAGATTCTTGTTTAGAATAAGATCCTAATTACTATTCTAACCTCGAGGAGTAAAAGGCAGATGGCTTGTCATGTTCACCCATCAAGGTGCATGTTCTAATTGGGCAAGGTTTTATTGATTGCGCGTATCTTGCATATGTTGTCTTGCATTTCTTCTACTTTGTTGCACCGCCATCTGCTTAGTTTACTCATCATATATGTCGAGATGCCATGCCTATCCATTATCAATACATATTCCATCTGTCATCATACCATGTTTTTTCACTCAAATGTTGTTCTTGTGCATCACACATCAAAAAAGAAGAGGGTGATTGCCGAACCTGAAGGAGCACCAGCAACGTCCTTGAAAAACATGGTGGTGCCAGAGAAATCAGACAGCACCCCACTTATATGGGTTGTACAACCAGTGACACAAAACGTAGGACCGACTCCAGCAGACTGTACCCATACTTCACTGGCCACACCACTAGCCCCACCACACAGGACCTGCACTCCAGCAAAAGCTATGCCGATTTTAGTTGCCATAGCACCAGCCATACAACTAAAAAAATCCCACTCCAGCAAAAAGTACAGCAAGTCCACCGGCCGAAGACCTATCCCAACTGCAGAGACGACCAATTCCTGCAGATTGGAACCCCATTCCAGTTATTCCCAATCTAAAATACAATGCTTTCAATGTTGTTAGGGACTACGTGCATATATTCCCATCATGGGAAGATTATAGTGAAGACAAACACCATTTTCACATCTTCCTGTCCCACTTACGTGTAAGTGCTATTATTCATGGTGATTATTTTCCTGTTTTCTGCTGATTGAACACATCAATGATTTACATTACATTGTTGTAAGTAGGCGAGGGGTCAATCTAGATAGTCATGACGAGCAAAGCTTGCTTGCGCTTTTCAAGGAAGCATTGCAGCAGTATCGGTGTTACCTGAGGAAATCACACTTTGATGGCAAGTCTATAAATGAATTTCCGGTGAAGTCTCCTATGCTAAATTTAGAAGACATTGAATGGAAAAACCTGTTATGCACTGGTCTCGTTCCAAGGATGAGGTACTTTCTATGATATCGCATGACAATTTGAACTTCTACTTTTCCGCATGTGCCTTATGGATCTTTTTTGCAGGATATCTGCTCGAAAAAGAATTCCGGTTTGAAAAGAATGACAGGATATCGCAAATATGCTACCCGCTGCTTTGCTCTTGTTAGTACCTGTTGTCCTGTATCACTGTACTTGCATACATACCTGGTTCATTATGTGACAGCAGTATGCATGATAGCTTGCTTATCAATTGTTCGCTCCAAATTATCTGATTTGTATGAATGGTTACATTAGTGTAGAATATATCCAGTGCCAATGAATTTTTTTAGCTCTGCATTGTTCTTGTAAGTACCTTCTATCCTTTATCAGTGTACTTATTGAAGGAAATATGCCCTAGAGGCAATAATAAAGTTATTATTTATTTCCTTATATCATGATAAATGTTTATTATTCATGCTAGAATTGTATTAACTGGAAACATAATACATGTGTGAATATATAGACAAACAGAGTGTCACTAGTATGCCTCTACTTGACTAGCTTGTTAATCAAAGATGGTTATGTTTCCTAACCATGGACAAAGAGTTGTTATTTGATTAACGGGATCACATCATTAGTTGAATGATCTGATTGACATGACCCATTCAGTTAGCTTAGCACCCGATCGTTTAGTATGTTGCTATCGCTTTCTTCATGACTTATACATGTTCCTATGACTATGAGATTATGCAACTCCCGTTTACCAGAGGAACACTTTGTGTGCTACCAAACGTCACAACGTAACTAGGTGATTATAAAGGTGCTCTACAGGTGTCTCCAAAGGTACTTGTTGGGTTGGCGTATTTCAAGATTAGGATTTGTCACTCCGAATGTCGGAGAGGTATCTCTGGGCCCTCTCGGTAATGCACATCACTTAAGCCTTGCAAGCATTGCAACTAATGAGTTAGTTGCGAGATGATGTATTACGGAACGAGTAAAGAGACTTGCCGGTAACGAGATTGAACTAGGTATTGGATACCGACGATCGAATCTCGGGCAAGTAACATATCGATGACAAAGGAACAACGTATGTTGTTATGCGATCGACCGATAAAGATCTTCAGTAGAATATGTAGGAACCAATATGGGCATCAGGTCCGCTATTGGTTATTGACCGGAGACGTGTCTCGGTCATGTCTACATTGTTCTCGAACCGTAGGGTCCCTGACGCTTAAGGTTTCGATGATGAGTTATATTATGAGTTTATGAGTTTTGATGTACGAAGGAGTTCGAGTCCCGGATGAGATTGGGGACATGACGAGGAGTCTCGAAATGGTCGAGACGTAAAGATTGATATATTGGACGACTATATTCGAGTTCGGAAAGGTTCCGAGTCATTGGTATTTATCGAGTCGGAGAGTTACGGGAATTCGCCGGGAGAAGTATTGGGCCTTATTGGGCCTGCAGGAAAGAGAGAGGGCTGCCTAGGGCAGGCTGCGCGCCCACCCTTGCCCTAGTCCGGGTGGGCTAAGGGAGGGCCGCAACCCCTCCTTCCTTCCTTCTCTCTTCCCTTCCTAGTCTCCTACTCCTAATACATGGAAGGTCTCCTAGTTGGACTAGGAAGGGGAATCCTACTCCCGGTGGGAGTAGGACTCCCAGGCGCGCCATAGTTGAGGGCCGCCCCCTCCTCCACTCCTTTATATACGGGGCAGGGGCACCCATGGACACACAAGTTGATCATTGAGATCGTTCCTTAGCCGTGTCGGTGCCCCCTCCATGATATTACACCTCGGTCATATTGTAGCGGTGCTTAGGCGAAGCCTGCGACAGAGAACATCAAGATCGCCACCACGCCGTCGTCTTGTGGAACTCCTCCAGCGCCTCTGCTGGATCGGAGATCGGGTGCGTCATCGAGCTGTCGTGTGCCAAGAACTCGGAGGTGCCGAATAGCGGTGCTTGGATCGGTTGGACCGGAAGGCGTCGACTACTTCCTCTACGTTGCATCAACGCTTCCGCTTCGGTCTATGAGGGTGCGTAGACAACACTCTCCCTCTCGTTGCTATGCATCACCATGATCTTGCGTGTGCTTAGGAAATTTTTGAAATTACTACGTTCCCCAACAAAGTGGTATCGAGCCTAGGTTTTATGGTTTGATGTTATATGCACGAGTAGAACACAAGTGAGTTGTGGGCGATATAAGTCATACCGCTTACCGACATGTCATACTTTGGTTGGCGGTATTGTTGGATGAAGCGGCCGGACCGACATTACGCCAGACGCTTACGCGAGACTGGTTTACCGCCGTGCTTTGCACACGGTGACTAGCGGTGTCGGTTTCTCCAACTTTAGTTGAACCGAGTGTGGCTACGCCGGTCCTTGCGAAGGTTAAAACAGCATCAACTTGACAAACTATCGTTGTGGTTTTGATGCGTAGGTGAGATTGGTTCTTGCTTAAGCCCATAGCAGCCACGTAAAATTTGCAACAACAAAGTAGAGGACGTCTAACTTGTTTTTGCAGGCATGTTGTGATGTGATATGGTCAAGGCGTGATAAGATATAAGTTGTTGTATGAGATGATCATGTTTTGTTGAAGTTATCGCAATGGCGTAAGCCCTATGGATGTCTCTTTGTTGCATAAGATGCAAGTGCCAAATAATTGCTTTACTTTATCGCTATACGATAGCAATAGTTGCAAGAGCAATAGTTGGTGAGACAACCATGTGACGACACATTGATATAGATCAAGATGATGGAGATCATGGTGTCATGCCGGTGACGATGGAAATCATGACAATGCTTTGGAGATGGAGATCAAAGGCACAAGATGATGATGGCCATATCATGTCACATATTTTGATTGCATATGATGTTTATCTGTTATACATCTTATTCTAGCTTTGATTGACGGTAGCTTTTTTAAGATGATCTCTCACTAATTATCAAGAAGTGTTCTCCCTGAGTATGCACCGTTGCCAAAGTTCGTCGTGCCCAGACACCACGTGACGATCGGGTGTGATAAGCTCTACGTCCATCTACAACGGGTGCAAGCCAGTTTTACACACGCGGAATACTCAGGTTAAACTTGACGAGCCTAGCATATGCAGATATGGCCTCGGAACACGGAGACCGAAAGGTCGAGCGTGAATCATATAGTAGATATGATCAACATATTGATGTTCACCATTGAAAACTACTCCATCTCACGTGATGATCGGTTATGGTTTAGTTGATTTGGATCACGTGATCACTTAGAGGATTAGAGGGATGTCTATCTAAGTGGGAGTTCTTAAGTAATATGATTAATTGAACTTTAATTTATCATGAACTTAGTCCTAGTAGTATTTTGCAAATTATGTTGTAAGATCAATAGCTTGCGTTGTTGCTTTCATATGTTTATTTTGATATGTTCCTAGAAAATTGTGTTGAAAAATGTTAGTAGCAATGATGCGGATTGGATCCGTGATCGAGGTTTATCCTCATTCTTTGCGCAGAAGAATTATGTCCTTGATGCACCGCTAGGTGACAAACCTATTGCAGGAGCAGATGCGGCGTTATGAGCGTTTGGCTAGCTCAATATGATGACTACTTGATAGTTTAAGTGCACCATGCTTAATGGCTTAGAATCGGGACTTCAAAGACGTTTTGAACGTCAAGGACCATATGAGATGTTCCAGGAGTTGAAGTTAATATTTCAAGCAAATACCCGAGTTGAGAGATATGAAGTCTCCAACAAGTTCTATAGCTAAAAGATGGAGGAGAATCGCTCAACTAGTGAGCATGTGCTCGATTATGCAGGTACTACAATCGCTTGAATCAAGTGGGAGTTAATCTTCCAGATAAGATAGTGATTGACAGAATTCTCTAGTCACCATCACCAAGTTAGTAGAACTTCGTGATGAATTATAGTATGCAAGGGATGATGAAAATGATTCCCGAGTTTTTCATGATGATGAAATCGATGAAGGTAGAAATCAAGAAAGAACATCAAGTGTTGATGGTTAACAAGACCACTAGTTTCAAGAAAAGGGCAAAGGGATAGAAGGGAACTTCAAGAAGAGCGGCAAGCAAGTTGCTGCTCAAGTGAAGAAGCCCAAGTGCGGACCTAAGCACGAGACTAAGTGCTTCTCTTGCAAAGGGACTGTTCTTTGGAAGCGAGAACTACCCCAAGTATTTGGCGGATAAGAAGGATGGCAAAGTAAACAAAGGTATATTTGATATACATGTTATTGATGTGTACTTTACTAGTGTTTATAGCAACCCCTCGGTATTTGGTACTGGTTCGGTTGCTAAGAGTAGTAACTCAAGCGGAGTTGCGAATAAAATGAAACTAGTTAAGGGTGAAGTGACGATGTGTGTTGAAAGTAGTTTCAAGATTGATATGATCATCATCGCACACTCCTATACTTTCGGGATTAGTGTTGAACCTAAATAAATGTTATTTGGCGTTTGCGTTGAGCATGAATATGATTCGATCATGTTTATTGCGATACGGTTATTCATTTAAAAATATAGAATAAATTGTTATTACATTTACATGAATAAAACCTTATATGGTTACACACCCAATGAAAATGGTTCATTGGATCTCGATCATAGTGATACACATATTCATAATATTGAAACCAAAAGATGCAAAGTTAATAATGATAGTGCAACTTATTTGTGGTAATTGCCGTTTAGGTCATAATGGTGTAAAGCGCATGAAGAAACTCCATCTGATGGGATTTTGGAATCACTTGATTATGAATCACTTGATGCTTGCGAACCATGCCTCATGGGCAAGATGACTAAGACTCCGTTCTCGGAACAATGGAGCGAGCAATTGACTTATTGGAAATAATACATCTTGATGTATGCGATCCAATGAGTGTTAAGGCTCATGGCGGTATCGTTATTTTCGACCTTCACAGATGATTTGAGCAGATATGGGTATATCTACTTGATGAAACATAAGTGCGAAATAGTTGAAAGGTTCAAAGAATTTCAGAGTGAAGTGGAAAAATCATCGTGACAAGAAAATAAGGTTTCTACGATCTGATCGCAGAGACAAATATTTGAGTTACGAGTTTGGTGTTCAATTAAAACAATGTGGAATAGTTTTACAAATTCATGCCACCTGGAACACCACATCATAATGGTGTGTCCGAATGTCATAGCCGTACTTTATTGGATATAGTACAATCTATGATGTTTCTTACCGTTTTACCAATATCGTTTTGGGATCATGCATTAGAGACAGCTGCATTCACGTTAAATAGGGCACCATCTAAATCCGTTGAGACGACACTATATGAACTGTGGTTTAGCAAGAAACCAAAGTTGTCGTTTCTTAAAGTTTGGGGCTGCGATGCTTATGTGAAAAAAGTTTCATCCTAATAAGCTCAAACCCAAATCGGAGAAGTGCGTCTTCATAGAATACCCAAAGGAAATTGTTGGGTACACCTTCTATCACAGATCCGAAGGCAAAACATTCGTTGCTTATAAATGGATCCTTTCTAGAGAAGGAGTTTCTCTCGAAAGAAGTGAGTGGGAGGAAAGTAGAACTTGATAAGGTAATTGTACCTTCTCCCTTATTGGAAAGTAGTTTATCACAGAAATTTGTTCCTGTGACTACTACACCAATTAGTGAGGAAGCTAATGATGATGATCATGTAACTTCAGATCAAGTTACTACTGAATCTCGTAGGTAAACCAGAGTGAGATCCGCACCAGAGTGGTAAGGTAATCCTGTTCTGGAAGTCATGTTACTAGACCATGATGAACCTACGAACTATGAGGAAGCGATGATGAGCCCAGATTCCGCGAAATGGCTTGAGGCCATGAAATCTGAGATGAGATCCATGTATGAGAACAAAGTGTGGACTTTGGTGGAGTTGACCGATGATCGGCAAGCCATATTGTATAAATGGATCTTCAAGAGGAAGATGGATGTTGATAGTAGTGTTACTATCTACAAAGCTCGACTTGTCGCAAAAAGGTTTTTGACAAAGTTCAAGGTGTTGACTACGATGAAATTTTCACACTTGTAGCGATGCTTAAGTCTGTCCGAATCATGTTAGCAATTGCCACAATTCATGAAATTTGGCAAATGGATGTAAAAACTGCATTCCTGAATGGGTTTCTGGAGGAAGAGTTGTATATGATGCAACCAGAAGGTTTTATCGATCCAAAGGGAGCTAACAAAGTGTGCAAGCTCCAGCGATCCATCTATGGACTGGTGCAAGCATCTCAGAGTTGGAATATACGCTTTGATGAGTTGATCAAAGCATATAGTTTTATCTGAGACTTACGGTGAAGCTTTGTATTTACAAGAAAGTGAGTGGGAGCACTACAACATTTCGATAAGTATATGTGAATGACATATTGTTGATCGGAAATAATGTAGAATTATTCGCAAAGCATAAAGGAGTGTTTGAAAGGAGTTCTTTAAAAGAAAGACCTCGGTGAAGCTGCTTACATATTGAGCATCAAGATCTATAGAGATAGATCAAGGCGCTTGATAAGTTTTTCAATGAGTACATACCTTGACAAGTTTTTGAAGTAGTTCAAAATGGAACAGTCAAAGAAAGAGTTCTTGCCTGTGTTACAAGGTGTGAAATTGAGTAAGACTCAAAACCCGACCACGGCAGAAGATAGAAAGAGAATGAAAGTCATTCCCTATGCCTTGGCCATAGGTTCTATAAAGTATGCCATGCTGTGTACCAGATCTATTGTATACCCTGCACTGAGTTTTGCAAGGGAGTACAATAGTGATCTAGGAATAGATCACTGGACTTTGGTCAAAATTATCCTTAGTGGAATAAGGATATGTTTCTCGATTATGGAAGTGACAAAAGGTTCGTCGTAAAGGGTTACGTCGATGCAAGTTTTGACACCGATCTGGATGACTCTAAGTCTCGATCTAGATACATATTGAAAGTGGGAGCAATTAGCTAGAGTAGCTCCGTGCAGAGCATTGCAGACATAAAAATTGCAAAATACATAACGGATCTGAATGTGAAAGACCCGTTGACTAAGATTCTCTCACAAGCAAAACATGATCACACCTTAGTACTCTTTGGATGTTAATCACATAGCGATGTGAACTAGATTACTAAATCTAGTAAACCCTTTGGGTGTTGGTCACATGGCGATGTGAACTATGGGTGTTAATCACATGATGATGTGAACTATCGATGTTAATCACATGGTGATGTGATCTAGATTATTGACTCTAGTGCAAGTGGGAGGCTGAAGGAAATATGCCTAGAGGCAATAATAAAGTTATTATTTATTTCCTTATATCATGATAAATGTTTATTATTCATGCTAGAATTGTATTAGCTGGAAACATAATACATGTGTGAATATATAGACAAGCAGTGTCACTAGTATGCCTCTACTTGACTAGCTTGTTAATCAAAGATGGTTATGTTTCCTAACCATGGACAAAGAGTTGTTATTTGATTAACGGGATTACATCATTAGTTGAATGATCGATTGACATGACCCATTCAGTTAGCTTAGCACCCGATCGTTTAGTATGTTGCTATTGCTTTCTTCATGACTTATACATGTTCCTATGACTATGAGATTATGCAACTCCGTTTACGGAGGAACACTTTGTGTGCTACCAAGCGTCTAGCGTGGCGGGTGATTATAAAGGTGCTCTCAGGTGTCTCCAAAGGTACTTGTTGGGTTGGCGTATTTGAGATTAGGATTTGTCACTCCGAATGTCGGAGAGGTATCTCTGGGCCCTCTCGGTAATGCACATCACTTAAGCCTTGCAAGCATTGCAACTAATGAGTTAGTTGCGAGATGATGTATTACGGAGCGAGTAAAGAGACTTGCCGTAACGAGATTGAACTAGGTATTGGATACCGACGATCGAATCTCGGGCAAGTAACATACCGATGACAAAGGAACAACGTATGTTGTTATGCGGTCGACCGATAAAGATCTTCGTAGAATATGTAGGAACCAATATGGGCATCCAGGTCCGCTATTGGTTATTGACCGGAGGCGTGTCTCGGTCCGTCTACATTGTTCTCGAACCGTAGGGTCCGCACGCTTAAGGTTTGATGATGCTTATATTATGAGTTTATGAGTTTTGATGTACCGAAGGAGTTGAGTCCCGGATGAGATTGGGGACATGACGAGGAGTCTCGAAATGGTCGAGGCGTAAAGATCGATATATTGGACGACTATATTCGAGTTCGGAAGGTTCGAGTCATTCGGTATTTATCGAGTACTGGGAGAGTTACGGGAATTCGCCGGGGAGAAGTATTGGGCCTTATTGGGCCCTGCGGGAAAGAGAGAGGGGCTGCCTAGGGCAGGCTGCGCGCCCCCCCTTGCCCTAGTCCGAATTGGGCTAAGGGGAGGGGCCGCACCCCCTCCTTCCTTCCCTTCTCTCTTCCCCTTCCTAGTCTCCTACTCCTAATACATGGAAGGTCTCCTAGTTGGACTAGGAAAGGGGGAATCCTACTCCCGGTGGGAGTAGGACTCCCCAGGGCGCGCCATAGTTGAGGGCCGGCCCTCCCCTCCTCCACTCCTTTATATACGGGGGCAGGGGGCACCCCATGGACACACAAGTTGATCATTGAGATCGTTCCTTAGCCGTGTGCGGTGCCCCCCTCCACGATATTACACCTCGGTCATATTGTAGCGGTGCTTAGGCGAAGCCTGCGACAGAGAACATCAAGATCGTCACCACGCCATCGTCTTGTGGAACTCCTCCAGCGCCTCTCTTGGATCGGAGATCGGGGTGCGTCATCTAGCTGTCGTGTGCCAAGAACTTCGGAGGTGCGAGTAACGGTGCTTGGATCGGTTGGACCGAGAAGGCGTCGACTACTTCCTCTACGTTGCGTCAGCGCTTCGCTTCGTGTAC
The DNA here is from genome assembly GCA_021437245.1 of Aegilops speltoides. Taxonomy (NCBI): domain Eukaryota; kingdom Viridiplantae; phylum Streptophyta; class Magnoliopsida; order Poales; family Poaceae; genus Aegilops; species Aegilops speltoides. The sequence continues at coordinate 332,159,483 of CM038142.1, read as the reverse complement.
GAGTGCGTAGACAACACTCTCCCCTCTCGTTGCTATGCATCACCATGATCTTGCGTGTGCGTAGGAAATTTTTTGAAATTACTACGTTCCCCAACACTTATATTGACAGGTAGTTGTTCATGTACCATCACTTTGCAGCTTATTTTCCTTTGCCCTCCATTTTCTACACATAAGATCTATATTTACTATTACCATAAGGTTGGATAACACCGATGGTACTGAAAAAGTTTAGCGCTGCATTGCTCTTGGTTATACCTTTTGCCTGTATCGGTGTACTTACATTTATAGCTACTTGGTTATGTAGCATCACTCTTCATCTTATCTTAAATATTCTCCATTTTTTCTTATATTGTCACATCTATATTTACTCTTAACAAAATGTAGAATAAAGGCAATGCTTATGAAGAAGATTCTGTGGTAAACTTCTTGACTTGCCCCCCCCCCATCAGTATCGACAAGGGCTTTATAGAGCCTGCCTTCACCAATAATGTACGTTTGTCCTTCTCAAGACTTCAAACTTTGTTGTGTATATTTGGTTAGGCATGACTGCAACAGCTGTTTATTTTTGGTGTTCGCATCAAATTGCATGTTTAAAGTTTATTATGTAGTTCATAAACAAAAGTTTGTCCTTCTCAATTTAGGTTTTCAGTAGTACAACCAAGTTCCTTCTCCATACCATGTGAATTAAACTATACAAAGCAAGTGCTCTTATTTTGCCAATCTGAAATGGGATAAATTGACAGCACACCAACCATTGATACTTATGAGTTCTTGATCTGTAATCCAGTGGTGTCGTGAAGCTGCCAACTCCTTCACAATGTCATTTCCTGTAATGTCTTGACCTGAACAATACCATATTGTGTTAATGCTATTTTAAACTATGTCACTTTATTAAATCGATAAGAAATGTGATGAATTATCAAGACTTGATACTTATATGTGCAAAACACATCATCTGTCTCGCTTGTTTATCTTTCGAGTGAGGAGGATATAAGTGTCAAACAAGCGCAGATCTCATCAGCTTGCTTTCGCTTATGCCATTGTAGCTCCCGAGTAGGGCTAACCTTTCTTGAACTCTATTGAAGTGTTGTCGGTTTTGTATATTATTTTGTCGGCGTGTTTAATTTCACTGATGGCGATTTTTGATGCCCAGTGTATTTAATATGTTGTCTGCTTGTGCTTTATTATCATAGTGGCAAACTTTGATGCTCAGTGGATGTAATATGCCGTAATTTCTTTATTGTATAGTCTAGGTTTTTTTTTCTTATTCACGATGCTGCAGTTATTTTATTGTATATATATGATGTCTTCGCAGTAAACTGGCCAAACCGTAACATTACGGTACATAATCGGACCGTCATGCAAATTACTACGTATGATCCGCATCATGGGCCCCATCATCTTGGTCCGTTAACAGGCCTAAATGTAAACTGGCCCACTAGTAGATTCGGGCCTTTAATAGGCCGAGTAAACAGCCGGCCCTATTTTCCCAAGAAAACTCAATGGGCTTTTACGATGATGAAAAGTAGGTTGGGCCTGAAACGTGTCGAACAGCTCACGGGCCGACAGCAGGCCGAAATAGACCCTGGCCCATGATTGTGCCAATCAAATCACGGGCTTATAACATGCCAAAATTGTCTCAGTCCTTGTTTGGCCCAATTAGATTATCGGCTGTGAGCAGGCCGGATGCAAACTGGGCCATAGTTAGGCCCAACTGTATGACGGGCTTTTAACAGGCCGAAATATATATAGGGCCAAATTGTTAAACGAGCCTTTAACAGGCCGAAACTAATATCAGGCCGAATTACTAAATGGGCATGGGCCCAAAAGCATAGCGTCCAGTTGACGGGCCGAATCTGATATGGGCCATAATTTAGCCCAAAGCCTCTTAAAGGGCCGGACCTGATCTGGACCGTAATTTGGCCCAGAATGTGGTAGGCTTTTAACGGGCCGGATCTCATATGGGCCGTTATTAGGCCCGAAACATGGCAGGCCATTAATGGACCGGATCAAATATGGGCCAGCATTTGGCCCAAAACATGGCAGCCAGTTAATGGGCCGGCCTACTAGGGTCCTCAAAATTTTGTGGGCCTTCAGCTAGGCCGGCCAATTATGGTCGGCGAAATCTCATGGGCCTTTAGCTGGGCTGGCCCATTATGGTCCACAAAATCTCGTGAGCCTTTAGCTGGGCCGGCCCATTATGGTCCGCAAAATCTCGCGAGCCTTTAGCTAGGCCGGCCCATTATGGTCCGCAAAATCTCGTGGGCCTTTAGCTGGGCAGGCCATTATGGTCCTCAAAATCTTGTGGGCCTTTAGTTGGGCCGACCCATTTAAACTTTATGGGCCACTTTTGGGCCGGTCCACGTGTCAACATATCTTAGGCACATCTCCCCCATTGGATGAGTGACACATGTGCCAACGCGGAGCTGGCACGTGTTTCCTCCAGCCAATGATGATTTTGCACGTGGAAAATCCCCATTGGTCCGGGCTGTTAACGGGTTATCAGATCCAAAACCCGACCCGATAGCTTAATGGCATTCCGTTACGGTGGATAACACGTGTCGGTCACCCTTGACGAAAGCACTTCTGTGACCCGCAATTTATCGTCATGGAAGTGGAAACTTCCGTGATGATGAGTTTGGTAATGTCATGGAACACTTCTACGATAGCACATGGATGACTATCTTGATTCTGTCATAAAATCGTCATGGATGTACATGCATGACAGAAAACGTGACCTACTGTGACAAACACGTATCATCACGGAAGTACTTTTTTGTAGTGAAAGGTAGAAAAAATATTCCCTCAAGTTCTATCGACCACCGATACAACTCTATGCATGCTTTACGTTCGCTTTACCTAGAACAAGTATGAAACTAGAAGTACTTTGTAGGTGTTGTTGGATAGGTTTGCAAGAAAATAAAGAGCACATAAATAAAAAGTAGGGGCTGTTTAGATGAAGACACAACTAAGTTAGTTTTAGTAGAGAGCTTTTTGTCAAGAGAAAGTTATCTGTCCCGAGGCAATCGATAACTAGACCAGTAATCACTATTGCAATTTTATATGAGGGAGAGGTATAAGCTAACATACTTTCTCTTCTTGGATCATATGCATTTATGATTGGAACTCTAGCAAGCATCCGCAACTACTAAAGAGCATTAAGGTCAAACCCAACCATAGCATTATAAGGCATCAAGTCCTCTTTACTCCCATACGCAATCAACCTACTTACTCGGGTCTGTGCTTCTATCACTCACGCCACCCACCATAAGAAAATCATGAATATATTGCAAACCCTATAGCGGGTATCCCTCACGCTTGCGCGATACAGAGAGCACCATAGGACAGAACCAATAATAAAACATGCAACTCAAACAATTCATAATCATCATTTAACCCATAGGACAAAACAGATCTACTCAAACATCATAGGATAGCCATACATCATTGGGAAATAATATATAGTGTTGAGCACCATGTTTAGGTAGAGATTACAACGGGTAAAAGAGGGGTTACACCGCTACATAGAGGGGGGAAGAGTTGGTGATGACGGCGGTGAAGTTGTTGGTGTAGATCGTTGTCAAGATGATGCCCCCAGCGGTGTTCCGGCGCCACCGGGGGAGAGGGGGAGAGATCCCCCTTATTCTTATTCCTTGACCTTCCCCATAGATGGGAGAAGGGTTTCCCCTCTGGTCCTTGGCTTCCATTATGGCGGAGGGGCGAGAGCCCCTCCGAGATTGGATCTCTATCTCTCTGTTTCCTTCTGTTTCTGCGCTCCCAGATTCTGCCCTTTCATCGTTTCTTAAATTCTCGGAGATCCGTAACTCCGATTGGGCTGAAATTTGGACACGATTTTTATCCGGAAATTAGCTTTCTTGCGGGGAAAGAAGGGCACCAATCGCCTTACAGAGTGGCCACGAGGGCCCAGGGCGCGCCCTACCCCCCGGGGCACGCCCTCACCCTCGTGGGCCCCTCGGGCATCGTCTAGCGTTGATTCCACTTCCCAAAATTCACATATATTACAAAAAATCTCTGTAAGTTTTTATCCTGTTTGGACTCCATTTGATATTGATTTTCAGCGAAAGAAAAAACATGCAACAAACAGGAACTGACACTGGGCACTGGATCAATATGGTAGTCCCAAAAATAGTATAAAAAGTTGCTAAAAGTGTGTAAAAGTTGTAGAATATTGGCATGGAACAATCAAAAACTTATAGATAAGACGGATACGTATCAGGTAGCAGTAAAAGTGACAGACGACCATCAAGGTTTAAGTGTTACAACTCGAAAATCAGCCGTTGAAAAATGAGAGTTGTAAAAACTTAGCAAAAATAAGCACCCGCCCCATATAGACCCGCTTGAATACTATCAACTACAGACTAAGGCATAGCCTAGTGGTGGGAAGGGGCTGATGCCTTCCCACCCACCCAGGTTCAAGGCTCCAATTACACTGTAGGGGGTTCCCTTACAGTTTTTCTCTCAAAAAAAGAATACTATCAACTCATATGCTTTTCCCCCTTTTGTCAGCAATGACCAAAAATGAGTGAAGACCTAGAGTGCCTATCCGTTCCCATGCGGTGTTGGTGAAGATGTTGGGGCAGCAGGGTCGACGGTGGAGTTTGGCGGTGTAGACGGGCCTGATGTAGAATCTTGGTGAAGTGAAGTCATAGTTGGTGAAGTGGCATCGTCCTCTTCATCAATGACTCGCGCAACAATAGTTGGAGCCGAAGATGATTACTCAGAGTCTTCAATGGAAGGTGTTGGATGCCAGCTTGCTGACTGTGGAGGCATGGAGTCGAACTTGAATTTTTTTCTGTGAAGCCATCTACTTGAAGATCATCTTCAGAACATACCAATGTGAGGCTCTTCCAGGCGCGCCGACAGGATTCATGAGCAACAAATGAGTTCTTGGTGGCAAGGTTGCGTATGTGATTGACATCAACAAGGAGACTTTGCATCTGGCGCTTCATCTAGTCATGATGCCTATCCTACTTCTAATGAAGTGAAACTATAAGCTCTCAGTCTTTCAGCACACGAGCACGCTTCTGAGGCCTTTGGGCTACTGTGTTGGCTGTAGCATCAGTGTTGGCACGATGCGGCAGCCTGAGCTATCCAGCAAGAGGACTAACAACAGTAGGTGGATTCAGCACATGGATGCCTTCGAGAGGTTGAGTGAAGTTTTGGACGGCAGCATTGTCTTCGCGAACAGGTGCCTTGGCTGGCTCAGGATATATGGCTTCATGGGACATATCTACTTCAGGTAGAAAAACAACATGGTTGCATGCTGAAGCTTGATAATGGATAGTTGAGTGAAGCTTTATCAGCCGCATGACCCATGGAGCATAGAACTTGAGACCGAACAAATCAATGCCTGAAGCTACCAAGTGACGGATGAAGAAGTCTTGAGTATTGAACTTGATGCCATTGATGATGTAGAATACCAATGTCTTCATAGTGCCTTCAATCTTGGTGTGAGGAGAATGCCCCTTGATTGGCCATAGAGTATGCCTCAGTATGTGATAGATAGTGCGGGGCAGGTACTCGAGGTCATTGACAAAGAATTCCTTGGGGTATTCTGCATCGACATGCAATGGCTTCATTATGCCGAGCATTTGGCACATGTTGGGCTCAGGCTTCTGAAAGATGCCCTGCAATTCTTGTTCATAACGCTAACAACCTGGCTCATAGAGGACACCAGGAGTGGGCAGGGAAGTTTGTTGATGATGTCTTGAGCTTTGGCTTCGTGGTGTACATCACCTGACATCCACTCAAGGACCCATGACTTTGGATCCCTGTTGTAGCCTGAGATATGAAGTGTGGCATAGAATTGCAGCAAGAGTTCCTCATTCCAGTGCTCCTTGTCAATGACAAATGGGAGCAAGCCAACTTCACGAAAACAGTCAAGGGCTTCTTCAAGGTAGGGGAGTCTAGCAATGGCATCGCAGCACAGACGCTTGTGGGGGAAGATCATGTCCTGGTTGTACAGAATACATGAGTAATAGCTTCGTTGTTGGTGGCTCCAGAACCTGTTGGAGGAGATTTTAGGCTTCTTGTAAGGATTCTTGGCTTTGTTAAAGAATGTGTTGTGCTCTCTGAAGCTGAGGGCACTGAATGAGCCCTGAGTGGTAATAGCACTAAGAAGCCTTGGCAGTCTGGGCTTTGGCTTCTGCGTCTGACGCCTTTTCTCCACATGGTAATCATACTGGGGACTAGGAGCAACATGAGGTGTCATGATTGGCCACTTGACAGTGATGAGATCACCACGATAGAAAGCCAGTTCCGTAGTGTGAGGCACAAGAGGAGCAGCAGCAACATCCGAGGTGGACGGTTGAATGTCTTTGGTGGCATCATGGGCTTCAGTCTGAAGTGTGGCTTTGGGCTGCGTATTGTCTTTAGCCATGACGATGTCATTGGCTTCAGTAGTGGTGGTATCAACAACCTCATTTGTCGTGGCTTCAGAGGCTTCAAGAGCTGGTGGGTCAGGCACAATCACATCTTGATTCTCTCTTGGTTCAACGGTAGGGGGAATAACAACTTGATCATCTTCTTCGGCTGATGCAGCCATAATATCTTCAACCACTTTGGCTTCAGGCTCTTGAGCAGTTTCTGTAGGGATGGCTTCAGGGAACACTTGACGTGCTACTGAGCTTTTGGCTTGCACATCCTCTTCAGGAATGCTCGACATGGAGACCGTTGTCCTTGGGCCTCGACGAAGCCTTCAAAAAGAGGGCGACGCCTGCGGTGAGGGAGTGGTCTTCTCCCTGTCTTCAGGTGTGTCTTGCGGAGTCTCAATCACAGGAGTGGTGACTTGAGCTAGTGGAGTGTGAGGAATAACCATATGGAACGGAGTGTTGGGGTGTTGCTCTTCCCAGAAATCATCATGGGTGATTGGCGTCATGGGACCGCCCATACTGATCTGTTCACTGCTCGAGGGAGCAGGCGATGATACCGTCTTGGGCATGATCTGAGGGAACTGAGGAAGGACTTCATCATCAACTAAATTATCTTCATGGCCAATGTCTTCAGCTGCGGTGGTGTCAGCAGCTGGAATCTCTTCAGACTCATGAGCCTCTGTGGTAGCAGGCTCATGGACAACCAGACAACGCTTGCGGTTGGAGAAGGCCAGAAGGGCAATAGAGATTGGTTCAACAAGCAATGGCTCTCCAGGAGCAGATGAGGCAATTTGTTCTTGGGCCCTTCTTGAAGCCTTCGCGGGCTTTGTCTTCAGCCTCTTCTATGAAGGAGCAGCACCAGAGGCTTCCTGATGCTTTCGCTTCTTAGCCTCAGCCTCAGCCTTCTTTGTCTTCTTCTTCTCAGAAGCAGCTGATGGGACCTTTGGCTTCGAGCCAGTCATGCTGGTAGGGAAGACAATGCTTGGTCTTACCTACCTTGGAGCTTCAGTTTCAGGTTCATCGGGCTTCTTCTTCTTCTGGGCAGCCAATCAAGGGTCAATGCCAGGACGTCCAAGGGCCTTTCTCTCCACGGCTTCATTGTGAGCATGTACGCACTTATTACTTCAAGCGCTCGCGGGACCCTTTGGCTTCATCGCGACACTTATGGAATTCCTTCTTGAGATCCGCGAGCATCTTCTTGAAGTTTTGAACATCAAAGACACTGAGCTTGGCTATGTGATTCTTGAAGAGAGCTTTCTCATGGTCGATCTTGTTCTTCTGCTCAACAACCTTCTAAGCAATAGCGAGCTCTTTGGCTATGCAGCCCTGGAACGTGACGCTGGTGTCGGTTGGCAGCTGTAGATCATCAATGGTGAGAGTTGTATCTTCGAACCATTCATCGATGAATTTGTTGAGAATATCAGCATCAAATAGAGGCAAATATTTGAAGATTTCAGCCTCTGCTTGCTCTTGATTAGCATCTCAAGGGCATCATCAGCAAGATCTTCATTACTTGACAGATCAATGACACCCTCTTCATTTTGCAGGATGCATGCTCACTAGAGTAAGGCCTTGCCCAGATATTTTCTTGGGCTTCTTGGAGGTGCGAGACAGGTCTTCAGACTACACACTGGATTCAGGAAGTGCAGATTTTAGTGTCTTCACTCGTGAAGCTTTTGGTGCAGAAGAAGATTTTGAAGCATTTGCATTCTTCACTGGCTTCAGGGCTCTGGAACTTCAGCATGTTCCTCATCCTCAGCTGCTTCTTCAGCAGTGGCCCTTCGAACAGCATAGTGTGCTAGAAATGAGTCAAATCATCAAAGGGGCCAATGAGATTTGGCTCAGCTTCGCGACTGTCGTCTGTCCTTGGAGCAGTTGGACCTGGGTTGAAGTCAATCCCAAGGTCCTTCTTGTTTTGAACTGCTGAAGCCTTAGTAAACTAAAGATTGGCTTCAAACAGATCATCCTCACGACACCATCGAAGACTTGATGGGTCGACATTTTCTGGCATTGGGCCGCGAACCACACAAAGAAAGAAGCCTTTAGCAATGGCTTCAGCCTTGGTCTTGGGTTACAGCTTCTTGTATATGATATCTGCCCATGGGGCCTCACAACATTCTTGTCTGCATATTCTGGAGTCACAAAATGATATAGGAACCATCGCTCTGCCAAATATCTGTGAATCCATTGGACTCTAGACTTGCGCTCACCATAGGTTTCTTCAGGGTCAGACTTGTATATCTCATATAGATCTGGTGGAAAGTCTAAGGCAGTGTTGTCATGATGTTGTCTGTCACCTTTCTTTGCAGATTTGCCACTAGCCATTGACTTCAGACTGAAAGGCTTCACAACTGTGTTTGGGTTCAGGTGGCTGGTCAGACAAGAACTGGCTTTAGGTGATTCAATATGATGTTGTAAGAACTCTGCAAATGAATGCAGACTATGAGAACCAAGGGACGCTCCCACGGACATGTACCTGTGACAACTTAGAGATGCGAGGGAAGGGGAAGAGGTCATATGCATTCTCAGAGGATTTTGAAGATAAATCAATTTGAAGACATTGACCTCATAGCGCGAAGACATTCATTTATAGATGTGAGTTGGTTCCAGATTTGTATGAATCCATGAATAAGTACAAGTGAGGAATCTAACTAATTGTAAAGCATAAGTGAAAGTACTTGCGAGATATGAGATGCATTGAAGTAAAGATACAAATTTGGAAGTGAAGAAACAACTTTCTGAAGACATAGAGAGTTTCAACGGATCAAACATGTGGTAAAAATAGGGGTTTAATAACCACTCAAGAACATATAAGACTACTAGACAAGTTGTGGATGGAGGCCAAGCAATCCAATTTCCCATGCCCTAACTTGGTGGCGGAAGACACCTACGGCGGCGGTGGAAGGAGGAAGATCCGCGACTGGCATGACGACGACGATGGAGGAGTCGCTGCACCGAAGCGCTTCGTCTCCGGCGATGACGGAAGATAGCGAAGGCGCTAGGTTTTGTGCGGGACGGCGAGGGGAGTAAGAAATAATGACCGCTAGGGGTTGCGTATTTATAAGGAAGAGGGACGACACAGTGTAATTACTCAGGTGCCCCTGGCGGTTCACATCTGAAGGACACATGGCATGCATCCAACAACTTAAATTTTGTGCCATGACCCCACACGCGCCTGGTTTGTCGAGTGGTCGTTCCGGCTTGTCCGTAATTCAGGCAAAAAGGATAGAGATAATAAAAGCAGTTTAAATGTTTTTCTCTATATCTTCAACTAAAAAAGACACATTGAAGACAATCGGCACATGTCACTAGAATGCATATGAAGAGACAGAGAGAAGTAGAGAGATAAGCACAGAAGGGGTTAGGGTCCGATGACATTCACTTAGCGCAGAAAATGGCAACTTGAAGACATAGCTATAAGTGAATGCTGCAGAGGACAGAGTGTATATATATATCAGGTAAGACTAAATCAAACATTCCAAAGATAAATCATGAATACAAGGCAATGTTGAAGACAAACCAACTTTGAAGATAATGCAACATGATGCCAAACAAAAATCTTCAAGAGAGGTTGGTGGTGGCATTACCCATCATATAGGAAGTATTAGACCCAGACACGATGCACAATTATCCTAGCGCTCCAAAGTCAAATTCCATATTAATGTATCCACACTCAAAAGGTATATATTCATGAGTTGAAGATATACGTTACTTTGTGTGTTGCGCACCTAAGTCATCAATATGCATAAGTGTTAGGATGTGTGTCCATTCACAGGAGATTTGAGGATTCTAAGATATTTAGCTCACACCACAGCTTGCAAAACCTTTTCTCATCCAAGGGCTTCGTGAAGATATCAGCCAATTTGGTCTGCGGTGTTTATGTGAATGATATGAATGTCTTCCTTCAACACATGATCTCTAAGAAAGTGATGATGTATCTGAATGTGCTTTGTCTTCGAATGCTGAACTGGATACTGAGCAATCTTGATGGCACTTTCATTGTCGCGGTAGAGGGGCACATTCTTCATGTTGATGCCATAGTCCTTGAGGGTTTGCTTCATCCAGAGAAGCTGAGCGCAGCAAGATCCAGCAGCAATGTATTGAGCCTCAGCAATGGATAGTGATACATAGTTCTACTTATTCGAAGATCTTTAGACAAGAGATCATCCAAGAAAGTGACATGTGCCTGATGTGGACTTGTGATCGACCTTGTCACCAACATAATCAGCATCTGAGTATCCAACTAGATCAAACTCTGGGCCCTTTGGATACCATAATCCTATCGTTAGGGTGTGTGCCAAATATCGAAGTATTCGCTTCACCGCGAGGTGATGTGATTCCTTTTGTGCCGCTTCGAATCGGGCACACATGCAAATGCTAAGCATTATATCTAGCCTAGATGCACATAAGTACAATAAAGAACCAATCATGGAGCGGTATACCTTTTGATCGAACTCTTTACCATTGTCGTCGGGACCCAATCGGCCTTTGGTTGGCATTGGTGTTGTGTACCCTTTGCAGTCTTGCATTCCAAACTTCTTCAGGCAATCTTTGAGGTATTTTTATTGTGATATGAAGATGCCATTTCTCTGTTGACGGATTTGAAGACCAAGAAAGAACTTCAGCTCTCCCATCATGGACATCTGATATTGCTCTTGCATCATATGTCCAAACTCAACATTGTATCTCTTGTCAGTGCATCCGAAGATAATGTCATCCACATAGATTTGGCATACAAACAATTCTCCATCATATGTCTTCATGAAGAGAGTGGAATCTAGAGAACCAGTTTTGAAACCTTTGCTCTTCAGGAAGTCTTTGAGTGTGTCATACCAAGCGCGAGGTGCTTGTTTGAGGCCATACAGTGCCTTGTTGAGTTTGTAGACCATATCAGGACACTTTGGATCTTCAAAACCAGGTGGTTGAGCTACGTACACTTCTTCAATTTTGCCGTTTTTTGGTTAGCATAGGCTAGCAGTATGCGAATGGCTTCAAGCCTAGCCACGGGAGCAAAGGTTTCACAGAAGTCAATTTCCTCTACTTGTGTGTAACCTTGAGCGATGAGACGAGCTTTGTTTCTGATGACTTGACCATATTCATCTTGTTTGCTGCGATAGATCCATTTGGTGTCAATAATATTGTGCTTGCATGGATCAGGACGCTTAACAAGCTCCCAAACATTGTTGAGTTCAAATTGTTGAAGCTCTTCTTGCATAGCTTGAATTCATTCTGGTTCCATAAAAGCTTCATCAACTTTCTTTGGTTCGGATATGGAAACGAATGCAAAGTGCCCATAAAAGTTTGCTAGTTCCATTGCTCTTGATCGAGTGAGAGGGCCAGGTGCATTGATGCTATCAATTATCTTCTAAATCTGAACTTCATTGGCCACACGAGGATGAACAGGACGAAGACTTTGCTGTTGCTAACTATTTTCTTTGTCTTCAGCATTGTCTTCAGGCTCAGCATTGTCTTAATGTTGGGTAGGAGTAGGAATAACAATTTCCTCCTCAGTCTGTTCCTCATTGGGTATGATTTCTCCAGTACCCATTAGCTTGGTAGCTTCACTAGGATAAGCTTCATCTATCACATTTGGCAGGTGCTCTCTTTGGGAGCTGTTAGTCTCATCAAACCGCACATCTACAGTTTCAACCACTTTATAGTGAAAGAGGTTGAAGACTCTGTAGGTGTGCGAATCTGATACGTCTCCAACGTATCTATAATTTATGAAGTATTCATGCCATGTTTATAATATTTTTACATGATTTTGGTATGATTTGATTAGAACTAACCCGGACTGACACTGTTTTCAGCAGACCTACCATGGTGTTGTTTTTGTGCAGAAATAAAAGTCTCAGAATGCACTCAAAAACAACGGAGAATATTTTTGGAAAATATAAAAATACCGGAACGAAAAGATACCGGATGGGAGTCCCAAGGCAACCACGAGGGTGTAGGGCGCCCCCCCTAGGCGCAACCCTACCTCGTGGACTCCCTGTGGGGCCCCCCAGATGTGAAACCAACACCAACCCCTCCTATAAATCCAGAAAACCCCAGAACAGAAGAGAGACCAGAAGTTCCGCCGCCGCAAGCCTCTGTAGCACGAGAAATCAATCTAGGCCCTCTCAGGCACCCTGCCGGACGGGGCCATCATAACCGGAGGCCATGGAGGTGGATCTCGGAGGGGCCATAATCGCCATGAAGGCCAAGGACCAGAGGGAGAACATCTCCCCAACTAGGGGGGAGGCCATGGAGGAAGAAGCACAAGGGGGAGAACCTCTCCTCCTCTCTCTCGGTGGCGTCGGAGTACCATCGGGAGGGGAATTGATTGTCTTCATCAACATCAACATCCTCATCTCTTTTACACGGTCCACTCTCCCGCACCCCACTGTAATCCCCACTTGAACATGGTGCTTTATGCCACATATTATGATCCAATGATGTGTTGCCATCCTATGATGTTTTGAGTAGATTTCCTTTGTCTTTGGGTTGATTGATGATCTAGATTGGTTTGAGTTGCATGTTTTATTTTGGTGTTGTCCTATTGTGCCTTCCATGCCGCGCACATGTGAGGGATACCCATTGTAGGGTGTTACAATACATTCATGATTCGCTTATAGTGGGTTGCTAGAGTGACAGAAGCTTAAACCCGAGTAAGGGGGTTGTTGCGTATGGGATAAAGGGGACTTGATATGTTAATGCTATGGTTGGGTTTTACCTTAATGATCTTCAGTAGTTGTGAATGCTTGCTAGAGTTCCAATCATAAGTGCATATGATCCAAGAAGAGAAAGTATGTTAGCTTATGCCTCTCCCTCATATGAAAGTGCAATGACGACTACCGATCTTGTTAACAATTGCCTAAGACAATTCCGCACACCGACACTACTTGGAAAAACACTATTAGTAGCATTGGTTTTTCGCCTACTAATAGTGCGGGGTCCCGTGCTACTACTATGATGCTACAACTATTTTTAGTAGTAGTGTGTGTTTTACCCCGCGCTACTACTATTAGTAGTAGTGCTTCTATAATACCCCATGCTACTACTAACTAATTAGGATTTAAAAAAATCAACCAATTCCATTTTATACGCTCCAAACAACCATCGAGCAGTTGCATCAACTAGTACATGGTGCATTGGGTTGGAAATCCAGCACAAGTACTAGTACAGGCTCCGCAAATTGATTAAACAAGGGAGATGAGCCTGCCGGAGCTGCCGGCTTCCAGGTTGCCTGATCCACGTGCGAAACCCATAAGGTATTTCCTAGTAGTGCGACCTATCATTATTCCACACTCAATACTTAGGTAATATATTCTAACTTTATGATAACAACACCTACTTTTATATTTTAGCTCTCCGATATCATGCAAAGTTATCCTCTTCATACCCACAACATAGTTTTATTTCTCATTTCTAGTTGGAAGCAAACGTTCAGTGTACATAGAGTCGTATCAGTGGCAGATAGGACTTGAGAGAATATTGATCTTACCTTTAGCTCCTTGTGGGTTCGACACTCCATGCTTATCACTTCCACCTTTGGAAATTGCTATGATGATTCCCTGCACTTGGGGATTATCAAGCTCTTTTCTGGCGCCGTTGCCAGGGAGCAATAGCGTGGGGTTGATATTCTCGTGTGTGCTTGTTTGCTTTCTTCACTAAGTAGTTTTTGTTTTCCCTTTTTTGTTTTGCTTAGTTGTGGGTGAAACATACAAAAAAATAAAAATATGAAAATACAAAAAAAGGTTACTTGCCTCTTGTGCCTAAAAAGTTTTTCAAAAAGAGAAGTGATTGGAAAGTTATGCATTGGAGAAGTGAGGGTCGACCTTGAACACTTGTGTTCATGCTCATGGAAACAATGTAGAATTTTTCATGGAAGTTTCTCCGAAAATAATTATCCCCTTGTATATATTCATTGTATTATAAAAATAATGTGCCAAGCTTTGGTTTTAGGATGATTAGATTGCTTGTTTACTATGTGTAGTGCAAAAACAGAAACTTTGGTTGTAGCGCATGAATTTACATGTTTCACTGGAAAGTCAAACGGGCCAGAAACGTTTTGCACAGTACTTCTATACAATTTGTTTAAATTGTCATATTTTCTAGAATTTTTGGAGTTACAGAAGTATACTAAATTTCCAAATTACTACAGACTGTCCTGTTTTTGACATATTCTGTTTTCTATGTGTTGTTCGCTTATTTTGATGAATCTATGGGTAGTATCGGGGGGTATGAACCATGGTGAAGTTGGAATACAGTAGATATAATGCTAATATGAAATTGCAATAAGTTTACAACAGTACCTAACACTGGTACACGTCGGTGCTATACAAGCGGTTTTTAACCCCTTTCCGCGATGGAATTTGGAACCGTCGCCAAGTGAGTGTGCGCGATAGGGGGGGTCCTTCCGACACACCTAAAAACCATCGGGGATATGCCCTCATGGCACACACGCTCGGCAAAATGAGGTCGTGTGCGACCGGCGAGTGAGCAAATACGGTTATACGTAGAGTAGTGCTAAAAAATACAATTATACATGCAAAATTGTTTCCGGTCGTAAGTACATCCCACACAGTCAGCCCCCGCTAAACGTTTCCATTTGTATGTACATTCCACACATTCCATCCAAGGAATACGTTTCCGTTAATATGTACATCCCACAAAGTTAATCCAAGAAGTACCAAACATTTGCAACGCGCACAACATCACAAACAGTCAATAATTTTGAAGCATGTGTTATAAGGTGACTATCGTAAACATTTAATAAGAAAGAACTGTGTGATGTTGTTGTTAATCGCACACATTTTTTCTTGGCTGATGATGTGTGCAGTGGAGATTGATCGCACACGTTTTTTCTTGGCTGATCGTGTGCGGTGGAGATTGATTGCACACGTAGTGGATCCTAAAAACGTGTCTGATCTCCACGTCTATCACAGACGCTTCGCTTTTGCAAACCATGTGCAGTGTAATCCCGAATTAATCCCTAATTTAGAACTCACATTTTTGAATTTGAAAGTAGGCAATCACTTATTTCATATCTGTCGGTGTACTAAAGTAGGGGCACTCCTTTGTACCCCTTACTTGTGTGCGGGCAGTCAGAGCCACGGGCCGAAGCTACACTTAGCAGGGCAAAAGGGAGGAGTCGAAGCCGCAAGATGATCAAAGCAACGCAAAAGACCGAGACCATAGAGAGCAGATGGATGAAGCAGGTTTCCCCAGCAAGACCCTTGCCGAGGCAGCCTTAGCAACCCCGGCAAGCCCCTTGTCGGGGCGGCTCGCCCACACCAGCGGAGTGAACCACCCTCGAACCCACAGTCCCCAACACCATCAACTACGTTGGGCCAGGGCTCGGGAGGCACCTCCATGGTGGCATGCAGATCTTTGTGAAGACAAAGAATATTCAAGATCAGATGAGGATTGGAAGGCAACGACCCTCGGCAAGATCCTAGCCGAGGAAACCCGCAAGACCCCCGACAAGATCCTAGCCGGGGACGACAGCGCGCCACGACAAGACCCTTGCCGGGCCACCCGGCAAGGCCCTTGCCAAGGGCGTCAGCTGGGCCATTGCCAGGCCCGCGCCAACCAAGTCTCCGCCGCCATTCACATGCAGCTGCCAGCCCAACCAGCTGGGCAGGCACCTGCGTGGCAACATGCAGCTTCTAGGCCAACTCAGCACACGCCTGCGTGGCGGCATGCAGATCTTCGTGGAGACTCCACCACCGCGCCACCTCAGCTGCTTGCCTGCCTACATGGCACCACATGCATCGCTGGCCAGGGCACGTGTCGAAGCAAGGAGGAGCGGTGACGGACGGGCGGGCCTCGCTCCCATCCCCGATAAAGCAAGAGGACACCTAAGCTTCGCATTAAATGCGCCTTGTCCTGTAATACGAGCGATAAGCTCATAGCACTATAGGCCTTTCCACCTCTTGTGTGCCACTATGGCAGCCCCTTTCGACTATAAAAGGAGACCCATGGTGTACTGTAGAGGGATTCGGCTCTTTGGAACCACGCAGCCACCGTAGCTAGTTCAAGAGCTCAAGAACACTCAATACATCCACCAAATCAGGACTAGGGTTTTACGCATCCTCGCGGCCCGAACCTGGGTAAACGATCCTTGTGCTGGTTACTAATCCTGCTCTTCTCACAACCCCGCGCCCCGCAACCGTAGTAGGGATTCTTGTGATCCCATAGGTGTCGCTTCCCACCGATATCTTTGGCACGCCAGGTAGGGGATCGCAATTATGAGAATCCGGTCTAGTAGTTGGCCCAGCAGTTCTTCATCGCCATGGCTCCTAAGAAGAAGACAACCATGGCGATCGGTTCGTCCGGGACCAGACTGCCAGTACCGGTGCGGACCAGTAGCGGGCCAGTCACGGAGAGAACCCGTGGCACGGCCTGCGAACATCCACATCACCCTAGCAGTCCAGGCCTGGTGAGCGGCATCGTTCGTACGCCAGGCAATGAGCCACGCGTCGCGGGCTCCAGAGACAGAGTCGGGCCCCCCGCAGGTGGCGTGGGGCCCTCCAGGGGCGTCGTCGTGCCGCCAGACGGCAGCGCAGCGACCTCCAAGGTGCCAACACCGGTGCCCATGGCGCGCTCTTCTCAGGTCGTGCGCGATGAGCAGCGCCGACCTGCTGGTGACCCTGGGCACCGCCCTGGGAAGAGTCCCATGCGCCCTTCACATGATGAGGAGGGCCAGCATGCGCGCCGAGGTGCTGGCGGAGGTGGTGGATGGCTGCGGGGCCGTGATGGGCCTCCTTCTAAAGCGGTTAGAAGTCGAAGCGCATCGCGGTCCACACAGCTTTCGCCGCCGCCCACGCCAGCAGAAGCCCTAGCACGCGCGCAGCTGCTTCTCGACTTTCCTCCCGCTGCGGAGAAGCTTGACGAATGGACGGCCACCGTCCGGAGCCTCGTCGGCATCGCTAACAACGGCGAGTTGCAGCCGGCGGGACCCGTAGGTCGTTGCTCCGTCGAGCCACCGCATGCTAGCGGAGGTCGGGCCGGAGGCGATGCGGCCACGGTGCACTCCCCTCCTCCATCCCGGCCACCGCGGGTGTTGTTCCATCGCGATGACGATCGTGATGATATCTCCATAGCATCGTCTGACCCGCGAAACCACCGCGACCATCGTCAAGTTCTTCGGGAGCGAGCTCATGAAGACACTCGAACCACCATCGAGCACCGGCGTGATGCGCGCCACCAGTCGGATAGGCAGGCAGGCCCCACTATGGACCACCCAGCACCGGGAGGCTATGGTGTCCTACCCTACGAGGTGGGTTGTCCGGCCTTCACCCGTGAGCTGCGGAAGTTCCAGTGGCCCTCCCACCGCAAGTTCAAGCCCGACGTTGGCGAGAAGTACAACGGCAAGACTCACCCGTCGGAGTTCCTCAACATCTACACCATCGTGATGCAAGCTGCTGGGGCCCGCGACGATAAGGTGCTTGCCAATTACTTCCCGTTGGCACTCAAGCCCAAGTTATGTCATGGTTGATGCACTTGCCGGTGGACTCCGTTTCTTGTTGGGCAGATCTGTGTCATGAGTTTGTTGGCGCCTTTACGGAAGGCCACCAAGCTCATGGCCAGGCAAGTGATTTGCATATCATCCCCCAGAAGGAAGGAGAAAACTTGCGCAAGTACATCCAAGGGTTCAGCCGAGTGCAGTACAACATCCCCGACGTTCACCATGCCGCTGTGATCAGTGGATTCCATCAGAATGTGCGCAATCGTAAGATGTGTGAGGAGCTGGCGATGAACAAGGTCAAGGATGTGGCCGAACTTTATGTTCTGGCCGATCGGTGCGCTCGCGCTGAAGAGGGAAGGAGGTACCCCGGCGAAGATGTCGGCACGGAAACCGACTCCACGGATGATACCGCCACCCCGGCGAAGAAGGGTCGGCGCCGTAACAGGAAGCGCAAGGGCAAGACCGTGCTTGCTGTCGAGGGGTCCAATGATACCGGCGCCACCAACAAACCCAAGGCGAGTGACCCCGTCAAGGAGGTTGCTGGGTGTGCCGCTTGCCGGGCCTTGGCGGCTGCCGATAAGCCAAGGGGCTCCGAAAAGCAGTATTGCAAGATCCACCGCACCAAGGGCCATGACCTCCAGAACTGCCGGCAAGTGGAGCTGCTCGCTGAGAAGTAGAAAGCCGAGTATGAGCGGCGGGACAAAGAGAAGGGCCAAGAGGGTGCCGAGGGATCCGGCAATAAGCGTGGCGGCCAAGGAGGCCGCCATGGCAAAGATAATCAGCAGGAGATGCCCGCTCGGGGCCGCGACAAGAAGCCGGAGGGTGATGATCATGACGAGGACGATGAGTCCGGCGACCACAAGTTCCAGAAAGCCACAGAAGCCACGTGCGTCGATGGTGGTGCCTCGCTGCATACATCCCACCGCCAGCTCAAGCAGTGGGCGCGTGAGATTATAGCGGTGGAGCCGTCGTTCGACGCACGGAAGCCACTGAAGTGGTCTAGCACGCCTATCATATTCGGCACCGAGGACCATCCTGACCGCACTACGGTGGTCGGTTGCTTGTCGTTGCTGGTCTCACCAAGAATCCGCAACCTCAAGGTGAAGAAGATCCTGGTTGACGGTGGGGCCGGTTTGAACTTGATCTCGCCTGTTGTGATCAAGAGGCTGCAGATCCCTGATGGAGACCTCGAGGAGATGGGCACGTTCCAAGGGGTCAACCCGGGGAGGAGCCGGCCGGAGGGAAAGGTCGTGCTGCCCGTGACGTTCGAAGGCGAGCTGAACCACAGGACAGAGAGGATTGTCTTTGATGTAGCCGAGATCCCCTTGCCCTACAACGGGATCCTCGGCCACCCGGCACTAGCCAAGTTCATGGCGGCTTCACATTACGCCTACAATACGTTGAAGATGCTCGGGCCGATGAACATCATCACCGTCCCCTCCGACACGAAAGACGCGTTGATTTGCGCCGACCAACTCTACCGGCAAGCAGTTGCAGCAGCTGCCGCCAAGGCACCTACTCCTGTCGACGGAGCCCCGGGAGGGAAAAAGACCGGCGAGACCCCTCGCACCCACTCTGTCAAGCGCACCTCTTCGGGATGTTGCGCTCCCGTTGAGGACGTGCCAGAGAGCTCCACCGGCAAGAGCAAGAAGTCCAGAGCTGCACCGCCAGAGACCAAGAAGGTGCCCGTCAAGGAGGATAGCACGGGGGGAGCTTTTACCATAAGCTCCACCCTCGACGGCAAATAGGAAAGCAAGCTCGTCACTTTCCCGCAGGCGAATGTCGATGTGTTTGCATGGCAAGCTTCCGACATCCCCGGCGTTCCCAAAGAAGTGATTGAGCACCATCTTGTTGTCTGTCCTCATGCACGGCCCGTCAAGCAAAAGGTTAGGAAGCAAGCTCTGGAGAGGTAGGAGTTCATCATGGAGGAGATCAGAAAACTAGAGGCGGCAGGCTTGGTAAGGGGGGTGCTCCATCCGACGTGGTTGGCCAACCCGGTAGTGGTGCGCAAGGCAAACGGGAAGTGGAGACTGTGTATTGATTACACACACATCAATAAGGCTTGTCCAAAGGATCCCTTCCCGTTACCGCGCATCGACCAAATTGTTGACTCCACGGCTGGGTGTGACCTGTTATCATTCCTCGACGCCTACTCAGGGTACCACCAGATCTTCATGACAAAGGAAGACGAGGAGAAGACAGCGTTCATCACCCCATGTGGTACGTGTTGCTTTTTACGGATGCCTTTCGGGTTGAAGAGTGCTGGCTCAACCTTTGCAAGAACAGTCCAAATCGGTTTTGAACCCCAGCTACATAGAAATATGGAAGCTTATATGGATGACATAGTGGTCAAAACCAAGGACAAAGCAACACTTGTGCAAGATCTGGAGGAAACATTTGCGAACCTGCGCAAGATCAACCTCAAGTTGAACCCTGAGAAGTGTGTCTTCGGTGTCCCGTCCGGCAAGCTTCTCGGATTCTTTGTGTCGCAGTGCGGGATTGAGGCAAACTCAGATAAGATCAAGGCCATCGAGCAGATTGAGGCACCTAAACGGATTAAAGACGTGCATCGGCTCACTGGCTGCGTTGCCGCCATGAACAGATTCATCTCCAAGTCCGCGGAGCGTGCCCTTCCCTTTTCCAAGATCTTGAAGAAGATGGGCCCAATGGAGTTGACCCCGGAGGCCGAGGCAGCGCTGCAAGATTTGAAGAAGTACCTCTCCTCTACCCCAGTGTTGGTTGCACCCAAACCACAAGAACCGTTGCTGCTGTACCTAGCAGCAACGAATCAAGTGGTTAGCGCCGCACTAGTGGCACAGAGAGAGGTCGACGAAGAGGCAGCGCAGCGGCAGAGTCAATGGATGGCAAATCGGAACCCTCCCCGGCAAGACCGAGTCCCCGGCAGAGGCTGACGCCAGTGCGACAGGGCCCGCGCGACCGGGTGAAGTGGCGCAGAAGAAGAAAATGGTGCAGCACCCAGTTTACTTCGTCAGCTCCCTCTTGCAGGGGGCTAGGTCGAGGTACCCAGGTGTGCAAAAATTGCTCTTCGGCCTCCTTATGGCCTCGAGGAAGCTGCGTCATTACTTCCAAGCGCACGAGATCACCGTGGTCACCCGCCTCTTGTTGCAACGGATACTGCATAACCCAGATGCAACAGGGTGGATCGTGGAATGGGCCCTGGAGTTGTCGAGTTTTGGTTTAATGTTCGAAAGCACCTCGACGATTCAGAGCAGAGTCTGGGCGGAGTTCGTTGCAGAATGGACCTCAACGCCCGACGAAGAGGTACAGGAGAATGCTCTCCCCGGCAAGGAAACGAGCCGCAACTGGATCATGTACTTCGATGGGGCTTTTTTGCTACTAGGCACTGGTGCTGGTGTGCTGCTTGTCGCACCCACCGGAGAGCACCTCAAGTATGCCGTCCAAATGCACTTTCCCCGAGAGATGTCAACTAACAACACCGCCGAGTACGAGGGCTTGCTTGCCGTTCTCAGGATTGCGGCGGACCTCGGAGTCAAAAAGCTCATCGTCAGGGGCGACTCACAGCTCGTCGTCAGGCAGATCAAAAAAGATTATCAAAGCCCATTGATGGAAGCTTACGTGGATGAAGTGAGAAGCGGAGGCGCTTTGGCGGTATCTGGCGAAAGCACGTCCCTTGACGGAAAACGACATCGCCGACTACCTGTCAAAGCGCACTACCCTCAAGCTACATGTGGAACCAGGTACTTTTGTGCTTCGGTTAACTCAACCATCCATTGAACCATCAACCAGGCAGAACAAGCGGAGGAAGCTAGGCACCGGCAAGTACTTCCCCATGAAGCTCCCCGGAGCCGCTGCTGAAGATGTTGTCGTGGATGCCGATCCTGCCGCGGGGCAACCAACTCTGGCAGGGCCTCAGGCCATCGCCGTAGAGACGGCCGCTCCCGTGGCAGAAGAGATGCCTTTGGTCCTTGTCGTCGAGCCACGGGCTCCGGCATGGGCACAACACACCGTCTGATTCCTCCAAAAAGGAGAGCTTCCTGAGGAGCGGGAAGAAGCAGAGAGAGTAGCCCGCCGGTCTGCTCTGTACCAATTTGTTGACAACGTCTTGTACAGAAAAAGACCGAATGCGGTGAAATTGAAGTGCATCTCCTGGGAGGAAGGACTAGAGCTGTTGGCAGAGACACATGGAGGCATATGTGGCTCCCACATAGGGTCGAGGGCCCTTGCTGGCAAGGCTTTCCGGCAAGGTTTCTTCTGGCCCACTGCCCTCCAGGATGCAACGGCACTAGTAACCAAGTGTGAAGCATGCCAGTTCCATTCAAAGAAGCTTCATCAACCAGCTCAAGCCCTATCCCTCTCTCCTGGCCCTTCTCGGTCTGGGGGCTCGACATATTGGGCCCTTTCCCTCGTGCCGTCGGGGGCTTTGAGCACTTGTACGTTGCAATTGACAAGTTCACAAAGTGGCCAGAGGTGGAAGCGGTGAGGAAGGTGATAGCACAGTCGGCCATCAAGTTCTTCAAGGGGCTAGTTTGCCGTTTTGGGGTACCCAACAGGGTCATCACCGACAACGGCACGCAGTTCACAAGCCACGCCTTCATGCAGTACAATGAGGATCTCGGCAGCAAGGTCTGTTTTGCTTCCGTGGCACACCCACGAAGCAACGGCCAGGTAGAGAGAGCAAATGTTGAAGTTCTGCGAGGCTTAAGAACGAAGACTTTTGACAGGCTGCGCAAAAGTGGAAGGCGCTGGATTGATGAGTTGTCGGCAGTTCTTTGGTCGATCAGAACGACGCCAAATCGAGCCACCGGCCAGACACCCTTTGCCCTGGTCTACGGGGCAGAAGCAGTTCTCCCCGCGGAAGTCATATACGGGTCACCTCGAGTGCTCGCTTATGATGTCTTGAGCAAGAGCGACTGCGGCAAGATGACGCAACGCTCCTTGAGGAAGATCATCTCCAGGCGGCTATGAGAGCAGCACGCTACCAGCAAGCCTTGCGTCGCTACCATAGCCGCAAGGTTCATGCCCGGAGCTTTGAGGAAGGCGACCTTATTCTTCGGCATGTTCAGTCGTCCAAGAATTCTAACAAGTTGATGCCAAAGTGGGAAGGCCCTTATCGGGTAACGCGAGTCACCAGGCCCGACGCAGTCCGCCTGGAGACTGAAGATGCCATTCCAGTAAGCAATTCCTGGAACATCGAGAATCTTCACAAGTTTTACCCATAAGGCGCGGCTGCTGGGCCTCCCGGCAAGCCACTTTTTGTACAAGCCTTGCCGGCAAGGCATGTGACCCTTTGTACAAAGCCAGTCGCAGAGCCTAAGCATTAATAAACGAAGCGTTGGCGCCCTAAGTTATAGCATGCATGCTAGGTCGAGTCTCTTCCTTGGTTAGGGTTGATAGTGCTTAGCGGCGGCTAACCCCTAGCTTACAGGTCGAGTGCGCGTCTCTCTGTTCTTTTCTGTCCTCTTTGGTTCGCAGGGCACATGAGCACTTCTGCCGAGCTATTTGGAAGAAAGGGAACGGACCGGCGTCCCGACCCCGGCAAACCAAAGTTGCCGGGGGCTGCAAGTACAAGGATCCAACCGCGGCAAGCCAAGGTTGTCGGGGGATGCAGATCCAGATAAGTCTTGTATCCTCTATCATGCATTTTGATATGGAACTGGGATATGTGAAACCTCATTTTATTTCTAGGCTACCGTGCTCCTTTTTTTCTGTATCCAAGGATTATCTCCTGGGTCCGGATTTGGTTGCAGTCGCGGCAGCAAGGAAATGGAACGAGGAGCCTTAAGCTCACTTCATCCCTGCCTCCGCCAAGGGCGCGAGAAAGGTCGAGCAAAGTGTAGGATCGAAAGTATGTCTAGAGGGGGGTGATTAGACTACTTGACAATTTAAAAGTTTAGCCTTTTGATTAAGACAAGTTTTTGGCAAGTTCACAATGATGATCAAGTCAAGTATCACCCTACACATGCAATTCTAGAGTTATGGCAGCGGAAAGTAAATTGCACATGTAGTAAATAGAGGTGGAGAAGAGCAAACGCAATTTGGAGACACGGAGATTTTTCTCGTGGTTCCGATAGGTGGTGCTATCGTCAATCCACATTGATGGAGACTTCAACCCACGGAGGGTAACGGCTGCGAGAGTCCACGGAGGGCTCCACCCACGAAGGGTCCACGAAGAAGCAACCTTGTCTATGCCATCATGGCATACGCCCACGGAGGACTAGCCTTACTCGGGGTAGATCTTCACGAAGTAGGTGATCTCCTTGCCCTTACAAACTTCTTGGTTCAACTCCACATCTTGACGGAGGCTCCCAAGCGACACCTAACCAATCTAGGAGGCACCACCCTCCAAAAGGTAATAGATGGTGTTGGTGATGATGAACTCCTTGCTCTTGTGCTTCAAATGATAATCTCCCCAACACTCAACTCTCCTCACTGATTTGGCTGTGGTGGAAGAAAGGATTGAGTGGAAAGCAACTTGGGAAGGCTAGAAATCAAGTTTCATATGGTGGGAGTGGAGCAACTTGATCTCAACACAAGGGTAGGTAGTTTTCTTCTCGAAATGTAAGGTAGGAGTGGTAGTTCTTTCGATGGCTCTCTCCACGAATGAAGAGGAGGTGGAGGGTATTTATAGCCTCCACACAAAATCCAACCGTTACACACATTTGACCAATCTCGGTCGGACCGAAGTTGACAACTCGGTGAGACCGAAAGTTCAAATCTTGTGAGCGTTGGGATTTTCGATGGGACCGAAAATACAATCTCGGTGAGTCCGATTCTTCCAAAGACTAGGGTTTGCCAATCTCGGTGGGACCGACTTTATCATCTCGGTGACACCGATATGATGATGAATGTTCTGAAGCTTGGCAACACTAGTTTGGTGAGACCGAGTTTGGAATTGGAAAATCCAAAATTACTAGGGTTTGGCTATATGGTGAGGTGGTTCATCTCGGTGTGGTGAGTTTATGGAATCGGTGGGACCGAGATTACTTATGAGTATATGTTGGAATGAAAGATTGTCGATAGTTTGGGAGATAGATCACTAAGCACTTTGAGCAACCAGATCATTATCATAACCTCATCCCTTTTAATAGTATTGGCTTTCCTATAGACTCAATGTGATCTTGGATCACTAAACCAAAAATAGAGTCTTGAGCTTTTGCCAATGTTTTGCTTAGCATTTTGAGGGTCCACATCTTGAGTCATTGCCATACCCATATCAATGAACTTTCGAAATGATACTCAAGAAGTTATTAGTTCAATGATATATATGTTGTTATTAATTACCAAAACCACCGGGATTAGTTGCACTTTCAATCCCCTTTTGGTAATTGATGACAACATATAGATCAAAACTTCGACAAATGATATAATCAATGAATAATATCGTCGCTTTGAGAAGTATGTGATAAGTAAGAGCTCCCCCTAAATTTGTGCATTATTTAAGATTTGCGTTTGAATGCAAATGCACAATCGATTAGGATCATGGGTCACTCTTCCATGTCACATACATCTTGGTGGAGCGCACAAAATGATAAGAATGAATAACATGCACCCAATCACCAAGACATGAGTAAATGATCATACAAGATATGAATAGCATATGATAAGCATTAAGCACACATTAAGGCATAGTATGATCAAGCACTCATCAAAGTAGAGCAAACGTAGTATCAAACACACGGAATGTCTCGGAAAACTCAAAAGTATCTCAAAGAAAACCGCAAACGAACGAAAGAGCAAAAGCGAGCACTCTCTCTCTCGAAGTCCTATGATCTATACAATTTCTCCCCCTTTGGCAACAAGTTACCAAAAAGTTTGAAAGGTATAGAGCTAAACGTCACTAGGGACTCTGCTGGCGGCTCCTGTCTGGATTGATGGAGTGGAGATAGCTGCATCTGCGAAGGCTTCGGCTGAAGTCTGTGGAGCTGGAGGAGTGGACACTGGAGCTGGAGCTGGAACTGATGGAGCTGTGGGAGGTCTTGATGTAGTAGCCCAGGGTCATCCTTTGGAATAGCAGCTGATCTGGGTCTTGTGGGAACCTGAGCAGGCTGCTCATAGTCATCCTGGACTAAATCACCTTCCATCTCCTTCATGAGCTCTGCCTTCTCCCTCTTGGCTTCCTTGATATCTGCCTCAAGCTTGTTGACAGTGACTTGCACTTCAGTCAGCTTGACATCCAGAGCATGGAACTTGTCTTCAACTATCCTCTCAAGACTCTCCTGAGACTGCACTATGCTGGCCAGGCGTAGTTCAATCCTCTGGGTAGCTTCAAGGAGCTGCTCTCCAACGCTCTTGGGTTTAGCTGCTGCTGCTGCTGCTTCCTTCTCAGCTTTGGCTTGTTTGGCAGCTTCAGACTTAGCTTGACCTTCAACAGACGTGGGATCATCCTCAGTCATCACAACTTCATTATCCTCATGCTCAGGCTGCAGTGGCAAGTGGGGTCTATCCAACAAGTAGGTGCCCGTGCCAAACTTGGTATTGATGAGCATCTGAATATGCGGGGCAAACCCACATGACCTCTTCTGGTCTGCTGCAGTCCTCTTGATAGTCTCAACTATCAGGTCCATCACCTTGAAAGGTGCCTTCTGATCTAGAATATGCAGCATGTTCATAGAATAGCCTCTTATCATGCGATGATCTCCAGACTTGGGCATCAAGGTATGCCTCAGAATAGTGTTAGTGGTTGGGAGACCTGCCTGGAGATGATACATTGAGCCGAGCTTCCAAATCTCTACATCCTTGGCTGGTACCTCATTATACATGTTCTTCATAGACTCATGATTTTTCTTGGGAATTCCATAGACATCAACATCATCATCTCTTGATCTTTGGAGCATTTAGCGGTGCTGCCCACTCTTCAACTGTTGAAGAGAATCTCGCCTTCATCATCCATACAATTCGCCATCCGGATAGAAATGAGTGTGGCATAGAATTGCATGATCATCTCATCATTCCAAGCTGTCAGCTTCTGACCAACGAACTCAGCAACACCACATGCAGTGAAGCTCTCATGCACATGTGGGAAGTAGTCTCTATGCTCTTCACTGTCAATATATGCCCAGTCAACATATCGAGTGTCAGCAACAATGGGCTTCTTGTCCATAAGCACTGTCTCATAGAAATCTTGTTGCTCTCTGGTGTGGAACCTTGAGTCAACAGCTGTCCTTCTCCTGGTGGCATATGGATCAACTTGCCTCCATAGCCTGAGACCTTTGTCCTTCCTTTCCTTCATGTTTTCAGCTCGAGGATGAGCATCATTGTGGATGGCGGTTTACATTCGAGTTTGACAATACATGTGCCTCATCTTTGACTCAGTGGTGGCACATTGTCCTTCTTCTTCTCTCAAGCGAGAATGTTTCTCACTGTTTTCTTTGGCTTGGCAAAGGCTTGGCTTGAGCTGCCTTTCTTTGGAGCTGATGGCTTAGACCTTGTAGGTGCTCCTGCCCTGATGGCATCTCCCATCAACTTAGGCTTCTGAGGAGGCTGGGGTGCTTCCTCATCAGAATCATCATCAGCTGCTTCATCATGTACAATCCTCTTCCTCTTGGAAGTTTTCTTTACCTTGCTGGATGTTTCTTCTTCCATGCTCAACTTCTTGGCAACTGTGGACTTCTTCACTTTGCTGGTGCCTTTCTTGGTTTGTTGCCCTTGATGCTCTTTGGCAACCACTTTCCTCTTAGGCTTAGATGTGATCTCTTCCTCAGCAACAAAGTCAGAGTCCTCTTCATCAGAATTCCTCTTCTTCCTGGCCCTGGTGGCAGCAGGAGGCAAACCACTTGGTGTGCTCCTCTCACCATCATCGAAAAAAAGTCTTGGCTTCGGGACTAGTGCCCGCCTCTGGAATCTCAATTGGTGATTCAGACTGTTCGCTGTCACCGCATCGACATGGTGACAACTTTGTGAATAGATAAGGTATAGGCAGAATAGAAGAGTTATCACAAACTGCAGAAGATTTTGCAAAAAGAATGAGTTCAATTTCAGTTTTAGGTTTTCACAGAATGCATTTCGGTCAGACCGAGTCTAAAATTCGGTGAATCCGAAGTGTCTTGACAGAACATTCACACCACTTTCGGTTGGACCGAAATGGGTTTCGGTCTAGCCGAGAACTCTAGGGTTTCACTAAATCCTCATTTCGGTCGGACCGATTTGCACAACTCGGTTGGACCGAAAAGTGCAGTGCAATGGCCAGAGGCCCAATCGGTCAGTCCGAGAATGTAGAATCGGTCACACCGAGATGTATTCGGCGGAAACCTAACCCTAAAACTTTTACTCGGATTTCGTTCTAAGAACAAATCTGCTGGATAGGAAGATCTCAATCGTGTCAAGAAGCTAGGCAAACCTATCGTGCATTGAATCGGAGGTTGAAGCACGAGAGGATCAAACTCACCCTAACTTGGTGGAGTTTCTCTCTGGCGCAACGGCGCGGTGAGATTGACCGCTGACGGCGACGGAGACCCATGGCGAGGGCGCACAGCATTTACGGAGACGATCCGGAGACCACGGCGATGGCGGCAAAGGGTTTGGGGCGAGGCGGTTTGAAGAAAGAATCAACGCGCTGCCCTCGGTATATATACCTTCACTATCGGTGGGACCGAGTTGGAAAACTTCGGTGGCACCGAGATGGTTAATCGCAGCGATTACTCACTTGATCACGCGAAATTTGTAACTCGGTTTCACCGAGGTGAAAACCTAGATCAATCCAAGTGATTTGGTCCGTCCGATTTGAGTGGGTTGGTTTGACCGAAAATACTTAGAAGGTTTTGGAATTTAAGCTTTTGACGGATCGGTGGCTCGAGTGCTCCTCACTCGGTGCGTCCGAAAAAGACTTGTCCAAAGTTTGTGATATAAGCATGAATAGATTTTGAGACAAGAAAGCATAGATAGCTAGGGAGGAACTTAGGCATTCTTGTCCATCCATTTGGTCAAAAAGAAAATATCCAAAAAGACCAAAGCAACAAATGGATGTCCTCGAATGGATAAAATCATGCATCCAACATGCTCACACAATAAGATAGCAAATGAAATATGTGTCAAACATGCACAAACAAAACACTAGCTACTAGCACACAATTTGGCGATGACTAGGTCATCTATATATGAGTATATTGACTTAGGAGTCAAATGAGAACATTTGATCATAGGTCATACTCATCGTTTAAGCACAAGTGGGGTTACCACTTTTACATAAAGCATTAATGTGTTCACATCATTTGAAGATGCTTTAGCTCATTTCTTTAGAGCAAAGCTCCCCTTGATGTGAGAACCCTTTTAAAGGGTCAAACTAACCTTGGGTTGTCGAGAAGACTTCATGTAGATGTTGAAGATGTGGATGCTCAATGTTGATGAAGATCATCAAGAGTTGGGAGCAATCCTTTGGATTTGGGCACTTTCAATACCTACATGGGTTAGTCCCACAAGGAACAAACAAGGATATCCATGGACATACATTGAAGTACACAATTGATGATGTCCACGAATGCAATGATTACCTTGTCCCTTGACTTACCAACAAGAGGGTTTGTGACTCCATGAACTAGTGCAAGATGTGGAAGTTGATTGCACAAGTTTTTTCCAAAATGAATGTGAGTGAAGTATGTTGGCGGAGTCACCCTCAAGAACTCTCTAGTTCTTCTTCTTCGGGATCCACATCATCTTGATGGGAATCCTTGGGGTAGTAGTTGAGCTTGTCGAAGTAGAACTTGAAGTTTCCTTGGGAACCCACTTGACCATGGCCTTGGGTGCTTCAATAAATGCATCAATCTCCTCTTGAAGCTTGTCCTTGCCTTTTAGCTTGTGGTCTTGTGGTGGAAGATCATCTTGAGCTTGTTCCACATTGGAAGAAGTAGGATCATACTTCTCCTTTTGAGAAACAAACTTTGGAGTGGGATATTGACCTTCTTCCCATTCAACACCCTCGGCGTTGAACTTTCGCTCAAAACCAATTCCTTGATTCTTCCGGTGCCTTCCTTGCTTGCGAACAATTTCCTCAAAGTTCTTGCTTCCGGCAAGGCTCTTGTAGACACCTTTCTCTATAATCCCTTTCAATAAACTATTTTCTTGCTCAAGTGAAACTTGGCTTGAAACATTGTTAGTGGAATCAAGAGAATTACTAGAACCAATTATGTTGTTTCTAGATGAAGAATTTTCTTATGCTTGTCATGCTTAGTTTTAATAGGTGGCAAGAAATTAGACAAGAGAAGTCGTTTGGCAAGATATGAAGAACTCTTCTTTCAAGATCGTCATTGATAGCTTTTAGGAACTCATGTTCTTGCTCTAGATTGAGCTTCTCGAAGCGTAGCTTCTCATGAGATCTTAGGAGCTCTCTATGATCTTCTTGAGTTGTTTCATGAGCTAACTTAAGAGTGTTTAGTTCTTTAGTTAGACGCTCAATCTCCTTCATAGCATTGTCATTCGACTCTTCTCGACTATAAAGACTACTAGCATGTTCATCATTACTAGGCTCACTAGATTTATCATGTAAAAGCTCATCTTCACCAAGCAAGTCATCCTCATCACTATCAAAGTCAATAAATTCAGGATGTGATACCTTGGGGCCTTTAGCCATGAAGCATCTTCCAATTCCCTCATTTGGTGAATCAAATAAGTCATAGGAGTTGGAGTTGGAGGATACGAGAGCAAGACCGCAACACCTTCATCTTGATCAGTATTCGGAGTTGGAGTGATAGCTTCTTTGGAGTGATTGTCTGAGTCGGAGCCGAGACCCATTCACCAACATGAGCTTGATGTTTTCTTCTTGTGTAGCTCCTTGATGACTTGTCTTTACTTTCCGAATCCTTGCTTCTCCGAGAGGATCTTCGCTCATAACGATCATCTCTACTCCTTCTCTCTTTCCGAGGTGACTCTTCTCTTGAGCTTCTTCTTCTTGGAGATTCTTCTCTTCTCTTGTGGGGAGTCGAACACTCATTTGAGTAGTGTCCGGTCTTCCACAATTGTAGCAGATTCGATCACGACTAGAAGATCTCTTTTCATCATATGATCTAGACTTTGAGCTTCTTTCCTTGCTTCTACTCTTGTAGAATTTGTTGAAGTTCTTCACTATTAGGCTTATCTCTTCATTGGAAACTAGCTTGTCACTTGAGGTTGTGGGAGCTTCAACTGTAGCTTTGTAAGCACCACTTGACTTGTTGTGAAGCTCTTCCTTATCTTTAAGTGTCATCTCATGAGCAACAATTCTTCCAATGACTTGGTAGGCTTGAGATTCTTGTAGTTTGGCATCATTTGGATCAAAGTGCACACGGTGTCATACTTTCCATCCAAAGCTCGAGAATCTTCTTGATGATGAATCGGTCGGTCATTTCTTCGCTTCCTAAGCGGCAATCTCATTTGTGATGAGAGCAAGCCTAGAGTACATTTCAGCGACTCCTTCACCTTCCTTCATCTTGAACTTGTCAAGTTGACCTTGAAGAACATCTAGCTTTGATTCCTTCACGGACTCGGTACCTTCGTGCATTTCGACCAAAGTATCCCAAATCTCTTTTGCATTCTCAAGGCGGCTGATCTTGTTGAACTCCTCGGGACACAAAGCATTGAAGAGAATGTCACAAGCTTGAGCATTGTTTTGCAACATCCGCAATTCATCCGCTGTAGCTTCGCGATCCGAACTTTTCCTTCCTCAAGAACTCACCTTGCAAGCCAACACAAATAATGCCCCATGCGGCGAGGTTATGTCCAAGAATATGCATTTTCATTTTATGCTTCCAACTAGCAAAGTTTGAACCATCAAAGTAAGGACCTCTCGAAAATTACCCTCACTAGACGCCATACTCTCCTAGGTTGTGAAACCAAGCTTATGGAGTCCAATGCAATGGAAACCAATCCAATGGAGACCAAAGCTCTGATACCACTTGTAGGATCGAAAGTATGTCTAGAGGGGGGGTGATTAGACTACTTGACAATTTAAAAGTTTAGCCTTTTGATTAAGACAAGTTTTGGCAAGTTCACAATGATGATCAAGTCAAGTATCACCCTACACATGCAATTCTAGAGTTATGGCAGCGGAAAGTAAATTGCACATGTAGTAAATAGAGGTGGAGAAGAGCAAACGCAATTTGGAGACACGGAGATTTTTCTCGTGGTTCCGATAGGTGGTGCTATCGTCAATCCACGTTGATGGAGACTTCAACCCACGGAGGGTAACGGCTGCGAGAGTCCACGGAGGGCTCCACCCACGAAGGGTCCACAAAGAAGCAACCTTGTCTATGCCATCATGGCATACGCCCACGGAGGACTAGCCTTACTCGGGGTAGATCTTCACAAGTAGGCGATCTCCTTGCCCTTACAAACTTCTTGGTTCAACTCCACATCTTGACGGAGGCTCCCAAGCGACACCTAACCAATCTAGGAGGCACCACCCTCCAAAAGGTAATAGATGGTGTTGGTGATGATGAACTCCTTGCTCTTGTGCTTCAAATGATAATCTCCCCAACACTCAACTCTCCTCACCGATTTGGCTGTGGTGGAAGAAAGGATTGAGTGGAAAGCAACTTGGGAAGGCTAGAAATCA
Organism: Aegilops speltoides; assembly: GCA_021437245.1. NCBI lineage: Eukaryota > Viridiplantae > Streptophyta > Magnoliopsida > Poales > Poaceae > Aegilops > Aegilops speltoides. Next base: position 332,127,133 of record CM038142.1, on the reverse strand, counting down.
AGTTTCATATGGTGGGAGTGGAGCAACTTGATCTCAACACAAGGGTAGGTAGTTTTCTTCTCGTAAATGTAAGGTAGGAGTGGTAGTTCTTTCGATGGCTCTCTCCACGAATGAAGAGGAGGTGGAGGGTATTTATAGCCTCCACACAAAATCCAACCGTTACACACATTTGACCAATCTCGATCGGACCGAAGTTGACAACTCGGTGAGACCAAAAGTTCAAATCTTGTGAGCGTTGGGATTTTCGTGGGACCGAAAATACAATCTCGGTGAGTCCGATTCTTCCAAAGACTAGGGTTTGCCAATCTCGGTGGGACCGACTTTATCATCTCGGTGACACCGATATGATGATGAATGTTCTGAAGCTTGGCAACACTAGTTTCGTGAGACCGAGTTTGGAATCGGAAAATCCAAAATTACTAGGGTTTGGCTATATGGTGAGGTGGTTCATCTCGGTGTGGTGAGTTTATGGAATCGGTGGGACCGAGATTACTTATGAGTATATGTTGGAATGAAAGATTGCGATAGTTTGGGAGATAGATCACTAAGCACTTTGAGCAACCAGATCATTATCATAACCTCATCCCTTTAATAGTATTGGCTTTCCTATAGACTCAATGTGATCTTGGATCACTAAACCAAAAATAGAGTCTTGAGCTTTTGCCAATGTTTTGCTTAGCATTTTGAGGGGTCCACATCTTGGTCATTGCCATACCCATATCATCGAACTTTTCGAAATGATACTCAAGAAGTTATTAGTTCAATGATATATATGTTGTTATTAATTACCAAAACCACCGGGATTAGTTGCACTTTCAATCTCCCCTTTTTGGTAATTGATGACAACATATAGATCAAACTTCGACAAATGATATAATCAATGAATAATATCGTCGCTTTGAGAAGTATGTGATAAGTAAGAGCTCCCCCTAAATTTGTGCATTATTTAAGATTTGCGTTTGAATGCAAATGCACAATCGATTAGGATCATGGGTCACTCTTCCATGTCACATACATCTTGGTGGAGCGCACAAAATGATAAGAATGAATAACATGCACCCAATCACCAAGACATGAGTAAATGATCATACAAGATATGAATAGCATATGATAAGCATTAAGCACACATTAAGGCATAGTATGATCAAGCACTCATCAAAGTAGAGCAAACGTAGTATCAAACACACGGAATGTCTCGGAAAACTCAAAAGTATCTCAAAGAAAACCGCAAACGAACGAAAGAGCAAAAGCGAGCACTCTCTCTCTCGAAGTCCTATGATCTATACAATTTCTCCCCCTTTGGCAACAAGTTACCAAAAGTTCGAAGGTATAGAGCTAAACGTCACTAGGGACTCTCTGGCGGCTCTGCTCGGATTGATGGAGTGGAGATAGCTGCATCTGCGAAGGCTTGGTGAAGTCTGTGGAGCTGGAGGAGTGGACACGGAGCTGGAGCTGGAACCGATGGAGCTGTGGGAGGTCTTGATGTAGTAGCAGGGGTCATCCTTTGGAATAGCAATGATCTGGGTCTTGTGGGAACTCGAGCAGCTGCTCATAGTCATCTGGACTAAATCACCTTCCATCTCCTTCATGAGCTCTCGCCTTCTCCTCTTGGCTTCCTTGATATCTACCTCAAGCTTGTTGACAAGTGACTTGCACTTGATCGACTTGACATCCAGAGCATGGAACTTGTCTTCAACTATCCTCTCAAGACTCTCCCGAGGCGCACTATCTTTGGCAAAGCGAGTTCAATCCTCCGGTAGCTTCAAGGAGCTGCTCTCCAACGCTCTTGGGTTTAGGCTGCTGCTGCTGCTTGCTTCCTTCTCAGCTTTGGCTTGTTTGGCGCTTCAGACTTAGCTTGACCTTCAACAGACGTGGGATCATCCTCAGTCATCACAACTTCATTATCCTCATGCTCAGGCTGCAGTGGCAAGTGGGGTCTATCCAACAAGTAGGTGCCCGTGCCAAACTTGGCATTGATGAGCATCTGAATATGCGGGGCAAACCCACATGACCTCTTCTGGTCTGCTGCAGTCCTCTTGATAGTCTCAACTATCAGGTCCATCACCTTGAAAGGTGCCTTCTGATCTAGAATATGCAGCATGTTCATAGAATAGCCTCTTATCATGCGATGATCTCCAGACTTGGGCATCAAGGTATGCCTCAGAATAGTGTTAGTGGTTGGGAGACCTGCCTGGAGATGATACACTGAGCCGAGCTTCCAAATCTCTACATCCTTGGCTGGTACCTCATTATACATGTTCTTCATAGACTCATGATTTTTCTTGGGAATTCCATAGACATCAACATCATCATCTCTTGATACTGGAGCATTTAGCAGTGCTGCCCACTCTTCAACTGTTGAAGAGAATCTCTGGCCTTCAGTCATCCATACAATTCTGCCATCTGGATAGAAATGAGCTGTGGCATAGAATTGCATGATCATCTCATCATTCCAAGCTGTCGACCGACCAACGAACTCAGCAACACCACATGCAGTGAAGCTCTCATGCACATGTGGGAAGTAGTCTCTATGCTCTTCACTGTCAATATATGCCCAGTCAACATATCGAGTGTCAGCAACAATGGGCTTCTTGTCCATAAGCACTGCCTCATAGAAATCTTGTTGCTCTCGGTGTGGAACCTTGAGTCAACAGCTGTCCTTCTCCGGTGGCATATGGATCAACTTGCCTCCATAGCCCGAGACCTTTGTCCTTCCTTTCCTTCATGTTTTCAGCTCGAGGATGAGCATCATTGTGGATGGCAGTTTCATCGAGTTTGACAATACATGTGCCTCATCTTTTGACTCACTGGTGGCACATTGTCCTTCTTCTTCTCTGAAGGTGAATGTTTCTCCTTGTTTTCTTTGGCTTGGCAAAGAGGCTTGGCTTGAGCTGCCTTTGCTAGAGCCGATGGCTTAGACCTTGTAGGTGCTCCCGCTCGATGGCATCTCCCATCAACTTAGGCTTCGAGGAGGTGGGGTGCTTCCTCATCGTAATCATCATCACCGCTTCATCATGTACAATCCTCTTCCTCTTGGAAGTTTTCTTTACCTTCTTTGGATGTTTCTTCTTCCATGCTCAACTTCTTGGCAACTGTGGACTTCTTCACTTTGTTGGTGCCTTTCTTGGTTTGTTGCCCTTGATGCTCTTTGGCAACCACTTTCCTCTTAGGCTTAGATGTGATCTCTTCCTCAAAGAACAAAGTCGAGTCCTCTTCATCGAATTCCTCTTCTTCCCGCCCCGTGGCGCAGGAGGCAAACCACTTGGTGTGCTCCTCTCACCATCATCGAAAAAGCTTTGGCTTCAGGACTAGTGTCGCCTCTGGAATCTCAATTGGTGATTCAGACTGTTCGCTGTCACCGCATCGACATGACCGACAACCTTGTGAATAGATAAGGTATAGGCGAGAATAGAAGAGTTATCACAAAGCTGCGAAGATTTTGCAAAAAGAATGAGTTCAAATTTCAGTTTTAGGTTTTCACAGAATGCATTTCGGTCAGACCGAGTCTAAAATTCGGTGAATCCGAAGTGTCTTGACAGAACCATTCGCACCACTTTCGGTTGGACCGAAATGGGTTTCGGTCTAGCCGAGAACTCTAGGGTTTCACTAAATCCTCATTTCGGTCGGACCGATTTGCACAACTCGGTTGGACCGAAAAGTGCAGTGCAATGGCCAGAGGCCAAATCGGTCAGTCCGAGAATGTAGAATCGGTCACACCGAGATGTATTCGGCGGAAACCTAACCCTAAAACTTTTACTCGAATTTCGTTCTAAGAACAAATCTGCTGGATAGGAAGATCTCAATCGTGTCAAGAAGCTAGGCAAACCTATCGTGCATTGAATCGGAGGTTGAAGCACGAGAGGGATCGAAACTCACCCTAACTTGGTGGAGTTTCTCTACGGCGGCAACGGCGCGGTGAGATTGACCGTTGACGGCGACGGAGACCCGCGGCGAGGGCGCACAGGCGACGACGGAGACGATCCGGAGACCACGGCGACGGCAGCAAAGGGTTTGGGGGCGAGACGGTTTGAAGAAAGAATCAACGCGCGCTGCCCTCAGGTATATATAATTTTTGATTGTTCCATGCTATTATATTACCCCTTTTGGATGTTTATGGGCTTTATTTTACACATTTATATCATTTTTGGGACTAACCTACTAACCGGAGGCCCAGCCCGTATTGCTGTTTTTTTGCCTATTTCAGTATTTCGAAGAAAAGGAATATCAAACGATGTCTAGACGGAATGAAACCTTCAGGAGCGTGATTTTTGGAACAAACATGATCCAGAGGACTTGGAGTGCAAGTCAAGAAGCGGCCGAGGCGGCCACGAGAGGGTAGGGCGCCCCCCATAGGGCGCGCCCCCTATCTCGTGGGCCCCTCGGGCGGCCACCGACGTACTTCTTCCTCCTATATAAGCCTACGTACCCTGAAAACATCCAGGGAGCCAATGAAACACAATTTCCACCACCGTAACCTTCAGATCCATGAGATCCCATCTTGGAGCCTTCGCTGGCACTCTGACGGGGGGAATCGACCATGGAGGGCTTCTACATCAACACCATAGCCCCTCCGATGAGTTGTGAGTAGTTTACCACAGACCTTCGGGTCCATAGTTATTAGCTAGATGGCTTCTTCTCTCCTTTTGGATCTCAATGCAATGTTCTCCCCCTCTCTTGTGGAGATCTATTCGATGTAAACTCTTTTTGCGGTGTGTTTGTCGAGATCCGATGAATTGTGGGTTTATGATCAAGTTTATCTATGAGAAATATTTGAATCTCCTCTGAATTCTTTTATGTATGATTAAGTTATCTTTGCAAGTCTCTTCGAATTATCAGTTCGGTTTGGCCTACTAGATTGATCTTTCTTGCCATGGGAGAAGTGCTTAGCTTTGGGTTCAATCTTCCGGTGTCCTTACCCAGTGACAGAAACGGTTTCAAGGCACGTATTGTATTGTTGCCATCGAGGATAAAAATATGGGGTTTATATCATATTGCATGAGTTCATCCCTCTACATCATGTCATCTTGCTTAAGGCGTTACTCTGTTCTTATAAACTTAATACTCTAGATGCAGGCAGGAGTCGGTCGATGTGTGGAGTAATAGTAGTAGATCTAGGCAGGAGTCGGTCTACTTGTCACGGACGTGATGCCTATATACATGATCATGCCTAGATAATCTCATAATTATTCGCTTTTCTATCAATTGCTCGACAGTAATTTGTTCACCCACCGTAATACTTATGCTATCTTGAGAGAAGCCTCTAGTGAAACCTATGGCCCCCGGGTCTATCTTTTATCATATTTGCTTCCAGTCTACTTTTATTTGCATCTTTACTTTTTGCATCTACATTATAAAATACCAAAAATATATTTATCTTATCATACTATCTCTATTAGATATCACTTTTGCAAGTGGACGTGAAGGGATTGACAACCCCTTTATTGCGTTGGTTGCGAGTTCTTTGTTTGTTTGTGTAGGTGCGTGGGACTTTTGAGGAGCCTCCTACTGGATTGATACCTTGGTTCTCAAAAACATAGGGAAATACTTACGCTACTATTGCTGCATCACCCTTTCCTCTTCAAGGAAAACCAACGCAAGCTCACGACGTAGCATCCGTCAATACGCTATGAAGGCGTCGGTGCGATCGTACTCCGACTTGACGGACCGCTACCCGCCTTCTTCGCCTTCTCCGGCCTCCCTACGCGAGCCACCCAAGGAGGCGGCCCCGAGAAGTTCAAGGGACCGGCGACACGGATGATGGGGTCGCCAGTGTCGCCCCGGAGCAGCGCGCCCGACACTTAGTCGGACCCGTCACCCTGCCGCCCGCTGCCCTCATCGTCGCTGCCGCTGTCCTCCTCGCCACTCTCGCTCGAGGAGGAATCTTCATCATTAGAGGAGCTCTCCATGCAGCACCTTACGCGAGTCCCGAAGTTCCCAAAGACCTTGACAGAGAGGAGGTCGCTCTCCATTAATTTGAAATGGAGAGTGAGCCCCTCCGTCAGGCTGTGGATGCAGGCAAAGGTCTTCCACCCTCGGCGAAGATATATGACGTGAGGGGCGGGGAACTCAACGTAGGCCCATGTGCCGCTGTTCCCACAGCCCCTCATATGCAGCCGCAGCGCCTGCGGCAGGTCCAGCTCCATCTCCCGCGCAAATGGGGTCGGGAGGCGAAGACGACGGCGCGGCGGCGGGCGCAGCCTGATGAAGAACTCGTAAGGGTTGTCCCCGACATGGCCCTCCATCGGGGGAGGGGCCGCTGGCGGAGGCGAGGCCGATGCGTCGCCCCGTCCTCCTCTTCCCCGAGCACCGCGATGGCCTCGACCTTGCCCCCTCCCCCTTCCTCTAACGGGTGGCTCTTCCGCCACGAGCTCTTGGGGAGGAGCGATGCGTTGTCTAGCCGAGACCCTCGCCACCACCGATGAAGCGTCGCCACACCCCCTCACCATGGTACAAGGAAGGAGGAAGCAGGAATGGGGAGAAGCGGATGACGAAGGATTGAGAGGCGTCGTTCCTCCTGCTCCCCCCTTTATAAAGGGGCGGGGGCGGGGCTCAGCCGCCCCTTTCGGCCAATCCGGCCCATTGAAGTGACAACGGGCGGGGCCGTCGACCGCCCTCCCTGCTCAATTGAAGTAGCGTGGGAATCGACCCCCGCGCGCGCGACTTCCCGTATCCCGTGCACCTGTCATTCGCTCTGAGTCATGCATGCAACAAACGTGGTGCAAGAGACAGACGCAATGGGATGCGTGGAGCGACGGTTCCCAAGTAAGGGCAGTAAATGAGAAGTGGCCTTGCGGCCTCAAGGAGACACGCAAGCCGCCTCTTTACTATCCACCACAAGATGACGCCAGCATGCTTCGGTCATGCGCACACGCGCGGCCCCCACATCGCACATTCAACACAGGTTGTGGGGAAGCGCAGCGGACGGAAAGTTACTACGGTAAAAACCGGCCCGCCTGCCCGCGCACCGTTTTGGGCCTGGTCCAACAACGCGGTGCGCCTATGTGTGGCCCAGGCCCGGGGCTCCTGTCGGTGTACTAAAGTAGGGGCACTCCTTTGTACCCCTTACTTGTGCACGGGCAGTCAGAGCCACGGGCCGAAGCCACACTTAGCAGGGCAAAAGGAAGGAGTCGAAGCCGCAAGATGATCAAAGCAACGCCAAAGACCGAGACCACAGAGAGCAAATGGACGAAGCAGGTTTCCCCGGCAAGACCCTTGCCGGGGCAGCCTCAGCAGCCCCGGCAAGCCCCTTGCCGGGGCGGCTCGCCCACACCAGCGGAGTGAGCCACCCTCGAAGCCACGGTCTCCAACACCATCAACTATGTTGGGCCAGGGCTCGAGAGGCACCTCCATGGTGGCATGCAGATCTTTGTGAAGACAAAGAATATTCAAGATCAGATGAGGATCGGAAGGCAACGACCCTCAGCAAGATCCTTGCGGAGGAAACCCGCAAGACCCCCGGCAAGATCCTTGCCGGGGACGACAGCGCGCCATGGCAAGACCCTTGCCGGGCCACCCGGCAAGGCCCTTGCCAAGGGCGTCAGCGGGGCCACTGCCAGGCCCGCGCTAACCAAGTCTCTCCGCCGTTCACATGCAGCTGCCAGCCCAACCAGCTGGGCAGGCACCTGCGTGGCAACATGCAGCTTCCAGGCCAACTCAGCACACGCGTGCGTGGCGGCATGCAAATCTTCATGGAGACTCCACCACCGCGCCACCTCAGCTGCTTGCCTGCCTACATGGTGCCACATGCATCGCTGGCCAAGGCGTGTGCCGAAGCGAGGAGGAGCGATGCCGGACAGGACGGGCCTCGCTCCCGTCCCCGATAAAGCAAGAGGACACCTAAGCTACGCATTAAATGCGCCTTGTCCTGTAATACGAGCGATAAGCTCATAGCACTGTAGGCCTTTCCACCTCCTATGTGCCACTGTGGCAGCCCCTTTCGACTATAAAAGGAGGCCCATGGCGTACTAGAGAGGGATTTGGCTCTTTGGAACCACGCAGCCACCGTAGCTAGTTCAAGAGCTCAAGAACACTCAATACATCCACCAAAGCAGGACTAGGGTTTTACGCATCCTCGCGGCCCGAACATGGGTAAACGATCCTTGTGCTGGTTACTAATCCTTCTCTTCTCACAACCCCGCGCCCCGCAACCGTAGTAGGGATTCTTTTGATCCCATAGGTGTCGTTTCGCACCGGCAATATCCAACCAGGTTTATTACAAATATAGGTTCAACCACGAATGAATAATTTGATGCACAGATACATATATTGGAGAACTACAGAAGCACCAAGTAAAGAATAATGAACCACAGTTGTACTAAAGACTGTAAAGAGAGAGGCAAAAGACATTTTGGTTGCTGGAGAAGCTGAAGAGGAATGCCCATATTGTGCCCTCCTCCATGTGTAATGCGTGCACGACTCTAGGCCAACCCCTTGTGATGGCTGCTCGTCCATCCTTCACTGTCTTCATTACAACTTCTCGATGCTCATTGTAGTCTGGATGAAATACTTTAACCTTCATTGCGTGTCCACGAATCATGTACTTTGCGAGGTAATCTTGAGTGAACTTCTTCGAGAACCACTGCGAACGAAAAAGATTCAGACATTGTTGTCTAACAACTCATTATGGGATAAAAAGAGAAGGTCAGAGTTTGTAGTTACCATCCTACAACTCTTTGTTGTGTTGGATAGAGCATAAACAAATAATTTGCTTGCCACCATTAAGTATCTTTTGCTAATAATCCTTATCAGTTTCCTCACTTGATGCTTGTTCATGAATATATCATTGCCCCATACGCAAAAAGGGTCGATGCGTGGATCCTTGTCAAGGGCATATGTACCTACAAGCAACAAGTCAATATTAGAAGCTAACAAGTGTCCAGGCCTGGATCTATATGCACTACATTATGGAACGACGGGGTAGTACAAGTCGAGGGATGAAGCTAACCTCGGCGGAAAATGGTGGCCACTCCAGTTGTTCTCCTGCATAAGTAGTGGAAAGGCATGATAAGTACGGCAATCTAAACATCAAACAAATATAGCAAAGGTAAACAATATCATCTCCAAATTATAGCTTGAATGTGTTGGTCTCAGCATGCTATTAAAGCATATATAAAATGGAAGGCAATGTTACCGATAGTAGGCTTAACAGCCATCAAATATTGCAATTCAAACTGGTATTGTTGAAACTGAATAGAACGTAGGTAATGCTTAAACATCACTGGATAAATGTGTAAAACTAAAATAAAGGGCATGTGTTAAATACACCAGGCATAACTGGAACCAAATATAGCCGTTCAAACTGGTATTGATGCAGTCGAGCGGCACAGTTCCGACTTACACATAATGAACAACACATTGTGAATGACTGAAATAAACAAGGCATAAATGATCTGTATAACAACCAAATATAGCCATAACTGGACAGAGTCTCACTGGAACCAACCTAACAAGCAAATAAAGATAAACATGGCATATGCTTGAAAACTAGACAAGTGCTCACTACAACCAACCTAACAAGCAAATACACATAAATAAGGCATCTTCTTGAAAATTGGACAAATGCTAAAAAAGCAACCTAACAAACAAATACAGATAAACAAGGCATCTGCTTGATAACTGGACAAATGCTCACTTCAACCAAACTAAGACAAAATACATATAAACAAGGCATCGGCTCGATAACTGGAAAAATGCTCACTGCAACCAACCTAACGACCTAACATAGATAAACAAGGCATCTACTCACTATAAATAACCAAATATAGCCATTCATGGAACTGAAGTGGACAATTCATACTTAAACATCACATAGCCCTATTGAACAATACATTTTTGCATAACTCAAATAATTAAACACGACACAGTTAGAGCCCCGCATGGCAAATGCTACTACAACAAAGGGTACAGGTTGGCAAGCTAGAAAAGGTAAGATTTGCTGACAGGTTGTTGCCTCACATTTCATGGATGGGATCCTTCCAGTTGGAAGAGCGCAGACCCAAGGTGGAAGAACCTTTGTGGGTGCCCTCCTCGTGGTCGTGGTCGCGGTCGATGAGATCTGACTTGGCAATTGAGGATTCCAAGCCGCCGGTGTAGAACGTGTCCTTCAGAAATGACAAAATTGGCTTGATGGCGTATAAGGATCGCAAATCCTTGACCGCTTGGCGGAGGAGATCAGCGGCAGGGTCGTCGAAGAGATTGGCGGTGGTTGAACAAGAGGGGTTGGGGATGGACCATGTAACCTGTGACATGGCCCGCATGAAGCCGTCGCTATCGACGAGCTTTATGTCGTAGCCAGCTTTCCCGAGATACAGTAATGCGCAAGCCCGCTGACATGAAGCCCTCGACATGGCAACGTAGTCAACGTCTTAGTCAGCTTCCGTGGTGACGTGTTGCTCCGGGATTGACAGGTCGGGACGAACGGCGGCCACCTCGCCAACGTCTACCGGAGAGGCATGATAAACCACTTCTTGACCGAACGCTCGTCGGGCTCCCCGGGATACATGGTCGAGCTTAGGCTGCGATATTCTAGAGTAGGGGATGTGGATCTGGCGGGGAGGGACACTGCAGGCCTCATCTAAAAACTCAGGGGAGTGGGGCAATGGTATGGGAATCGCTGGGTAACCTAAACTTTATTATCTAAGCTAGGAGGAATGGGCAGACCGGCATGGGTTGGTGGCGGTGCCGGCGGCGGCCGCGAGCTAGGGTTCGAGGGGGGAGGGCGGGTGGGGGACTGTGGTGGGGGGGATTGTGGTGTTTGAGGATACGCCGTGGCTACTGAAAATTTTAGTAATGGTGGGCGGAGATGGTGGTGGACGAGGGAGGGCGACGGTTCAAATGCCTCGGCTACTGCAATTTTACTATAAGGTCAGTGCAGGAGGAGTGTGGGCGACGGTTGAAGTACGGCGGCTACTAAATTTTGGGTAAAGGAATTGATGCGGGCGAGAGTGCCCAAGATCCCGCACGGTCCAATAAGAATATGCGTGTATGATAATAAGGAAAAGTGGCAGAACCGCCGATTTTTGCAACGCTCAAGGCGGGTAGTTTGTTTTTATATTTCTAGCTTGCTGGCCTATTGCACACGGTTCGTCCTAATTTCTAAATAAACTCACCATCATTTAGCTTGCGCAGTCGTGGTGATTTTATAGCGCACTTGCATCGCACACGGTTAAGCCAGTACCTTCACCATTTGCTCGCGCTTGCACAGTCGTGGTGATTTTACAGTGCACTTGCATCGCACATGGTTAAGCCAGTACCTGCACAGTTTTGCTCGCACTTGCGTAGTCGTGGTGATTTTACAGCACACTTGCATCGCACACGGTTAAAAAAGTACCTCCACCATTTGCTCGTACTTGCGCGGTCGTGGTGATTTTACAGCGCACTTGCATCACACACGGTTAAGCCAGTACCTGCACCATTTTGCTCGCTCTTGCGCAGTCGTGGTGATTTTATAGCAAAAAAATAACCTATAAAAACATAGTCTACAAATCAGAAAAACAAGGATGATCCCAAGGTTTATATAATATGCAACTTCCCACGGGGTAACCCATCCTTGGACTGCTCCATCCCGAGCATGCTTAACTTTTGCATTCTATTCAACTAGGCTAGCGGATGGGAAGTGACACATTGCTGATAGGAATTGCCTCCTTGCCTTTAAGGCGTTTCACGCTGGTCACCCTATGGGACCTACTCCCTCCTATCACGCACATTTGTTCTTTTAGAAACTGTGTGCGATGGCTGGTGTGTCGCCGCCTTGCCTTCAATGAACATTGACACTGGTGGCGGAAAATCGATGGGAGAAGAGGCGGGAAACCAATGAGAGGAGTGGCGGGAAACGGTAGCCTGTTTAGAAAACGTACAAGAGAAGGAAGCGTGAGCTAGCACGACCCATGCACACAGTACTTACCCATGTTCTGCATGTGCTGTTGAAAGGGCTGAGGGTTGCCGTTCGATCTGGGAGCATCCAACGGTGCAGACGTATGATCCGTGGGGTTTGGGTTCTGGCCAATCAGAACGCACGACTCAGATCGCGCGCAGCATTGGCCACGGTTTGGTAGGCACACGGCTTTCGTTTGGCCTTTTTATACACTAATTGAGTTTCCTAGGAATTTAATGTCCATAATTCAAATCTAAACTTCAAATACATGCTCCAGGTCACCAAAATGGCTAGAAAAATTATACATGTGTCCTTGGGTGCATGTTTAGGTCCCATGCCAGGAATGGGAACGAATTACAACCGTACCAGCGTCCTGGCTCGTCCTCAAATATTTTGAATCTTGGTTTTTAAATCCCCGTAAATCCTAAACTCACCAGAAAGTCATGAAAGTTGGAATGGTGTCACGTCATGGCGCTTATATGTCGTGGTAAAAACATTGTCCAATTTGGGCCAAGCTTTATTACAAACCTCTTACAAACAAGAGCTTCTCTCAAATAAGCCTCGTGGTTCCGATAGGGAAACGTGTTCCCCTTGTGGCGAAACGTAATCACTACCTCTTTTCGCCTTGTATTTTCTTCTACGGGCAACATGGAATGACAGGATATCCGTGCTGAAATTTGAACTTATTCATGGTTCGTTTGGCCTTTTTATACACTAATTGAGTTTCATAGGCATTTAATCTCCATAATTCAAATCTGGACCTCAAATACATGCTCCAGTTCAACAAAATGTCTAGAAAAAATATACATGCATGTGTCCTTGGGTGCATGTTTAGGTCCCATGCATGCCAGGAATGGGAACGAATTACAACCGTACCAGTGTCCTGGCTCGTCCTCAAACATTTGGAAGCTCGGTTTTTAAATCCCTACAAATCCAAAACTCACCAAAAATTCATGAAAGTAGGCATAGTGTCACTTCATGGCACATATATGCCGTAAAAACATTGTCCAATCTGGGCCAAGCTTTATTATGAACCTCTTACAAATCGGAGCTTCTCTCAACAAGAAGCCTTTCCAATAGGGAAATGTGTTCCCCTTGTTGTCGAAATGTAATCACAGCCTCTTTTCGCCTTGTCTTTTCTTCTATGGGCAACATGGAATGACATGATATCCATGCTGAAATTTAAACTTATTCATGGTCCATCTGGCCTTTTTATACACTAATTGAGTTTCCTAGGCATTTGATGTCCATAATTCAAATATGAACTACAAATACATGCTCAAGTTCACCAAAATGGCTAGAAAAATTGGACATGCATGTGTCCTTGGGTGCATGTTTAATTAGGTCACATGCTAGGAATGGGAATGAATTAGAAGTGTACCAGCGTCCTGGCTCTTCCTCAAATATTTGGAATCTCGGTTTTTAAATCCGCATAAAATCTAGAACTCACCAGAATGTCATCAAAGGTGGTATGGTGTCACGTCATGGCACATATATGTCATGGTAAAAATATTGCCAATTTGGGCCAAGCTTTATTACAAACCTCTTACAAACCGGAGCTTCTCTCAAGGAAGCCTGATGGTTCCGATAGGGAAACGTGTTCCCCTTGTGGCGAAACATAGTCGCTCCCTCTTTTCTCCTTGTATTTTCTTCTATGGGCAACATGGAACGACATGATATCCATGCTCAAATTTAAACGTATTCAGGGTTCGTTTGGCCTTTTTATACACTAATTGAGTTTCCTAGGCATTTAATGTCCATAATTCAAATCTGAAGTACAAATACATGCTCCAGTTTACCAAAATGGCTAGAAAAATTATACATGCATGTGTCCTTGGGTGCATGTTAGGTCTCATGCAAGGAATGGGAATGAATTACAACCTGACCGCCGTCTTGGCTCGTCCTCAAACATTTGGAATCTTGATTTTTAAATCCCCATAAATCCAAAACTCACCAGAAAGTCATTAAAGGTGGCATGGTGTCACATCATGGCACATATATGTCGTGGTAAAAACATTGCCAATTTGGGCCAAGCTTTATTACAAACCTCTTACAAATTAGAGCCTGTCGTAAGAACCCTTGTGGTTTTGATAGGGAAACGTGTCCCCTTGTGGGCCAAACAATAATCGCTCCCTCTTCTAGCCTCGTATTTTTTTCTACACGCAACACGTACGGAACAACGAGAGATTTGCGCTAAACTTTGAAATTATTGAGGGTTCGTTTGACCCTTTTTATTCATTAATTGAGTTGTCTAGGCATTTAATGTCCATAGTTCAAATCCGAACTACAAATACATGCTTCGGTGCACCAAAATGTCTAGAAAATTGTACATGTGTCCTTGGGGTGCATGTTTAGGTCCCATGGAACGAAATGGGAATGAATTCAACCGTCTCGTCGTCCTACCTTGGCCACAAACATTGCGAATCTTGGTTTATAAATCTCTATAAATCCAAAACTCACTAGGAAATCATGAAAGCAGGGTGTCACTACATGGTACATATAATTGTCCAATTTGGGTGAAGCTATATTACAAGCCTCTTACAAACCGAAGCTTCTCGCAACCCTCGTGGTTTTGGTGGGCGAAGCGACAATCACTGCGAATCAAGCTCTTTGACCTTCATGCACCAGCCGCCGCCTTCCTCGCTCAAAACTTCGCCATTAATGGGTTAATTAAAGCGCCTGGATGGAGGTTTTTTTAGGGGTGGAAGGAGGGTGTTTGGTTGTGATCCCATGGCAGCATTTGCTTTGCTCGTGTTTTCAACTCGTATTCCAGCCTAATATAAATTGCCACATAGGGCAACGGATAATACGACGACAAATAAAATGGCAACGGATAGTACGACGACAAATTTACAATGGCGCAGATAATAATTGTCTTACATATTCCGAATAATTTTAAATGCCACATGCGGAATGTCCGGAAGACACGGGGGCAAGAGAAGAAGGAAATCATAGACAACAATCTAGATCGCTACTGTATCTACTCTTCGATGGATCGCCGGGCAATGACATCCTCCAGCTCCTTCCTCAATTCCTCACGGCTTTGCTTGAAAGCAGCCATGGATTCCTCCACCTCCTGCTCGCGCTCGATCCGGAGCTTCCTCAAGTCACCCATCAGTTCCTCGACGACCGTTGTCAGCGTCATCCCCGAGGCACTGCTCTTCTCATGCAGCATCTTCCAGCCGGCGGCCTCCTCCTCCTTCTCGGTGAGCGCCTTAAGGAGCTTCGCATTGTCACCCATGAGTTGCTCGACGAGGCCGGTCGCCTTGTCAACCGAGGCATCGCTGATCTCGAGTAGCTTCATCAAGCCGTCGACCAGCTCCTGCTACTTAATGAAGCCAGCGAGAATGTCGTCATCGCTGGCCAAGGACTTCAGCAACGCCAAGTCGTCGCGATCGCTGACGCGGCAAGTGCGCTTGTGAGAGCCCTCGCGTGCCCGTGGGAGCTCGTTCGAGGGCTTCGCGGTGCACCGGGACATCTCTGCTGCGGCTGTCACTTTGCGGCGGGACCTCTCTAGTGCTTCCGCGGCCTTGGTCTTTGCTGCCTGGTTATATGCCCACGCGAAACTCCTCCTACTGGTCATGGCGGAACGACTTGACAGGAAAGACCAGTTTTGTAGGTGATGAGGAGAGGAACTGTGAAGTAATTTTTGAGTGGGTAGTTTTTATAGCCTGGTGCTAAGTGTGAACATATATTAGTTTGACCGGTGTGAACACATATTAGCTTGATCTATGTGAATAGATTTACAATTACTTATTGCGTTGTAATCTACAATGTGATGAGAAACAAAGTCAAATTTTATTGATGGTTCGGGGCCCACAAAGCCCCATTTTTGTTGTTCTGTCTCATTGCAAACAGTTCTTTTGGATCAACCGTATGCCACGCATCGGAAGCCCGAAACGTGGGCCCTTGTCCTTGGATGTACGTGTACGTGTCTGCCCACTATCACACACGGTTATGATATCACCATCGTGTCCTATGGATGCATCGTCGCGTCTCCCACGGGGTGCCATAAGGTTGACCACATGGTTGCTCGCTGTGGCGTCCCTTTTTTTTCTTTTTTTTGGGTCTGTGGCGTCCCTGGGCGCGCTCAGCTCGCTGTTGAGGCAAATTTACAATGGCAACGGTTAATAATTGGGAAAATTTTGTTTTTGCCACTCTAGATTTTGCCAATTTTCCTTATGCCACTCTAGATTTTGACATTTCACTTTTGCCACTCTTAGTTTTTGACAATTATCACAATTGCCATTCCCGTGGCACAAACAGAGTTTTCAGAGTGGCAATTGTGATACATTTCAAAAGCTAAGAGTGGCAAAATAGAAATAAAAATATTTTGCTTTTGCAACAGAATGGCAATTGTGATAATTGTCAAAAGCTAAGAGTGGCAAAAATGAAATGTCAAAATCTAGAGTGGCATAAGGAAAATTGGCAAAATCTAGAGTGGCAAAAACAAAATTTTCCAATTGTCTTACATATTCAGGATAATTTAAAATGCCACATGCGGCAAGGCACAAAACACTCACGAACTACTTATGCATACAATTATAATAAATATAGGCTAAAAAGCTGAGCCGGCGGCCTTCCGACGACGGTCTTCTCAGACTCCATGATCAGCATATCACCCTTGCGGCCGTTCATTATGTGTAACTTACTAATCATCGCACACGAGTACTCAGACGCATCGTATGCGATACTCCTAGCCACCGCAAGCAACTAGTTTGCATTTTTCAAAGTTTTTTGTCCGAACAGAATCACACACGAACTTACTATAGTAACTGTCTGTGTTATAATTTCTCATCCCAAATAGTTCATCCAAGTGGGTTGTTTGTTGCATATCACACACATCTGGTTTACATGAATCGTTTGTGTTCTTTTGGCTGATAGCAAATGCCGCATATCACACACATCTTGTTAAGATGAACCGTTTCTATTCTCTTGCCTAAACAAAAACAGATTGTCCGAGTGAACCGTATGTCGTATATCACACACACCTTGATCTGGCTGACCGTTTCTGTTGCATTCCCTAATAGCATATAGTTCACCGGAGGGAACTGTATGTCGCATATCGCACACACATTGATATGGCTGCCCATTCTGTTGTTCTTCCTCATCGCAAATAGTTCTGCTGGATCAACCGTATGCCCAGCATCGCACAGGTAACTAAAATCTGAACTATGTTTGATGCCTCCGCCATCGCAAACGTTTTGCACCTTTTTTGACGGTTTTTTCACACCACCGTTTGCGATTATTGCATCACACACAGTTTCGTCAAAGGGTCTCTGATCGTAGTGTCGCGTTAGCAGCATCCTGCAGTAGTGTAAAGGTAGTAATTTTCTTTATTATACTAATGGATCTCACAAAGTTTTTGTTAAGTTTTGTGTGGATGAAGTGTTCAAAGAACGAGGAGTTACTGATGTGAGGAGAATAAAGAGAGGCAAGAGTTCAAGCTTGGGGATGCCCAAGGCACCCCAAGTAAATATTTCAAGGATACTCAAGCATCTAAGCTTGGGGATGCCCAAGTTGGCATCTCATCTTTCTTCTTCAACAATTATCGGTATACCTCGGTTTTTGTTTTGTTCACATGATTTGTGTCCTTTGTGTTTTTCTTTTTCTTTAAGAACCATGCTAGTATGAGATAGCCCTTCATTGATGTATAGAATACTTCATGTGCTTCACTTATATCTTCTGAGTATGATCTTATAGAATGCTCTTTGTGCTTCACTTAAATCTTTTGAGTATGGTTTTATAGAATGCTTCGTGTGCTTCACTTATATATTTTGAGCTTGGATATTGGTTAGTCTATATTAATTGTAGAATGCTCCATGAACTTCACTTATATCTTTTGGAGTATGAATAATACTATCATCGAAAGTGGGTTTGGAAGAGTGTCAACTTTAGGAAGTAATGATCCCACTATTTCGGAGGGTGTTCTTAGTATGATATTTATGAAAGTGGATTTGGAGAGGTCTTGACTTTAGTTAGTAATTATTCCACTATTTCGGAAGAGGTTCCAATTGATTATGAGAACAAAGTTGCTATCTATGATTGTTATTGTGATGACATGTATGCTATAAGGGAATATGTTAACCATGAAACTTGTCATCATGATTTTAATTTTCAATTGGATTGTGCCTCACATGGCAGTTATTTTGTTGAGTTTGCTCCCACTATTCTGAATGAGAAGAATTTTGCTTATGTGGAGAGTAGTAAAAACTCTATGCTTGTAGATCATGAAAAGAATGCTTTATGTAATGGTTGTATTGTTGAATTCATTCATGATGGTACTGAAATTTATTATGAGGGAGGAATATATGCTTGTAGGAGTTGCAATAATATCAAGTTTCCTCTCTATGTGCTTAAAGTTTTGAAGTTATACTTGTTTTGCCTTCCTATGCTAGTTGATTCTTGTTCCCATAAGTTGTTTGCTCACAAAATCCCTAGGCATAGGAAGTGGGTTAGACTTGTATGTGCTAGTCATATGCTTCATGATGCTCTTGTTATGTTTTCATTCTTATCTTTCATATGAGCATCATTGAAATCATCATGCCTAGCTAAAAGGCATTAAAGAAAAGCACTTGTTGGGAGACAACCCAATATTTATCCTTACTATTTTTGTGTGTTCACATGGTTAAGGTACTTTAGTAATCATGTTTTATAGCTATTTTTTCTATAAAGTGCCAAGTAAGATCTTTGGGATAACTTACAGTGATAGTTGTGTTGATCCTGCTGAAAATCAGAAACTTTTGTGCCCAGTAAATTAGTTTTGATTACTCACAGAAATGTTCTTTTGATCTTATTATTTTTTATATGCCTTGGTACATAAATTTATCAGGTTTTCCTAATTTGGCTGGATTTTTGGGGTAGCAGAAGTATGGTTGATGTTCAGATCATTACAGCCTGTTATGTTTCTGGCAGATTCTGTTTTCAATGCATAGTTTGCTTGTTTTCTAGTTTCTATGGCTTATATTGCTCAATATAAATTGTAGAGATGATATGGTACAGTAGGAAATGTGTGAGAACAATTATGAATCTTGTCTTTTACAGTACCAAAGTGAATGATTTACTCTTTATCTTAGTAACCCATCTCACGAAGTTCCATTATGTTTTGAATGATTGAAGTTTTCAAGTTTTGAGTGAGATATCGATATGAGGAGAAAAAGGAGTGGAAAGACCCTAAGCTTGGGGATGCCCAAGGCATCCCAAATTAATATTCAAGGAATACTCAAGCGCCTAAGCTTGGGGATGCCCCGGAAGGCATCCCCTCTTTCGTCTTCAAAACTATCAGTATACCTTACTCGGAGCTATATTTTTATTCGTCACATGATATGTGTTTTGCTTGGAGCATATTTTCAATTTTACTTGTTGTTTGAATAAAATCATTGGATCTGAAATCTTGAATGAAAGAGAATCCTCCCATCGCTAGTTAATTATTTGACTACTCATTGTCCATCACTTATATCTTTTTGGAGTAGTTTGACATTTACTCACGTGCTTCACGTATATCCTATGAGTAAATGATTGAATGAATTGAATGTCATAAATCTGAATTTATATACGTTTCATATGCTTATACCATGGGGAGTAATGACTTCACACATAATAAGTATAGGTGGTAAATTTATTGAAAGTTACCAAACATAGAATTGGTCACTTGAACAATTCATGAAAGAATATTGAAGGAAGAGAGATTTCACATATAAATATACTATCTTGAACATCTTTTGTAATTGTGAGTACTCATTAAAATATGACATTCTAAAAAGTTGATGTTGGACAAGGAAGACAACTTAATGGGTTATGTTTTCCTATATCCGAATAGACGTTATATTGTCTTGGATCACCCAACATGTTGAGCTTGCCTTTCCCTCTCATGCTAGCCAAATTCATTGCACCAAGTAGAAATACTACTTGTGCTTCCAAACATCCCTTAAACCAGTTTTGCCATGAGAGTCCACCATACCTACCTATGGATTGAGTAAGATCCTTCAAGTAAGTTGTCGTCGGTGCATGCAATAAAAATTTCTCTCTAAATATGTATGATCTATTAGTGTGAAGAAAATAAGCTTTATAAGAACTTGTGATATGGAAGAAATAAAAGCGACGGACTGCATAATAAAGGTCTTTATCTCAAGCGGCAATATAAAGTGACGTTCTTTTGCACTAAGATTTTGTCCATCCAACCATAAAAGCGCATGACAAGCTCTGCTTCCCTTTGTGAAGGAACTATCTTTTACTTTTATCTTCTACCCTTATACAAGAGTCTTGGTGATCATCACCTTTCCTTTTTACACTTTATCCTTTGGCAAGCACTTTGTGTTGGAGTGATCCGGATATATATATCCATTGGGATGTAGGTTTTCATAAAGTATTATTGTTGACATTACCCTTGAGGTAAAATGTTGGGACGCGAAACTATAAGCCCCTATCTTTCTCTGTGTCCGATTAAAACTTTGAACCCATAAATATCACGTGAGTGTTAGCAATTGTGAAAGACTAAATGATAGTTGAGTATATGGAGTTTGTTAAATCAAATCTCTTACATATACCCTTCCTGAAAATAATATGAATTGTAATTGTTTGATGACTAAGAGCATGGTTTGTTAGTTTTCAAGAAAGTTTATCATCCATACTTTATCATGTGAATAGCTTGCTACTTGATCACGAGAAGTTCTATGAGTTGAGCTACTACTATGATATATAATGATGCTAGTAAAGATGATTGAAATTATCATTGTTCAAACTTGTGCACTTGCTAGCATTCACACTTCATAAATTCTTTCTTTTATCATTTACCTACTCGAGGACGAGCAGGAATTAAGCTTGGGGATGTTGATACATCTCCAACGTATCTATAATTTATGAAGTATTCATGCCATGTTTATAATATTTTTACATGATTTTGGTATGATTTGATTAGAACTAACCCGGACTGACGCTGTTTTCAGCAGAACTACCGTGGTGTTGTTTTTGTGCAGAAATAAAAGTTCTCGGAATGAGCTGAAAATCAACGGAGAGAATATTTTTGGAAAATATAAAAAATACTAGAACGAAAAGATACCGGAGGGGAGTCTCGAGGCAACCACGAGGGTGGAGGGCGCCCCCTAGGGCGCGCCCCCTGGCTCGTGGGCTCCCTATGGGGCCCCCTGATGTGAAACCAACGCCAACCTCTCCTATAAATCCAGAAAACCCCAGAACAAAAGTGAGATCGGAAGTTCTGCTGCCGCAAGCCTCTATAGCCACGAGAAATCAATCTAGGCCCTCTCTGGCACCCTGCCGGAGGAGCCCATCATCACCAGAGGCCATGGAGGAGGATCTCGGAGGGGCCATCATCGCCATGAAGGCCAGGGACCAGAGGGAGAGCATCTCCCCAACCAGGGGGAGGCCATGGAGGAAGAAGCACAAGGGGGAGAACCTCTCCTCCTCTCTCTCGGTGGCACCGGAGTGCCATCGGGAGGGGAATCATCACCGCGGTGATCGTCTTCATCAACATCACCATCCTCATCTCTTTTACGCAGTGCACTCTCCAGCACCCCGCTGTAATCCCTACTTGAACATGGTTCTTTATGCCACATATTATGATCCAATGATGTGTTGCCATCCTATGATGTTTTGAGTAGATTTCCTTTGTCTTTGGGTTGATTGATGATCTAGATTGGTTTGAGTTGCATGTTTTATTTTGGTGCTGACCTATTGTGCCTTTCGTGCCACGCACACGTGAGGGATTCCCGTTGTAGGGTGTTGCAATACGTTTATGATTCGCTTATAGTGGGTTGCTAGAGTGACAGAAGCTTAAACCCGAGTAACGGGGTTGTTTCATATGGGATAAAGGGGACTTGATATGTTAATGCTATGGTTGGGTTTTACCTTAATGATCTTTAGTAGTTGTGGATGCTTGGTAGAGTTCCAATCATAAGTGCATATGATCCAAGAAGAGAAAGTATGTCAGCTTATACCTCTCCCTCATATGAAAGTGCAATGACGACTACCGATATTGTTAACAATTGCCTAGGAAAATTCCGCACACCGACCCATCATTACTCCACACTCGCTATTTATAATACTTAAGTAATATATTCTAACTTTATGATAATAGCACCTACTTTTATATTTTAGCTCTCCGATATCATGCAAAGTTATCGTCTTCATACACACAACATAGTTTTATTTCTCATTTCTAGTTGGAAGGTGTACGTAGGGTCGTATCAGTGGCAGATAGGACTTGAGAGAATATTGATCTTACCTTTAGCTCCTTGTGGGTTCGACACTCCATGCTTATCACTTTCAACTTTGGAAATTGCTATGATGATTCCCTGCACTTGGCGATTATCAGAATCCTTTCCGTAACCAAGCATAAAACCTTCATGTGCATTTGGTGCAAATTTGGAAGTGTGATGTGGATCCTTGATCCAGCACCTAGCACCGAAGACTTTGAAATAACTTACGTTTGGCTTCTTACCAGTGAGTAGTTCATAAGATGTCTTCTTGAGAAATTTGTGAAGATAAACTCTAATGATGATGTGGCATGCAGTATCAATGGCTTCGGGCCAGAACTTTCTTGGAGTCTTGTACTCGTCAAGCATCGTATGAGCCATCTCAATAAGGGTCATATTCTTGCGTTCCAGGACACCATTTAGCGGAGGTGTGTATGGAACTGACAGCTCATGAGTGATGCCCAGTGTATCAAGATTAGTGTCGAGACCAGTGTTCTTGAATCCCATGCCATTGTCACTCCTGACGTGCTTGATCTTGATGCCATAGTTGGTCATGGCACGATTGGCAAAATGTCTAAAGACATCCTGCACTTCAGTCTTATAGAGAATTATGTGCACCCAGGTGTATCTAGAATAATCATCAACAATGATGAAACCATAAAGATGTGCAGTGGTAGTAAGAGTAGAGTAGTGAGTAGGGCCAAATAAGTCCATGTGTAGCAACTTGAAGGGACGTGAAGTCGTCCTAATTGTCTTTGAGGGATGTTTTGCCCTAGTCATGTTGCCGGCTTCACAAGCACCACATAGATGATCCTTCTTGAACTTGACGCCCTCGATGCCAATGATATGCTTCTTCTTCATGAGAGTGTGCAAGTTTCATCATGCCCGCATGTCCTAGCCTTTGATGCCAGAGCCAACACTCTGAAGCTTTTGCTAGAAGATATACGGCAAACTGTGGTCCTGCGGAGAAATATACCATATACAGATCACCTCTTCGATAACCTTCGAAGACTAGAGATTTATCAGAAGCCATAAGCACAAGGCAACGATATTTTCCAAACATCACAACCATGTCAAGATCACAAATCATTGAGATAGACATTAAGTTGTATCCAAAGGATTGAACAAGCATCACTTTATCCATGTGTTGATCCTTTGAGATAGCAACTCTACCTAGGCCCAATACCTTGCTTTTACCAGTGTCAGCAAATGTGATGTGGCCTTTAGTAGACGGTCGTAGGGTTGAATCCATGAGAAGACTTCGATGCCAGTCATGTGGTTAGTGCATCCACTCTCCATAATCCACTCAGTAGCTTTCAGAGACGTACCCTACAGTGCAGTTAGCAGGATAGGCTTCACCAAGAGTATTGTGAAGCATAAACATTTGATGAATAAGCATACTATCATTAAGACTTGTATGGTAGCTGGTAAGACCATTTTGGCACTTAATCTTGCGTCCCACAAGATGTTTTAGGTCCCCAGCATTATCTTCAGAAGTCAATGATTTCCGGCTGGAGACCTTTCCCTGCAAGAGAAGTTAATTCTTCTTAACCACCCACATCTTAAGGGCTGGCTTAGAAGCAATAAGTGTAAGTGCAACATCTAAGAACTTCGGCTTTGGAGCCCTAGCAAATAGTTTTGCAGGAGGTGAATAGCACTCAAAAGAATATGCAGGAAAGTTCATTGATCTATGAACATAGTGGTTAGATGAAACACGCTCATATTCATGAGTCTGATGATAATTTCCCTGCAAAACATTGGCATTAGAGTGACCTTGTGGGGTCCTCTGTCTGTATGAAGCCTTTGGGCCATATGAAGCCTTTTATCTGGGGTTTGTCTTCTTCCCTTGTGATGTCATGATGACATTCACAGGAACTTTCTCAAGACGACTTTTGGGAACCCAGACCTTCTTCATAGGTGACTCATACCTGCAGTTAGTTCCAATAAACCTGGCAAACACTTCACCGTTCTGATTCTTGAACAATTTATAGTTTGAGTCAAATGACTCATCAATGATAATAGGGTTAGCACATGTGAATCCAGATAAGGTAGATGGATCCACTGAGGGGCCCTTTGCAGCAACCCACGTGGTTTTGGGGTACTGCTCAGGCTTCAAGTAAGAACCATCAACTTTCATTTTCCTCTCAAAACCAACAGCCTCTTTCCTAGGGTTTCGGCTTAGAATTTGTTTCTTGAGGACATCACACAGTGTCTGATGCCCTTTGAGGCTTTTGTACATGCCTGTTTCAAGCAATGTCTTCAACCTGGCATTCTCATCAGCAATAGTAGTGGCATCCTCAGGAGAGGGCTTAGTTATCACATCAGCAGTTGAACATATTGTGACTTCAGAAGCAGTAGAGCATTCAACAATAGAAACAACATTGTCACGTCAAGACATTTTTAACAAGGTGGCACAAAATCTTTCTGAGCGGAACTAGTCTGTTGAGCGAGTAGTGAATTATTTTCCTTTTGAAGATCTTCATGAGACGCTCTTAGTTTCTCTAGATCTTGCTTCCTTTGAAGATAATCATAGCAAAGCTTCTCATGAGTAGTTGAGAGGCTTCATGACGACTTTCCAGTTCCTCTTACTTAACACGAAGATTTTTTAAGTCTTCAATTAAGGACTGAGTTCGATTCATTTCCTCGTCCAATAGGAGATCGCTTTTGTCTAACAATTTTTTAATCTTCTCCATGGTGTTTTGTTGTTCAGTTGCAATCTTAGCAAGAGTCTTCTAACTGGGTTTGGATTCACATTCAGAGTCATCTTCACTGGAGGTCTGAAAGTAAGCATCGTGAGAGTTTACCTTGGCACCTTGTGCCATGAAGCAGTAAGTTGGAGCAGAGTCGTCCTCATCATTGGCTTAAGCGTCAGCGGCGTGACCATTGTCTTCAGTGTTGAAGATGGACTTGGCGACAAACGCCGAAGCTAGAGCGAGGCTTGCCACACCTGAATCAGACTCCTCCTCAAACTCCACCTCTACCTCCTCAGAAGCACACTCCTCCTCTGAATCCATCTCCTTTCCAATGAATGCACAAGCCTTGCCAGATGAGCTCTTCTTGTATGATGAAGACTTTGATGAAGACTTTGAAGAAGACTTTGAGGATTTCTTCTTCTTCTTTTAGTCAGAGTCATATTCCTTGCTCTTCTTATTTTCCTTTGCTTCCTTATCCCATTGAGGACATTCAAATATGTAGTGGCCTTGCTTCTTGCATTTGTGGCATGTTCTCTTCTTGTAGTCACGAGAGGAAGCCTCGTCATTCTTGGAACTAGATCTTGAAGACTTTCTGAAGTGATTCTTCTTGGAGAACTTCTGGAACTTTCTCATGAGCATTGCTAGTTCTTTGCCAATGTCTTCAAGATCATCAGAACTGCAGTCAGATTCTTCCTCGGATGAGGAGACAACTTTTTCCTTCAAAGCACGGGATCGACCATAGTTAGGGCCATAGATATCACTCTTCTCAGATAGCTGGAACTCATGTGTGTTGAGTCTCTCAAGTATCTCAAACGGATCGAGATCTCTGAAGTCAGCGTGTTCTTGAATCATCAGGGCTAAAGTGTCAAATGAGCTGTCAAGTGATCTCAGTAGCTTCTTCACAATTTCATGCTTGGTGATCTTAGTGGTGTCGAGTGCTCGAAGCTCATTTGTGATATCAGTGAGGTGGTCGAACGTGAGTTGTACATTCTCATTGTCATTCCTCTTGAATTGGTTGAAGAGATTGCAAAGCACATCTATT
Source organism: Aegilops speltoides (assembly GCA_021437245.1). Classification (NCBI taxonomy): domain Eukaryota; kingdom Viridiplantae; phylum Streptophyta; class Magnoliopsida; order Poales; family Poaceae; genus Aegilops; species Aegilops speltoides. The sequence goes on along the minus strand of CM038142.1, from coordinate 332,101,315 downwards.
CTTGAGTCTCTTTGTGTTGAGACGCCTTCGTTGACCTTGGACAGCCAATCTTAGACTAGCTTCGCAGTTTCCAGAGCACTCACACGACGATACTGTCCTTTGGTCAGATGACCACAGATGATGTTCTTGGCGGTTGAGTCCAGTTGCGTGAACCTCTTGACAATCAGCAGCGGTGACGCCTTCACCGACTTTGGGAACGTCAGTCTTGACGACATGCCAGAGGTTGATGTCAATGGCTTCAAGATGCATGCACATCTTGTTCTTCCAGTAGGGATAATCAGTGCCATCGAAGACGGGGCACGCAACAAAGACCTTGATTATCCCTGTAGTCGACATAGCTAAAACTCCAGGTGGTTAAACCGAAACACACAGAACAAGGGAGCACCTTGCTCTGATACCAATTGAAAGTGCTAGTTATCGACTAGAGGGGGGCTGAATAGGCGATTTTTTATGTAAGTCTTCAAAAGATGCAAGATCTTTGAAGACATACAACTAAACATCACCTATACAATATGCAGCGGAAGATAAACTACACTAAACAGACCATAGTCAAATGCACAATACAATGAAAGCACGAAGACTAATGGCAGCTAGGTAGAGTAGATCGGAGTGGAAGACAGTATGAAGCAAAACAGGTAATAGTCTTCGCATGGTGAAGTCAAACAGATCAGGCAAACAAGCAATGACTTCATGAAGACAAACTAGAATGTAAAGGAGGTGGGGATAGAACCAGTTGCTTGGTGAAGACAAGGATTTGGTAGACTAGTTCTAGTTGCTGTGACAACTGTATGTCTGGTTAGGGAGGGTGAGATTGAACTCAGAAGACCACATCTTCACCTTATTCCCCTTGAGCTAAGGACACCCAGTCCTTGCCCAATCACTCTGGTAAGTCTTCAAGGTAGACTTCCAAACCTTCACAGACTCCATTCACCGGCGATCCACAATGACTCTTGGATCCTCAGAACATGACGCCTAACCGGCTGGAGGATACACAGTCCTCAAGTGTAACAAGTCTTTAGGTTACGCGGACAAAAAGGACTTCAGTGATGCCTAACACTCTTTGGTTGTGGGTGTTTTGGGCTTTGTCCTTGCAAGGATTCTCCCTCTCAAAGGCTTCGGAGGTGGGTTGCTCTCAAATGACAAAAGTCATGCACTAACTCTGAGCAGCCACAAATTTATGGTGGAGGGGGTGGGCTACTTATAGCCAGCAGGCACGACATGATATGTCTGAAATGACCCTGGGTCACTAAGGAACCGACACGTCTCCAATGGTCGGATTTCAAACACACGCGGCAACTTGACTTGGGCTACAAGCAAAGCTAACTCATCCAACTCTGGATAAGATTTACTCTCATTGTCTTCACTCGAAGACATAGGATTTGGGTTGAGAATCGCGTCCGTCTTCTGAATGTGTTCACTTGGACCCCACTTAACAGTTCGGTGATTCCTATGAATCAATAAAGAAGAAAATGAAACTACGAAAGAAACTATGTCTTTGCACTCCATAGTCTTCACGTGAATGTCTTCACACGTCATTATCTTCAACATGAATGTCTTCACGAACCACCATTGTCTTCAATGTCTCATACATTTTTAGGGGTCATCTCTAGTAGGTAAACCGAATCAATGAGGGACTTCTACCTGTGTTGTCCTGCAATTCTCACAAACACATTTGTCCCTCAACCACGTTTGTTGTCAATACTCCAAAACCAACTAGGAGTGGCACTAGATGCACTTAGAAACTTGCTTACGAAGGCGATTGAATATGGATTATAAGATCATTTTCCTAGGTGATGGACGTAAATGTGGGCTTATTGTTTTTTGGAAAAGAGAGATGCAAATGTCCAAATTATATATGCACACTCAAACTATATAGATGGTTGTATATTTGATGCTGATAAAGAGTGGAGATTTACTAGCTTTTATGGGGAGTTCGCTTGGGCACATAAATACCTATCTTGGCAGCGGTTGAGGGGTCTAAATGCCCAACATAATATCCCATGACTAGTCTTCGAAGATTTCAACAAAATTCTGAATAATGATGAGAAGGAGGGAGAAAATCATAGGTTCTCAGGTATATGCAAGCTTTCCAGGATGCGTTGCAGGATTGCAACTTGGACAACCTAGAATTTGTGGGTGACAAATACACATTGCAATGAGGAGGAATAAGAGAGCGACTTGATCGTGGTGTAGTGAATGAAAGTTGGCGGGATCTGTACCCACATGCAACAATTATCCACATGGGATACAGTGGCTCTAATCACTGGTCGTTACTCCTAGACACTGAATATCATGCGATAGAAGCTGGAGTGGTTTGAAAAAAGATGTTTGATCCAAGATGGACTGAAGAACCAACATACGCAGAGATAGCGGTGGGTGCCTTATCCAGCGCACAAACCCATGAACTGGGTGTAGCCATTCTGGACAAATTGGGGCACATGCATGAGAAGTTGCATGAGGGGGACAGGTGGATTTTAAAGAAACCGCAGAAAAAAGTTAAGGAAGTTTCAACAAGAGCTTGAAAGGGTCATGAGAGGTCCCCTTAATGACATTAATGATGGAAAAAAGAAAGAGTTGACTATGAAAATTGAAAAGGTTTTGAACCAAGAGGAGATATATCATAAACGGAGAGCACAAGTTAAGTGGCTCAAAAAAGGAGACTGGCACATGCGTTTTTTCTAGAATTTTGCTTCTGAAAGAAAAAATTGAAATTACATTAGAAGGTTTAAGGATGATTAAGGAAAATGGATAGAAGATACTAATCTTCCGAACACTCATATTCTCGATCACTTCTTTGATCTGTTATCTTCTCAAGTAGGGGTAATATATGCTGCACTTTTGAACAAAATATTGCCCAAAGTTAATGATCAGATGAATAATTTCCATTATGCACCATTCTCTACTGATGATGTGAAACACGCTGCCTTTAGCATTGGTGATTTGAAAGCTCCCAGTTTGGATGGATTACATGTTGTTTTCTTTAAAAAAATGTTGGCACCAAGTGGGAAAAGAACTAACCAAGGAGGGTCTATCAATTATTAATAAAATGTATGTTTCCCCTTGTTGGAATGATACAAACTTTGTTCTTATTCCCAAAGTAGACCCCCTCTGATTCGTTACCCAATATCATCCTATTAGTTTGTGCAATGTGGTCTATAAAATCATTGCCAAAATGTTGGCGTTGAGGCTCAAGTCTATTCTTCCAGATATTATTGCACCAACTTAGAGCGTATCTGTTCATGGAAGATTAATTATGGATGGTGATAGTGGCCTATGAATGCATTCATTTCATTCAAAACAAAAAAGAAAGGAAAGACCGAATTTTGTGCCATCACTACTACAGGATGGTCCAAACACGACACTACGGTCAGAGACCCTTCCACAAAACTGTCTGTGATGCATTAGTCGCAAACGGTGTTGTAAGAAAATTGTCAAAAATGATACGAACTATTTGAGATGGTGGAGACATCGAACATGATTCAGATTAGAGTTGTGTTTGCGATATGTGGCATACAGTTCACTTGAATGAACTATTTGTGATTAGGCAACACAACAGAAACGGTCAACCAGATGAAGGTGTGTGCGATACACGGCATACAGTTCACCCAGGTGAACTGTTTGTGATTAGGAAACACAACAGAAACAGTTGGCCAAATCAATGTGTGTGCGATATACGGCATACAAATCACTCGGATGAACTATTTGCGATGCCCGGGACAACATAAATGGTTCAACTTAACAAGATGTGTATGATATGCGGGAAATAGGTCCATCATCAGAAATGTGTGCGAAGACTGATAATAACACATACGGTTGCTACTAATAACCCGTGTGTGTTGTGAGCAAACACTTGCCGGTATACAATTGTCAGCGATTGATGAAATCATCACCGACGGGTTCCCTAGTTTAGCCCGCGTGGGATGTGATATGCTCTGTCTCAACAACATCAATGCTCTATCTACAGAAGAACTATATACTTATAAAAGGACATGATTGCATAACCAAATCAAACATCCAATTATGTTATATCACAAATACCCTAAATATTGCAAAGTTCAAATTCTAGCATTACAAGGCCCAAATTTGAAGATTACAAGGTTCAAACTGTTCTTCAAATCAAATCCATCTTCTTTAGAATCTCTTTTATGCATTATTTCTTCAAGGTTAAAATTCTAGCATTACAAGGCCCAAATTCAAAGATTACAAGGTTCAAAGTGTTCTCTCTACTCGGTTGTGGTGAAGTACTTGGAGTTGCTGGATATTGTCGCTCACGGTCTTGAGGAGCTGTTGTTCTTTGGATCCGCTGCAACTAGTGCATGGATCATCAACAACCTCGGGTCCAGCGGCAGTGATGGCCTCATTATCAAAAGTCTCTTATTTAGTTGGCACCCCGGTGCTTGACGTCCCTGGTATGCTGATGAACAGATTCTCACCAACTTTAAGATATCTGCTTGACGGAGCCATCTCGGACGTTGAAGGGTGATCATCGGCAACTACCTTGCCGGTAGCTGATACCCTCATGGCTGGGTCAGTGCCAAGTGCTCTTGCGGCAGGGATGTCGTCAGTGGTCTCGACGGTCTCGTTGTCGGTCTTCTCAGCAGCTTTCTTAGTGGCCTCATTAGTGGCAGCCCTGCTTGCCTCGTCGGCAGTAATCCTGCTGGTCTCCTCGGCGGCGTCCTTCGTGATCTCCTCAATATTGATATAAACATTCATTTCATCAATTGGAAGTGGATCTGATAGATGAAGAAAGAAATCAAATTCAAGATCAAGTTCAAGAAAACAAAAACAATAAAGGAAAAATAAGTGCTCAAAAGCAAGTGGATTAGCCGCACGTGGCTATTGAGGAGAGACTTCTTCTCCTCTGACAACATCAGTTGCCATTGCATGGATGTCGGCAACCTTGCTTGCCGGCTCCTCTTTGACGCGAACAGGCTCGTCGGTGGAGGCCCTTATCGGAGAGCCATCCTTGGATAGTGTAATTGATGAAGATGGCATGTTAATATTTACTCCTGGAGATTCTCCTTCATGCCACACTTCTCCTACATTCACATTGATGTCTGCAATGAAGATTTCCACACCAACACTTGCCAGCAGAAAATGAGTAATGGCCTCACGCCGGGGGCTGCGCTGGGGGGCTGATAATCACAACTTCTGGCTCAACCATGGCGCTTGCCGGTGGCTCATCACTAGTTGTGGTGTTCGCTCTTTTTGCCAACCTCTGCGCCAATGTTTCTGCATCTCTGTGGAAGCAAATCAAGACAAATCAAATCAAATCAACAAGACAAGGAATCAATAATTGATGGAGACAAACAAGAGTTCTTACTCTTCTTCTCCCTCAGGCTCGCTCAGGACGGAGAGTAATACTCCCCTCCAAGTGTTGTGCTAGAGGAGGGAGGTGGAGTAGGAGTTCTTGCGCACTTGGTTGTAGCAGAAGCAGCAGGTCGAGATGATCCAACTGCTCTGGCTATCGGCGCGGCCGTGCGCCTCGTGCGCCATGCGGGTTGTAGTCGGGCTCCTTGCCACTGCTTAGCCTTGCCGGTAGTCCTCTTGTCGACAACTTCATCACCTAAAGAAGGTGGATGCACAGGGTCACCCGAGACAGCCTTCCGGAGGATGCGGGGTTTCTTTGCCGGGACAGGGGGCTCCCTGTGCAGCTGTTCTTCAAGTTGTGTCCTCTTCAATGGGAGTTACGATAGCCTCCTCACCTTGTTCTCCAGCAACCTCGTCTTGGTCTGCAACGGTTTCCTACGACAACCCCTCTTCTTCGCCAACATCAGCTACGGCAGATCTCGAGACGCCAGCCTCTTCGGCTAACCCTGCCTCTTCTGCCCTGTTGGTAATGTAGGCCACTTCTTCGTTAGTAGTGGCACGGACGAGCTCAGGTTCTTCCCTGACAGCTTTCTCCACCAAAGTATCAAACCAGTCCTACACACGGTCTGCAGGTGGTTCAACCCAACTCCCTTCGACGTCGTGGGCATTGCATGCTGGCATCATTGAAATGATTGTGCCCAAGGTAGAGTTGTTGCATAAAGGAACTACGATTGCCAACAACTTAAACTTGCTGTTGGTTCTAAACAATTCATGGCAGAGAGCTGTGTGCTGCAGGACCGTCATGTTGTTGTTCAAGCCAGTATGCATTCTCATGATGTCTGATACATCTCCAACGTATCTATAATGTTTGATTGTTCCATGCTATTATATTATCAGTCTTGGATGTTTTATATGCATTATTATGCTATTTTATATCATTTTGGGACTAGCCTATTAGCCTAGTGCCCAGTGCCAGTTGCTGTTTTTTTCTTGTTTTTTTTCTTTACAAAAAATCAATACCAAACGGAGTCCAAATGGAACGAAACTTTTTGACGAATTTTCTTGGACAACAAGACACCCTGGAAGCTTCCGGAGGAGGCTAGAAGGGCCACGAGGCGGCGACAAACTCTGGGGCGCGCCCAGGGGAAACCCCCAAGCTTGTCGGCCCCCTGTGGCTCCTCTAACCCTAATTCTTCTTATATAAATACCCAAATATTCCCTGAAGACTAGAGGGTACACCGAAAATACTTTTTCTCCGTCGTAATTTTCTGTCTTCGTGAGATCCCATCTGGGGACCTTTTCCGGTACACTGCTGGAGGGGGATTCCATCATGGAGGGATTCTACACCAAGCTTGTTTCCCTTACGATGATGTGTGAGTGGTTTACCCCAAACATACGGGTCCATAGCTAGTAGCTAGATTGTTTCTTCTCTCTCTTTGATCTTCAATACAATGTTCTCCTTGATGTTCTTGGAGATCTATTCGATGTAATCTCCTTTTGCGGTGTGTTTGTTGAGTTCCGATGAATTGTGGGTTATGATCAGATTATCCATGAATATTATTTTAGTCTTCTCCGAACTCTTTTATGCATGATTTATATAGCTTTGTATTTCTCTCCGATCTATTGATTTGGTTTGGCCAACTAGATTGATTTTTGTTGCAATGGGAGAGGTGCTTTTTAATGAGTTCATTCTTGCAGTGCTCAATCCCAGTGATAGAAAGGGACATGACACGTATTTGTATTGTTGTCATTAAGGATAAAAATATCAGGTTTGTTCATATTGATTGGATCTATCCCTCTACATCATGTCATCTTGCTTAAGGCGTTACTCCGTTCTTGTTAACTTAATACACTAGATGCATGCTGGATAGCGGTCGATGTGTGGAGTAATAGTAGTAGATGCAGGCAGGAGTTGGTCTACTTGTCTCGGACGTGATGCCTATATCATGATCATTGTCTTGGATATCGTCATAACTATGCGCTTTTTATCAATTGCTCAACAGTAATTTGTTTACCCACCGTATGCTTTCTTTCAAGAGAGAAGCCTCTAGTGAAAACTAGGGCCCCTATCTTTTATCATATTACTTTATGATCTATAAAATCAAAAACACAAAAATACCTTGCTGCAATTTATTTACTTTTATTTTATTTTGCACTTTTACTTATCTTTTATATCTATCACTATCAGATCTCATCCTTTCAAGTAACCGTGAAGGGATTGACAACCCCTTTATCGCATTGGGTGCAAGTATTTCTTTGTTTGTGCAGGTGCAATTATTGGAGACTTGTTTGTTCCTCCTACTGGATTGATACCTTGGTTCTCAACTGAGGGAAATAACTATCTCTACTTTGTTGCATCACCCTTTCCTCTTCAAGGGAAAAACCAACGCAAGCTCAAGAAGTAGCAATGTCCGCCACATTCTTGAAGTCCCAAGCTGGTCTCCCCTTGTTTTACAGAGGGGAAATCCGGCGACAAAGTAAGTCAGTGCCCACCATTTCAATGGTGAGACCGACAACTCTGAGACGGTGGATTCTGGTGACGGCAATTGTGAGCTTCTTGTCATGAGTATCGAGACTTCTCCAATCCTTGCCGCGGACCACCTTCTTCTAGGGCAAATAGAGTGGCGGGAAATCATTCTCTTTTATCCAGCACTAATGCACCCGCCACTCATCCCACTTCTGATGTAGATTGCCCTCTGGATAAATGTCCTTGTTCCATGCCCTGGGAATCCTAGTGACACTACCAGAAATGGCATCTCCTTCAATGTGTGGAATGAAATAGTGGTGGAAGAGGGCTACATTGGGGACTACCCTAACAAAGTTTTCGCACATATGGGCGAAAACAGACATGCAAGTCATGGTGTTCGGTATGAAATCTTAGAGATGGAACCCGTACGAATACATGATCTCATTGAAGAAATCGAAGAATGGATAGTAGAGTCCACAGTACAAATATGCAGTAAAGAAAGGGTATTTAACTTTGCTGCCTTTGGTGGAGCCGGGAAGTACATGGGGGACAGTGTGAGCCGTCATCTCCTTCCCCCAGATGTATGTGTACCGCTCTATTAGGGTGCTATTGTCGAGCAGCACGTGAAGACTACATAGTTCATCTGCGCTTCCGCCGGGGCTTCTTTCCTCGCCTCCGCCTCTGGGTCGACGACTTTCCCCGGCTTGTCTTGGCCCTTTTTTAGGTGCCATGGCGATCGTAGAAGAGGAGGCAGGGGATAAGCAAGGGCGTAGAGGCGGCAGATGGAGGAGATGTTCTCTGCTCTGGCGCTAGGAAGAAGATGATGGCGGCTTGCTAGATTGGAAAGGAGGGGAGGTAAATGAGCAGTGCCCTTCGTGGATTCCTTATGGGGAAGTCCTGGGGTCTGGCTCTTTACTGTCCGGCGTGGCTGCACTTTTCACGTGCACTATTCCTGTAGTCGTTTCATCCCACCTCTCCTATATTCCGCATTTAATGTACGTCGTGGGAGGCATGGTAAAAGAGAAGATTATTACAGTTCTCCTCTGCCACGCGTGCCTATGCATTGTGTGGGCCTAGCCCAATGATGCCTCGCATGCGTGTGTGTCCCAGGCATGATGGAAGGGCTTGCCGAAAGAAAGCTATAAACAAGCTCAAGACTTAGTTGATGAAATCACGAAGAAGATCTCCAGTCAAGTGATTGAGAGTACTAAGATTGTACAGAAGACCAAGACTGGAGTTGCCGGCAAGCAAGCGAAGACCCAACAAGCTCCGTGCCGGCAAGTTCCCACTACTTTGCCACCGCTCCACCTCAGCGACTAGTATGTCACTTATCAAATAGGTGTCGAGTGGGCAGGTAGTTAGGTGAGTTCTATGTGGGTACATGTCAGCTTGCCGTCGAAGATATAACTTTAATGGCACCTGTCCCAACAGTGTGTCAAGATAATAAAAGGTAGCTGGATGAACGACACAGAAGGAGAGATGATCCTTGCCAGCAAGCTTCACCAGCATGACACCTCACAATGCATTTAATGCATTGTCCTAACCCGTCAGAATTAGGTATTTGGCACTACAGCCACTATTTACCTTATGTAAAGACCATTTTGCAAATGTGGTGACCCCTTTCCCTATAAAAGGAGGCCCATAGCTACCTTTACAAAAGTCGGATCTTTGCTTATTTGCACGCGTAGCTGCACTTCCCGCGCACTCCTGCCGGCAAGTTGCGCACCTTGTAACTAAACATAAACACATCAACTACAACAAACCAGGAGTAGGATTTTTACGCGTCACAGAGACCCGAACCTGGGTAAATCTCTGTGTTGATTGCTAGATTTGCTCTTTGTGCTCTTCAATTTCCCTAGTTGAGCCGCAAAGGGGCCGTTGTCGGTCCCATAGATCGTCGTACGCACGACACTCACAGAAACAAGAGAGAGATGTTTTGGGCTAGGAAATTCAGCACATAGTTTGACAAGAGAAAAAGAAATGATTTCCTTTTAGGAAAGGAAAATCTAGAAGGGAATTAAAAGCTTGAATACATATCAAACGAACTGAGAAATCCTAGAAAGTGCAGACTCTCAAATTTAAATATAGTGAAAACAAAAATAAAATCTAGTTAAAAAAGAAGAAGAAGAAAATTAAGCTCACATTTAATCAAATGAAAACCTTCAAATAATATAAAAACTCAATTTGAGCTTTTATAACCAAATAAAAGAAAAGAAATTTTCTGGCCCTGCTTTTTAGAAACTTTTCCCTAAACATTCCGAACATCGGGATGTTACACTTTCATTCGAGGAATCGTTCGTGTGGTCCACGAAATCGTCCATCGACGGTTCGAGGGACTCCAAGTACGATCTACATCGACTCGTCTACTTTCACTGCACTCTGGAGTCGGTAACGATATTGATCTATACCGTTTATGCATCTTCATATTGTTCCTGGGTGTTCGTGTGGCAATTTTTTTCTACTATGTTTTCCAACACCAATGTCACCACAGGCATCTGCAAGTTATACTAGGCATACATACTGTAATCTCAAATCCAATTTTTTTATCCAACACAAAAAAACTTCAAGAAGCAAGACTCTATGCACCGAAAAACAATAGAGGAGGAAGCATCATATGGTCCAACTATATTTAAAAAGCTCATGGTAGAATCAAGTTTGGAATCTTTCAAGAACATGGGAGACAAAAATGAAACACATAACTATTAGTACATACTCTCAAACCCGAGGATGAACTACCCACGCATCACCATGAGAACGAAGAGGAAGTTATTAGTGATGGTGATGACGGAGATGACCCAGTTGGCATCCTGGCGCCACCGAGGGGAGAAGGGGAATGCCCCTCTCTTTCTTCTTCCTTGGCCCTCCGAGGAGATAGGGAGCCCCCCTAGATTGGATCTCTATTTTCTGTCTCCCGTTATTGGTACTTTTCTGAGGACGAGCGGGATTTCCGCCTTAGAACTCCCATATGGGGCCTTCAGTATCGGCTAGTTGCTTAGCACCCATAACACTCACTTAGGCCGGCACATCAAAGCACAAACTCTTCGCTCACCCACTCGCCCGTCGTGAGTTGTTGGTGTAGTGTGCAGAAAAAAAATCCATCAGCTACTGGCTCTACGAAAAGAACTACCCTTGGACAATCGGTTTTCCAGAAAAAAATATTTTTTAAAACTTTTTCAAGAATTTGAAAAAAAACACAAATTTGAAAAGTGGGTTCATAAATTAAAAGGAACGTTCATGAATTTGAAAAAAAGGCTCACAAATTAGGAAAATGTTTGTGAATTTGAAAATGTTCATCGATTTCAAAAAATATTCATAAATTTGAAGATAGTTAACAAATTTGAAAATCATTCAGGAATTACCAAAAAAATCTATGAATTTGGAGAGTTAACAAATTTCATATTTGAATGCAAATTTGAAAAAGGTTCCCAAATTTTACAAATATTGGTGAATTTGAATATTCTTCACATATTTTCAAAAATATTCATGATTTTTTAAAAATACTCAAAATTTAAAAATAATCAGGAATTACAAAAATTATTTGTGAATTAGTAATTTGTTCACGAATTTGGAAAAGTTAATGAACTAGAGAAAGTTCATGATTTTGAAAAACAAATGACAGATTTTAAAAAGGAAACTCGAAAATTAAAAAAATTAAAAAAAAAAGAAAAAAATTTGGAAGGAAACCTGAAAGAAAACCATCTTGGAAGCATCTAGATGCTTCCCAAAATAGGAAATGAATAGTGGCTCACGGACAGCACTGCATTTAGTTGACGCACAAAAACGAATGAGAAAAGCAAAAGAAAATGACGGAGACCAGGACCGAGTGGTGTGCGCCAAGTTGAGAAATACTCTCTCCATCCTGTAACATAAGAGTGTTTTTTATATAATGTCAAAAAGGCTCTTATATTATGGAACTGAGGTAGTAGCAATCAACGCCATGTGGCTAAACAGGAAATAGGTTTCATCTTGCAGTAAGCGACTTTTTAGCATTTGAGATGAACATGGGTCGTCTGAATGAATATTCAAATATACTCCCTCCGTTCCTAAATATTTGTCTTTCTAGAGATTTTAAATGGTGACTGCATACGGAGCAAAATGAGTGAATCTACACTCTAAAATATGTCTATATACATCCGTATATGGTGACCATTTGAAATCTCTAAAAAGACAAATATTTAGGAACGGAGCAAGTAATAGATATACTCTAAGCCCAAAAGGATGTGAGTTCTTTGCTTGACTATATCAGGCTAACAATTACAAAATATCTCTAATAGGAATGGGAGCGGTTGTTTCTCGCCCAAAGTGAGACACAAGCACATCTCGCTACAAGGACGCCCTTAATGGGCCGACCCATAACCACACATGTACATGTAAACCAAATTTTGTTAATATAAATACATATATTAAAATGTTCGCCACTGATTTGCGATGTACATATTTTGTTAGTATAATTTTTTGAAAAAATCTTGATAGCATTAAATAAAAGTGGTCGTGGCATTTAAAAAATGTACACGCGTTACATAAAAATGTACGCGTCATTTCTGGAAAGTTCTATACGATGTACAAAAAATATTCACGCAACTCAAAACAAAATGTTTGATTCTTTTGAGAAATGTATATCACATTTTAACAAATCATCACAAGTTCCAAATATATGTTTGTCATGATCTAAGAGAATGTTCAATGTAAAAAATGCACACATAGTTTAAATAAATATTCTATATCATTCACAAAAATGTTTCAACGTGTCTTCCAAAAATGTTTGACTCGTATTCAAAGAAATATTCTTAAATATTTATTTGAACAAAATGTTAATCATGTATTTCAAAATGTTAACCATGTATATTTCTTAGATATTTAGAAAATGTAAAATTTATATGGAAAAAAGTAGAGATCAAAACATGTATATTGAAAAATGTAAAACATGTTTAAAAAAATGTTCCTGATATATATGAAAAATGTACAGTATTTATGGAAAAGTAGACCAATGTTGAAGAAAAAGAAAAAAACTAAGAAACACGTGAAAATCGAAGAAAGAAACAAAGAAAATAAAAGAAAACTGAAGAAAATAAATAAAAAGGAAAAAATGACACACACAGTGAAAACTGAATAAGAAAAATATAGAGTGGAAAAACTCACACAGCTATGGAACTGGGCCGGCCCACTAGAATCGCACAAGAGGCGAGCCGGAGCTATAACTTAGTGAGCGAGACATAGCTCCTGCGACTTTCATCTCGCAATAAGCGATTTTCAGCATTTGCGCTGAAGGGGTCCAAATGAATATCCAAATAAAATAGATCTTCTATAAGCCCAATAAGATGCCCAAATCGAGTTTTTTTGCATGACTAGGCAAGGCCTACCATATATTACAAAATCTCTATCTCTATTTCTACCTCTTTACCTAATAATAAAGCAAATTGGATTTCTTTCGTCCATCATGGCATTTTTCAGAAAAGTCCTTCTATTTCAGAGAAGTCAACCCGCAGTCCTGTTTTAAGTCAAAACGAATCGATTTTTTCGTATTTTACACAAAAGTCTCTGTGTTTTCTTGAAATCAACCCGCCGTCCGGATTTAAGTCACACCCGAACCGTTATTTTACGTTTTTTGAAACCCCCCTGACGTTTTAGGTAATTCATCCGCGGATCATATGTAAGTCAAACATATACTTTTTTAAATCATACTCCCTTCGTTCCCAAATAATTGTCTTTCTAGCCATCTCAAATGGACTACAACATACGAATGTATGTAGACATGTTTTAGAGTGTAGATTCACTCATTTTGCTCCGTATGTAGTCACTTGTTGAAATCTCTAGAAAGACAATTATTTAGGAACGGAGGGAGTACATATCTTTTAAACCGTAACTCCGATTTGAACATGTTATATATGAAATTTGATTAGAAAAATATGTAGAATATGAATATAAGATTATTTTTACCTATTAACTATTTTTTATATTATTTTGGAATATATTTAAATCAAACAAATGATTTTCTAAATTATCTGTATCTTTTAAACCGTAACTTCGATTTTAACATATTATATATGAAATTTTATTAGAAAAATGTGTGGAATCTAAATATAATGTTAATTTTACTTGTTAAACATTTTTAAAATATTGTCTTGAAAGCAAACTTATAATTTCTAGCGCAAGATCCGTTTTCTTTCGTACCGATGGCGATCCGGATTGCAAATAAACACCCCACTATAACCATATAGGCAAAAGAAAACATCAATAACTACACATGCATACCTCTGAAAAATGTCGCAGGGAAAAACAACAGGAGAGAGAGAGAGAGAGAGAGAGAGGGCGGGGGAGGAGAGGGAGAGAGACGCCTTAGGATTAACCATATTCAAACACGGTTTTTTTGTTGTTTTGTGTGAATACCGAGGCCATCGCCGGCGAGGGTGAGAAGGAGGATAAGCGGCAACACAAATATGATGCCTCGCAAATATAAAGGAGATGGACCTATTGAGTGATGATTGGATTAAGAGTGTGTGTTATATTTTTTTCTCCCGTTGCAACGTACGGGCTCTTTTGCTAGTAATAATAAAGCAAATTAGGTTTCGGTCGTCCGTCACGCATTTTTGTAGAAAACCCCCTGCATTTTTTATGAATTAACCCGTAGTACACACGTAAGTCATAACCAAACCGTTATTTTACATGTTTATGGAAACCCCCCTGATGTATTAGATAATTCACCCGCGATCATATATAAGTCAAACAAATGTTTTTCTAAATTATCCATATCTTTTAAACCGTAAATCCAATTTTAACATGTTATATATGAAAATTGATTAGAAAAATGTGTAGAATCTGAATATGATGTTATTTTGTTTGTTAAATATCTTTTAAATATTATTTTGGAAGATATTTAAGTCAAACAAATATTTTTCTTAATTATCCATATCTACTAAACCGTAACTCCGATTTTAACATGTTATATATGAAATTTGAATAGAAAAATATGTATAATTTGAATATGATGTTATTTTTACCTATTAAATATTTTAAAATATTATTTTAAAAGCAAACTTGTAACCTATAGGGCACGTCCGTTTTTCTTTCAGATTTATGACGATCTGGATTGCAAATAAACAACCACTAAAATCATAAAGAGACGAAAGAAAACATCGATAACCACACATGAGCACCTCTGAAAAAACTGGCAGGGGAAAAAAACATTCAAACACACTTTGCTTTGTGTGAACACTGAGGCCACTGAGGGTGAGGAGGAGGATAAGCGGCAACACAAAAATGATGCCTCGCTAAAATAAAGGGCATGAACATATTATGGTTATTGGGTTAAGAGTGTGTTATTTTTTTTCTCTCGTTGCAACGCGCGGGCTCTTTTGCTAGTAGTTCTAATAAGAAGAATACTATTGTGCGTACGATGAATCTCCGTCCGATACTCGTACAACCAGAGATGTTGTGGGCCATAACATGCATCGTATATTTATTGTCTTTGTCGTATCAGTGTGTGATAAGAAAATGTCATGTGAAAGCAGTTTGGGACTAAAAAAAAGGTCAGCCTTTTTTTGTCAATTTGAGATTGCTTTTACCCCGCTTGCTGCCTGGTAAAAAAAAGGTCAGCTTAACTCATCATCTCTATCTCTACTACTTAAAAAAGAAATATAACATGCATCGTATATTTATTGCCTTGTCGTATCAGTGTGTGATAAGAAAATGTCACGTGAAAGCAGTTTGGGATTAAAAAAAAGGTCAGCTTAACTCATCATCTCTATCTCTACTACTTAAAAGAGGAATATAACATGCATCGTATATTTATTGCCTTGTCGTATCAGTGTGTGATAAGAAAATGTCACGTGAAAGCAGTTTGGGATTAAAAAAAAGGTCAACTTAACTCATCATCTCTATCTCTACTACTTAAAAAAGGAATATAACATGCATCGTATATTTATTGCCTTGTCGTATCAGTGTGTGATAAGAAAATGTCACGTGAAAGCAGTTTGGGATTAAAAAAAAGGTCAGCTTAACTCATCATCTCTATCTCTACTACTTAAAAAGAGGAATTGTGTTCCTTTTCCTATCAGGCGAAGTGCTTCATTCGACTTCCATCCTTTTTCTGAGCATCATTCCTTCAAAACTGCCTTAAGTATCTCATCTTTTATTGACTTACCAAAGAACCTTATGTCTTATTTGATAAGCCAATGCGTGATTACAAAATAAAATCCTAAAATGTATTTTAGATAGATACTCCCTCCGTTACTTTATATAATGTGTATTTGTTTTTTTGATTAAATTTCAGAATGTAAGGTTCATTTCTTCTATTTCCTCATAATTCCCTTGTTAGCCCTTCAGAAAAAGGAAAGTATCGCTCTCCTAATTGTCTGTATCTCTCCTTGTAGCAAACTAAGGAAACTATCTCTATGTTGATTGCATGTATCTCTTACTTTCCTGGACAAACTGATTTACTTGCCACTAACCAATAAATTTGTCAAGGGTAATTTCATCCTAACACGTCCATAATTATGCGCCTTGATCACCGTGCCGAAAATAATACACCTTAGATAAAGAAACGAATGGAGTAGATCACAACAAGTTTATTAGTTGCAAGGCACGAGCAATTATGTAGCACTCCGAAGCTGCCATAATTAATTTGGTTTGGAGCGAGTGCTACTAGATAAAAACAACACTTGTTGAGCTGGACTCAGCCCAGTAGATACCATTAACGTCGACCAAAGCAACCAAATCGATGTAGTTTTCCCCTCTTCGGGTTCCATTGTTTTTTCTGTTTGTTCTAGGGTTGTTGCGACAGCACCAGTCGGTAGGTAGAGACGACGGCGAGCAAATACTCTGTCAGATCGGCACAGTCGGCCCAAACAAGATAAACGGCGCATATTAATCGGTCGCTTTACCATGATGGGCGTCATCGTCAGCTATAGATCCATAATATTTGCTGCTATAGCTCCTTTAGGTTGACAATTTCGTTGGCCGGTGAAAGGCGCCCATGCTTCATATTTGCTGGCTTCCTTGATTAGCTAATTATATATACGACGGGGACGTGCATGCACGCACTAGTAGTACAGTAGTACTAGTACTACATTAGGACAGGCTGACAATCATCAACTATTCGATGTACGGGGTTAAGTTTGGACGGCGACACAATCGAGGAAAAATGATGCTTGGATGGAGTTCCATGCGAGATTAAATTACTAGTACTCCATTCATCGGTCGTCGATGTGTACCCAGTCCCACATATCGCTCAGTGGTGGTAACTTGTTAAATACGACAAGGATGGACAGGCCAGACCATACGTTCACTCAAATCGTACCCATGATGAACGGTGGGCCCACGTCTAGCCACGAGCACGCCCACTCTCAACACGTGGACTCGAAGTAGTTGGTTTCGTTGCGACTACTACCTTTCAACTCATGTTGTGTCGCCCCTCAAAAAAAAAAAACTCATGTTGTGTCGACCAATTCGGCACAGAAAAGAAAAAGGAAATTGGCGCGGGTAATAGCCGACTCTTAGATACTAGCACTGCCAATTTGAAGTATCTCTATACATATGCATATCCCCACGGCAAGTACTTGCGAAGTGTATTCTTTTGCCAGATGGCTTCAACCAGCACGGGAGTGCCTTTCTTGAAACAGGCTTTCACCCTCTTAATAAATAAAGCAACATTTAAAGAAATACACGGCCTAATTATACAAGATGATGTGGTAGCCCTCTTACAAAGCCGATCCCGAGATATCCGGCACACGTAAAACGCACACAACTACGCTACCAGCAACGAGCACCGAGAGAACTAAACACCCATACGCTACGACAACGCCCTAAGAGGAAGAACGGCGCAGAGCGTCCCCGTTATCGAGTCCACACCGGACAAAGGTCTTCACCCGGAGCCCTGACACGGAGAAGAACCACAACCCCGTCTTCAAGAAGAGCGTGACACCCACAGGTGTCGCCATCGTGGGCGCCAAGGCACAGAACTTCGCTCGGCAACTCATCCGTGCCCGCAACGAGGTCGCAGGAGGAACGCCGCGATGCCAGAATCCCACATTTGGATCAGGACATCGCCCCTCAGAGAGAGAGAGAGAGAGAGAGAGAGAGAGAGAGAGAGAGAGAGAGAGAGAGAGAGAGAGAGAGCACGTCTGAGCTACCCGCCACACCTCCTCTCGTTGCCCACACAACATGAGAGAAGAGTCGCCACCACCTCAATGATGCCCGCCGAAGAGCAACTATGTGGTCCTCCATCCAGGGCTGCCGCCCCTACATCCCTATCGCAAGATAACGTACGCCGCTCACATCACAACGCACACAACCACAGTAATAAGAGCGACGACCCCCATCTACTCCTAGCCCGGCATCAGTGCCTTAGTCTAGATAGGCTCCTCCATAGTAGGAGGCACCCACACTTGTGTCCCCAGCGAATTCCCGATGGACTCGGGGACACTACTCTGAGACTCCCGACGACCGCTAATGAGCCAGCCCGAAGCCCTTGGCTAAGCGAGCTCACAAGACACATGTCCATGGTCACCAGCACTGATCCATGCACCAACGCAACTCTAACACGACCACCACAACCGAGCACCGAACCAGGACCGAGCCTACCCACCTACCCAGAGGAAAGCCTCTGACCCTCCTCGGAACCATATATAGCTGCCCCTCTCGAGCACGAGCTCAAGGTCATCACCACCCCCATCGCATGAGCAACCCACACGTCGTCGGTTCAGACCCAGACCCGAGAGAAGGAAGGGCACTACCACCAACCGCACCCCACCACCTATAACAAACCGTCGCCGCCAGCGCAGCCACGACCACAATGGTGACTCGTGAAACCACCTACGGCCACCCCGCGGACCTCCACGCCATCGCAAGACCCAAGGCCACCACCAGGCCAGCCCCCCAAAACCCGCCTCGACAAGGGAAGAGGAAAGCGACGAACCACACAATGCGCACACGAGGATAGCCACATAAGACACATGAGAAGACTCCCCGGTGGCCATCCCCACATCGCCGGCTGCCGCCGCCGAAGGAGCAACCATCGCCACCAACCAGATCTGGCAACTCCAGATCCGGGCGAGGGCCTCCCAAGGTAGCCAGGTGCCCAGCTGTGGCGTGGCAAAAGCCACACCAGCCTAGCCTCTGTCCAGTAGAACGCACACAGCCACTACCAAATCCCATGCATGCCATCAAGGTCCACCAGCGCCCTCCAACCCAAACATGGCCTCTTGTGGATGAACCAGACCACGCAACCGTTGCCACGCACCATGGGCCCAATGGTCCTTATCCTACTCCAGGTCAGCACAAAGGGCACGACAAGCGTCATGTTCCAGCAACGGTGTTAGTCCAGGTTAGTTTCATTCAAATCATGCAAATTAGAGTCCAAAACAAGAGCAAAAGTGTTTGGAGAAGTAGATATTTTGGGGCGTATCAATGGTCTTAAAGGTGTGTTCAAGTTATCATACAACACCAACGTGCTCGGATAACCCTGATAATATAGCATGGCAACATGGACAGGGTAGGGCCAACTGATGGAACAGCAGCATAACTAAACTAGGCATGCTAGGATAACAGGTAAAGCATCAGTAATTCGCAACGAAAGTAGGCTATGCATCAGAATAGGATCTACCGAACAACAACGGTGATAATATCTAATGCATGAAGTAGAGAGAAAGAATAGGCAGTATATGAATGATCAAGGGGGTTTGCTTGCCTGGTTGCTCTGCAGACGAAAATGGATCCTCAACAAAGTAGACGATCACCGGATCATCAGCGGTCTCAAAGTCTACCGGAAAGGAAGTAACACGGGGGAAACAACAAATAACAGAGCAAACAAATACATCAAACAATGTATGTAATGGCAAAATGCGTTGGTGATATCCTCTAATGCATTAGTAGGTGTAAGTGCATCTAGTGCCACCCCTAGTTGGTTTTGGAGTATTGACGACAAAGTTGGTTGAGGGACTAATGCGTTTGTGAGAATTGCAGGATAACGCATGTTGTGTCCCTCATTGATTCGGTTTACCTACCGGAGATGACCCCTAAAAATGTATGAAGACATTGAAGACAATGGTGGTATGAGAAGATATTCATATTGAAGACTATGACATGAGAAGACATTGCGTGAAGACTATGGAGCGTGAAGACTGTGTGGTTTCGTTGTTTCCTTTTCTTCTTTGTTGAGTCATAGGAACCACCGTCTTTGTTAAGTGGGGTCCAAGTGAACTAAGTCGAGTGGATCAAGTGATCCTCAACTCAAATCCTATGTCTTGAGCGAAGACAATGAGAGCAAATCTTATCCAGAGTGGATGAGTCACTTTGCTTGAAGCCCAAGTAAAGTTTCTGCGTGTGTTTGAAATCTGACCGTTGGAACACGTGTCAGTTCCTTAGTGACCCAGGGTCATTTTGGACAAATCAGGTCGGGTTGCCTAGTGGCTATAAATAGCCCACCCCCTACACTATAAATCGGTGGCTGCTCAGAGTTTGTGCACAACTTTTGTCGTTTGAGAGCAACCCACCTCGAAGCATTTGAGAGATAGAGAAATCCTTGCGAGGACAAAGCCCAAGCACCCAGAGCCAAAGAGTGTTAGGCATCACTGAAGTCTTTCTGTTTGTGTGACCTGAAGACTTATTACACTTGAGGACTGTGAATCCTCCGGCCGGTTAGGCGTCGCGTTCTGAGCATCCAAGAGTCATTGTGGATTGCCGGTGAACGAAGTCTGTGAAGGTTTGGAAGTCTCCCTTGAAGACTTACCAGAGTGATTGGGCGAGGACTGGGTGTCCTTAGCTCAAGGGAATAAGGTGAAGACACGGTCTTCGAGTTAAATCTCAGCCTCCCTAACAGACGTCATAGCTTGTCACAAAGAATCGAACTGGTCCAACAAATCCTGTGTCTTCAACAAGCAACTGGTTCTATCCTTTCCGTCCTTTACTTAAGTTTGTCTTCGTGAAGTCATTGCCTATCTATGTATCTGTTTGACTTCATTGCTTGACTACTACTGTTGATTGGCTTCGTACTATCTTCCATCCTGATCCTTACTACCTAGCTGCTATTAGTCTTGTACTTTCACATCATTGCATACTTGACTATGGCTTGCTTAGGGTAGTTTATCTTCCGCTGCATATTAATTAGGTCATTTCTGTTGTTTGTCTTCGAAACTTCTAAGACTTTCAAAAAAATCGCCTATTCACCACCCCTCTAGTCGATACTAGCACTTTTAATTGGTATCAGAGCAAGGTACTCCCTTGTTCTGTGTGATTCGGTTTAACCACCTGGAGTTTCAGCTATGTCGACTGCAGGATTGAGGAACATATCTTGTCCCACCTTTGACGGTCACGAGTATCCCCGATGGAAGGCCATGATGAAGAAGCGACTCATGTCCATGGATAGCGAACTGTGGACCGTCACTGAGATTGGCCTCACTGATCTATGCAAGATGGCGGAGGCTGATGACATTCGCAAGTACACTCTATTGAACCTTACGGCGAAGGATGTCATCTGCTCTCATCTGTCCTGAAATCAGTTCAGGAATGTTATGCACCTCAATCACGCGAAGCTAATCTGGGACCGGCTTTCTGAGGTCTATGAAGGTCATCGCACTCGTCATGATCCGTGGTTTGAGGACTACAAGGAGTCTCTTAAGGAGATGACCTTTGCACCTGAATCATCATCATCCTCGTCATGCCACATGGCAAAGGGTGATAAGGTAACTAAATGCTATCTCCCTGAGTCTAGCGATGATGAATTAGGTGATGAATTTGGCCCCAGTTATGACAAGCTTGCTTCCCTTGCCACTAAACAACAAAGAATCTTGGAAAAGGTTCAAGACATGCTTAGTAAGAGCGATGATATGTTGGGTGAAGAAATGGATCAGTCAAAAGCTTTGGCTGATAGTCTTCAGAGACTTCATGCTAAATTTGACGACCTTCAAGATCAACATAATGCTCTCTTGTTTGATCATGAGAAGCTTTCTTCTGAATGTCTTCAAAGAAAGCTAGATCTTGAAAAGATGAGAGTGGATTATAAAGATCTTCAGAAGGAGCGTGAGTCATTACTTGCTCAACAAATCAGCGCTACACAAAATGGATTTGAACCACCATGTATAAAATGCATTGAGCGTGATAACGCTACATCTGTTGCTGAATGTTCCACTGCTGCTACTGTTTCATTGTCTTCACCTACTGATGTGGTTACTAACCCCTCTGCGGAGGATACCACCGCTGTTGCTGATGAAAATGCTATGTTGAAGACATTGCTTGAAACAGGGATGTACAAAAGTTTAAAGGGACATCGGACTCTGCGATGTCCTCAAAAGCGATTCTGAACGAAACCCTAGGAAGGAGGGTGTTGGGTTGAAAGGAAAATGAATGTTGATGGCTTGTCTTTCGAAGCCTGAGCAAGTACCCCAAAACTACATGGGTTCTTTGCAAAGGAACCTTCAAGAGATCCATCCACTTTATCTGGATTTACCTGTGCTAATCCTATTATCATTGATGAATCCTTTAATGCAAACTATAAGTTGTTCAAAAATAAGAAGGGTGAAGTGTTTGCCAGGTACATTGGTACTAACTGCAGGAATGGACCACCTATGAAGAAGATCTGGGTACCTAAGCAGTACATTGAAAATCTTCCTGTGAATGTCGTCATGACACCACCAAGGAAGAAGACAAACCCCAGACCTATAGCTTCATGTGGCCCAAAGGCTTCATACAGATACAGGACTCACCTTAGTCACCCTAACGCCAATGTTTTGCAAGGAAATCATGCTTAGACTTATGAATATGAGCGTGTATCTTCGAACCGCTATGTTCATAGGACTAAGAACTTTTCTGCTTATTCATATGAGTATCATTCATCTCCTGCAAGGCTATTTGCTAGGGCTTCAAAGCCAAAATTCTCAGATGCTGCACTTAGACTCATTGCTTCTAAGCCACCACTGAAGATGTTGGTGGCAAAGAAGAACTAACTCTCTTTTGCAGAATACGGTCTCTAGCCAGCAATCAATGGCATCCGATACTATTGCTGGGGACCTAAAACCCATTTAGGACGCACGATAAAATGTCATTCTATATACTTCACATCTGAATCTCTTATCAGTCATACTATGTCCTAACTTTGATATAAGCTGTGATTGTCCCTGTATGTGTCAAATGCTTATGGTTCACAACACTCTTGTGAAGCCTATCCTCCTAACTGCACTATAGGGTACATCACCAAAAGCTTCAGAATGGATTATGGACAGTGGATGCACAAATCATATGACTAGTGATCGAAGTCTTCTCATGGACTCAACCTTACGTCCATCCGACAAGAGTCACATTACATTTGCTGACACTGGTAAAAGCAAGGTATTGGGTCTAGATAGAGTTGCAATCTCAAAGGACCAACACATGGATAAAGTGATGCTTGTTGAATCCCTTGGTTTCAACTTAATGTCTGTCTCAATGCTTTGTGACTTGAACATGATTGTGATATTTGGAAAATATCGTTGCCTTGTACTAATGGAATCTGACAAATCTCTAGTGTTTGAAGGGTATTGAAAAGATGATCTATACATGGTAGATTTCTCAGCAGGTCCATAGCTTGCCGTATGTCTTCTCACAAAAGCTTCAGAATGCTGGCTCTGGCATCGAAGGCTAGGACATGCTGGCATGAGGAACTTACACTCACTTGTCAAGAAGAAGCATGTCATTGGCATCGAGGATGTTAAGTTCAAGAAGGATCATCTGTGTGGTGCTGTGAAGTGGAAAGATGACAAGGGCAAAGCACCCTCGAAGACAATCATGACAACATCTCAACCCTTCGAGCTGTTACACATGGACTTATTTGGACCTACTCACTACTCCACCCTCACAACAACTGCTTTGTCTCTATGGCCGTCATTGTTGATGACTACTCAAGATACACATGGGTTCATATAATTCTTTACAAGACTAAAGTGCAAGATGTCTTCAGGTAACCGCAAATCGAGCAATGAACAATTATGGCGTGAAGATCAAGCACATCGAAGTGACAATGGCACTGAATTCAAGAACATCGGACTTGATCAGATCCGGATACAATGGGAATCACTCATGAGTTCTCGCTCCATACACACCTCAAGCAAAATGGCATCGTTGAGCGCAAAAAGCAGAACCCTTATTGAGATGGCTCGAACAATGCTAGATGAGTACAAGACACCAAGAAAGTTCGGCTGAAGCTATTGATACAAAGACATGTCACATCATCAACCGTGTTTACATCCATAAGCTTGAACAAAACATCGTATGAGCTCCTTCTTGGCAAGAAGCCAAGCGTCGGTTACTTGAGTACTTGGAGCTAGATTTGGATCAAGGATCCCCATCACAAGTCAAAATTTGCACCTAAGGCTCACGAAGGCTTCATGCTTGGCTATGGAAAGGATTCACACTCCTCTGAGTCTTCAACCTTTATCTCTACAAAATCGTTGAAAGCTGTGGATGTGAAATTTGATGAAACCAATGGTTCATAGAGAGAGATTCTGCCAAGTACACTAGATGAAGCTCCTCCAAGCGAGTCCATCAAGCTGATGGGAACTGGTGAAATCATGCCCTCTGAAGCACAACCTGAAGAGGAACTTATCATCTCTGCACCAAATCAACCTGAAGACAATGCTCAGACCGAAGACAATCCTCCCAATGATGACAATGAACAGCGAGAGCAAAATCTTCGTCCGGTTCATCCTCGTGTTGCAAATGAAGTTCAAATAGAAAAGATAATTGACAGCATCAATGCGCCTGGTCCACTCACTCGATCAAGAGCAACACAGCTAGCAAACTTCTATGGGCACTTTTCATTTGTGTCAATATCAGAACCCAAGAAAGTTCTTTGAAGCTTTTATGGAACCTGAATGGATTCAAGCCATGCAAGAAGAACTTCAACAGTTCAAGCTGAATAATGTTTGGGAACTTGTCAAGCGACCTGACCCTCGCAAGCATAACATTATTGGAACAAAGTGGATATATCGAAACAAGCAAGATGAGCATGGTCAAGTCGTCAGAAACAAAGCACGTCTTGTGGCTCAAGGATATACTCAAGTTGAAGGAATTGACTTCGATGAAACATTTGCTCCTGTTGCTAGGCTTGAAGCTATTCGCATACTGCTAGCCTACGCTAATCATCACAACATCTTGCTATATCAAATGGATGTAAAGAGTGCATTTCTCAATGGCAAGATTGAAGAAGAAGTATATGTCGCACAACCACCTGGCTTTGAAGATCCAAAACATCCTGATATGGTGTACAAGCTAAACAAAGCACTGTATGGCCTCAAACAAGCTCCTCGTGCATGATATGATACAATCAAAGACTTCCTAAAGAGCAAAGGCTTCAAACCTTGATCCCTCGATCCCACACTCTTCACGAAGACATATGATGGCGAATTGTTTGTGTGCCAAATATATGTGGATGACATAATCTTCGGCTGCACCAACCAGAAGTATAGTGATGAGTTTGGGTACATGATGCAAGAGCAATATCAGATGTCCATGATGGGTGAGCTGGAGTTCTTCCTTGGTCTTCAAATTAAATCGAGAAAGAAATGGCATCTTCATATCTCAAGAAAAATACCTCAAAGATTGTCGAAGAAGTTTGGAATGGAAGGCGCAAAGGCTACACGCGCCAATGCCGACCAAACACCATCTTGGTCCCGACGACAATGGTAAAGAGTTCGATCAAAAGGTATACCGCTCCATGATTGGTTCTTTGCTTTATCTATGTGCATCTAGGCCAGATGTTATGCTTAGTGTTTGCATGTGTGCTCGATTCCAAGCGGCACCAAAGGAATCGCATCACTTAGCTGTGAAGCGAATTCTTCGGTATTTGGCTTACACCCCAACACTCGGATTATGGTATCCCAAGGGCTCAAAGTTTGATTTGGTTGGATTCTCGGATGCTGATTATGCTGATGACAGGGTGGATCACAAGTCTACATCAGGCACTTGTCATTTTCTTGGTCGATCACTTGTCTGTTGGTCTTCAAAGAAGCAAAACTGTGTATCACTCTCAACTGCTGAATCTAAATACATTGCTGCTGGATCCTGTTGTGCTCAGCTTCTATGGATGAAGCAAACTCTCAAGGATTATGGCATCAACCTGATACAAGTACCTCTCTTCTGCGACAACGAAAGTGCCATCAAGATAGCCAACAATCCAGTTCAACACTCGAAGACAAAGGACATTGAAATACGTCATCACTTTCTCAGAGATCATGTTATGAAGAAAGATATCGATATCATTCACGTCAACACTGAAGAGCAACTGGCAAATATCTTCACAAAGACCTTGGATGAGAAAAGGTTTTGCAAGTTGCGGTGTGAGCTAAATATCTTGGAATCCTCAAATGTCCTGTGATCAGGCACACATCCTAACACTTATGCATGTTGATGACTTAGATGTGCAACACACAGAGTAATGTATATCTTCAATCAATGAAGATTTACACTCCGAGTGTGAATACATTAACATGGAATTTGACTTCGGAGCGCCACGATAATTGTGCGCCGTGTCTGGGTCTAATACTTCCTATACGGTGGGTAACGCCACCACCAAATTTCTCTGTTTGAAGTGTTTCACTCATGGCGTTATATTGCAATGACTTTGCATTTGGTTTGTCTTCAGTTTCAATTTATCTTCATGATTTTCTGCACTATGATGATTTGATTGCTTTCGATATATATATATATATATATATATATATATATATATATATATATATATATATATATATATATATATATATATATATATATATATATATACATACTAGTTTCATGTCTCTACAAACATTCACTTATAGCTATGTCTTCAAGAATGGATCTTTTGAACTAAGTGAATGGGATCGGACCCTAACCTCTCTATGCTTCCTATCTCAAACTCTATCTGTCCAAATCATATGCATTCTATTGAAACCGTCGAATGTCTTCTCTGTGTCCTTGTCAGCAGAAGGCAAAGAGACAAACATTAAATCTGTTTTAAATGACTTATCTTTATTGTTGAAATCCGGAGAAGCCGGAACAACTCTCCGACATGCCTGGCGGGCATGGGAACGTGGGACAACTCTGAGTATGTTGCATGCTTGCCACGTGCCCCTCAGATGTGAACCGCCAGGGGCACCTGCGTAATTGCACTGAGTCGCTCACCTACTTATAAATACTTGTCCCCTGCGGTAAAGAAATCCTTCTTCCACCTTTCCATCTCCGTCAAAACCCTAGCGCCACCGCTAGCTCTCGACGACGTCGGCGACGAAGCGCTTAGCTGCCGCGACTTCTCCGACACCGTCCTCACGCTGGCCGCGGACATCGTCCTCTCCGCCGTCGCTGTAGGTGTCCTCCGTCGCCAAGTTAGGGCACGGTGGGCTGAACTGCTCGGTCTCCTATTCATTCCATCTAGCAGTTCTTCATGCGGTAATTATAACTCTATTTTTACCACCTTTTTGATCTTCAAGATTCATCCTGTTTACCGAAAGTGGTTTCTGCCTGTTCAATGTTAGATCTATTCTGTCTGCATCTCATACTGCCTAGTCAATTCACTTAGATTTCCTCTAGTTTGATTCCTCACTTGTACTTATTCACGGATTGGTACAAATCTGGAACCAACACACCTATATAAGTGAATGTCTTCGCATCATGAGGTCAATGTCTTCAAACTGATTTATCTTCCAAATCTTCTGAGAATGCATATGACCTCTTTCCCTTCCCTCGCATCTCTAATGCTGTCACAGGTACATGTCCGTGGGAGAATCCCTTGGTTCTCATAGTCTACATTCGTTTGCAGAATACTTACAACATCATATCAATTCTCCCGAAGCCAGTTCCTGCTTGACCAGCAAGCGTAAGTCTCTGAAGCCTTTGAATGTATTGAAGCCATTCAGTCTAAAGTTCATGGCTGCAGAAAAATCAGCAAGGAAAGGTGGCAGACAGCACAGAGAAGGAACATCCAAAGATCTGCCTGATGACCTAGCAGAACTCTACAAGACAGATCCCAAAGAGAATTATCATCAGAGAAAGACACGAATCCAATGGATTCGATGCTATTGGGCTGAGGAATGGTTCAAGTATAAGTTTGTGACGAAGGAATATGTAGAGAAGAATGCCATCAAGAGACCTTGGGGTGATATCCTCTATCGAGGCCTTCATCCCAAGAACAGAGCTGAAGCCATTGCTCAAGGCTTCTATCCTTGCATGGTCCGTGGACCACAGCCTGAGAACGCCAATCCCACTTCACTACTCTGATGTCGTGACGACTCTCTCTTCAAGCGCAACTACCAGTTTGCTGTGGCTTCGACCAAGAAGAACAAGAAGTCATTGGGATTGGACTTCAACCCAGGTCCCTCTGCTCCTCGTACTGACGACTCCCGTGATGATGATCCCAATTTTATCGGCCCCTTCTCCAACCTTGACGGCCTCATCACCTACATCATGGTCCAAGGTGCCAGAGTAGATCATTCTGAAAATGATGTTGACTCCGATGAAGCCCCAGCTCCTCCTCCAAAGCCGTGGAAGTAAAAGAAGCCAAAGGCTTCAAGATCAGCTGCACCTCCGAAGACTTATCGTGCGAAGCCACTTGCCACTGCACCTCCTGAAGCCAGTGTACAGTCTGAAGATCAATCTCGTGTCTCCAAGAGAACATAGAAGAAAAAGCAACTTGTCAGACCAACTGATCAAGCCTTGACTCCTGCCGCCATTCTGCGCGAAGAACCCATTGATCTGTCGAGTGATGAAGATCTTGCTGATGATGCCCTTGAGCAACTGATAAAGAGCAAGGAAGAAGCAGAAATCTTCAACAACTTGCCTCTCTTTGATGTGGCAATCATACACAACTTCATTGATGAGTGGTTCGACACCCCCAATCTCAGCATTGAAGATTTGCAGCTTCCCATTGGCCTCAGTGTCGCCTTCAATGGCGCCATTGCTTCTGAGCTAGCTCTCGCTCAGCACATCGTTGAGCTCAAGAACAAGATTGATTATGAGAAGGCTCAATTCAAGAAGCATGTGGCCAAGCTAAGTGTTCAAGACGTCAGAAACTTCAAAGTCATGCTACATGAGCTCAAAGAAGCTTTTCTGAAGAAGCGTGAAGAAGCTCAGGGCTCCCGAGAGCGCATGAAGAGTTTGGCTGATAAGTGTGTGCTTGCCTACAATGAGAAATTTGAAGCGCAAGTCACTTGGCCGTCCTGGCATTGACCCCAGGATGGCTGCAAATAAAAAGAAGAAGCTTCCTGAACAGCCTGAACCTTCAAGCCAAGAAGTCCCTCGCATTATCTTCCCAAGAAGCATGACTGGCTCGAAGCCAAAGGTCACCACAACCGCTTCAGAACAGAAAAAGACGAGGGCTGCCGAGGCTGAAGCCAGAAAGAGAAAGAATACTGAAGCCTCTGATGCCGCTCCCTCCAAGAAGAAGCGCAAGACCAAGAAGACTAGGGCTGCTTCCACAGAGCCCTTAGTTGTTGAACCCATTTCAGTGGTTCGCCCAGCGTCAGAACATCAAGAATGAAGGATGATAGTCCATGAGCCTGCTCCCACAGAGGCTCATGAAGCTGAAGATATTCTAGCAGCTGAACCCACCGCTGCTGAAGACATTGGTCATGATGACAATGTAGCAGATGATGAAGTTCTTCCTCAGATCGAACATGACGTGGTATCATCGCCTGTTCATACGAACAGCGAACTCATCAGCATTGGTCGTCCTCTGACGCCAATTGCTCAGGATGCATCGTGGGCTAATCACCCACAGCTACAAGACTCCCCCAGTACTCCCCAACAACAACAACAAGCTACACCCCCCGTGCAAGAAGAGGATGAAGACTTTGAGGCCCAGCCATCTCCATCTCCTAAGGCGTTGCCAACATTTCACAGGCTTCGCAAAGGAAAAAGGCCTCAAGTCCCTCTATCAAGCGTTCCAGAAGGAGAAGTGCAACGTTCACCTATTGCTCGTCAAGTCTTTTCTGAACCTACTCCAACTGTGAATGTCTCCAGTGCAAGCACAAGCTCATCAAGACATTCCAGCTACATCAGCCGAGGAAAATCAAGAAGAAGTACGTGTCCCTACTCCCCCAGTAATTGAAGAAGCAGTTCCTGATGTGAACGTGCCTGTGCCCGACCCTCCTGTCCGTCAAGAGGAGGTTGAAAATGTTGAAGCTACCACCGCCAACGCCAATGAAGCCAATGACGTAGTCATGGCTGACGCCAATGTGGAGCCTGCACCAACCAGTGTGCCTGAAGCAAATGTGGCTACTGAACCTGAAACCAATGAGGCTGCTGCACCTGAAGCTAATGAGACAACTGCTCCCGAAGCACCTGTTGTGCAGCCTGACGCCTCAGCTGTTGCCCCTGCTCCTGTTCCGCCACCAAGGCCCCATACAATTGAGCAAGCATACAGTCATGGTCACTAACCATCAGACGATGGCCCATTCAGTACCTCCGCCTACTGGACCTCAATTTGACTATCATGTTGAGCATAGGCCTCAGGTCCAGAAGCCAAAACCTAGGCTGCCAAGGTTTCTAGGTACTGCAAACTCACCAGGGTCCTTCAATGCAAATGGCTTCAAAAGCCACAATACCTTCTTTTGGCGCCAAGAACCCCTACTCCAAGCCAAGAATATCATCGATCGGTTCGAGCTATCGCAGAGAAGCTATTACTCCTGCGTTCTATATGATCAAGGGCATTTTCCCTCATATGCGCCTTGACACTGAAGCCATTGCTGGTCTGCCGTGCTTAGAATAAGCACTTGATTGCTTTCGTGATGTTGGTCTGCTCCACTTTGTGACAGACAAAGAACATTGGAATGAAGAGCTATTGCTTCAATTATATGCTACTCTACACATTCGCGGCTACTACAGAGACATCAAGACATGGGTTCTCGAGTGGATGACTGGAAATGTTCATCATGAAGCCAAAGCTATGGATATCATCGAGCTCACAGGGCTAGCCACTCCTGGAGAACTATATGAACCTGACTGTCAGCTACACCGCAATGCAGTGGAGAGTATCTTCCATAAGCCATAACCCAATATGAGCCAGATGTTGAGCATGATGAAGCCCTTGCCATCTGACGCTGAATATCCAACAAAGTTCTTTGTTGAAGACCTTGAGTATCTTCCTCGCACCATATATCATATCATCAGGCGAACTCTATGGCTTGTCAAAGGACATTCATCAGCGGCCAAGCTTGAAGGAGCTATGAAGACTTTGGTCTTCTATATTCTCAATGGCATCAGCTTCAACACTCAAGAATTCTTCATCAGGCAACTTGCTGCTTCTGGCTCTGACCTATTTGGTTTGAGATTTTATGCTCCATGGGTCATGCGCCTCATCAAGAGACACTCATCTGTCAACTATCAGCCCTCTACTCACAATCATATGTTCTTTTTGCCAGAGGTTGATATGTCAGTTGAAGCTATATACTCTGACCCTACCAAGAGGCCTCTTTGTCTTCAGAATGCCGAGCACCAAAGCTTCACTCAACCCATTGAAGGTGTTCAAGCAGTGACACGAATCTATCCATTGGTTGGAAACACTCGTCTGCCTCATCGAGCACCTACTGAAGCCACTGAAAGCACCATTGCACAAAGGCCTCGGAAGTGTTCTCGCGTTCTCAATGACCGAGAACTTCTTGTGGCCCTTCATCAGAAACAGGATAAGCATCATTTTTGGCTCAAGAGACAGATGCAAAGCCTCTTGGTGGATGTCAATCGCATTCGCAACCTTGCCACCAAGAATGCCTTTGTTGCTCATGAAACTTGCCGGCGATCATGGAAGAGTTTGACCCTGCTTAGTGCTGAAGCAGATCTTCAAGACGATGGCTTCAATGAAAGATTCCAGTTTGACTCCACTCCTCCACGGACTGCTGTCCTACGTCGCACTCCATCTCTTGAAGACTCTGAATATTCTTCCTCCGCGACAACGGTAAATGCCAGAGTGATCGATGATGAAGATGATGCTACTTCACCACCTCCTACTACTACGCGCATCAACACTGCACCAAGTTCATCTGCACCGCCAACCAACGACGACAACCCTGCTGCTTCACCTACTCATGAGGACGAATAGATGCTCTATGTCTTCAAACCTTTTTGGTCCTTACTGACAAAAGAGGGAGAAGCGTATGAGTTGAT
Source organism: Aegilops speltoides (assembly GCA_021437245.1). Taxonomy (NCBI): domain Eukaryota; kingdom Viridiplantae; phylum Streptophyta; class Magnoliopsida; order Poales; family Poaceae; genus Aegilops; species Aegilops speltoides. The sequence goes on along the minus strand of CM038142.1, from coordinate 332,069,439 downwards.
AGTCTTCAAGTGGGTTCATATGGGCGGTTGCATTATATTTTGCTTCGTGCTTACAACTCTTGCTTTTGAAACATTTGGTTCTCTGAGTTGTAACACCTAAACTTGATGGTCGTCTGCTACTTATTTGCTTCACTGTGATGCGATGATAAATTCCGCATGTGCGATGATAACTTCCGCACTTAGATCATTCTGCAGACGTCCATTTTTCATTATGCATGTCATTCTATTTGCTATATCATTTCATGCATGATGAATTATCTTCATAAGTTGAAGAGGATCTCCACAAGTACAACCTACCATGTGCATTTGCATTCCAAAAGCAAATTACTTATATGCACATCTTCAGGGGGAGCCCTTGCTACTTATGAACACAATTCCCAATTCCGTATCCTTACAATTTCACATATTTTATCCCCGTTGAAAACTTCAACCAGTTTGTCATCAATCACCAAAAGGGGGAGATTGTAAGTGCATCTAGTGCCACCCCTAGTTGGTTTTGGAGTATTGACGACAAAGTTGGTTGAGGGACTAATGCGTTTGTGAGAATTGCAGGATAATGCAGGTTGTGTCCCTCATTGATTCGGTTTACCTATCGGAGATGACCCCTAAAAATGTATGAAGACATTGAAGACAATGGTGGTATGAGAAGATATTCATATTGAAGACTATGACATGAGAAGACATTGTGTGAAGACTATGGAGCGCGAAGACTGTGTGGTTTCGTTGTTTCCTTTTCTTCTTTGTTGAGTCATAGGAACCACCGTACTGTTAAGTGGGGTCCAAGTGAACTAAGTCAGAGTGACTGAAGTGATTCTCAACTCAAATCCTATGTCTTCGAGCGAAGATAATGAGAGCAAATCTTATCCAGAGCTGGATGAGTCAGCTTTGCTTGAAGCCCAAGTAAAGTTGTCGCGTGTGTTTGAAATCTGACCATCGGAACACGTGTCAGTTCCTTAGTGACCCAGGGTCATTTTGGACAAATTAGGTCGGGTTGCCTAGTGGCTATAAATAGCCCACCCCCTACACCATAAATTGGTGGCTGCTCAGAGTTTGTGCACGGCTTTTGTCGTTTGAGAGCAACCCACCTCGAAGCATTTGAGAGATAGAGAAATCCTTGCGAGGACAAAGCCCAAACACCCAGAGCCAAAGAGTGTTAGGCATCATCAAGTCTTTACATGCATGTGACTGAAGACTTATTACACTTGAGGACTATGAATCCTCCAGCCGGTTAGGCGTCGCGTTCTGAGCATCCAAGAGTCATTGTGGATTGCCGGTGAACGAAGTCTGTGAAGGTTTGGAAGTCTCCCTTGAAGACTTACCAGAGTGATTGGGCGAGGACTGGGTGTCCTTAGCTCAAGGGGAATAAGGTGAAGACACGGTCTTATGAGTTAAATTCAGCCTCCCTAACCAGACGTACAGTTGTCACGGCAACTGGAACTGGTCCAACAAATCTTGTGTCTTCAACAAGCAACTGGTTTTATCCTTTCCGTCCTTTACTTAAGTTTGTCTTCGTGAAGTCATTGCCTATCTGTGTATCTGTTTGACTTCATTGCTTGACTACTACTGTTGATTGGCTTCATACTATCTTCCATCCTGATCCTTACTACCTAGCTGCTATTAGTCTTGTACTTTCACATCATTGCATACTTGACTACGGCTTGCTTAGGGTAGTTTATCTTCCGCTGCATATTAATTAGGTCATTTCTGTTGTTTGTCTTCGAAACTTCTAAGTTTTGAAGACTTTCAAAAAAAATCGCCTATTCACCCCCCTCTAGTCGATACTAGCACTTTCAGTAGGCATTCTAAATAAAGAGGGAAAATATCTGGGAATATTTTCCCAGCTCCAGGTATTATTGTCTGTATTGATCCTGATGCAAATGTTCCAAGTTTTTATGCTAGAGGGGTGTGATAGATATGTGAATGGCCTATTCAGATTCTTCATATTTTTTCAATCGTTTTTCATATATAAATTATTTTCATCTGAGTTATGATTTATTTTCTATGATTTTTTCAAAGATTAAATTGATTTCTAGAATATATTAAATTGAATTAAAATAGTAAATACTTTTTGTACACTACAACACAAAGTCACTGTGTATGAATGGTGGGGCCAGGGGGCCCAGTCTACTGCCTAGTCAGTAGTTGACCATTGACAGGTTAATGGATGAACAATAATGGTGGGGCCCAAGTGTCATTGACACGGATGTTAACTAATTTGTTTCATTTAGTTTAACTAGTGGTGGGGCCCATCTGTCGTAGGATCATTAGGCTAATTAGAACCTAAACAAATTAATCTAGTCCCTAATTAAATCAAACTAGTGGGTTGGCCTCCCGGACAGAGGTAGCCACAGCAGCAGCAGCAGAGCATGCAGCGGCAGGGGAAGCAGCAAGCAGGAGTGGCGGTCGCAGAAGCAAAAAAGCAACAGCCATGACGACATGTAGCATTTAGTAGCAACAAAGCTTGGCGTGGGAAGGGTGTGGTCATGAGTAAGAGAAGCGCGCGCAGCGCCTGAGGAGGGCACCGACAACCTGGCAGCAACAATAGTAGGCAGAAGCGCAGCAGCGGCAAGCAGGGTGAGTCCTGATATGTCTCCAACATATCTATAAATTTTTATTGTTTCATGCTATTATATTATCAATCTTGGATGTTTTATATATATTTACAAAAACTTTATATCATTCTTTGGGACTAACTATTAACTTAGTGCCTAGTGCTAGTTGCTCTTTTTTTTGCTTGTTTTTTACTTTGCAGAATATCAACCAAACAAAGTCCAGATGCCACGAAACTTTTTGAAGATTTTTTCTGGCAAGAAGAGACCCTGGAAGCTTCTGGAGGCCATTAGAGGAGGCCTGTGAGGCCCACTAGGCACCAGGGCGCGCCAGGGGACTCCGGCGTGCCCTAGTGGGTAGTGGGGCCATGGGCACCGCCTTGACCTACCTCTGGCTCTATGAATACTCTAAAATCCCCAAAACCCTAAGGGAGTCAACGAAACACTTTTTTCGCCTTTGCAAGTTCCAAAACCACGAGATCCAATCTAGAGGCCTTTTTTGACACTCTGCCGGAGGGGGCAACAATCACGGAGGGGTCCTTCATCATCCTTGTTGCCCCTCCGATGATGCACGAGTAATTTACCACAGATCTACGGGTCCGTAGTTAGTATCTAGATGACTTCTTCTCTCTTTGATCTTCAATACACGGTTCTCCTCGATGTTCTTGGAGATCTGTTTGATGTAATGACTTTTTGCGGTGTGTTTGTTGAGATCCGATGAATTGTGAGTCTATGATTAGATCTATCCATGAATATTATTTGAGTTTTCTTTGAAATCTTTTATGCATGATTGCTATAGCCTCGTGCTTCTTCGATTTATTGGTTTGGTTTGTCCAACGGATTGATTTATCTTGCCATGGGAAGAGGTGCTTTGTGATGGGTTCAATCTTGTGGTGCTCAATCTCAGTGATAGAAAGAGACATGACACACATGTACCATTACTATTAAGGGTAACAAGATGGGGTTTATTCATACGTGAGTTTATCTTGCCTACATCATGTCATCTTTCTTAATGCATTACTCCGTTTTCAATGAATTTAATACACTAGATGCATGTGTGGAGTAATAGTAGTAGATCCACAATCGTTTCGGTCTACTAATCTTGGACATGATGCCTATATACATGATCATGGCCTTGTATACCGTCATAATTATTTGCTTTTCTAACAATTGCCCAACAGTAATTTGTTTTCCCACCATATGCTATTTTCTTGAGAGAAGCCTCTAGTGAAAACTGTAGCCCATGGGTCTATTTTCTATCATATATTAAAACCAAAAATAACTTGCTACAATTTTATTTTATTTATTTTTTTGTTAGATCTATTATCAAAACCTATACAATTTCATCAATCTCAATACTATTGAGGGATTGACAACCCCTTTACGCGTTGGGTTGCAAGTATTTGTTGTTTGTGTGCCGGTGCTGTTTACATAGTGTTGCTTGGTTCTCCTACTGGATTGATAACCTTGGTTACATAACTGAGGGGAACACTTATCTCTGCTGCTGCATCATCCGATCCTCTTCGGGGAAATACCAATGCAAATTACAAGTAGCAGGAAGAATTTCTAGCGCCGTTGCCGGGCAGACAACGTCAACATCTATGTAACTGCATCAAGTGCCCCCATAGTGGTTTTGAAGTATTGAAGACAAATAGGTTGAGGAACTAATTAGTTTGTGAGTATACACAGGAGATAGATTCCCAGAAGATTTGGTTTAACACATGGAAGATGACCCCTAAAATGGATTTCTTCAAGTGAACAATTTGGTGATAAAATTGGTACGACCTTTGAAGAAATTGATGTGAAGACTTTAAAGCTCGAAGACTTTTGTTTTCATAGTTTATTTTCTCCTTATTTGAGTCATAGGAAAAACCGTACTATTGAAGGGAGCCTAGGTGAAACATATTTCACATTTCCAAAGTGATGCTCAAACCTATTCAAACCTATACATAGAAGCCGCTTCAAGTAAAGCCTTTGGGCATCTACAGCTGACGCATTTGCCAGCGACAGTGACGAAGTTCATCTGGTCGCTGATGAATTTGGTCAGGCCGAGGGGTTAGGAGTTCACAATGCGATCTGCCTAAAAGTGAGGAAACTGAGTGCCCCGACGAATTTGAGAGTTCAAATTCCGTCTGTTGTTGCATCGCGTGCCAACTGTCGAGTGGATCCTTATCCTGACAACGGTTGAATCAGAGAAGGGCATTTATGACATTTCATGTCAGGTTGCCCTGGCTATAAATAACCGCCCCCACAACCACTTGTTGGTTGGCTGCTCCGGGAGAACTTGACACTTGTCATAAGAGAGCAACCCATCCTCTGATGATTTTGAGAGAATCCTAAGTGAGGAAAAGCCCAGAGCCAAAGTGATTGAGCATCATTAAAGAGATTGATCTGTGTGATCTCATGCCTGTTACCTTTGAAGACTGTCATTCTTCCAGATGGTTAGGCGTCAAGTTCTGAGTACACCAAGAGTCATTGTGGTGTGCCGGTGAACAAGTCTGTGAAGGTTTTGGAAGTCTACCTTGAAGACTTACCATGAGTGATTGGACGAGATCTATGGGTCTTCGTTCAAGAGGAGTACGGTGAGGACTATGTGTCCTCTGATTTGTGACTTAGCCGTCTCAACTAGACATACAGTTGATGCAGCAACTGGAACTGGTCTACCAAATTCCACTGTCTTCACCGAGCCAACCTGGTTTCAATTCCTCAACCCTCTGTTACTTTATTCCACCGCTGACAAATTTGTGAGCTGTGTTCTGAAGAATTTGAACTGAAGAATTTCATCATGTTGTCTTTCATTTCCTCATTTCATTTTCTTCATGAGTGTATGAATGTATGATTGCATGTTCTTCACTCTAATGCATCCTGATTGCATGTACTCTGATTCTGTGATGACTTAGTTTCCCTTGTGTTTCTATTTCTTCACTCCTATCTTAATCAAATTCTTTAGAGTTTGACGAATTTCTAAAAATCCCCCATTCACTCCCCTCTAGGAGTTAACATGCGCTTTCAATTGGTATTAGAGCAAGGTACTCCCTTATTCTATGTGATTTTGGTTTACCACCTGGAGTTTTAGTTATGTCGACCGAAGGTATGATCAAGGTTTCTACTGCGTGCCCCATCTTTGATGGCACAGACTATGCTTACTAGAAGAACAAGATGCGCATGCATCTTGAGACAATTGACAACGATCTCTAGTTCATCGTTGAGAACGGCGTTCCCACTGTTGTCCCTAGCATCAATGCTGCCAATGTGAAGAGATTCAAGCAACCGACTCTCAAGCAAAGAAATATCATAAGTTGACACCTTAAAAAGCAGTGTGGCCGAGTGAGTGCACTGGAAACGTCAAAGATGATCTGGGATAGGCTCTCCAAGGTCAATGAGGGAGTGTCCACTCAACGCGAATCTCGAGTTGATGTGCTTCGCAATCTCTTCAACAGCTTCAAGAGGTCTGACAATGAAAATGTTCAGCAAACTTTCGATCGCCTCATAGATATCTCCAATGAGCTACAAGCACTGGGTGCTGCTGACATCACTGAGCATGAGGTGGTGAAGAAGTTGCCGAGGTCTCTTGATAGCTCCTTTGACACCTTGGCCCTGATGATACAAGAGCGTCCTGATTACAAGTCACTTGACCCCGCTGATATTCTTGAGAGGCTCAACACTCATGAATTTCAACAAGCTGAGAAGAGAGATATGTATGGTCCCAGCTATGGACGACCCCACGATCTGAAGGCAAAGGCTAAAGCAAAGGAAATTTCTTCATCTGAAGAGGACGAAGAAGTATCTGAGTGCAGTACAGATGATGCTGAGGAAATTGGCCGAGAACTGTCTATGCTCGTGAAGAAGTTCCAGAAGTTCTTTGAAAGGGACCTCTTTGAAAAGTCTTCAAAGTATGATTCAAAGAACACTGAAACTTCTGCTCGTGACTATGACAAAAGAACTTGCCACAAATGCAAGAAGACAAACCATTACATCGTTGATTGCCCCCTCTAGAAAAAGGGCTCAAAGATGAAAAGATCTAGCAAGGATGACGATTCTGATGACAAGAAGAAGAAGTCATCAAAGTCTTCATCAAAGTCCTCATCAAACAAGAAAAGCACCTCCGACAGAGCTCGCGCCTTCATTGGAAAGGAAATGGATTCTAAGAAAGCTGAGGAATCTGACTCTCGGTTGGCTCTCGCTATGGAGTTTCTCAGCAAGTCCATCTTCGACCATGAAGAAAAGGGTGACTCCACCAACATTGAAGACTGTGCTGATGACTACACTCCCACTTATTGCTTCATGGCAAGAGGTGAAAAGGTACCCTCACGAGAAGCTTACTTTAATACTTCAAGTGATGATGACTCTGAATGTGAAGCAAAACCTAGCTATAATAAACTTGTTAAAATTGCAACTGAACAACAAAATGCCATGGAAAGGATTTAAAAACTGCTAGACAAAAGTGATGATCTGTTAGATGAGGAAATGGATCGCAGTCAAGGTTTGTCTGAGGATCTCAAATGCCTAAAGTCACAATATTACGAACTTGAAGTCGTCATGTGGCCCTCTCAGTTGCACACAAGAAGTTGTCCTATGAATTTCTTCAAAGGAAGCAAGAGCTCGAGAAGCTGAGAGCATCTCATGACGATCTTCAAAAGGACAACGATTCATTGCTCGCTCAATGGATCAACTTTTCTTAGGAAGAATTTGGTGCTCCATGCTTAAAATGCCTTGAAGGTGATAATGCAAATTCTTCAGCTGAATGTTTAAATGCTTCAACTACTGCTATATCTTATACTATCTCTGTGGTTTCAATTCCCTCATCTCAGGAAACCACGAGTGTCACTGACAAAAATGCAGGTCTGAAGGAATTGTACGTCATAGGCATGTACAAAAGCCTCAAGGGCACCAAACTCTTTGTGATGTGTTCAAGAAGCAGATTCTTAACAAGAACCCTACGAAAGAGGGTATTGCTTTTGAGAGAAAGCTGAATGCGGGTGGATCTTATTGGAAACCTGAGCAGTATCCCAAAACCACATGGGTTGCTGCAAAAGGACCTCCAGTTGATCCATCCAGTCTATCTGGATTTAACTACGATACTCCACATCCTTTTGATGAGTCATTTGACTCCAACTATAAGCTATTAAAAAATCAAAATGGTGAAGTATTTGCTAGAATTGTTGGTACTAACTGCAGGAATGCCCCCCTGTGAAGAAAATCTGGGTGCCCAAAACTGTTCTTCAAAATCTTCAAGTGGATGTCATCATGACACCACCAAAGAAAAGGAACAATTCCAAGACAAATTCTTCACCTAGACCAAAGTCATCAAATGGACACAGGGCAACCCATGTTCATACTAACACTTCAATGCAGGGAAACAGACAGTGATATGATGTATACGTGCATTATTTTTCAAATCACTATGTGCGCAAAACTGCTAAGAATTTCTCTACATATTCTTATGAGTACTATACTCCTCCTGTGAAGAGAAATACATATTCTGGAATGCCTAAGTTCTCTATCAATGCTTTGCGCTACATTGCATCTTAGCCACCCATTCAGATGTGGGTGGTGTAGGATCGAAAGTATGTCTAGAGGGGGGGGGGTGATTAGACTACTTGACCAAATAAAAACTTGTCCTTTTCCCAATTTTAGTCTTTGGCAGTTTTTAGCTATTTTAGCACAAGTCAAGCAATCTTAACATAATTCAAGCAAGCATGCAAAGAGTATATGAGCAGCGGAATGTAAAGCATGTAACTTGCAAGAATGTAAAGGGAAGGGTTTGGAGAATTCAAACGCAATTTGGAGACACGGTGATTTTTGAGCCGTGGTTCCGATAGGTGGTGCTATCGTACATCCACGTTGATGGAGACTTCAACCCACGAAGGGTAACAGTTGCGCGAGTCCACGGAGGGCTCCACCCACGAAGGGTCCACGAAGAAGCAACCTTGTCTATCCCACCATGGCCGTCGCCCACGAAGGACTTGCCCTCACTAGCAGTAGATCTTCACGAAGTAGGCGATCTCCTTTCCCTTACAAACTCCTTGGTTCAACTCCACAATCTTGTCGGAGGCTCCCAAGTGACACCTAGCCAATCTAGGAGACACCACTCTCCAAGAAGTAACAAATGGTGTGTTGATGATGAACTCTTTGCTCTTGTGCTTCAAATGATAGTCTCCCCAACACTCAACTCTCTCTCGCAGGATTTGGATTTGGTGGAAAGATGATTTGAGTGGAAAGCAACTTGGGGAAGGCTAGAGATCAAGATTCATATGGTAGGAATGGAATATCTTGGCCTCAACACATGAGTAGGTGGTTCCTTCTCAGAAACAACAAGTTGGAAGTGTAGGTTTGTTTTGATGGCTCTCTCCATGAATGAAGAGGAGGTGGAGGGGTATATATAGCCTCCACACAAAATCTAACCGTTACACACAACTTGCCAAACTCGGTGGGACCGAATTGGTAAACTCGGTCAGACCGATTTAGCAAATCTAGTGACCGTTAGGATTTTCGGTGGGACCGACATGCAACTCGGTAGGACCGATATGGTTAGGGTTAGGGCATAACGTAATCTCGGTGATACCAATTACACAAACTCGGTGAGACCGATGTTGGTAATAAGCTAACCAGAGAGTTGGTCAGGTAAACTTGGTGGGACCGGTTCGCTCATTTCGGTGACCGAAATGTTACGAAAAGGAAACAGGGAGTTTACATTGCAATCTCGGTGGGACCGTTCGCTCATCTCGGTGGTACCAAAACGTTATGAAGGGAAACAGAGAGATTACAACCCCATCTCATTGAGACCGAGATCCCTATCGGTGAGACCGATTTGCCTAGGGTTTGTGGCACTGGCTATAACATCTGAACTCGGTGGCGCCGGGTAGAAAGAATTGGTGGGGCCGAGTTTGACTTTTGGTTTAGGTCATATGTGGATATGAGAAAGTAGTTGAGGGTTTTGGAGCATATCACTAAGCACTGTGGAGCAAGAAACTCATTAAGCAACACCTCATCCCTCCTTGATAGTATTGGCTTTTCCTATAGACTCAATGTGATCTTGGATCACTAAAATATAAAATGTAGAGTCTTGAGCTTTTGAGCTTGAGCCAATGCTTTTATCCTTAGCATTTTGAGGGGTCGACTTTTCTCATCCATGCCATGCCATTCATTGAGCTTTTCCTGAAATATTCATCTTGGAATGATGTTAGCTCAATGAGCTATATGTTGTTAGGAATTACCAAAACCACCTAGAGATAGTTGCACTTTCAATCTCCCCCTTTTTGGTAATTGATGACAACATATAGATCAAAGCTTCGACAAATGATAATAAGAGTGAAAAACATAGTCGCTTTGAGAAGTATGTGATAATCCCCCTAAATTTGTGCATAGTTTAAGATTTGCTTTGGACTGCAAATGCACAAAGTGTTAGGCTCATGGGTTACTCTTCCATATCACATACATCTTGGTGGAGCGCTCAAAATGATAATAATTGAATACATGCACTCATCACCAAGCAAAGTGAATGATCATATAGAGATAAATGAGAAAATGTCATCCAACAAGCATAAATGTAGCATATGATCAAAGACATGATCATCCAGGTATCACACAGACATAAAGTATCTCAAACAAGCGAATAAAGTTTAACCACCAAAGCAAGAGAGAACAAAAAGCAACACTCTCTCTCAAAGCCTATCATCTATACATTTTTCTCCCCCTTTGGCAACAAGTTACCAAAAAGTTCAGGGAAAATGCATAGCACTAAATCGACTCTCAGGCTTGATCTTCAGTTGTTGGTGTAGAGATGGATCCTTGGACGAAGACTTCAGTAGATGTGGATGGAGCTGGAGGTGTAGGTGCTGGAGCTAGTGCTGTAGGAGCTATAGCTGGTGCAAATGAAGTGGCTCTGGTGTCTATCACTGGCACTGCAGCTGATCTCTGAGCTCTAGGCACTCTGGCAAATGCATTAGTGGTTGTCTTGCCCTGCCTCTCCTGCATATCATCCTGAAGCTGCTCAACAACAGACTGGATCTCAGTTACCTTCACATCCAAGTTATAGAACTTCTGCTCCATGATCCTTTCCAGGTCTCCTAGTTTTGAGTTAAGGTGGCCAGCCCCTTCTCAATCCTTAGAGTGGATGCAATCAAGTAGCCTAGTTGATCCTGTTTGCTCTTCAGAAAGTACTGAGATGCCTCTTCCATTGTTGGCATCTTGGTAGCCTTCTCTGTCCTTGCCTTCTCCTTCTTGGCTTGAGCATGCACAGAAGATGGCTCATCTTCATTCATAACCACTTGGTTATCCTCAAAGTCTGGATAGATAGTAAAATGTTCCTTGTCCAACAAGTATGTGCCTGTGCCCATCTTGGAGTTTATCAGCTCCTGAATCTGTGGGGCATACCCACAACTTCTTTTCTGGTCAGCTGCTGTCCTCTTGATAGTCTCAACAATGAGGCTCATGACCTTGAATTTCTGTGGCACATCAAATAAGTGTAGCAAGTTTATTGCATGGCCTCTGATCATGTTGTGGTCACCTGACTTGGGCAAGAGAGTGTGCCTGAGGATCCAGTTGATGGTTGGCAGTCCTGACAGAAGATAGTGTACAGATCCAAACTTATGTGTCTCAATTGCAGCATCTGGGATCTCTTTGTATATATGTGCCATAGTGTTGTGATCCATCTTCTTCTTGGCATATACATCCAAGTCATCTTCCTTCTCCTTAGGTGCATTGATCAGATTTGCCCATTCCTCAATAGTTGATTGGTACCTTGTACCTTCAGACATCCATACTATCCTGCCATCTGGATAAAAGTGTGCTGTGGAGTAGAATTGCATTATGAGCTCATCATTCCACTTTGTGAGCTTCTGCCCAACAAAGTCTGCAACTCCACAAGCACTGAAACTGTCATACACTCCAAGATAGTGTTCCTCATTTTCCTTCATGTAGGTCCAGTCCACCCACCTCATGTCACAAACTATAGGCTTCTTGTCCAACAATACTGTCTCATAGAAATCCTGTTGTTCCTTAGTATGGAACCTGTAGTCAACAACAGTCCTTCTCCTGATAGCATAGGGATCAGACAACCTCCACTGTCTGAGTCCTTTATCCTTCCTCGTCTTCATGTTCTCAGCCACAGGATGAGCATCATTGTGGTCTGGAATCTTTGGATTCAACTTTCTCATAACATGCTCTTCATCTTCTTCTTCTTCAGCATCAGTTTCAGGCACTGGGGCCTTGTTCTTCTCAGCAGCAGATATGTTCCTGGTATTCCTCTATGGTGCAGTCTTTGGTTTGGAGGCAGCTTTGGGTGCTTCTTTGGGCTTTGAAGATGCAGCCCCTGACCTGATAGCATCACCCATAAGCTTCTGAGCCTTGGGTGCTGGTGCAACAACCTCTTCTTCCTCTTCCTCTTGCATCATGGAAGGCTTTCCAACAACTCTAGCCATGGTCTTCTTGACCCTTTCCTACCTTTTCTTCCCTTCTGCAGCAGCCTCTTTGGGTTTAGATTCCAAAGGTACTTGAGTAGAGGCTCTGGCTTTAGACATGGGAGTTCTCTTTGCAGGCACTTTGATCTTCATACCAGGCTTAATGGATGCAGCTGTGCCATACTCCTTTTTGAGCACTTTCTTCTTGGAAGTGGCCTCATCCTCAACTGCCACATAGTCTTCATCCTCAGATTCTGAGGTTTTCTTCTTTCTGGATCTGGTGGCAGCTTTAGGTAAGTTGCTTGGGGTGCTCCTGCTGCCCTCATCAGAGGTACTAGAGGGACTAGTGCCCTCACTCATCTGAACCTGCTCCTCTTGTCTGTTCTGGCTGTCATTTTGATCAGACATGTTGCAAACACTGACTGTTGACCCTGTGAATAGATGTAGATGAGATAGAGTGGATGAGCATCACAAAATACAGAGGTTTTTGCAAAAGAATGAGTCAAAACTTAGTTTTAGTTTTCCACAGAAAGCATTTCGGATCAACCGATTTGCAAACTCGGTGATACCGAAGTAGCTTTTGGAACCTAAACTAGTGAACTCGGTCAGACCGAGTCACAGTTCGGTGGCACCAAGACTGCTAGGTTTCACAAAGTCCTAAACTCAGTCACACCGATTTGCAATTCTCGATCAGACCGAGAATCACTTGTGCAATGGCCTTAGATGAATCGGTGGAACCGAGTTCTGCAACTTGGTGGGTCCGAGATGGTTTCAGCGGAAACCTAACCCTAAATTTTCAATTCACTACTAAACTATGGATTGTTTTGACTGGATAGAATCGTTTCAAACGTGGCAAGAATCATGATGAACACAATGTGCTAGGAATCAGATGGGGATAGCACTGTGATCGAGTCCATACCCTAGCTTGGCGATGAACTCGCTACGGCGGCAACGGCGAGGGTGAATTCCGTTGACGGCGGCGGAGACCAGCGAGTAGAGGCGGCTAGCGACGAGGAGGACGATCCGGAGACCCTGGAGGCAGAGCGAGCTATGCGCGGGCGAAGGGGTTTGGAGAAAGTTTCCAAATTTTTGCCCATGAGTATATATAGCCCGACCCTGTCGGTGTGACCGAGTGGAACAACTCGGTGGCACCGAGATGCATAATCAGATATCTGATTCTGAACTCGGTGTGACCGAAAAGTTCAAATCGGTTGCACCGAGATTGAAAACCTAGATCGACTTAGTGATCTCGGTATGACCGAAATGGAGGAATCGGTCAGACCGAAACACACAAAGAAGTTTTGGAAGTTTTAAGTCTATGACGAATCGGGGACTCCGAGTGCTCCTCACACAGAGTGGTTCTAATCTGACTTGATCAAATTTTGTGATGTAGCATGAATAGAGTTTGAGACGAGAAAAGCATAGATAGCTAGAGAAGGTTCTTAGGCATTCTTGTCCATCCACTTGGCAAAAAAAATGAAACCAATCAATCAAAACAACAAGTGGATGTCCTCGAATGAGTAAAATATGCAACCAACATGCTCACACAATAAAATGGCAAATGAAATATGTGGCAAAGCATGCACAACCAATTCTAGCATCTATCAAGCAATTGGTGATGACTAGGTCATCTATATATGAGTATATTGACTTAGGAGTCAAATGAGAATATTTGATCATAGGTCTTACTCATCTTTAAGCTCAAGTGGGGTTACCACTTTTACATAATGCATTGATGTGTTCACACCATTAGAGTTGCTTTGACTCACTTCTTAGAGTTAAGCTCCCCCTAGATGTGAGATCCCCCCTTAGAGGGATAAACTAACCTTGGGTTTTGCCGATGATGACTTCATGTAGGTGTTGAAGATGTGGATGCTCAATGTTGATGTAGATCATTTGGAGCAATCCCTTGGAGTGAGCTGCACTTTCAATACCTACACGGGTTAGTCCCACAAGGAACAAACAAGGATATCCATAGACATAGAGTGATGCTCACACAAGATAATGTCTATGAAAGCATTAGGTTACCTTGTCGCTTGTCTTACCAACAAGAGGGTTTGTGACTCCTTGAACTAGTGCAAGATGTGGAAGTTGATTGCACTTGTTGTTGCCAAAATGATATGAGTAAAATATGTTGGCGGAGTCACCCTCAAGAACTCTCTAGTTCTTCTTCTTCGGGATCCACATCATCTTGATGGGAATCCTTGGAGTTGTAGTCGTACTTGATGAAGTAGAACTTGATGTAGTCTTGGGAACCCACTTGGCCAAGGCCTTAGGAGCTTCTTCAAATGCATCAATCTCCTCCTGAAGCTTGTCCTTGCCTTTTTCTTGTGGTCTTGTGGTGAAATATCATCTTGAGCTTGTGTCCCTTTGAAGGAAGTAGGGTGATACTTCTCTTGTTGAGGAACAAACTTCGTCTTTGGGTATTGATCTTCTTCCCACTCAACTCCATTGGCGTTGAACTTTCTTTCAAAACCAACACCTTGGTTCTTCCGGTGCCTTCCTTGCTTGCATACAATTTCCTCAAGTTGCTTACTCCCGGCAAGGCTCTTGTAAAGACCTTTCTCTATAATTCCCTTCAATAAGCTATTTTCTTGCTCAAGTGTAACTTGGCTAAGAGAATCATTAGTGGAATCAAGAGAACTACTAGAAGCAACAACATTTGATTTAGCATGATTATTGTTACTACTAGAGGAAGAATCCTTCTTGTTCTTGTTAGTGGACTTGACTTGAGGCATGTAAGTAAATAAGAGTAAACGCTTGGCAATGTAAGAAGAACTTTTCTGACAGAGATCATCATTGATTGCCTTTAAGAACTCATGCTCTTGCTCAAGATTGAGCTTTTCAAAGCGTAACTTCTCATGAGTCCTTAAAAGTTCTCGATGATCTTCTAAGATAGTTTCATGAGCTAACTTAAGAGTGTTTAGTTCTTTAGTTAGAAGCTCAATCTTCTACTTATCATTGTCATTCATTTTATCTTGATTAGCATGATTAATTGACATTTCATCATAGCATTCATCACTAGAGTTGTCAACAAGTAAATCATCATCACCTAGCAAGTCATCTTCATCACTATTGAAATCAACATACTCGGGGTGTGTTACCTTTGGGCCTTTAGCCATGAAGCATCTTCCAAGTCCTTCATTTGGTGAATCAAATATGTCGTAGGAGTTGGTTAACACAAGTGCTAAACCGGCAACACCTTCATCTTGAGTATATTCGGAGTCGGAGTGATAGCTTCGCTCGGAGTGATTGTCGGAGTCGGAGCCGGATACCCATTCACCAACATGAGCTTGATGTCTTCGTTTTGTGTATCTCCTTGATGACTTGTCCTTCCTTTCCAAATCCTTGCTTCTCCGAGATGTTCTTCGTTCATAACGATCATCTGTACTCCTCCTTTCTCTTTTGGTGATTCTTCTCTTCTACTTCTCCTCTTGTGTGATTCTTCTCTTCTTTTGTAGGGTGTCGTACACTCATTTGAATAGTGTCCGGGTCTCCCACAATTGTAGCAATTGCGCTCTCGACTAGAAGATCTTTTGTCATTGTAGGACCTTGACTTGGAGCTTCTTTCTTTGCTTCTATCTTGTAGAATTTGTTGAAGTTCTTCACCATTAAGCTCAATTCTTCATTGAAGGTTTGTTTCTCACTTGATGATGAAGGGGCTTCACATGAGGCTTTGTAAGCACCACTTCACTTGTTGTGAAGTTCCTCCTTATCCTTGAGTGACATCTCATGAGCAACAATTCTTCCAATGACTTCTGTTGGCTTGAGATCTTTGTAATTGGGCATCATTTGGATCAATGTGCACACGGTATCATATTTTCCGTCCAAAGCTCTTAGGATCTTCTTGATGATGAACTTGTCGGTCATCTCTTCACTTCCTAAGCCCACAATCTCATTTGTGATAAGAGCAAGCCTAGAGTACATTTCAGCGACACCTTCACCATCCTTCATTTTGAACTTGTCAAGTTGACTTTGGAGCACATCCAACTTGGATTCCTTGACGGAGTCGGTACCTTCATGCATATCAATCAAAGTGTCCCAAATTTCCTTTGCATTCACAAGACGACTGATTTTGTTGAATTCACCGGGGCACAATCCATTGAAGAGGATGTCACAAGCTTGAGCGTTGTATTGCAGCATCTTCAACTCTTCCGCACTAGCTTCACGGTTTGGTTCTCTCCCATCAAAGAATTCACCTTGCAAGCCAATACACACAATAGCCCAAACGGCGGGGCTATGTCCAAGAATATGCATTTTCATCTTATGCTTCCAACTAGCAAAATTAGTACCATCAAAGTAAGGACCTCTACGGTGATAATTTCCCTCGCTAGACGCCATACTCTCCTAGGTTGTGAAACCAAGGCTATGACCACCAAAAGCTATGGAAATCAAAGCAAATGGAGACCAGAGCTCTGCTACCACTTGTAGGATCGAAAGTATGTCTAGAGGGGGGGGGGAGATTAGACTACTTGACCAAATAAAAACTTGTCCTTTTCCCAATTTTAGTCTTTGGCAGTTTTTAGCTATTTTAGCACAAGTCAAGCAATCTTAACATAATTCAAGCAAGCATGCAAAGAGTATATGAGCAGCGGAAAGTAAAGCATGTAACTTGCAAGAATGTAAAGGGAAGGGTTTGGAGAATTCAAACACAATTTGGAGACACGGCGATTTTTTAGCCGTGGTTCCGATAGGTGGTGCTATCGTACATCCACGTTGATGGAGAATTCAACCCACGAACGGTAATGGTTGCGCGAGTCCACGGAGGGCTCCACCCATGAAGGGTCCACGAAGAAGCAACCTTGTCTATCCCACCATGGCCGTCGCCCACGAAGGACTTGCCTCACTAGCGGTAGATCTTCACGAAGTAGGCGATCTCCTTTCCCTTACAAACTCCTTGGTTCAACTCCACAATCTTGTCGGAGGCTCACAAGTGACACCTAGCCAATCTAGGAGACACCACTCTCCAAGAAGTAACAAATGGTGTGTTGATGATGAACTCCTTGCTCTTGTGCTTCAAATGATAGTCTCCCCAACACTCAACTCTCTCTCGCAGGATTTGGATTTGGTGGAAAGATGATTTGAGTGGAAAGCAACTTGGGGAAGGCTAGAGATCAAGATTCATATGGTAGGAATGGAATATCTTGGCCTCAACACATGAGTAGGTGGTTCCTTCTCAGAAACAGCAAGTTGGAAGTGTAAGTTTGTTCTGATGGCTCTCTCCACGGATGAAGAGGAGGTGGAGGGGTATATATAACCTCCACACAAAATCTAACTGTTACACACAACTTTAGAAACTCGGTGGGACCGAATTGGTAAACTCAGTCAGACCGATTTAGCAAATCTAGTGACCGTTAGGATTTTCGGTGGGACCGACATGCAACTCGGTAGGACCGATATGGTTAGGGTTAGGGCATAATGTAATCTCGGTAAGACCAATTACACAAACTCGGTGAGACCGATTTTGGTAATAAGCTAACGAGAGAGTTGGTCAGGTAAACTTGGTGGGACCGGTTCGCTCATTTCGGTGGGACCGAAATGTTACGAAAAGGAAACAGGGAGTTTACATTGCAATCTCGGTGGGACCGATCGCTCATCTCGGTGGTACCGAAACGTTACGAAGGGAAACGGAGAGATTACAACCCCATCTCGGTGAGACCGAGATCCCTATCGGTGAGACCGATTTGCCTAGGGTTTGTGGCAGTGGCTATGACATGTAAACTCGGTGGCGCCAGGTAGAAAGAATCGGTGGGGCCGAGTTTGACTTTTTGTTTAGGTCATATGTGGATATGAGGGTTTTGGAGCATATCACTAAGCACTGTGGAGCAAGAAACTCATTAAGCAACACCTCATCCCTCCTTGATAGTATTGGCTTTTCCTATACACTCAATGTGATCTTGGTTCACTAAAATATAAAATATAGAGTCTTGAGCTTGAGCCAATGCTTTTATCCTTAGCATTTTGAGGGGTCCACTTTTCTCATCCATGCCATGCCATTCATTGAGCTTTTCCTGAAATATTCATCTTGGAATGATGTTAGCTCAATGAGCTATATGTTGTTAGGAATTATCAAATCCACCTAGGGACAGTTGCACTTTCAGGTGGTTAAGAAGAAGAACTAATTGAAGGAAATATTCCCTAGAGGCAATAATAAAGTTATTATTTATTTCCTTATTTCATGATAAATGTTTATTATTCATGTTGGAATTGTATTAACTGGAAACATAATACATGTGTGAATACATAGACAAACATAGTGTCACTAGTATGTCTCTACTTGACTAGCTCGTTGATCAAAGATGGTTATGTTTCCTAGCCATAGACATGAGTGGTCATTTGATTAACAGGATCACATGATTAGGAGAATAATGTGATTGACTTGACCCATTCCGTTAGCTTAGCACTTCATCATTTAGTATGTTGCTATTGCTTTCTTCATGACTCATACATGTTCCTATGACTATGAGATTATGCAACTCCCGTTTACCGGAGGAACACTTTGTGTGCTACCAAACGTCAAAACGTAACTGGGTGATTATAAAGGAGCTCTACAGGTGTCTCCAAAGGTACATGTTGAGTTGGCGTATCTCAAGATTAGGATTTGTCACTCCGATTGTCGGAGAGGTATCTCTGGGCCCTCTCGGTAATGCACATCACTGTAAGCCTTGCAAGCAATGTAGCTAATGAGTTAGTTACAGAATGATGCATTACATAACGAGTAAAGAGACTTGCCGGTAACGAAATTGAACTAGGTATTGAGATACTGACGATCGAATCTCGGGCAAGTAACATACCGATGACAAAGGGAACAACGTATGTTGTTATGCGGTTTGACCGGTAAAGATCTTCGTAGAATATGTAGGAGCCAATATGAGAATCCAGATTTCGCTATTGGTTATTGACCGGAGACGTGTCTCGGTCATGTTTACATAGTTCTCGAACCTGTAGGGTTCGCACGCTTAAAGTAAGATGACAGTTATATTATGAGTTTATGTGTTATGATGTACCGAAGATAGTTCGGAGTCCGGGATGTGATCACGGACATGACGAGGAGTCTCGAAATGGTCGAGACATGAAGATTGATATATTGGACGACTATATTCGGACACCGGAATGGTTCCGAGGGTTATCGGATATATACCGGAGTACCGGGGGGTTACCGGAACCCCTCGGGGGGTTAATGGGCCTCATGGGCACAAAGTGGAGAATAGGAGGGGCGGAAAGGGCAGGCCGCACTCCCCCTCCCCCTCTAGTCCAAATAGGACCAGGAGGGGGGCGGCTTCGGTGTCAAAACCGGCGGATCTCGGGTAAGGGTCCCGATTTTTGCGTCTTAGGCTAATGGTAACAGGAGGTAAGGGACACAATGTTTACCCAGGTTCGGGCCCTCTCGATGGAGGTAAAACCCTACTTCCTGCTTGATTGATATTGATGATATGAGTAGTACAAGAGTTGATCTACCACGAGATCGTAGTGGCTAAACCCTAGAAGCTAGCCTATGATGATTATGATCGTGCCTCTAAGGGCCAAACTCTCCAGTTTATATAGACACCGGAGAGGGCTAGGGTTTACATGGAGTTGGTTACAAGGAAGGAAATATAATATCCAGATCGCCATGCTTGTCTTCCACGCAAAGGAGAGTCCCCTCCGGACACGGGACGGAGTCTTGAGTCTTGTATCTTCATGCTCCAACAGTCCGGACAAAGTATACAGTCCGGCTGTCCGGATACCCCCTAATCCAGGACTCCCTCAGTAGCCCCTGAACCAGGCTTCAATGACGATGAGTCCGGCGTGCAGTTTTGTCTTCGGCATTGCAAGGCGGGTTCCATCTCCGATTACTCCAAAGTACTTATCGAACACTTAGACCGTGTCCGGATCTGCAAGATGATCTTCACATACCACTGTAGAGAGGATGATATTTAACAAAATATAACCTGCTGACAACTTTAGACAAGGTGACATGACACTACGGTCGGGCCATTATTCGAACTGTTTTTCCATAACCAGTCGTAGCGCACATTGCGAGGCGGTTTCCTTGGCACGTCTTGTCACAGTGGAGATCATGTCCCCTTATTACGGGATTTCCATCAATACGAGTGTGGGTAACCCAACCGCGCAATCAATCGTGGCGTTTGGGAAATAAGCAGTTCTCAACGGGAAAGTGGGGAGGCGCATCGTCCGTCACCTCTACAAAGGGATAAGGATTCCCCATTTTCACCCACGCCTTCTTCCTTCTCTGCTTATCCATTCCCACACCCTCGAGCTCCAGCGCCCTGGTTCATGCCTTCTCCGCACAGCCAAACATGTCAGGAGTAGGAGGCAAGTGGGTGGCCTCCACCGTGAAGGAGGAGCATATCACGAAGCTCCGGGCGGCCGGGTACTTGGCCGCAGACATTGCGCACTGGCTGCCAAACAAGGGGCAGGTCACTCCAACTCCGGAACCCCATGAAAGGGTCGTATTTCTTGCCCACTTTATGCGTGGACTGAGATTTCCACTTCATCCTTTCGTCCGCGGGCTCATGTTCTACTACGGGCTAGATTTCCACGATCTAGCCCCAAATTTCGTCCTCAACATCTCGGCGTTTATCGTCGTGTGTGAGGCCTTCCTCTGCATCAGGCCTCACTTCAGCCTATGGCTGCGAATCTTCTGCGTGAAGCCGAAGATCGTGAGCGGCCAGCAAGCGGAGTGCGGAGGCGCCATGGTGGGCAAGATGCCCCATGTCACCTGGCTTGGCGGCTCCTTCGCCGAGACCATGAAAGGGTGGCAATCGGGGTGGTTCTACATCACCGAGCCGCGCGACGCCAACTGGGCGGAGGCCCCCAAATTCCGATCCGGAGCCCCCATGCGACTCACCTCCTAGGAAAAGAAGGGTCTGGCCTGGGGCGAACCTGCAGAGCTGACCAGACTCCAGAATTGCATCAAGAATATGAAGGACAAGAAAATCAAGCTTGTCAATGTGGTCCAGGTCATGCTTGTCCGCCGGATTCTTCCATGCCAAAGACGGGCTTTTAATCTGTGGGAGTTCGTCCCAGCCGAACACCAGACGCTTCAAAAGCTCTACGGCATGACGCACAAAGGCGCCTGGAAGGCACTGTTCAAGGCCTCCGAAGTACCTCCTCCTATATCCAAGGATCGCCGACTCCACGCCCCCCCGTCAGGTGAGTTTTTTGACTTCCACCGGATCAGTTCTTCCTAATGTATTCATGGGGGAATCTTAAGTCATTGTGTGCATTTGATCAGGAGTATGTGGAGACGGTGGAGCAGATTGACTGTCCGGCTCCACTGCTAGAAGGCCCGACGGATGCTCTCCTAATGGAGATGCTAGTCCCGGCGCCTTACAAGGCGTCGGAGAAGAAGGCCGAAAAGAAGGCCCCGGGGACCAGGGAAGGTCTCCGGCGTAAAATTGTACCGGAAGCCTCGTCCGAAGACGACGAGGCACACTCCTCTCCTGAAGGGGAGGAAGAAGAGGAAGAGGAAGCCCCATCCGGGGAGGATGGGGGGCCTGAGAAGGCGGGCCAGGGGACCGAGAAGGGTCCCCGGCGCAAGGCCGTTATACCCTTGTCGTCCGAAGACGACGAGGCAGATTCCTCCTACAGAGGTGGGGGAAAACACGAAGAAACTCTACCTCCCCATACCGGGGAGGAGAAGAAGAGGAAAGCCGCCCCGGAGGGGGAGGCTAGGACGCCCAAGAAGGGAAAGGCGTCCCTTCCGGATTACTCCGCCACTGCCGCCCATAGCGAGGAGGAGTGGCTGCCCAGGGGGAAGCCCCTAGTAAGATCGTAAGTAACCGCGCTCTTTTATATTTTAGTGCGACTTTGCTTCTTAGTATTGTTATAACGCCAAACATATATGCAGTCCGGTCAGGGTCCATCCCGAGGTATCGTCTTCGGATGGCTCCTTGAGTGATTCAGCGATGAACTCGCTCCCGACGGCCACTACTCCTCAGCCTGCGGATGACATGGAGGTGTTGTCCCAAAGGCTCCTAGAGCAGGGGGAGGTGACTCTGGAGACGCCCCAAGGCGGAATTCCAGATGCCGGACACGCAGGGTACAAGATCCCTGCGGATCGTGCCGATGAGAGCCGCAGCAAGCTGGGCTCTCAGGCAGATACTGTGTCGGAACCTTCGATGGTTCCGGATGCGGGCAGGCGGCCCCTTGCTAGGGAGGGCGAGCCGTCCGTGCTGATGACTTCCGTTACGCCAGAGGCGCCGGATAGTCTGCTGGAAGCGAGCACCGTACTCTTATGAGTGCAGTGATTCAGAAGGTTCTGTCTGCCAAGAGCGGACTAACCGAAGCTCGCACGACCTCTGCTGTGCTTTGAGGTAAGTAATAAAATGTGTGAAATTACCACCCGATAGGTAGTAGCCTCGATACTGCTTGGTGTTCTGGAAAGAAAAGCCAAACAAAGGGTCAATTATAATCCGCAGGAGTCTAATAGTAAGTGTGTATGTGAATAAGCAGCTGTCTTTGCTTGTCGCCGTCGTCCAAGATGTACCGAGGTCGCGGACTCAAACGGGACTGAGCAGCGTAGGGAGAGCTCACCTCACGAAGAGGCAGCTCGAGGAGAACAAAGGTTTGTAATTCCCCGTTCTCATGTAATAAAGGATATACAAAATTGGTTATTCTAACGACAAAGCGTCGTGACTTGGTAATAGGGGACACCACCGAAGTGGCGTCTTTGAAGAAAGCACTGTCCGAGGCCAAAGACAAGGCAGCCTTGGAGTGCAAGGAGCGTGAAAAGCAAGATGCCAGAGTGGGTGAGGTACAGCAAGAGCTCCAGGAGCTCGGCAAGAAGTTCGAGTCCTTGGAGCATGATATTAAGATGAAAGAGACTGAGCTTGCGAAGGCCCTTGCGGGTGTGAAAGACGCCAAGGCCGAAGCTGAAAAGGCACAGCAGGAAATCTAGGCAGCCAAGAAGATAGCGGCGGGTAAGACATTCTTTATGCAAAGCAAGCATGTGGAGGAGGCGTTTCTTTTACTTACCCGTATTCGGAGCTCTCTAGGGGCATTCGCAGATCTGCCACGCAGTGTATCAGATGCCGCGGAGTTCTACCGTGCCGAGGAGGGGAGCTCAACAGAGAAGCTGTTCTTGTCCCAGTATGCTGGGGCCAAACACCAATGCCTCTGAGTGACCAACTGAAGCAGTTGGTTGAACTCCACAGGGCGGCCGAAGTGGCTATGAAAGATTTCATAGTCCGGATGTGGCCTGGTGAGCCCCTGCCCACTAGCTACTTCGGCCTGATCAAGCGGATGGTGAATGCCTGTCTGCGGCTTGAAGTGATCAAGCAATCCGTTTGCATTGAGGGTGCCCATCGGGCCTTTGCCCGTGTGAAGGTGCATTGGGGCAAGCTGGATGCGGAGAAGCTGGTGAAGGACGGGCCGCCGGAGGGCAAGGTGCGTCGCTGTCCCGAGAAATATTATGATGGCGTTATGAAGGGCGCTCATCTCGTGGCCGATGAATGTACCAAGGACACGATCCTTGAGTAAATGTACTTCGATTGTTGTTGTAATATAAAGACGAAGTTACTTGCACTATGTAGCGCTTTTTGATTTAAAATATTACCTTCTCTGCGGCTGTTTATAGAATTCTGAAAGTAGGCCAGTTGTCGGCTTCCACCCCCACGTAACTAGTACCGGGGTGTTCCTGGAAAGTCCCGGACACTCTTTATCCAAATTTTTGGTCCCTTAAGGAGGTATCCGGCGCAGCGAACAAGGCAATCGGACTATGCGGCTTTATAACTCTCACTTAACCATAGAAGTCTATAATTTTAAATTTTGGCGAAGCCCCTAGAATTCGGAAAGCCGAATTGGGACGCTATATAAGCCTAAATCGGACGAAGCCGATTCCTCGCCTAAAGTGGAAAAAATCTTTAAGGATTTTAAGACCTCTCGAATAGCGACCGGCTCTCGCCGCATCATGTCGGCCGCCGCTTTCATCGAGGTGCTCGTCCGGAAGAACCGGGACACAATCGCAGTAGTTCTCCCTGCGCTACCTTAGCCGATATAACGGAACGTAAGGCACCAAAACAAGGGAGCCGGGCAAACCCAACTATTGACCCAAGACGTGATTCGCAGCTGATGCATGTAGTGCTATAAGTTTGGGGTGCCGCACTGTTGAAATTGTTCGGACTTGTTTTGTCGTATTATGAGGCGCCATAAGAAGCCCCTGGCAAACTGATCGTACCAAAGTGTACGGATGCTATATTAAATAAACATTTGTAAGAAAAAGATGCTCAAATAGGAATAATAAGCTGACGCTATATATTATCTCCCATTGGTGAATAATACGTTTAAGCGTATGTTTACAATGGGTGCATTTAAGCAGAAGTAAATAGGACTATTTAACATGTCCTATCCACGGGCAGGCTGCATGTAGGTTTATAAAACAGGTATAACGATCGTGAACAGATTCCACCTAGGTATTTCCCTTTGTGCGCAAAGCCTGTTGCCTCCTTGGTTTTCTCTTCTGTGTAAGTCCGACAATCTGGCTCTTCTAAAGAAGCTGTCCTTAAGGCAGTGTCCTGAAAGATAAAAAAGGGGGGGTTATGAAGGTATGTTGCGGTGATACCGCACTGTTGACTGAGTCACTGCTACGCCTCCGCCTATGCCCATGGTATTTTGAGTGCATAATTGTGTATGTGTGGCACGAATGCTGCTTTGATGAGGCTTGAGCAAAGGCCGGACAGCTAGTCGCGCTCTTGGCGTGCCTGGTGATCCTGTTGCGGGGCGCTCCGAACTCGCTTGACGGTGCTCGAGGTTGTCGTCGCCGGATTGGTGGTTTGTCAGAAGGGGTCGCATTGTACTTCCGCCGCGAGGGCTGCCGTATGCTCTTCTGTACGAAGAGAGCAGTCCATGTTTCCGTTTACTGTTATGACCCCGCGCGGTCCTGGTATTTTGAGCTTGAGGTATGCATAGTGTGGTACCACATTGAATCTAGCAAATGCGGTTCGTCCAAGCAGTGCATGGTAACCACTATGGAAAGGGACGATATCGAAGATTAACTCTTCGCTTCGGAAGTTATCCGCAGATCCGAAGACCACTTCCAATGTTATATAGCCCGTGCAACGGGCCTCTACTCAAGGAATTACACCTTTAAAGGTGGTTTTGGTGGGCTTGATCCTTGAAGGGTCGATGCCCATTTTGCGCACTGTGTCCTGATAAAGCAGGTTCAGGCTACTGCCGCCGTCCATAAGGACTCGCTTGAGGTGGAATCCGTCGATGATTAGGTCTAGGACCAGTGCGGCTGAGCCGCCGTAACGGATGCTAGTAGGGTGATCCGTACGATCAAAGGTGATCGGACAAGCTGACCATGGGTTGAATTTGGGGGCGACTGCCTCCATCGCATAGACGTCTCGTAGTGCTCGCTTCCGTTCCCGCTTGGGAATGTGGGTGGCATAGAACATGTTGACTGTTTTCACCTGGGGAGGAAATTTCTTCTGTCCCCCCGTGTTCGGACACCTGGGCTCCTTGTCATCATCACTCTGCAACCCCTTGTCCTTGTTTTCGGTGTTTATTTTACCAGCCTGTTTGAACACTCAGCAGTCTCTATTAGTGTGGTTTGCTGGTTTGTCCGGGGTGCCATGAATTTGGCACGAGCGTTCCAGTATGCGGTCCAGACTGGACGTTCCCTGATTGTTTCTTTTGAATGGCTTTTTCCGCTGACCGGATTTGGATCCGCTGAATCCAGCATTGACTGTCGTGTCTTCAGCATTGTCGCCGTTGTTCCGTCGCTTATGTCTGTTGCGCCGTGGCTTGCCGTTATTGTCACGGGCTTCCGAGGTGCCGGAATGTGGCGTGGTGCTACTACGAGCCAACCAGCTGTCCTCGCCCATGCAAAAGCGGGTCATTAGTGTCGCGAGTGCTGCCATGGACTTGGGCTTTTCCTGGCCGAGGTGTCGGGTGAGCCACTCGTCACGGATATTATGCTTAAAGGCCGCCAGGGCTTCGGCGTCCGGACAATCAACTATTTGGTTCTTTTTAGTTAGGAACCGAGTCCAGAATTTCCTGGCTGACTCTCCGGGCTGTTGAGTAATGTGG
This sequence comes from Aegilops speltoides, assembly GCA_021437245.1. Taxonomy (NCBI): domain Eukaryota; kingdom Viridiplantae; phylum Streptophyta; class Magnoliopsida; order Poales; family Poaceae; genus Aegilops; species Aegilops speltoides. Next base: position 332,043,455 of record CM038142.1, on the reverse strand, counting down.
CTCAAGTCATCGGCGTCCGGTGGTCGCACGTATGTGCCCTGGAAGTTGTCGAGGAATGCGTCTTCCAGGTTTTCCCAACTTCCAATGGAATTTGTCGGCAGACTGTTTAGCCAATGTCGGGCAGGTCCTTTGAGCTTAAGGGGAAGATACTTGATGGCGTGTAGATCGTCTCCACGGGCCATGTGAATGTGGAGAAGAAAATCTTCGATCCATACTGCGGGGTCTGTTGTGCCGTCGTATGATTCGATGTTCACGGGTTTGAACCCTTCTGGGAATTCATGATCCATCACTTCGTCAGTGAAGCAGAGGGGGTGTGCGGCGCCTCTATGCCGGGCTATGTGGCTACGCAGTTCGAATGGGTCTGGGTGGCTGTATTCGGCCCAGCCGGACTTGTTGATAGTATATCCGGCATGACGGTCATCGTCGCGTGTTGGGGCGCGCCCCTGTGATCCGTAGATTGATCTTGGCTGTCCTGCTTTGTTTTCCAGTATATCTTGCAGGTCTTGCCTATTGCCCCGAGCCGTAGTGTATTGGCGTGGGGGCGCGGGCTGGTATTCAGGCTAATATGTCGTTTTATCCCGGCCACGAGGTGGCCAGTCAGCCGTGTGGCGCTTGAGTCTGTATTCCTCAGCTGCCAGGACTTCAGTCCATCTGTCTGTGAGCAGGTCTTGGTCAGCTCGGAGCTGCTGCTACTTCTTGTTCAGGCTCCTAGCGGTGGCCATAAGCCGGCGCTTGAAGCGCTCCTGCTCCACGGGGTCCTCAGGTACGCCGAACTCATCATCATCGAGGCTAATCTCGTCTTCGGAGGGGGGAATGTCATTGCCCTCCTCCGGATATCCGTCCGTCGCGTGTTCGTCTGGGCTGACCTGCCCGTCTTCTTGCTCGGCCTGCTCGAAGGCGGGCTGATCAGGGTTGTACTCATCTTCGGCAGCATCCAGATTGTTTTCGTCTCCTGTGCCGGTATTACTATGGCGGGGCTTGGAGTGGCACCGACGATGCCCATGCTTTGCTTTCTTCCCTGAGGGGTTATCCTCCATTGCCTCATCGCCATTGGTTTCTTTCGGAGCGTCCACCATATATATATATATATATATATATATATATATATATATATATATATATATATATATATATATATATATATATATATATATATATATCAAATGAGGAGGTGGCTGTCCACCGCCCCGTGAGCGGTGGCTCCTGTTCTTCTCCTGCATCGCCGTCCATACCGTCGATGTCTTTGGAGTCGAAGTCAAGCACGTCGGTTAAGTCATCGACCGTGGCAATGAAGTGGGAGGTGGGTGGGCAACAAATTCCTTCGTCGCCCGCTTCCCACTCGAGCCGGACATAGTTCGGCCAAGAGACTCCTGACAAGGAGATAGGCTTCAACGAGTTCAGCACATCGCCAAAGGGCGAGTTCTGGAAAATATCCGCTGCGGTGAACTCCATTACAGGAGCCCAACCAGGTTCGGCGGGCTCAGGAGCGCGCGGACTGGAACCCACAGCCGGATACGAGTCCGAGGGTTCGGTGTCACAGGCTTCTTTGGGGGCGATGCCTGTGTTCGGCTCTACCGCCAACGAGTGCGCGGCCTGCGGGGCGGGGTCCATCCACCCGTCCTTAGGCAATGCGGTCTGCTCCGGATTTAGGTCCGGGGCTACCGCAGGGGTGACATCTCGAGCATTGTCCGACAGCAGGTCTAGGCCATGCTCATCGTGACTGTCCGGCGCTCCTAGCACAGGCCCGAATCCTTTGAAGATCAAGTCTCCGCGGATATCATCCATGTAGTTCAAGCCAACTCGGCCGTGGCCAGGGGCGAGCTCCGATCCGTTGGCGGCTTGACAGCGGCCGGTTGATCAGCAGCGGCCGCCGAACACGAAGATCTGTCCGGGGAGAAAAGTCTCACCCTGGACTGTGTCGTTGACGATTGAAGGAGCCAAAAAGCCTTGCAGCGACGACACAGAGGAACTCTCAATGAAAGCACCAATGCCGGTGTCAAAACCGGCGGATCTTGGGTAGGGGGTCCCGATCTGTGCATCTTAGGCTAATGGTAACAGGAGGTAAGGGACACAATGTTTACCCAAGTTCGGGCCCTCTCGATAGAGGTAAAACCCTACTTCCTGCTTGATTGATATTGATGATATGAGTAGTACAAGAGTTGATCTACCACAAGATCATAGTGGCTAAACCCTAGAAGCTAGCCTATGATGATTATGACCGTGCCTCTAAGGGCCAAACTCTCCGGTTTATATAGACACCAGAGAGGGCTAGGGTTTACGTGGAGTCGGTTACAAGGAAGGAAATATAATATCCGGATCGCCATGCTTGTCTTCCACGCAAAGGAGAGTCCCCTCCGAACACGGGACGAAATCTTGAGTCTTTTATCTTCACGCTCCAACAGTCCGGACAAAGTATACAATCCGGCTGTCCGGATACCCCCTAATCTAGGACTCCCTAAGCGGCGCCCCCCCTTTCCTTGCTCCCCTCTCTCCCTTGCTTCCCCCTCTCCTACTTGGACAAGGAAAGGAGGGAGTCCTACTCCAGGTGGGAGTAGGACTCCTCCTGGCGTGTCCCCTCCTGGCCGGCCGCCCCCTCCCCCTTGCTCCTTTATATAAGGGGGCAGGGGGCACCTCTAGACACAACAACAATTGATGCTTGAGATCTATTAACCGTGTGCGGTGCCCCCCTCCACTATATTCCACCTCGATAATATTGTAGCAGTGCTTACGAGAAGCCCTGCGTCGATAGAACATCATCATCATCACCATGCCGTCGTGTTGACGGAACTCTCCCTTGACACCCGGCTGGATCGGAGTTCGAGGGACGTCATCGAGCTGAACGTGTGCAAGAACTTGGAGGTGTCGTGCTTTTGTTGCTTGATCGGTCGGGCCGTGAAGACGTACGACTACATCAACCGCGTTGTGCTAATGCTTCCGCTTTCGGTCTACGAGGGTGTGTGTAGGATTTTTTTTAAATTACTATGTTCCCCAAAAGTGGCATCCGAGCATGGTTTTATGCGTGGATGTTATATGCACGAGTAGAACACAAGTGAGTTGTGGGTGATACAAGTCATACTGCTTACCAGCATGTCATACTTTGGTTCGGCGGTATTGTTAGATGAAGCGGCCCAGACAGATATTACGCGAGACTGGTTCTACCGACGTGCTTTGCACATAGGTGGCTGGCGGGTGTCAGTTTCTCCAACTTTAGTTGAACCGAGTGTGGCTACGCCCGGTCCTTGAGAAGGTTAAAACAACACTAACTTGACGAACTATCGTTGTGGTTTTGATGCGTAGGTAAGAACGGTTCTTGCTCAGCCCGTAGCAGCCACGTAAAACTTGCAACAACAAAGTAGAGGACGTCTAACTTGTTTTTGCAGGACATGTTGTGATGTGATATGGCCAAGACATGATGCTAAATTTATTGTATGAGATGATCATGTTTTGTAACAAAGTTATCGGCAACTGGCAGGAGCCATATGGTTGTCGCTTTATTGTATGCAATGCAATCACCCTGTAATTGCTTTACTTTATCACTAAGCGGTAGCGATAGTCGTCGAAGCAATAGGTGGCGAAACGACAACGATGCTACGATGGAGAACAAGGTGTCGTGCTGGTGACGTTGGTGATTCTGACGGTGCTTCGGAGATGGAGATCACAAGCACAAGATGATGATGGCCATATCATATCACTTATATTGATTGCATGTGATGTTTATCCTTTATGCATCTTATTTTGCTTTGATTGACGGTACCATTATAAGATGATCTCTCACTAAATTTCAAGGTATAAGTGTTCTCCCTGAGTATGCACCGTTGCTAAAGTTCTTCGTGCTGAGGCACCACATGATGATCGGGTGTGATAGGCTCCACGTTCAAAAACAACGGGTGCAAAACAGTTGCACACACGGAATACTCAGGTTAAACTTGACGAGCCTAGCATATACAGATATGGCCTCAGAACTCTGAGACCGAAAGGTCGAGCGTGAATCATATAGTAGATATGATCAACATAGTGATGTTCACCATTGAAAACTACTCCCATCTCACGTGATGATCGGACATGGTTTAGTTGATTTGGATCACGTGATCACTTAGATGATTAGAGGGATGTCTATCTAAGTGGGAGTTCTTAAGTAATATGATAATTGAACTTTAATTTATCATGAACTTAGTCCTGATAGTATTTTGCAAATTATGTTGTAGATCAATAGCTCGCGTTGTTACTTCCTTATGTTTTTATATGTGTTCCTAGAGAAATCTAAATTGAAAATGATAGTATCAATGATGCGGACTGGGTCCGTGATATGAGGTTTATCCTCATTGCTGCACAGAAGAATTATGTCCTTGATGCACCGCTAGGTGATAGACCTATTGCAGGAGCAGATGCAAACGTTATGAACGTTTGGCTAGCTCAATATGATGACTACTTAATAGTTTATTGCACCATGCTTAACGGTTTAGAATCAGGACTTCAAAGACGTTTTGAACGTCATGGACCATATGAGATGTTTCAAGAGTTGAAGTTAATATTTCAAGCAAATACCCGAGTTGAGAGATATGAAGTATCCAACAAGTTCTATAGCTAAAAAAATGGAGGAGAATTGCTCAACTAGTGAGCATGTGCTCAGATTGTCTGGGTACTACAATCACTTGAATCAAGTGGGAGTTAATCTTCCAGATAAAGATAGTGATTGACTGAGTTCTCTAGTCACCGTCACCAAGTTACTAGAACTTTGTGATGAACTATAGTATGCAAGGGATGATGAAAACGATTCCCAAGCTCTTCGTGATGTTGAAATCGACGAAGGTAGAAATCAAGAAAGAGCATCAAGTGTTGATGATTGACAAGACCACTAGTTTCAATAAAAGGGCAAAGGGAAAGAAAGGGAACTTCAAGTAGAATGGCAAGCAAGTTGTCACTCCCGTGAAGAAGCCCAAAGCTGGACCAAAGCCTGAAACTGAGTTCTTCTACTGCAAAGGAAATGGTAACTGGAAGCGGAAATACCCTGAATATTTGGTAAATAAGTAGGATGGCAAAGTGAACAAGGGTATATTTTATATACAGATTATTGATCTGTACCTTACTAGTGTTTATAGTAGCCCCTGAGTATTTGATACTTGTTCGGTTGCTAAAAATTAGTAACTCGAAACAGGAGTTACAGAATAAACAGAGGCTAGTTGAGGATGAAGTGACGATGTGTGTTGGAAGTGGTTCCAAGATTGATATGATCATCATCACACACTCCCTATACTTTCGAGATTAGTGTTGAACCTAAATAAATGTTATTTGGTGTTTGCGTTGAGCATAAATATGATTAGATCATGTTTATTGCAATACGATTATTCATCTGAATACAGAGAATAAATTGTCATTCTGTTTACATGAATAAAACCTTTTATGGTCATACACCCAATGAAAACAGTTTGTTGGATCCCGATCGTAGTGATACACATATTCATAATATTGATGCCAAAATATGCAAAGTTGATAATGATAGTGCAACTTATTTGTGGCACTGCCGTTTGGGTCATATCGGTGTAAAGCGCATGAAGAAACTCCATAAAGATGGATTTTTGGAATCACTTGGTTATGAATCATTTGATGCTTGTGAACCTTGCCTTTTGGGCATGATGACTCTGTTCTCCGGAACAATGGAACGAGCTACTGACTTGTTGGAAATAATACATACCGATGTAAGCGGTCCAATGAGTGTTGATGCTCGTGGCAAGTATCGTTATTTTCTGACCTTCACAAATGATTTGAGCATATATGAGTATATCTACTTAATGAAGCACAAGTCTGAAACATTTGAAAAGTTCAAAGAATTTCAGAAGTGAAGTGGAGAATCGTCATAACAAGAAAATAAAGTTTCTACAATCTGATCGTAGAGGAGAATATTTGAGTTACGAGTTTCACAGCTCACGCCACATGGAACACGACAGCATAATGGTGTGTCCGGACGTCGTAACCGCACTTTATAGGATATGGTGCGATCTATGATGTATCTTACCGATTTACCACTATCATTTTGAGGTTATGCATTAAAGACAGCTGCATTCACTTTAAATAGGACCATCAAAATCGGTTGAGACGGCGTCTTATGAACTCTGGTTTAGCAAGAAACCAAAGTTGTCGTTTCTTAAAGTTTGGGGCTGCGATTCTTATGTGAAAAAAGTTTCAACTTGATAAGCTCAAACCCAGATTGGAGAAGTGCATCTTCATAGAATACTCAAAGAAACTGTTGGGTACACCTTCTATCACAGATCCGAAGGCAAGATATTCGTTGCTAAAAATAGATCCTTTCTAGAGAAGGAGTTTCTCTCGAAAGAAGTGAGTGGGAGGAAATTAGACCTTGATAAGGTAATTGTACCTTCTCCCGAATTGGAAAGTAGTTCATCACAGAAAACAGTTCTAGTGATTCCTACGCCAATCAATGAGGAAGCTAATGATGATGATCATGAAACTTCAGATCGAGTTACTACCAAACTTTGTAGATCTTCCAGAGTACGGTCCGCACCAGTGTGGTACGGTTCTGGAAGTCATGTTACTAGACCATGATAAACCTACAAACTATGAGGAAGCAATGATGAGCGCAGATTCCATGAAATGGCTTGAGGCCATGAAATTTGAGATGGGATCCATGTATGAGAACAAAGTGTGGACTTTGGTGGACTTGCCCGATGATCGGCAAGCCATATAAAATAAATGGATCTTCAAGAGGAAGATGGACACTGATAGTAGTGTTACTATCTACAAAGCTCGACTTGTTGCGAAAGATTTTCGATAAGTTCAAGGGGTTGACTACGATGAGACCTCACCCGTAGCGATGCTTAAGTTTGTCCGAATCATGTTAGCAATTGCCACATTTTATAATTATGAAATTTGGCAAATGGATGTCAAAACTGCGTTCCTGAATGGATTTCTGGAAGAAGAGTTGTATATGATGCAACCAGAAGGTTTTGTCGATCCGAAGGTGCTAACAAAGTGTGCAAGCTCCAAATGATCCATTTATGGACTGGTGCAAGCCTCTCGGAGTTGGAATAAACGCTTTGATAGTGTGATCAAAGATATGGTTTTATCTGCACTTTTGGAGAAGCCTGTATTTACAAGAAAGTGAGTGGGAGCTCTGTAACATTTCTGATATTATATGTGTACGACATATTGTTGATTGGAAATGATATAGAATTTCTGGATAGCATAAAAAGGATACTTGAATAAAAGTTTTTCAATGAAATACCTCGGTGAAGTTGCTTACACATTGAGCATCAAGATCTATAGAGATAGATCAAGACGCTTGATAAGAATTTTTCAATGAGTACATACCTTGATAAGTTTTTGAAGTAATTCAAAATGGAATAGTCAAAGAAGGAGTTCTTGCATTTGTTGCAAGGTATGAAATTGAGTAAGACTCAAAACCCGACCATGGCAGAAAATAGAAAGAGAATGAAAAGTCATTTCCTATGCCTCAGTCATGGGTTCTATAAAGTATGCTATGCTATGTACTAGACCTATTGTATACCTTGCTCTGAGTTTGGCAAGGGAGTACAATTTTGATCTAAGAGTAGATCACTGGACAACGGTCAAGAATATCCTTAGTGAGGACTAAGGAAATATTTCTCGATTATAGAGGTGATAAAAAACTCCGCCTATGTTGTCTCAACATAGCCGGTCCCAAGCCCGGGTAAAGGAGGAGGGTTGTGATAGGCTTGGCGAGCCAACATAAAAACTCAGCCACTCTTATGGAGATGAAACCCAAAAGATTTTCGTTGGGCGTAACCCTCTCAATGACGCTACCACATCGAACCGGGTGTGGTGGGAAATGGGCAAGGGCGGGCCGTCACCCTCAAGTGGCACGCCGTATCTTGATCCGGATACGGTGGCAAGTGAGCGAGGATCGGGTCGTCGATCCTTAGTGGCGCGCTACATCGGCGCCGGATTTAGTGGAAAATGAGCAAGGGTCTTCGCATTTGACTCAACGAAAAGTCTGAAGGGTAAGGAAGCTAGCCGAGCCTAGGAGGATTCGCTTAGGTAGCCGGAACGTAGGGTCTCTAACAGGAAGCTTTGAGCTAGTTGATGCAGCGGTGAGGAGAGGTGTTGATATCCTTTGCGCCCAAGAAACCAAATGGAGAGGATAGAAGGCGAAGGAGGTGGAGGATACCGCTTCAAGCTATGGTACACGGGACGGCTGCAAATGAAATGGCGACGATCTTAATCAACAAGAGCCTCAAGTATGGAGTGGTAGACGTCAAGAGACGGGGACCGGATTATCTGGTCAAGTGGTAGTTGAGGACTTAGTTCTCGGTGTTATCGGTCGTATGCCCCGCAAGTAGGCCTACAATGAGAACACCAAGAGGGAGTTCTGGGAAGGCTTGGAAGACATGGTTAGGAGTGTACCGATTGGTGAGAAGCTCTTCATAGGAGGAGACCTCAATGGCCACGTGGGTACATCTAACACAGGTTTTGAAGGGGCGCAATGGGGCTTTGGCTATGGCATCAGGAATCAAGAAGGAGAAGATGTCTTAAGCTTTGCTCTAGCCTACAACATGATTGTAGCTAACACCCTCTTTAGAAAGAGAGAATCACATCTGGTGACTTTTAGTAGTGGCCAACACTCTAGCCAGATTGATTTCATCCTCTCGAGAAGAGAATATAGGCGTGCTTACCTAGACCGTAAGGTGATACCGGAGAGAGTGTTGTACCCAAAGATAAGTCGGTGGTTGCCGACTTCCGCTTTCGGATTCGTGTCCAGTGGGATAAGCGTGCCAAAGTCGCTAGAACGAAGTGGTGGAAGCTCAAGGGGGAGGTAGCTCATGTGTTCAAGGAGAGGGTAATTAAGGAGGGCCCTTGGGAGGAAGGAGGGGATGCGAACACTGTGTGGATGAAGATGGCGACTTGCATTCGTAAGGTGGCCTCTTGAGGAGTTTGGAGTGTCCAGGAAGGAGAAGCGAAGATAAGGATACCGGTGGTGGAATGATGATATCCGGAAAGGCGATTAAAGAGAAGAAAGATTGCTTCAGACGCCTATACCTTGATAGGAGTGCAGACAACATAGAGAAGTAGAAGATGGCGAAGAAGGACGCAAAGCGAGCTGTTGGTGAAGCAAGGGGTCGGGCATATGAGGACCTCTACCAACGGTTAGGCATGAAGGAAGGTGAAAGGACATCTATAAGATGGCTAAGATCCGGAGAGGAAGACGAGGGATATTGGCCAAGTCAAATGCATCAAGGACGGAGCAGGCCAACTCTTGGTGAAGGACGAGGAGATTAAGCATAGATGGCGGAGTATTGACAAGCTGTTCAATGGGGAGAATGAGAGTTCTACCATTGGTGGACGACTCCTTTGATGAGACCAGCATGCGTTTTGTAGCGGCGCATCCAGAGTCTCGAGGTGAAGGAGGCTTTAAAAGGATGAAAGGAGGCAAGGCGATGGGCCCCGATTGTATCCCCATTGAGGTGTGGAAAGGTCTCGGGGACATAGCGATAGTATGGCTAACCAAGCTTTTCAACCTCATTTTTCGGGCAAACAAGATGCCAGAAGAATGGAGACGGAGTATATTAGTACCAATCTTCAAGAACAAGGGGGATGTTCAGATGTACTAATTACCGTGGAATTAAGCTGATGAGCCATACAATGAAGCTATGGGAGAGAGTCATTGAGCACCGCTTAAGAAGAATGACAAGCGTGACCAAAAATCAGTTTGGTGTCATGCCTGGGAGGTCGACCATGGACGCCATTTTCTTGGTACGACAACTTATGGAGAGATATAGGGAGCAAAAGAAGGACTTGCATATGGTGTTCATTGACTTGGAGAAGGCCTATGATAAGATACCGCGGAATGTCATGTGGTGGGCCTTGGAGAAACACAAAGTTCCAGCAAAGTACATTACCCTCATCAAGAAATTGTACGATAATGTTGTGACAAGTGTTCGAACAAGTGATGTCGACACCGGTGACTTCCCAATTAAGATAGGACTGCATCAGGGGTCAGCCTTGAGCCCTTATCTTTTTGCATTGGTGATGGATGAGGTCACAAGGGATATACAAGGAGATATCCCATGGTGTATGCTCTTTGCGGATGATGTGGTGCTAGTTGGCGATAGTCGGACGGGGTAAATAGGAAGTTAGAGTTATGGAGACAAACCTTGGAATCGAAGGGTTTAGGCTTAGTAGAACTAAAACCGAGTACATGATGTGCGGTTTCAAATACTACTAGGTGTGAGGAGGAGGAGGTTAGCCTTGATGGCCAGGTGGTACCTCGGAAGGACACCTTTCGGTATTTGGGGTCAATGTTGCAGGAGGATGGGGGTATTGATGAAGATGTGAACCATCGAATCAAAGCCGGATGGATGAAGTGGCGCCAAGCTTCTGGCATTCTCTGTGACAAGAGAGTGCCACAAAAGCTAAAAGGCAAGTTCTACAGGACGGCAGTTCGACCCGCAATATTGTATGGCGCGGAGTGTTAGCCGACTAAAAGGCAACATGTTCAACAGTTAGGTGTGGCGGAGATACGTATGTTGAGATGGATGTGTGGCCACACAAGGAAGGATCGAGTCCGGAATGATGATATATGAGATAGAGTTGGGGTAGCACCAATTGAGGAGAAGCTTGTCCAACATAAATGCGAGATGGTTTGGGCATATTCAGCGCATGAGGCCTCGAAGCTCCAGTGCATAGCGGACGGCTAAAGCGCAGAGAATGTCAAGAGAGGCGGGGTTGACCGAATTTGACATGGAGGAGTCCGTTAAGAGAGACTCAAGGATTGGAGTATCGACAAAGAGCGAGCTATGGACAGGGGTGCGTGGAAGCTTGCTATCCATGTGCCAGAGCCATGAGTTGGTTGCGAGATCTTATGGGTTTCACCTCTAGCCTACCCCAACTTGTTTGGGACTAAAGGCTTTGTTGTTGTTATAGAGGTGATAAAAGAGCCCGTCGTAAAGAGTTACATTGGTGCAAGCTTTTACACCGATCCAGATGTCTCTAAGTCACAATCTGGATACATATTGAAAGTGGGAGCAATTAGCTAGAGTAGCTCCGTGCAGAGCATTGTAGACATAGAATATTAGCAAAATACATACGACTCTGAACGTGACAGACCCGTTGACTAAACTTCTCCCAGGAGCAAAACATGATCATACCTTAGTACTCTTTGGGTGTTAATCACATAGCGATGTGAACTAGATTATTGACTCTAGTAAACCCTTCAGGTGTTGGTCACATGACGATGTGAACTATGGGTGTTAATCACATACAGATGTGAATATTGGTGTTAAATCACATGGTGATGTGAACTAGATTATTGACTCTAGTGCAAGTGGGAGACTGAAGGAAATATGCCCTAGAGGCAATAATAAAGTTATTATTTATTTCCTTATTTCATGATAAATGTTTATTATTCATTAGAATTGTATTAACCAGAAACATAATACATGTGTGAATACATAGACAAACATAGTGTCACCAGTATGTCTCTACTTGACTAGCTCATTGATCAAAGATGGTTATGTTTCCTAGCCATAGACATGAGTTGTCATTTGATTAACGGGATCACATCATTAGGAGAATGATGTGATTGACTTGACCCATTCCGTTAGCTTAGCACTTGATCATTTAGTATGTTGCTATTGCTTTCTTCATGACTCATACATGTTCCTATGACTATGAGATTACGCAACTCCCGTTTACCGGAGGAACACTTTGTGTGCTACCAAACGTCACAATGTAACTGGGTGATTATAAAGGAGCTCTACAGGTGTCTCCAAAGGTACATGTTGAGTTGGCGTATTTCAAGATTAGGATTTGTCATTCCGATTGTCGGAGAGGTATCTCTGGGCCCTCTCTGTAGTGCACATCACTATAAGCCTTGCAAGCAATGTAGCTAATGAGTTAGTTACGGAATGATGCATTACATAACGAGTAAAGAGACTTGTCGGTAACGAGATTGAACTAGGTATTGAGATACCGACGATCGAATCTCGGGCAAGTAACATACCGATGACAAAGGGAACAACGTATGTTGTTATGCGGTTTGACTGATAAAGATCTTCGTAGAATATGTAGGAGCCAATATGAGCATCCAGGTTCTGCTATTGGTTATTGACCGGAGACGTGTCTCGGTCATGTCTACATAGTTCTCGAACCCGTAGGGTCCACACGCTTAAAGTAAGATGACAGTTATATTATGAGTTTATGTGTTATGATGTACCAAAGATAGTTCGAAGTCACGGACATGACGAGGTGTCTTGAAATGGCTGAGACATGAAGATTGATATATTGGACGACTATATTCGGACACCGGAATGGTTCCGGGGTTATTGGATATATATACCGGAGTACTGGGGGGTTAATGGGCCTCATGGGCCCAAAGTGGAGAAGAGGAGGGGCGGCCAGGGCAGGCCGCGCGCCCCCTCCCCCTCTAGTCCGAATAGGACAAGGAGGGGGGCGGCGCCCCCCTTTCCTTCCTCCCCTCTCTCCCTTCCTTCTGAAGGAAATATGCCCTAGAGGCAATAATAAAGTTATTATTTATTTCCTTATATCATGATAAATGTTTATTATTCATGCTAGAATTGTATTAACCGGAAACATAATACATGTGTGAATATATAGACAAACAGAGTGTCACTAGTATGCCTCTACTTGACTAGCTTGTTAATCAAAGATGGTTATGTTTCCTGACCATGGACAAAGAGTTGTTATTTGATTAACGGGATCACATCATTAGTTGAATGATCGATTGACATGACCCATTCCGTTAGCTTAGCACCCGATCGCTTAGTATGTTGCTATTGCTTTCTCCATGACTTATACATGTTCCTATGACTATGAGATTATGCAACTCCGTTTACGGAGGAACACTTTGTGTGCTACCAAATGTCACAACGAATCGGGTGATTATAAAGGTGCTCTCAGGTGTCTCGAAGGTACTTGTTGAGTTGGCGATTTCGAGATTAGGATTTGTCACTCCGAATGTCGGAGAGGTATCTCTGGGCCCTCTCGGTAATACACATCACTTAAGCCTTGCAAGCATTTCAACTAATGAGTTAGTTGCGAGATGATGTATTACGGAACGAGTAAAGAGACTTCCGTAACGAGATTGAACTAGGTATTGGATACCGACGATCGAATCTCGGGCAAGTAACATACCGATGACAAAGGGAACAACGTATGTTGTTGTGCGGTTTGACCGATAAAGATCTTCGTAGAATATGTAGGAACCAATATGGGCATCCAGGTCCCGCTATTGGTTATTGACGGAGACATGTCTCGGTCATGTCTACATTGTTCTCGAACCGTAGGGTCCGCACGCTTAAGGTTTCGATGACAGTTATATTATGAGTTTATGTATTTTGATGTACCGAAGGTTGTTCGGAGTCCCGGATATGATCACGGACATGATGAGGAGTCTCGAAATGGTCGAGACATAAAGATTGATATATTGGACGGATATATTTGGACACCGGAAAGGTTCCGGAGAAGTTTGGAGCTCCGGAGGTTACGGAACCCCGGGAGGTATATGGGCCTTATTGGGCCCATGTAGGAGGAAGGAGAAGGAACAAGGGGGGCGCGCCCCAAGCCCAAACCGATTGGGGAGGGGGGGCCCCTTTCCTTCTCCTTCCCCTCTTCCTATTACTACTACTAGTACTACTTCCTAATACTAGTACTCTTTCCTTCCCTCCAAATAAGATAAGGAAAGGGAGGAAACCTACTTGGAGTAGGTTCCCCCTCCTCTATGGCGCGCCCCTTGGGCCGGCCACCTCCTCCTCCCTCCTTTATATACGGGGGTAGGGGGGCACCCTAGGACACACAAGTTGATCATTGATCGTTCCTTAGCCATGTGCGGTGCCCCCCTCCACGATATTACACCTCGATCATATTGTAGCGGTGCTTAGGCGAAGCCTGCGACAGAGAACATCAAAATCGCCACCACGCTGTCGTCTTGTGGAACTCCCCTCGGAGCCTCTCTGGATTGGAGATCGAGGGTGCGCCATCGAGCTGACGCGTGTCAAGAACTCGGAGGTGCCGAGTAACGGTGCTTGGATCGGTTGGACCGGAGGACGACGACTACTTCCTCTACGTTGCGTCAACGCTTTCGCTCGGTCTCACGAGGGTATGTAGACAACACTCTCCCTCTCGTTGCTATGCATCACCATGATCTTGCGTGTGCGAGGAAATTTTGAAATTACTACGTTCCCCAACGGTGGCATCCGAGCCTAGGTTTTATGGTTTGATGTTATATGCACGAGTAGAACACAAGTGAGTTGTGGGCGATATAAGTCATACCGCTTACCAGCATGTCATACTTTGGTTCGGCGGTATTGTTGGATGAAGCGGCCCGGACCGACATTACGCGTACGCTTACGCGAGACTGGATTTACCGCCGTGCTTTGCACGCAGGTGACTAGCGGGTGTCAGTTTCTCCAACTTTAGTTGAACCAAGTGTGGCTACGCCCGGTCCTTGCGAAGGTTAAAACAGCATCAACTTGACAAACTATCGTTGTGGTTTTGATGCGTAGGTGAGATTGGTTCTTGCTTAAGCCCATAGCAGCCACGTAAAACTTGCAACAATAAAGTAGAGGACGTCTAACCTGTTTTTGCAGGGCATGTTGTGATGTGATATGGTCAAGACGTGATGAGATATAAGTTGTTGTATGAGATGATCATGTTTTGTTGAAGTTATCGGCGACTGGCAGAAGCTCTATGGTTGTCTCTTTGTTGCATAAGATGCAAGTGCCAAATAATTGCTTTACTTTATCGCTATGCGATAGCAATAGTTGGCGAGGCGACCATGTGTGACACATTGATATAGATCAAGATGATGAAGATCATGGTGTCGTGCGGTGACGATAAAGATCATGAAGATACTTTGGAGATGGAGATCAAAGGCGCAAGATGATCATGGCCATATCATGTCACATATTTTGATTGCATATGATGTTTATCTATTATACATCTTATTCTTGCTTTGTTTGACGGTAGCATTTTAAGATGATCTCTCACTAATTATCAAGAAGTGTTCTCCCGAGTATGCACCGTTGCCAAAGTTCGTCGTGCCTGCACACCACATGATGATCGGGTGTGATAAGCTCACGTCCATCTACAACGGGTGCAAGCCAGTTTTGCACACGCGAATACTCAAAGTTAAACTTGACGAGCCTAGCATATGTAGATATGGCCTCGGAGCACGGAGACCGAAAGGTCGAGCGTGAATCATATAGTAGATATGATCAACATAGTGATGTTCACCATTGAAAACTACTCCATCTCACGTGATGATCGGTCATGGTTTAGTTGATTTGGATCACGTGATCACTTAGATGACTAGAGAGATGTCTGTCTAAGTGGGAGTTCTTAAGTAATATGATTAATTGAACTTTAATTTATCATGAACTTAGTCCTAGTAGTATTTTGCAAATTATGTTGTAGATCAATAGCTCGCGTTGTTGCTTTTATATGTTTATTTTGATATGTTCCTAGAGAAAACTGTGTTGAAAAATATTAGTAGCAATGATGCGGATTGGATCCGTGATCTGAGGTTTATCCTCATTCTTTGCACGTAAGAATTATGTCCTTAATGCACCGCTAGGTGATGAGACCTATTGCAGGAGCGATGCGCACGTTATGAACGTTTGGCTAGCTCAATATGATGACTACTTGATAGTTTTGTGCACCGTGCTTTATGGCTTAGAATCGGGACTTGAAAGATGTTTTGAACATCATGGACCATATGAGATGTTCCAGGAATTGAAGTTAATATTTCAAGCAAATACCCGAGTTGAGAGATATGAAGTCTCCAACAAGTTCTATAGCTAAAAGATGGAGGAGAATCGCTCAACTAGTGAGCATGTACTCAGATTGTCGGGTACTACAATCGCTTGAATCAAGTGGGAGTTAATCTTCCAGATAAGATAGTGATTGATGAATTCTCTAGTCACCATCACCAAGTTAGTAGAACTTCGTGATGAACTATAGTATGCAAGGGATGATGAAAATGATTCCTGAGTTTTTCATGATGATGAAATCGATGAAGGTAGAAATCAAGAAAGAACATCAAGTGTTGATGGTTAACAAGATCACTAGTTTCAAGAAAAGGGCAAAGGGATAGAAGGGAACTTCAAGAAGAACGACAAGCAAGTTGCTGCTCAAGTGAAGAGGCCCAAGTCTGGACCTATGCCTGAGACTAAGTGCTTCTACTGCAAAGGGACTGGTCACTGGAAGCGGAAATGCCCCAAGTATTTGGCGGATAAGAAGGATGGCAAAGTGAACAAAGGTATATTTGATATACATGTTATTGATGTGTACTTTACTAGTGTTTATAGCAACCCCTCGGTATTTGGTACTGGTTCGGTTGCTAAGAGTAGTAACTCAAACGGAGTTGCGAATAAATGTAAACTAGTTAAGGGTGAAGTGACGATGTGTGTTGAAAGTAGTTTCAAGATTGATATGATCATCATCGCACACTCCCTATACTTTCGGGATTAGTGTTGAACCTAAATAAATGTTATTTGGTGTTTGCGTTGAGCATGAATATGATTTGATCATGTTTATTGCAATACGGTTATTCATTTAAGTAAGAGAATAAACCGTTGTTCTGTTTACATGAATAAAACCTTATATGGTTACACACCCAATGAAAATGGTTCATTGGATCTCGATCATAGTGATACACATATTCATAATATTGAAACCAAAAGATGCAAAGTTAATAATGATAGTGCAACTTATTTGTGGCACTGCCGTTTAGGTCATATTGGTGTAAAGCGCTTGAGGAAACTCCATGCTGATGGGATTTTGGAATCACTTGATTATGAATCACTTGATGCTTGCGAACCATGCCTCATGGGCAAGATGACTAAGACTCCGTTCTCCGGAACAATGGAACAAGCTACTGACTTATTGGAAATAATACATACCGATGTATGCGATCCGATGAGTGTTAAGGCTCGCGGCGGGTATCGTTATTTTCTGACCTTCACAGATGATTTGAGCAGATATGGGGATATCTACTTGATGAAATATAAGTCTGAAATAGTTGAAAGGTTCAAAGAATTTCAGTGTGAAGTGGAAAAATCATCATAACAAGAAAAATAAAGTTTCTACGATCTGATCACGGAGACAAATATTTGAGTTACGAGTTTGGTCTTCAATTAAAACAATGTGGAATAGTTTCACAAATTCATGCCACCTGGAACACCACATCATAATGGTGTGTCCGAACGTCATAACCGTACTTTATTGGATATAGTACAATCTATGATGTTTCTTACGGATTTACCAATATCGTTTTGGGATCATGCATTAGAGACAACTGCATTCACGCTAAATAGGGCACCATCTAAATCCGCTGAGACGACACTATATGAACTGTGGTTTAGCAAGAAACCAAAGTTGTCGTTTCTTAAAGTTTGGGGCTGCGATGCTTATGTGAAAAAGTTTCATCTGATAAGCTCAAACCCAAATCGAGAATGCGCCTTCATAGAATACCCAAAGGAGATTGTTGGGTACGCCTTCTATCACAGATCCGGAGGCAAGACATTCGTTGTTGAAAATGGATCCTTTCTAGAGAAGGAGTTTCTCTCGAAAGAAGTGAGTGGGAGGAAAGTAGAACTTGATGAGGTAATGATACCAGCTCCCTTATTGGAAAGTAGTTCATCACGTAAATCGGTTCTGTGACACCTACACCAATTAGTGAGGAAGTTAATGATAATGATCATGAAACTTCAGATCAAGTTGTTACTAAACTCGAGATCAACCCGAGTAAGATCCGCACTGAGTGGTATGGTAATCCTATTCGGAAGTCATGTTACTAGAACATGATGAACCTACGAACTATGAGGAAGCGATGATGAGCCCAGATTCGCGAAATGGCTTGAGGCCATAAAATCGAGATATGATCCATGTATGAGAACAAAGTATGGACTTTGATTGACTTGCTCGATGATCGCAAGCCAAGTTAATTAAATGGATTTTAAGAGGAAGACGGACGACGATAGTATTGTTACTATCTACAAAGCTAGAATTGTCGCAAAAGGTTTTCGACAAGTTCAAAGTGTTGACTACGATGAGAGTTTCTCACTCGTATCTATGCTTAAGTCTGTCCGAATCATGTTAGCAATTGCCGCATTTTATGAAATCGGCAAATGGATAAACAAAACTGCATTCCTTAATGGAGTTATTAAAGAAGAGTTGTATGTGATGCAACCAAGAGGTTTTGTCGATCCTAAAGGTGTTAACAAAATGTGCAAGCTCCAAATGATCCATCTATGGACTGGTGCAAGCATCTCGAGTTGGAATATACGCTTTGATAAGTTGATCAAAGCATATAGTTTTATCTACAGACTTGCGGTGAAGCCTGTATTTACAAGAAAGTGAGTGGGAGCACTACAATATTTCTGATAAGTATATGTGAATGACATATTGTTGATCAGAAATAATGTAGAATTATTCTACAAAGCATAAAGGAGTGTTTGAAAGGAGTTCTTTAAAATAAATACCTCAGTAAAGCTACTTACATATTGAGCATCAAGATCTATAGAGATAGATCAAGACGCTTGATAAGTTTTTTCAATGAGTACATACCTTGACAAGATTTTGAAGTAGTTCAAAATGGAACAGTCAAAGAAAGAGTTCTTGCCTGTGTTACAAGGTGTGAAATTGAGTAAGACTCAAAAACCCGACCACGGCAGAAGATAGAAAGAGAATGAAAGTCATTCCCTATGCCTTGACCATAGGTTCTATAAAGTATGCCATGTTGTGTACCAGATCTATTGTATACCCTACACTGAGTTTGGCAAGGGAGTACAATAGTGATCTAGGAGTAGATCACTGGACAGCAGTCAAAATTATCCTTAGTGGAATAAGGATATGTTTCTCGATTATGGAAGTGACAAAAGGTTCATCGTAAAGTGTTACGTCGATGCAAGTTTTGACACCGATCTGGATGACTCTAAGTCTCGGTCTAGATGCATATTGAAAGTGGGAGCAATTAGCTAGAGTAGCTCCGTACAGAGCATTGTAGACATAGAAAATTGCAAAATACGTAACGGATCTGAATGTGAAAGACCCGTTGACTAAGATTGTCTCACAAGCAAAACATGATCACACCTTAGTACTCTTTGGGTGTTAATCACATAGCAATGTGAACTAGATTACTGAATCTAGTAAACCCTTTGGGTGTTGGTCACATGGCGATGTGAACTATGGGTGTTAATCACATGATGATGTGAACTATCAATGTTAATCACATGGTGATGTGATCTAGATTATTGACTCTAGTGCAAGTGGGAGACTCAAGGAAATATGCCCTAGAGGCAATAATAAAGTTATTATTTATTTCCTTATATCATGATAAATGTTTATTATTCATGCTAGAATTGTATTAACCGGAAACATAATACATGTGTGAATATATAGACAAACAGAGTGTCACTAGTATGCCTCTACTTGACTAGCTTGTTAATCAAAGATAGTTATGTTTCCTGACCATGGACAAAGAGTTGTTATTTGATTAACGGGATCACATCATTAGTTGAATGATCTGATTGACATGAACCATTCCGTTAGCTTAGCACCCGATCATTTAGTATGTTGCTATTGCTTTCTCCATGACTTATACATGTTCCTATGACTATGAGATTATGCAACTCCCGTTTACCGGAGGAACACTTTGTGTGCTACCAAACGTCACAACGTAACTGGGTGATTATAAAGGTGCTCTACAGGCGTCTCCAAAGGTACTTGTTGAGTTGACGTATTTCGATATTAGGATTTGTCACTCCGAATGTCGGAGAGGTATCTCTGGGCCCTCTCGGTAATACACATCACTTAAGCCTTGCAAGCATTTCAACTAATGAGTTAGTTGCGAGATGATGTATTAAGGAACAAGTAAAGAGACTTCCCGGTAATGAGATTGAACTAGGTATTGGATACCGACGATCGAATCTCGGGCAAGTAACATACCGATGACAAAGGGAACAACGTATGTTGTTGTGCGGTTTGACCGATAAAGATCTTCATAGAATATGTAGGAACCAATATGGGCATCCAGGTCCCGTTATTGGTTATTGACCGGAGACATGTCTCGGTCATGTCTACATTGTTCTCGAACCGTAGGGTCCGCACGCTTAAGGTTTTAATGACAGTTATATTATGAGTTTATGTATTTTGATGTACCGAAGGTTGTTCGGAGTCCCGGATATGATCACGGACATGACGAGGAGTCTCGAAATGGTCGAGACATAAAGATTGATATATTGGACGGATATATTTGGACACCGGAAAGGTTCCGGAGAAGTTTGGAGCTCCGGGAGGTTACCGGAACCCCCCCGGGAGGTATATGGGCCTTATTGGGCCCATGTAGGAGGAAGGGAGAAGGAACAAGGGAGGCGCCCCCAAGCCCAAACCGATTGGGGAGGGGCGGCCCCCTTTCCTTTCTCCTTCCCCTCTTCCTATTACTACTACTAGTACTACTTCCTAATACTAGTACTCTTTCCTTCCCTCCAAATAAGATAAGGAAAGGGAGGAAACCTACTTGGAGTAGGTTTCCCCTCCTCTATGGCGCGCCCCTTGGGCGGCCACCTCCTCCCTCCCTCCTTTATATACGGGGTAGGGGGCACCCTAGGACACACAAGTTGATCATTGATCGTTCCTTAGCCGTGTGCGGTGCCCCCATCCACGATATTACACCTCAATCATATTGTAGCGGTGCTTAGGCGAAGCCTGCGACAGAGAACATCAAGATCGCCACCACGCCGTCGTCTTGTGGAACTCCCCTGAGCCTCTACTGGATTGGAGATCGAGGGTGCGCCATCGAGCTGTGACGCGTGTCAAGAACTCGGAGGTGCCGGAGTAACGGTGCTTGGATCGGTTGGACCGGGAGGAGGTACGACTACTTCCTCTACGTTGCGTCAACGCTTCCGCTTCGATCTACGAGGGTACGTAGACAACACTCTCCCCTCTCGTTGCTATGCATCACCATGATCTTGCGTGTGCGTAGGAAATTTTTGAAATTACTACGTTCCCCAACACCTTCCCCCTCTCCTACTTGGACAAGGAAAGGAGGGAGTTCTACTCCTGGTGGGAGTAGGACTCCTCCTGGCGCGCCCCCTCCTGGCCGGCCGCCCCCTACCCCTTGCTCCTTTATATACGGGGGCAGGGGGCACCTCCAGACAAAACAACAATTGATCCTTGAGATCTATTAGCCGTGTGCGGTGCCCCCCTCCACTATATTCCACCTCGATAATATCGTAGCGGTGCTTAGGCGATGCCCTGCATCGATAGAACATCATCATCGTCACCACGCCATCGTGCTGACGGAACTCTCCCTCGACACTTGGCTGGATCAGAGTTCGAGGGACGTCATCGAGCTGAACGTGTGCAAGAACTCGGAGGTGCCGTGATTTCGGTGCTTGATCGGTCGGGCCGTGAAGACGTACGACTACATCAACCGCGTTGTGCTAATGCTTCCGCTTTCGGTCTACGAGGGTACATGGACAACACTCTCCCCTCTCGTTGCTATGCATCACCATGGTCTTGCGTGTGCGTAGGAATTTTTTAAAAATTACTATGTTCCCCAACACTAATCTCATCTGAAGGGTCAGGTCTTCAGACACAATTAAGGTCTGATGAATTTGCTGAAGGCCTAACATAAGTGCTTGTTGGGATGCAAACTAATCTTTATGAAATGCATTCCTCATTCCACACATCCCTAGGCTGCTTGTTATATGATTACTGATGAAACTCGCAGACGAAATTGATCATCATATTATTCAATTGAATTATATGAATTTGTAAGTGAGACTAATGCTTCTACAAGATGATACTCCAAAAGCTACTGAATGGGTTCTGGACAGTGGCTGCACTAATCACATGACTGGTGAAAGGAATCTCCTCACCAATGATCCCCTTGCTCCATCTCATCTGAAGCATATCACCTACACTGACAAAGGAAAATAAGCAAGGTATTGGGTCTAGGTAAGGTTGCTATCTCAAAGGATCGACACATGGAAAAAGTGATGATTGTCGAGTCCCTATGATACAACCTCATGACTGTCTCAATGCTTTGTGATCTGATATGATTGTCATCTTTGGAACATATAGGTGCATTGTGCTAATGGAATCTGACAAGTCCAAAGTCTTCGAAGACTTTACGAGAAGTGATTTTTATATTGTAGATTTCTCTCTTGGTCCTCAGTGAGCCACGTGTCTACTGGCAAAAGCTTCAGAGTGCTGGCTATGGCATCAACAACTTGGACATGTTGGCATGAGGAATTTGAGCACACTCGTCAAGAAGAAGCACATCATTGGCATCGAGGGCGTCTAATTCATCACAAATCACCTTTGCGGTGCTTGTGAGGCTGGAAAGATGACCAGATCCTAGCACTCCGCGAAGACAATGATGACCACTACTCATCCCTTTGAATTACTTCACATGGATCTCCTTGGTCCCACTCATTATGCTACACTAACCAATGCAGCATCACTCTATGGTTCGTCATTGTTGATGATTATTCTCGTTACACCTGGGTGCATATCATTACCTTCAAGACTGAAGTGCAGGGTGTCTTCAGACGATTCGCTAACCATGCCATGACAAACTATGGCATCAAGATCAAGCATATCAGAAGCAAAAATGGCACCAAGTTCAGAAACACAGGCCTTGATGACTATCTTGATGAACTTGGTATTACTCATGAGCTATATGCTCCTTATACTCCTCAGCAGAGTGGAATTGTTGAGCACAAGAACAGGACACTCATTGAGGTGGCCTGCACTATGCTTGATGAATACAAGAGACCTCATCGATGGTGGCCTGAAGCGATTGATACTGCTTGTTACATCATCAATCGAGTATATCTTCACAAATTCCTCAAGAAGACTTCATATGAGATCCTCACTGACAAAAAGTCAAATGTAAATTATTTCAAAGTCTTTGGTGCTAAATGCTGGATTAAGGATCCTCATCAAAATTCCAAATTTGCACCGAAAGCACATGAGGGTTTTATGCTTGGTTACGGAGAGGACCGACACACCTACAGAGTCTTCGATACCTACCACAACAAGGCTGTTGAAACTGTAGATGTGTGGTTCGATGAAACTAACGGCTCACAAAGAGAGCACTTGCCTCTTGTACTAGATGAAATGCCTCCTGAGGAATCTATCAAGCTGATGGGTGCTGGTCAAATAGAACCCAGTGAAGAAATAGTTGAAGAAGAATTGATCATTTCTCGTCCTGAAGAAACTGCTGCTCCTGAAGAAAATGATTCTTAGGAAAATGCTCAACCTCAACAAGGCCCTCGTCCAACTCATCCACAAGTGGCGAATGAAGTGCAGATTGAGAAGATCCTCGGCAACATCAATGCACCTGGTCCCCTCTCTTGCTCAAGAGCTTCACCTCTAGCTAACTTTTGTGGGCATTTTGTATTTGTCTCTATCATAGAGCCCACCAAAGTTGGTGAAGCATTTCTGGAGCCTTAGTGGATTCAAGCCATGAAAGAAGAATTGCAACAATTCGAGCTCAACAATGTGTGCGAGCTTGTGACTCATCCTGATCCACGCAAGCACAATATCATCAGCACTTAGTGGATCTACCGCAACAAGCAAGACAAAAATGGCCAAGTGAACACTGGCAACATCGAAGAAACCCTTAGCAGACTCTGAAGAAATGCCACCTACAGCATTCACATGGGCAGAAAAACCTCCAGGATCTACAGGGGAGCACCAGTGTTGACATCCTGGGAGCATTCAATTCTGAGGGGAGCTTCACTGCCAAGTTCGGTGGCATGCGACATAGTAAGGACATGTCATTCAATATGCCTAAAGAACACAACCTCAACTTGTGTCTTCCACTACACACAAACAAAAGTAAAACAGTTTAGATGATAATGAAGGGATAGTAACAAAATTGAAGATAATATCAGAAGTTCAAGTTATACTATACAGGTAAGAACAATGCATGATAAGACTCACAGGCAGATTCCCAAAACCCAGTTGGCTGGGTCATCATCACCCTTCTTAACCAAGTCAGCAGCAGCAAGCTCAGGTAGCTTGGCCTGATCAATGAAATTGATGTGAGGAGTTCTCAAGTCAGCATTAGGCTTCCTACCAATGATAAGGCAGTCCAGATACATAAGAAGCGGCGCAATGCCATAGCCTATAACAGCTTTTCCCCTGGTAGTCCCTTGTTGATATCTAATTACAGCCCTTGGAGATCATCAACAAGCAACTGCAATAGTCCATATTTGTCATATCTTCAGAGACAAGATTCTCAGTCATTTTTGCCTCCCTGGAAACCCGTCTAGACGTACCAGGAATAACAACCTTCATGAAAAGAATCGGTTAAAACACCTAAAGAGCCAAATCATCTTTCTTGTCATCCTTCACAAGATTCTTGAGGATCTTCCGCAGATCCTTTGTCTTGATATCATCACTCCTCTGATAGCCAAGTTTGCCCATCAGCCTCATGACAGCGTCATCGTATCCATCATTTGAGGGCCTAGGAGGGGTACGATCACCTTGAGGGAAACCAAAAAGAAGGTGAACAACATCACTTGTAATGTGCAATTTCTTATTTGGCTCGCCCATGTCTAGAATCATAGTTGAAGGGTCAATCCTGGTGTAAAGGTGGCCCATCAAAGGACGAAAAATGTTCGAATAAACCTTCAAAACAAAGACACAACCAAAACCAGACTTGATAACCCTCTCCTTGTGCCTAGGTTGTAGCAATTTTGCGCATGCCTTGACCTCTTTCAGTGAGCAGCGCACTGTCTTGTTAAAATGTTTCGCATCATCTCCTCCTTCATCAGCTCCTTCCACTGCTTTGCCTCCTCTCTTCTTCCTCACAGGTGTATTCACCAGCTCGTACTGCATAAAAACCAATAGAAGAAACCATGGCATACAAATGTGATAATAAAAATAAACCAGAAGTTCAGCATTGTTGAACAAGGAAGAACCACATAAAAAAATAGAGCATGGCAAGAAAGAAATGTATAACAATCTATATACCAGAAGTTCAACAATGAAGAGCAAGGCAGCACAACCATGTAGAACTAGAAGTTCAACTACTTTGTTCCATGTTAACAAAAATATACCAGAAGTTCAATAATAAAGAACAAGGCGGAACTACATACACAAATACAAAGCATGCAGACAAAACAACAAAAGAAAATAAAAATACTAACATAAGGAACAAAAACAACAATTAATACACCAGATTTATACCTGATTAGCAACATCATCATCACCATCCTCGTCATCAGCGTCAAAATCCTCATCACCCTGTTCATCCCCATCAACACGAGCATGCTTCTTAAGACCCTTATTAACTTTTGCAGCCCCACCCTTGCACTTATTGCCACATTTCTTTCCCTTCCCAGAATCTGCACCACCAAGCGGAGAAGATGTGTACTTTGCATATGCAAGAACATGTGGACTACGACGTGGGGTACCACCAGGGGCTTGGCCATCAACTTTAGGAAGTTCACCTATAGCTGGACCTGTAAGCTTAGAAACACATGGGCTCCTCCGAGGAGTAACTTCACCAATGAGATGCTTCTTTGTTGAGATCCGCTTGAATTTCTTCGTCACAGGGGCAACCATGGTATCACTGTCACGTGCAATGTCTTCATCAGCACTGGACACATGCCCAACTGTGGGCTCATCAAATCCAACAACTTTCTGTAGACGAGCCGCCTTCTTCCTCTCTTCCATCATCTTCTACAAGAAGCTGCAAGGGCACAAAGGCTCCCGAATAAGATCGCAATCTTCAGCTGATGGAGCCACCTTCTCAGTCTGTGCAGTCTTCTCAACCCAACCCAAATCAGATAGAACATCATCGATGGTATTAACAACTTCTTCACTGGCTGCATATGCAAAAACACTAGAACAAGACAAAAGGAAAAGAGTCAAGAACAAATACAAAATACATGATAGCAACAAGTTCAAAAACATGGCTTTAGAATTAAAAAACTAAAAAGGTGAAGCAAGAACTGAGTAGCACATACTAGGTGAAGCAACAGCTGCAAACGCAAGATCTTCAAGATTTAAATTTTTGTCAAGAATGCAAGCAACCTCAGCAACTAAACTCAAACTGATAGATGATTTGGCTGCATTAGACTTTAGAACAACAACATTAACTTCTAAACCACCATCTTGATCACAGACACTTTTATCAGAATTTTTCATGTCATCACCAACTACAAAAAGGGAGAAAGGCAGTTGAGTTTTAAAAAGGAAAATTGCCTTAGAAATGAAAACACAAAAGCCAAAACCAGTACTACATAAAACAAGATGGAGCATCAGAGAAAAAATCCATAACAATGAATAGCCAGAAGTTCAACAAAACTAGCAAAGAAGTGAAACAATGAATATCCAAAAGTTTAACAAAACCAGGAAAAGCAATAAAACAATAAATAGCCATAAGTTCAACTAGACCTTACCAAGCAATAAAACAAAAGAACGACCAGAAGCTCAAAAAATCCATAATAAATTAATAAATAAAAACCATAAGTACAAGTTTGTGACTAAGGCAGTACTACATAAACAAAGAAAGCATGACCAGTTAAATAATGTACAAAAATTCACTAAGACAAACAGAAAATATGAAGTTACCATGAAAATTATAACAACATATAGCAATTTATAAGAATGTACAACAAAGTTACCACAAAATTATTGTCATAACTTCAACAACGTGCAACCAAAAAGCCCAACTGCTACTTTTCATTACCATGAAAATGATAACACAAATAAAAAGCTATATACTAAAATTAAAACACTTGTAAGTCTAATCACACTTGATGAGATAGTTCATTAGTAATACATCAAAAATTCATTAACACAAACAGTGCTAACCTCAACTACAGAGTAAAAATGCATACATCTCAAATATATAAGAAGTCCACACTAGCAGTTATGGTAAGTTCAACATGACTAACAAGAGAAGATCATGGCAGTCATATAAAATTAAACTCATAATTACAAGACAAGATTCACCTGTTGAAGGGACTGAAGCCATCAGAACACCCCTCCCTGATGCAGTATGGTCCAAACCCTAGATCCACCTAAAAAACCCAACACAAATAACAGGAATAAAATGCATAAGAACACATATACCAGAAGTAGATGCATATACAACCAAACCATAGTTCTAAATCAACTCAAACAAGGACAGAACCCTAGATTTTAAGAACTAAATCGCAGGAACCACTAGCTACATGGCCATGAACACAACAAATAGACCCAAGGGAAATGCAATTCGTAGAGGACTAAAGCTAAATCTTGCACAAAGAGGCAATTCCAAACCATCTACACATCCTCTACAAGACCACTACCTAACCTTGGACGCAAACATCATAATAAAGGGGGAGGCCGATGTGAGAGCACAGGAGGCACATGAGGAAACGTTTCCTAGATCTGGAGCAAATAAGAGCGGGCGTTGGAGGGAGGCAGCAGTTTGTACCTATCCATAGGGCCCTGATGCGCATGACCCCGCGATGGTTCTTCCTCCCCACAATGCCAGGAGAAGTTCCAAAGCGCACGAATGGTTGCTAGCTTCTATTTGAGGCTGAAATAGGGCAAGCTGGAGGGAGCGTGGGGAGTGGCAATGAAGCGACGGTTTCTCAACCCACTCACGACAGGAGAAGGCACCGCTAAATCCAGAGGGGAGGAGGGAGACGGCAGCGAGACTGAGGAAGACGAGAGAGAGAGAGAGAGAGAGAGAGAGAGAGAGGGGGGGGGGAGTTTTCTGACAAGGGTGGGAGGGGTGACGGCAAATTTGGACACCACCACAACATAAATGCAGCATTTCAATAGTAAATAAAAGAAAATAAAAACAAATAAAAAAGATGCATGTCATAGCAGAGATTAAATAACATTCTGTATAAGTATTTGACGTTACAAACGTCTCGGAGAAAAAAGACCATATTAATAAATATAAAAAGATTATCTATGTACTATTAAAAGATAGCAAAAACAAATTAAAAAACCCTTAGTAACCAAGAACAAAACAAAGATCAATTTAGAAACAAAAGAAGTTCAAATACACTAACAAAGTAAGTCCACATACAAAAGCAGGAAACACTCCCCCTCCCCTCCCCCTGCTCGGCCTCGCGCTAACGCAGTAGTGCGTGCTTGGTTGACACGCGCAATGCGGTTATTCTATTTCCACCCCCTCCCCCACACACACGCACCCCAGAGCCACACCCCTAAGATAGATAGTGGGGTCCCTAATGTGATAGACTGACCTCCGCATGTGATGACGTGGCACGCCGCGTTGTCGCCTGCTTTAGCTCGTCCCTGGATCAACGCGGCAGTGCGCGCTTGGTTGACATGTGCAATGTGGTTATTCTGTTTCCACCCCCCCCCCCCTCCCACACACACACACACACCAGAGCCACACCCCTAATATAGATAGTGGGGTCACTAATATAACGGACTCGCCTCTGCATGCGATGACGCGGCATGCCGTGTCGTCGCCTGCTCCGGCTCGTTCCTGGGTCTGCCTCGCGGGGGGATGGGTGGGGTCCCTCCCCCTGCTTGGCCTCACGCCAACGCGACAATGCACACTTGGTTGACAGGTGCAATGCAGTTCTAAATGATTAAATACTGAAATAAAAAAATAAAAAATTAATGAAGAAGTTCAAATTGTAAAGACACATAAGTTCGGGGTTTTGAAAAAACATCAGATGAACATGTCAAAAAAAAACAAATTATACTGGAGCAAAATCTAGTAAGTTCAGGTTAAATACCTACTGAAGTTCTACGACTGTTCGAAGTATGAAAACATGTTACAAAAAAATAAAAAGTATGCGTGCATACTTGGGACAATCCCATGGTTGCTCACGAGACAAAATCAAAAAATCAAAACCAATTCAACAATGAAAATTACAAAAAAAAACAAATAAAGAAATATAGAGCAAATGTTGCATCGCCTTGCAATGCGGAAAACTAGAAGTCCAACCATGAGTAACAAAGAAGTCCAGCTTCTACTACAGACCATGGGTGGTCTAAAAACTATCCCCGAAGATAGATTAAAGATAAAGAGGATGTGTGTGTCTATGGACCAGCTCCATAGTTACACACATGAGGACTGTGAAAACAAAAAAACATACACAATTTTTTTATAACAACAACAACCGAACAGATCATATTGCCGCATCACCTAAAAACATGAATACAACCACAAAATTTCTAGCACAAAAGATATAGAAGTCCAACATCTACAACTGACCGCAAAACGATTGGAAAATACCCACGACCGAATTTGGTTCCAAGATTTAATCATTTGGGTGACTACAACTTTTCAGCCACCATCTTGGAAGCTATCCTACTCCCTGCTAACATCAAAATGATGCGCCACCATGATGTCCAGTCGAAGAACAGACCACAGGGGGCGGAACAAGATGCAATCGCCCAATTTCGGAGTGTATGGGACCGCTCGAATAAATTAACAACATAGGAAGATTTCAATCTCACTAATGTACGCAAATCTGCCGCTAATCTTCACAGGAAAATGACAAATCAATAGAAGCGGTAGAAACCACTCCCGTGGACGAAGAACACAACACGAAATCAAATCCGTTAGAAATACCAACAAATTGTCCATGAAACTCCCCATCGTGTTAGAGGTTCGAGAATATTTAGTGCATGCATTAAACTTGTAACAGGCACAAGTTCATCACATCCCAAGAGCAAACCCGCCGATGAGCAAGATTCCGAATCAAAACGATCATTTAGATACTAGAAAGCATATCAGGATTACACTTACATCACAACGAACATGGCACACAAGAAAAATATTTTAGGGAAGCCACGGTTGCGAAGATAGCATGAAGGTCGAATTCTTACATAGGCAATTCAGGTCAAACAGATCTGGAAGTTCAACCAAGGATCAGAATAATATATTCTGATCACGGGATCACGGCCCCGAAGGGATCATGGCCTGATAGTATATCATGGCAGACTGACAAGAATGTAGGGCCACTGATGGAATACTAGCATACCTATACTAAGCATATAGGATAACAAGTAAGTATCAACAGTAGTAGCAAGGATAGGCTATGCAGCGGTATAGGACCATCTGATAAGGCAGTAATAGTAACACTACTCTAATGCAAGCAGTAGAGGGAAAGAATAGGTTGTATCAGAATGATTAAGGGGGTTTTGCTTGCTTGGAAGCTCTGTAGAGCAAGACGGGTCGTCGTCGACGTAGTCATACTGGGTGTCACCGGCAGTCTCGGGTTACCGAAAGAATATGGAAGAGAGGGAAACAAATAAAGAACGGAGCAAGCAAATGCAGCACAATGCATGTCATGGCAGTATGTGATGATGATTCCCTAGGCATTTAAAAGAAGAGGGAAAACAACCAAAATGTTTTCCCAGCTCCAGGTGTTTTTTGGTATATTGGTCCAGGGGAAATGTAGATGTTCGCTATGTTAGAGGGGTGTGGCAGGTATGTGGATAGCAAAAATAGATTTATTATATTTTTCTAAGCAACTTCCATATATAAATTACTTTAAACCGAGTTATGGTTTAATTTATATGATTTTTCAAACTCTAAACAATTTTTTGGATTTGATTCAATTCAAATTAAATTAAAAATTAAATGCTAAGGGTACACAGAAAGTGTACCCAGTTATTTGTAGCAAAGAGTGATAGTGGGCCCAGTCAACTGCTGAGTCAGCAGACAACTGTTGACTCAGACTGGACAAACTGACCAGTAGGTCCCAGCTATCATAGGCACAGTAGGTTAATTCACTAATTATATCTTTTACTTTATTTTATTTTAGTTATTACTTTACTTTCTTTCTTTTTTGCTTAAGCTAATTAGTTGGGCGGGCACCTGGCAGTGGCTCTAGCCAGCCACCAGGGGCTGCTGGGTACCCCTGTAGCCAAGATAGGGAGCCCAGGCTACCTCGCCAGCCAGGGCACCGACGGATACAATGCCAGTGGGCTGGGAAGGCAGAGGCACGCACGCTGCGGGGCGGTAGCCACGGCGCTGCCCCCGGCGAATGGCTAGCGGGCAGAGGGCGGAGGCGGGCGGCGAGCAAAGCAGCCGCCAGTGGTGGCAGTGCTAGCGAAGGCGGGCGGCGAGCAACGCTGGCCGCAATGGCGGGCGTGGTCGGGCGCAGCCGAGAGGGTGGGGTGGCTGCATGAAGGGCGGAGCATGCCAGCGGCGATGTGCGAGCAGCAGGCGGCGGCGGCAACAGCACAAAACAGCCGGTGGCAGAGGTGGTCGCGGCCTAGGCGAGCAGGGGCGGGCTGCAGCAACGGAGGGAGCAGTGGGGCAAGTTGCGCGAGGCAGCAATGACGATGGGGCAATAGAGGGGATACGGAGGGGGAAACAGGTAGGGGGAGAAGGGGAAATCGGACGAGGGGGGCTCACCGGGCCCTGTAGTCAAGGGAAGTGAGCTCGGGGAGGGTTGGGAAGGCACCTGTTGGAACCGTGGGCTTGCCGAACCCTAGCTAGTCCTCTCTCTTTCTCTGCACCCCCCCTCTCTCTGAACTAGATCACCAGAGGAAGAAGAAGGGATGGAAGGAGTGGACACAGGAGTTTTCCCGGGCGCTCGAACGCCTGCTGCCGCACGTACGGCGTATATTTTCTCGAGCTCGTACTCGATACCCTAGACCACAAGTGATTACAATGATCATCATCAGGCTTTTAAACCTGGGCCGGCGCTGGGGCACGATCCCCACGCCCTCCACCCAGTCGCATGCCCCGATCGGCCCGCTCGGACTGCGCCCTCGCCGCGCACATAGCGTTCACGTTGCCCGAGCCCGCAACGATCTCACGCATTGCATGCGGATCCTAACCACCTAGGCCTACAGCTATGCACTGGTGTGCACGCACGCACGCACACACACGCACGGCCACGGACCCGGCACGCCCTGGCTCGCACCCGACGCGTCCTGAGGTGGCTTATGCCCAACACTCACCCCCCTAAGCCACGAACTCAGAGGAGACCGACGTCCTCGACGCCGCCGTCCGCCAGCAGCACGCGCTCCGCCGCGCCGTCGATGTTGTCGTCGTTGTAGCCGCCACCACCCTGATGTCGCTGCCACGCTTTCCACCATGCCGCCATGCCCTTCGCGCGCACTCCCCACATCCCCGCGCTCCTGGCCCATGCTCCCGCCGCGCACGTACGCGATCTGCGCAACCAGGTCCAGCGCCTCGACGCAGTCCACTCCCGCGGTCCCGACACGCCCGACGCGTCTGGTGCGCACCCATAACACGCACCGGTTGCGCCCGGCTCACCGCCGCGCTTATTGCCCTGCTCCGTTGCGCCGTCAACCGCAGCGCAGCACCTCCACGGTCGTCGCGCCAAGCCGCCCCAACCTCTGCGCCACCACGCAGGTCCTTCGCGGCCTCCTCGCCTCCGCGACCGCCGTGCTAGTCTCGAGCACGACATCACACCGCACGGCCGCAGACTCGCCGTGCGTCAAGGTCGCCACGCGCTCCCCGCGCGCCATGGCCTCCATATCCGCCGCGGTCGCCGCCGCACGCCACGGCCGCCCCTCGAAACTTGTGGCTCTGTATACCAATTGTTGGAACCGTGGCCTTGCCGAACCCTAGCTAGTCCTCTCTCTTTCTCTGCACCTCCCTCTCTCTCTCCGAACTAGATCACCAGAGGAAGAAGAAGGGATGGAAGGAGTGGACACAGGAGTTTTCCCGGGCGCTCGAACGCCCGCTGCCGCACGTACGGCATATATTTTCTCGAGCTCGTACTCGATAGCCTAGACCACAAGTGATTACAATGATCATCACCAGGCTTTTAAACCTGGGCCGGCGTTGGGGCACGATACCACGCCCTCCACCCAGCCGCATGCCCCGATCGGCCCGCTCGGACTGCGCCCTCGCCGTGCACATAGCGCTCACGTCGCCCGAGCCCGCAATGATCTCACACGTTGCCTGCGGATCCTAACCCCCTAGGCCTACAGCTACGCACTGGTGTGCACGCATGCACGCACACACACGCATGGCCACGGATCCGGCGCGCCCTGGCTCGCAGCCGACGCGTCCTAAGGTGGCTTATGCCCAATAGCACCGGAGCAGCGGTGACGGTGAGACAGCGACAGGGGAGTCAGGGCAGGGCGATGTCGTCAAGGGAGAGCGAGGGAGAGGAGATAGAGGCGTGGGGGAGAGGACTAGGGTTTCGAGCGCGGGCGTCGATGTCTTGTAGGCGAGGGGGAGGGGGCGGATGGCCTCCACGCCACGCCCCCTGTCTCCTGTAGCGAGAGGAAGGGGACAAGGGGGTGGCTAGGCTGGTTTCTCGTTAGATTGGCCAAGTAGCCCAGTAGATTAGGTTTCTTTTTTATCAGTATTTTCCTTTTTCTTTTCTGTTTATTTATTTTTCTTACTATTTTATATTAACTTGAGCTAACAAATTATTTTAGTTAAATGTGCAATTTAGCACAATAATATTTGGTAATATTTTGGGCTAGTCCAACAAGTTTCAAATACTTTTGAATAGTTTACATATTTATTTAAATTAGATTGCTTCAATAAAAAGTTTATGGGTCAGTTTCAAAATATTTAGAGGCACTTATATATTTTCAAAAATGATAATTCTCACATGAAAATTTGTTAGTGAATATTTGCAACCCATCCTAAATTTTTATTTTACCTTTTGAAAACTTTAATCATTTGACTTTAATTTAAATTTGACTTCGAAATGAGTCTGGATCAAAGTGATTTTTAGCAAATAATTGTGATGACATGGCACCATTAGTATGGGATTACTGTAGCTTAATTATCGGGGTGTTAGACACAATTTTTTGAGCGAGGTTATCATATATGTTTTCTGGAACACAAGGAAGAGAAAACTCATCGAACACTTCAAGGGCCTCTTTGATTCGCGAGATTCTAAAAACACATGAATAGGAAAAATTCTATAGGATTTTGGGTTGTTTGATTTTTGGTTGTCTCAAAGTGGTTTTAGGGCTCCTTTGATTCAAAGGATTTGCCTAGGAATATTGGAGGATTAGAATCCTTAGGAATTTTTCCTATGTTGGTTATTTGATTCTTATGATTGAATCATATATAATTGTTTCCTAAGGATTTGTTTGTACTACTTCCCATAGGATTTCTAGCGTTTCATTTTTTTTCTCACCGCGTCATGTAAATGATGTATTTACTTTTAAAAATACTTTTCATTTTCTTACTTCATTGTTTTTCATATAGTTAACCACTCATTCTGAGTGATTACTGAAGTAAGTAGAGTTCCCGCCTCATAATAATAATAATAATAATAATAATAATAATAATAATAATAATAATAATAATAATAATAATAGCAATAATAATAATAATAATACATCCATGTGGATAATTTTTGACATTTGTGTCTTAATGCGTGATATTTTGGCCATATAAAGAAATGCTTTCACTCACACGTCTGATTCCAGGCGATTTTCAGACTGGTCCTGTGTCGCTGATTCCAATTCCATCCCATGGCCATGATTTTGCTGAAAATCTTAACCTTCCGTAAATCATGTGTCCACTCTCCATAATTTCTCAACCCGTTATTATCTTCTCTCTCCCCTGCTGCTTTCAAGCCTTCTCATTACCATGATTTCGTAAATCTTGTTCCAACTGAATTCACAGCCGAGGTTGACATCCCCACATTGTCATTGCTCATCTCTTCCCTTACTGCTTCCAAGCCTCCTCATCGCGTAGCTTCCCCACTCTCTCCAGCGATGCCTCCAGGTTGCATGACCCACTAGGATGTGATCCACAACCCATCCCTTCGTTAGGACTAACCTCCACGAGCAAGCGGCGCTCGGCTCACTCGTAGGCATGAGGATCAACGAGAAGGATGCACGGTGAAACACAACACTCTGTACATACATCTATGTGGCAGCATCCCTCCGTTCACCAATAGAAGGAAGCACGACCCTCGGCTAATGGTGCATCCATGTTGATCCCTTGGGATGTCTGGTTGCGGAAAAAGAACTTCGACCGGAAGGAAGCACATCTACAATGTGAATGAAGCACAAACACCACCATAAGGACGTTGTCACCATTGGAAAGACGCATGTGTGACCATCATCTCGGCATCAACAGAAGGAAGCACGTCTATAATGTGAATGAAGTACATACACCATCAGAAGCACGGTCGGAAGGAAGCACACCATAGGAAGGAAGCAGGTGAGTTAGGCATCACGTAATTTATGGGAGTAATTGTTGTATAAAAAATCGCAGTTAATTATAAATCTAATCTGCATGCAAAGCTAACTACTCATGCCCCCTTTTACTCACTCATCCCACGGTAATAATATATCCAATGAAGGGGACTAGTCAGATGAAAGCCTACGGATTAGTAGTCTACCTCTAGCGATATAACCTCAATCTTATGTCAGAGATTGGAAATGCTTGGCTTTGGTTCGTACTATGTCTACTACTCCCTCCGTTTTCAAATATTTGTCTTTCTAGACATTTCAAATGGACTACAACATAGGAATATATGTAGACATCTATAGTGTAAATTCACTCATTTTGCTTCGTATGTAGTCACTTATTGAAATCTCTAGAAAGACAAATATTAAGGAACGGAGGGAGTATATATACTTCAAAAAAGATGTAAGGTTCCCTTATTTATCGGTATACCGCATCGTCAAACCTTATGTTCATTTTTTTTACCCAAAAAAAACTTATGTTCATTCTCCCTCCTCTTTTTGTTTTGATGTTTTCCCTCTGCCCTTGATTTTTTTTCGTAGTTTCTCTTGGAGCCGTGTCAACTGCCTCACGTTTTATCAACTTACCAAATAAAATTATATTTTTCTTTAATAAACCAATAGTTTTTTAGCGAATAAAGTTCTAAAATTATTCGATCGATAAAATCACGACATAGTTTAATAAATATTTACTAGTACAATGCCCGTGCGTTGCCACGGGACAATAAAGTTAAAACACTCATCAATATTGTGTGCCCTCTCCTATTCTTAGTAGTATTATCATGATCACCCTTGGTTTTTGTTTTTGGCCTAAAGCCGTAGAAAAAAACAAAACCCACAGGAGTTGATCACCCCTCAAATGTGCTTTTACTTACCAATTGTATGTATTAGAATACCCAATTATCAGATTAGAACAACACTCTGTAACTAATAATCCATGCAAAATTGATTTGAAGAACAGGATTCAGGGTCACTTGCAAGGTGTTGCAAAATGACACATTTGTAGGTTATTTCTATTTGCAAGAGCAGTTCCTATTGCCTAATGAAAGCTACAAGAAGGGTGTTGCCACTCAGAACAATCATATTCAAGGTCAAATTGACACATTAATGCTTCCGAGCCTGATATGGAATTAGTATTTTTCACATAGAAAGAGGTCTGATAGGAACATATCTGGGTTATTTTACTGGTAGAACATATCTGGCACAAGAAAATGAGAGGAAGCAATAGAGTAATATTAAAACTGCATGCACCCCTTATAATAATGAAATGGCACTGAAGAAGAAATATGTCCTTTAATCATATATATGCACAGAGGCATACAACCATTTCACCAAATGTGTACTTACCTATTCTTCCAAATTATCTACAATGAATTCACTACTCATCTGAATGAATTTCTTTCTTTGTTTCTAGAGAGAATTGATAACTCATAATTTGAACATCATTGACACCAGGAACGAAAGAGTGGCTCGCCATTCTTGATGATTCCACGAAGAGTAAAACACATCGCCTCACGCCGCTATATATGATTCCCATGAGGGGAGCTCCCTGGGCTTGCCATTTGAGTGTTGTGTCACGTACTAATACAGTTTCTCTTGGAATAACATTATTTGCCTTGCCCTACAACCAGAAATTGGATTAGTGAAGATTTCTCTAACTCAATCCATGTGGATAAATTTTAACCTTACTTCTCTCATTTTTCTTGTACAAAGTCATCAACTCACCCAGCAATCAGCCAGCCCAGGATAAAAATCGACAGTCCATTCCTCATTATTAAGTCCCATTACATGAATATATCAATAAACCGAGAGAGCAAAAAGAAGACCCTTGCACGATTGTCCTCCTGTTATTTTGAGGTCATCACAATGCCTTTTAGAAATAATTCAAAACCATCTATATTTTATGCAAAAAATGCACTACGAGAAATTATATCAATATCCACTATTATCTTTTAGGGGAAATCTGTAGGGTAATACACTCTTTACATGTCAGGACATTTGCGTGTCACTGAAAATATGGAAGATTTTATTGGTTCTAGACTTACAATTCAAAACAAAAAGGGTAATTAATGTTGGGTTAACATTTTACCTTGTAGTTTTCTTTCTTAGATCAAGGAACTCCAACATATCAGCTTGCCAAGGCTAAAAAGTATAGAATAACACCTGGTTTTTGGAGGATGGAATTAGAGTGTCATAAAAAGATGTTGAGAGAAAAGTAAAACCTACCCTTTCTCTTGCCTTGGCAGATTAGAAATTGGAATGCATCGCATAATCAATTAATGTCAGATTATTTCTCAATGAGTTGAACCATTCCTGCGTAGGCCTAATCACCTATTTAACTATTAGTAAATTAGCATTGTCCAACCAGGAGGTGGATTGAAAGAACTATGGTATACATTCTTCACATGATGGTTGCGTCGAGCAGTGTGAAGTTTGAGGACGAGAAGAGCATCGCCGAGTTCGTGGCCGCCATGTTTGTGCGCTCTTGGTGGGGAGGGGGCATGGTCGATGAAGCGAGGAACTAAGGAACTGTGCGTATGTGGTTTGTGCCTACATGGTACTATAGAAAAAATCATGCATGGTCAATATAGAAACAACAACAAAAAGATGAAGATGGCACAAAATAATTTGATCTTGAATGTTCATGATATGCATTATGTGACCCAGAACCATATAGCAGAAAAATAAAGGTGTACTAATGTCAAACCAGGTTAACTGGTGTAGTAGTAGCACACAAAATATATAGCTGCACAAAATCGCAAGAGCTGTAGACCAAACAAAAAAACCAATGGGCATAGTGCTGATAGTCCAAGACTCCAAGGAATAATCTCAAACTTGCTCCTCTCAACTTCAGTAGAAGACTTTAAAGTTATGCATGCAATTTCCTATCAAGTGGTATGCCCAATAGAGAAGGCATCATACACAACTATATACAACAACTTTTATTTAAACAAAGCATGTTTCATTCAGCATCAAGACATATCAAGACATCCGACATACCCGTGCGTTGCAAAGGAAGAAATAATTCCTTGCATGCCCGTCGGTCGGTGCTGCCACTTCTTCTCTTCGCCACTGTCACCAAGGATGGTCATGTTGTCCACCTGTTCATGACAAACATGATTTGGAACTGGCTAATAACATGATAAAACATGAAATCATACAAAAGCAGTACAGATTGAATTTGACATAATAAGATTCAGATGGTTGCAACTTGAACCCTTGGAGGAAAACATGGATGGTCTCCAATCCAAAAAAGTTCAAAAACTTCGTAAACATTAACATTGGAGAATATCATGAAAAGCATGTGCATGGCGCACAATGGTATACGTGAGAATAATGGTGCGCAGAATCTATTTTGTGCATAAATGAGTAAATAAATACATGTTATAATTGCTAGATGATGATGTTGTTCATACCAGATAGTATCCCATGCATCGCTACTCATGTGTCCATCCATTCTTAATCATACAGAAAGATACAGAATCTTGGTAGTTCCTACAATACACAAAGGATATAAGATGGTTCCTTACAGTAAAGAAAGCAAAAGAAAAAATGCATTTTGGAAATAATGTGTGTAGGTACTGTTTCGCACAGGTGGTGCTTATTCAGTCTTCTGCTTACCCGACATATAAGGTCTATGCTCTTACCATTATTCAAAAAAAAGGATAATACATATGCTCTTAGAACTGCTATATATCACCTGGTTCTCTTTCAGCTTACCCCAAGAACAGAGTTAGAACTTTGTATCTCTAATTCCTCTACTTCAAAAGCATTTCAGGTACTCGCAAAACCTACAAGCACCTATATATCAACACTTTTAGTAGTAGAAAATTGGGTCTTCAAATAATAGTATGTATAATCGACTCATCTCATGTTGACTACATCTACATGGACTAATCAAATATTGATAACATGTGAAAGACAATAAGCACCATAGCAAGAGATGCATATTCAGTTAGGAATTGACTATGAAGAAAATAAAAAAAAGATACATATCACGCACCC
Organism: Aegilops speltoides; assembly: GCA_021437245.1. Taxonomy (NCBI): domain Eukaryota; kingdom Viridiplantae; phylum Streptophyta; class Magnoliopsida; order Poales; family Poaceae; genus Aegilops; species Aegilops speltoides. The sequence continues at coordinate 332,004,284 of CM038142.1, read as the reverse complement.
ACATGAATCACTCCTAGTAAACATCAACATATCAGGTACACACATAAATCAAGCACACATCAGACACAGCACTACAGTACCAGTTCGATACGAAGATGGGCGACGACATCCTCGAAGTATGGAGACGGGCGATGACCTCCCTGCACAAGAGGACACGTAGACAGGTCGACCTATCGTTGATGTGGTAGACACAGCCGTGAAGAGAAGACGCAGACTCCGTCGGAGCTCGCCATCTCGCTCGGAACATGCGAGGAACGCCGCCGCCATGAACTTGGAGTTCAAGCCCCGCCGCTGGACCTCCTCCCGCGCCTCCTAGATCGTCTTCACGCCGTCCACGGATCAGGATCCGACTCCTGACTCGCCTCCTCGGCCGGATCTGCCGGAGACCGCCGACGCCGCGCCCGGCGGCGCGCAGCAGCGTGGCGGGGGTGGCGACGCACTTGAGGCGTGGGAGGAGTCGTGCGGGTTGGGTTTTTTTTTTTTATTTTCTCTCTTAATCAGGACCAGACACAACACCCAATTAAGAAAAATAGCAGCAAACTTAGTACATGCATGTATCAATTCGATTTAACCTGTACGTGCGTGTAAGGTTGCTTTGTTCAGCTAGGCCGTCAGGCTTCATTGGGCCGCATGGGCCAGAACAATTTGACCAGGATCGATCGTGCCTGGAAACCGATCATCGGTCCGGAAAAGAGTCAATATCTGGGAGCTTTACTTTAGTACCACCTCGTGTATATGTTTTAAATTTAAAGTGAAAGCGTAAACTTACGGGAAAAAGCGTATTGCGACGGTGAACCCGGAGACCTAATCCGTGCTTTATTATTAGGGAGAGATTTACACAACCTTGTTTATTTTAACAGATTTTAAAACGACCCAGGTTACGACACGGAGGAGAGACAGCCGCACATGATCAAGTCGGCGTACGTACGCCAGAGACGTGGCTGAGTAGGTTAGGTCGGCCCTTAAATATGTACTTTTTCAGTGCATCCACACATCCAAGCATCTCGAAGCTTCCGGACTCTGGACTCGCCGCAGCAAAAAGGCCAGGGTACCGCTAGGAAATGCGTGAATGAGCCACCCGTCGTACCCCGCGGAAAAGACTGGTGCATGTGCAAGTGTAATAGTCCAACCCGACCCGGCCGTGGAGGCGGTCGAACCCACCTCGCTGCCCTACGTTCAATCGACCTAAGACTTGCGGCCATTAATAGTCTTTACCTATGAAATGATCCTCTATTTATTTTGCACAAAATTTTACTCTGTTTCGGTTTGGAAACTACACATTACTAGTACACAGGGATCCACGAACCGCCTCATACGTCCAAACCGCGAAATTCATGCAACACGGGCCTATATCGTTCGCCGGACAGTTCAGACACGTTTTCTTCTGCAAATCAGAGATAGGGGGTGCGGGAGTCCGGACAGTAGCCACGTAGGATTTTGACACCTCCGGTCCACCCAATCCCCCCTTCCGGTCTCATTTCCTTCCACTACGCCCCTTCTCCCTCATTACTTTGCATCCGCACCATCCACCTCCCACGCCGCCGTTGTACGTCTCCGTCCGCCATAGAGGCATTGCCGAACGTTCGCAAGCAGCACTGACGTGGTTGTCCACTCCACCCTGTAACTGTTTGTACCCACGTACACTCTGCTCCCTGTCGACGACCTCCAGGGCCGGTACCACGCCCTGAAGGTGTTCGTTCAAATACCATTGAGCTTATTTTCGAACGTTATGTCGTTTTTTAGAGTACAAAGGATGACGAGCTACTCAAACATGGAGGATGAATTGTTGTGTGATGCGTGGTTGGTTGTATCCGCAAAATTCTTAGGCAGAAGAAGATATGGGATCTTCTGGCAGCAAGTCCATGAATCGTTTCACGCAAGAAAGCACATTGCGCCCTACGACATGTACATGATTCAATAACGCAATGTGAGCTTGTTACCGTAGCGCTCGTACGCTATCCGGATCAGCGTCACCAAGTTTTTTCAAGTGGTTCGCCAGCTGGAGGCAAGTTGGCCATTGCATGCGGCGGAGAAGGAGATCGTAAGTTTTGCTTCTTCTTGCTCAATTTGTTTAAATCATTCATTCACTCAATGTTGGTGTACACATTTTTATGTAGCATGCACGTGCTGCCGTGATGTACCACAGGACAGAGGGACGGTCATTTACGTACACAAACTGTTGGATGAAGCTGAAGAGGAAGTATGTGTGGGACGACATGAACTGTTGATGAGAAACTTGTTGGACATCTAGCAGAATTTGAGACATTGTTGTACTAGACTTAATTTGCATGCTATGTGTGGATGATTTGTGCTATGTTCTATCTGAACTTTGATGAATATCGGCGGTTTGAATGAATTTCGTTCAGTTAGTTCAAATGTGGGTTGAAATGTATGCGGGCAGTGTTGGATGGCCGACTCCCGCATCCGTATCTACGGACTGGCCCCCCTTGTTCGCGGACAGATGCGGGAGGAAATTTACAGGTCACTATTGGAGATGCCCAAAGGGTGAAGAAATCATCGATCCCCACAATGGATAGCGAGACAAGGCACTTATTCGTACTATGTTCTCACCGGTTGATGTTCATAGAATTATGCAAATCCCACTCCATGTTGCAGCTCTAGAAGATTTTGTGGCTTGACAATTTACTATGTCAGGGACATTTTCAGTTAGGTCGGCCTATCATGTGGAGTTCAACCATTGATTTGAACACCACTATTCTAGAGCAGATAGCCCTGGTATGTCTCATGCAAATCCAGTTTGGAAAGATTTATGGCAGCTAAGGAATCCTGGAAAAATAAAACACTTTGGATGGAAGGTTTTGAAGGGTGTGTTACCATGAATAGGTGTGATAGTGGACGATCCATCCTTTTTATACCCCAATGCCTATTGTGTAAGATTGGATTGGAGGATATAAAACATTGCATATTCACTTGTGCTCGAGCGAATGAGGTATGTATCGAACTAAATCTAGTTGATGCAATCCAGCATGAAGTGGTTGAGGACTGTTCGGCCTCTATCAACTTGGAAGCTCTTCTCCAACTATGTTCGGTGGTGCATGAACTACCAGTAGTGATGGATTCATGTACCTAGGGTAGGGTCATAGGCCTGACCTAAACGTCCTACCCAAGGACACTCTTAGAAGAGATCATCTTCCAGTCGACCAAAGAGGAATCCACTCGACTGGACTGGAAGGACTCGACCATGGAAGATTCACTCGACCATGAAGACTCACTCGACCACCAGAAGGTCAGAAGGCACTCTGCAACGCAACGGCTTGCTATTGAATAGACTTAATGATAGTTAAAGGCGCTTTATGAGGGCGTTACGAACGCCCTGTGCTTAATGTACTTTAACCTCTCCATTATGTGGGCTGGCTGGGGTCCTGGCGCACTCTATATAAGCCACCCCCCTCCACAGATAGAGGGGTTCGCACTCTTGTAATACCTACATTCATAATCCACTCGACCGCCTCAGGGCTCCGAGACGTAGGGCTGTTACTTCTTCCGAGAAGGGCCTGAACTCGTACATCCCTTGTCTTCACAACTACTCCATAGCTAGGACCTTGCCTCTCCTTACTTACCCCCCACTCTACTGTCAGACTTAGAACCACGACAGTTGGCGCCCACCTTGGGGCAGGTGTTTTAGCGATTTGTGGAGGAGTTGCAGATTTCAGTACCTTCATCATGATGACCGCTGGAGTTTTGGTTGAGGCGCGAGATCCGTCTCGGTGCTCTCACCTTTGTCTCCGACGACTCGCGTGGCTCGTGGAGGCTCCACTTGACATCGAGGCGCTCCCGTCCGCTGGGCGGCGACTTTTCGCTGCGTGTGTTCGCGGCGTTCTGCTGCGACAACCGTCGACCCGTGATCGGTCGACTCCTTTATCGGTCGCCCACCCGTTTTCCACCAGCGCAAGCGCTCTGGTCGGTCGAGACTCCAGTGGTGGGTGAAGCACGCGGTGGCTTGCCGACAGCCATCGCCTGTGTCGCGCCATTGAGCCCGACGATTCCCTCTACTACTGTTCGATCCGTCGACCGGCTCCGTGAGAGCGCATCCGAGTGTGATAGCGATGATCCGGCGGCGGAGATTCTCATGGTCGACGGCCCTCGCGATCCTCCGGCCGCCACGGCGGTGGAGCCGCCGGAGGAGGAGACCCCGTGCAAGAGCACGAAGAGTACCAGCCCGAGACACTCGACTCTCTGCAGAGAGAAGAGCTTCGCCGCAGGAACATGGATGCCCTGCATACTCCCATCGCCGGAGAAACCCCTGAGGCTCGCGCCTTGGAGGAAGCACGTTTGGCCAATGTGGCTGAACGCGCTCGCCTGGAGAATCTTCAGCGAGCACTCGACGGCGCTGCTGCAACGAATCCCGAAGCGATCGACTCTTCCCACCGACTCGGTATACCGCGACGCCAATTCAGAATTTAGCGGTACCTTTCGTATAGCGTAGTCATCCAGCCGCCCCGCTTGAAGGCGGAGAGGCTTGCGCAGATCGTAGATTTACTCCGAGCAGCAGGAGACCAGAACTCAGCCGTGTCGCGATCGCGCAGCAGAATTCTGATCGATCCATCGCTGCGAATCATCGATCGCCTCTCTGAGCCCCAGATCGCCTCCGGCGAGAAGGGCGCGACAACCGCAAGAGCAAATCTGAGACCGATTCGACCGGGATGACAGGCGTCGAGTGCCCCTTTCCCCTCCGAGGGAAGGGTCATACGCTCCTCGGCGGCAAGATGACAGACGTCAGTTCAGTACGGGGCGAAGAGTTCCGGTCGACCCTAGGGAACCAGGCTTTGACGCGCGATCCATTATCGTGCAAGGCTTGGTCGACCGGAACAGAGCCCATCGAGGTGGACCCGAGAGAGATGCACCCACCAGCAGTCGAGTGCACATCTCTGGTCCGGAATGTTTTAGCAGGGCTATCAGAGCCGCAGCAATTCCCCCAATTTCAGGTTGGCAACAGAGTTGACAAGTTCATCGGGGAATCCAAGCACGAAACTTGGCTTGAAGATTACCGAGTGGCTGTTCAGATCGGGTGGGAATGATGAGGTGGCCATGAAGCATTTGCCCTCATGTTGAAAGGTTACGCGAGCATGGCTGAATCGATTACCTCCTAGCGAGATATACACTTGGGAAGATTTGTCCCGAGTGTTCGTCAGGACTTTTGAAGGGACTTGCAAGCGACCGGCTGGTTTGACAGAGCTGCAAGTTTGTGTGCAGAAGACCAATGAAACTCTCCGAGAGTACATTCAGAGGTGGATTACTTTGCACCATACTGTGGAAAATGTGTCTGACCATCAGGCAGTTTGCGCCTTCAAAGATGGCGTCAAAAACAGAGAATTGAGTCTGAAGTTTGGTCGAACCGGGGACATGACCTTGAGTCGAATGATGGAGATTGCTAGCAAATACGCCAACGGCGAGGAAGAAGACCGACTCCGAAGTGGCAAATACAAGCCAAGTCAGTCGGAGAAGGGAAATTCAATCGGAGCGAACGAAAAGCCGAGCCAGCAGCTCTCGGAGAGGCCCCGCCGTGACTCAAGGGAAGTTCAAGGGGAAGCCGAAAGGATCCTGGAATCCAAAGAAAGTAAAAGATAAAGAAGGCAATGACGTGATGGATATGCCATGCCATATTCACACGAAGAAGGACGAAGAGGGCAACATCATTTACCCAAAGCACAACACTCGCCAGTGTCGACTCCTGATCCAGCAGTTTCAAGGAAAACAGTCTAAGGACAAGGAGAAGGAGCCAGACAAGGCCGGAGACAAAGAGGACAGTGAAGATGAATATCCGCATGTCAACTCCACTCTGATGATCTTCGCGGATGTGGAAAGCAAGAGTCGATTGAAAGTCATCAACCGTGAGGTAAACATGGTTGCCCCAGTAAAGCCAAGTTATGTGAAGTGGTCCCAGACACCCATCACATTCGACCAATCTGATCACCCGACTCACGTTGCCACTCCTGGGCGGCAAGCGTTGGTGGTCGATCCAGTTGTCGAAGGCACTCGACTGAAAAAAGTGCTAATGGATGGTGGTAGTGGGCTGAATTTGTTATATGCGGATACATTGAAAGGGATGGGCATTCCGATGTCCCGATTGAGCACCAGCAATATGAGTTTCCACGAGTCATACCGGGAAGAAGGCCAACTCACTCGGCCAAATCGCCTACGGACGTGGTTTTGGTGATTCCGGGCACTTTCGCAAGGAAAAGTTGACCTTTGAGGTTGTGGATTTTCAGAGTGCATACCACGCCATTTTGGGGAGGCCCGCCTACGCACGATTCATGGCTCGACCATGCTACGTGTACCTCAAACTGAAAATGCCAGGGCCCAAAGGAGTGATCACTGTCACCGGCGATCGGAAGAAGGCAGAAGAGTGCTTTCAGAAGGGCTCGAAGATTGCCGACTCCCAAGTGACAGCGGTCGAATTCGACGAATACAAGCAAAACGCAGATCCGAGTGATTTGTTACGATCCAAGAAGCCAGCCACAGAGTCTGCATTTCAGTTGTCCGGTGAGACGAAGCCAGTCCATATTCACCCGACCGATCCCAATGCAGCCCCGACCCACATCTCCACGACACTCGACCCGAAATAGGAAGAAGTGCTCATCCAGTTCCTCCGTGAGAACTGGGACATTTTCGCATGGAAGCCGGTGACATGCCGGTGTTCGAGGTGGAATGGCGTCGCCACGAGTCGACAAGTCCGCAAAACCAGTCAAAGAGCATCTTCGGCGGTCCGCCGTCCAGAAGAGAAAAGCTATTGGTGAAGAAGTGGCTCGACTGTTGGCAGCGGGATTCATCCGAGAGATATATCACTCCGAGTGGCTTGCTAATGTCGTCATGGTTCCCAAGAAGGACAACTCACTCCGCATGTGCATTGATTGTAAGCACATCAATCGGGCCTGCCCGAAGGATCATTTTCCTCTCCCCCGCATAGATCGATTGTTGACTCGACCGCGGGATGTGAGATTGTCTTTTCTAGATGCATATTCGGGTATCATCGATCCGTTTGTATGGACCCGATGAAATAAAACAGCTTTCATCACTCCATTCGGTGCTTCGCTATATCACCATGCCATTCGGCCTCAAGAATGCCGGAGCCACATTTATGCGAATGATTGAAGTGTCTTCACTCAAATCACCGGAATGTGGAAGCGTATATGGATGATATTGTTGTTAAGTCGCGAAAAGGTTCCGACCTGCTTGCGACCTCGCCAAACGTTTGCGAACCTCGGAAGGTACGATATCAAGCTCAATCCGTCAAAATGCACGTTCGGAGTTCTGGTGGAAAATTACCGGTTTTCGTTTCGAGCGAGGATCGACGCTAACCCTGAAAAATCGGCACTATTCTCCGAATGAAACGCATACATGCGAGTGCACGACGCCCGAAGCTTCTTGGATGCTTGGCGCTTTAAGTCGATTCATCTCACGACTCGGTGAAAAAGCATTACCTCTTTACCGATCGATGAAGAAGGCCGACAAGTTCGAGTGGACTCGAAGCGATGCAGCGTTGTCGAGCTAAAAGCTCGCTCTCCACCCAGCCGGTGCTTGCTGCTCCAATCAGCAAAGAGCCTCTGTTGTTTTACATTGCAGCCTTTGGACAAGTTGTCGGTTTCAGGCTTACGGTCGAGCGGAAGAGGAAGGAAAGGCCTTCAAAGTTCAGCGCCGGTGTATTATTTGTCCAAGTCTTGACTCCATCCAAGTAGAGATATCCTCATTATCGAAGCTTGTGTATGGTATATACATGACCATAAAGAAGGTTGCTCATTATTTCTCCGATCATTCTATCACGATTCGTCGCCGACGCTCCTTTATCGTGAGATCTTGCATAACGAGACGCAACCGGTCGAGTGGCGAAATGGGCGATTGAACTTCTTCCCTTGATATCAAATTCGAGGCAAAGAAAGCCATTAAGTCCCTGTGCTATAGCGGATTTCCTCGCCGAGTGGATTGAACAACAGAATGACCGATGAAGTTCACTCGGAGCATTGGACCATGTTCTTTGACGGCTCCAAGATCTTTGAATGGTTCAGTCTGTGGGGTTGTTCTGGTTTCCCCAGAGGAGATAAGCTTAGGTATGTGCTCCAGATGCACTTTGATTCCTCCAACAATGAGGCAGAGTACGAGGCCCTCCTATATGGATTGCATGGCCATCTCACTCGGCGTCCGTCGCTTTGATGGTCTATGGCGACTCAGATCTAGTGGTCAATCAAGTGATGAAGGAGTGGGACGTGAGAAGCCCGGCTATGATTGGATCTTGCAATGCAGTGAGGAAGCTGGAAAAGAAGTTTGAGGGTTGGAACTCCATCACATCCCCGATCGAAAAATCAAGCAGCAGATGATCCGCAAAGATAGGCTCCAAAAGAGAAGCCATTCCGAGTGGTGTATTTTTGGAGCATATACACACTCCGTCAGTCAAAGAAGATCCCTTCATAGAGGAAGCTCCACAACCCAAGAGTGCCACGGACTCGACTGAGGTTGAGGTCCCGGCAGTGGTCGACTTGGTCATGGAAGTTTTAGTGGTCACTCCCGATTGGACAATTCCATACATCGCGTATATTCTGAGAAAGGAACTCCCAGAGGATGAGGAAGAGGCTCGGCAGATCGTCCGTCGATCCAAAGCCTTTACCGTTATCAATGGGCAGTTGTATAGAGAAAGCCCGACGGGAGTCGGACAAAAATGCATAACGCCAGAAGAAGGTCGAGTCATACTCAATGACATCCACTCGGGGACCTGTGGTCACCATCGTCCTCTCGGACCATCTTAGCCAAAGCATACCGAGCGGATTTTATCGCCAAGGGCAAATGAGATGGCGAAATAAATAGTGGACAAGTGCGAAGGATGCGGTTCTACTCCAATATGTCTCACAAACCGGCGTCGATACTCAAGACCATTCCACTCGTCGGCCTTTCGCGGTATGGGGTTGGACATGATCGGTCCCTTGCGAACAGGTCGGGCGGTTTCACGATGTCTTGGTAGCAATCGACAAGTTCACCAAGTGGATTGAAGCTAAACCAATCAAAAACTTGACGCCGATATCGGCTGTTTCCTTCATCAGAGGGCTGACGTTCAGATATGGGGTCCCGCACAGTATTATTACGGATAATGGGTCGAATTTTGACTCGGAAGAGTTCAAGGATTTCTGCAACGCCCAAGGCACATGAGTCGACTACGCTTGATCGCCCATCCACGGTCGAATGGGACAGCGAGCGAGCCAACGGATTAATCCTCAAGGGTCCAAGCCCCGATCGATGCGAGATCTCAAGCATGCGGTGGAGCTTGGGTTGACGAACTCCCTTGATGCTTTGGGGTTTGCGAACCACGCCTAATCGGTCGACGGAAGAACCCCCTTCTTCCTAGTCTATGGAGCAGAGGCAGTCCTTCCGAGTGATCTCCTTCACAATGCTCCTCGAATTGAACTATACAATGAAGCGAAGCTGAACAAGCGCGTCAAGATGCAATCGACCTCCTAGAAGAGAAAGGGAGATGGCTCGATCCGCTTCGACCATCTACCAAACAAGACTTGCGTCGCCTTTACGCCAGGAATGTGAGAGGTCGAGCTTTCCAGGAAGGGGATCTGGTCCTTCGAGTGGATCAGCAGAAACAACATAAGCTGGCCCCCTCCTGGGAAGGGCCCTTCATCGTCACAAAGGTTCTCCACAATGGGTCATATCGTCTCTATAACGTCGAACACAATATCGAAGAGCCCCGAGCTTGGAATGCGGATCTGCTCCGCCCGTTTTTTACTTAAAGTTTTTCACTTGGAAGAGTTGTAATAAAATACTTCTGTAGTTCATGGGCTTCGAAATAATAGTGTCATAGTTCCTTCATAATTTTTGTCACTTTTTATTTTTGTCCATTAAAATTTCCCCCCAGTGGGTGGCTTAGTCGCGAATCCGTTTCGCCTAAGTTTGTACAAATCCTACCGAGTGGTAAGCCAGACTTCCACTCGGAGGCTTAGCCGCGAATCCGTTTCGCCTAAGTAACCAAGAAATCCTACCGAGTGGCAAGCCAGACTTCTACTCGGGGGCTTAGCTGCAGCCCAGTGCTCGCCTAAGATATTAAAAATCCTACCGAGTGGTAAGCCAGACTTCCACTCGGGGGCTTAGCTGCAGCCCAGTGCTCGCCTAAGATATTAAAAATCCTACCGAGTGGTAAGCCAGACTTCCACTTGAAGGCTTAGCTGCAGTCCAAGGACTCGCCTAAGTATAATGTGTACCCATAAGGAGGGCGAGGTCTTGGTCATTGCGACCCTCTCCTCCGAGCTACACCATAAGTATGATGTGCGTTAGCAAGGAAGACGAGGTGCTTGGTCGATTGCTATCCTCTCCTCCGAGCTTCGACACAAATACAACGGAAATCCTACCGAGTGAAGAGCAAACCTCTCACTCGGGGCTTAGCTGCAGCCAGTGCTCGCCTAAGGTATAAAAAGTCCCACCGAGTGGAGAGCAAACCTCTCACTCGGGGCTTAGCTGCAGCCAGTGCTCGCCTAAGGTATAAAAAATCCTACCGAGTGAAGAGCAAACCTCTCACTGGGGCTTAGCTGCAGCCAGTGCTCGCCTAAGATATAAGAAATCCTACCGAGTGAAGAGCAAACCTCTCACTGGGGCTTAGCTGCAGCCAGTGCTCGCCTAAGGTATAAAAATCCTACCGAGTGGAGAGCAAACCTCTCACTCGGGGCTTAGCTGCAGCCAGTGCTCGCCTAAGGTATAAAAAATCCTACCGAGTGAAGAGCAAACCTCTCACTCGGGGCTTAGCTGCAGCCCCAGTGCTCGCCTAAGGTATAAGAAATCCCACCGAGTGAAGAGCAAACCTCTCACTCGGGGCTTAGCTGCAGCCAGTGCTCGCCTAAGGTATAAGAAATCCTACCGAGTGAAGAGCAAACCTCTCACTGGGGCTTAGCTGCAGCCCAGTGCTCGCCTAAGGTATAAGAAATCCTACCGAGTGAAGAGCAAACCTCTCACTCGGGGCTTAGCTGCAGCCAGTGCTCGCCTAAGGAATAAGTCGACGGCGATCGGCATCTCATTGTTAACTTGCAAAGAGCAATTCAAGCCAAAGAGCAATCATATCCAAACATCCAATCCAAATTTAGGTCGATACCTAAAAGAACCGAGAGTGCTCGGGCACTAAGCACATTAAGGTTTTATCGGTTACAACTCCACTCGACATACCGAGGCAAATTTAAAGTCAAGGAAAGTTTTTACCCCTCCGTGGAGGGCTGGATGGAGCAACGAACTCGTCAAGGTCAATCCCATCGCAATCCGTGTAGCAGCAGCGATGAAAGTCTCCATGAAGGACCAAGTCGTGTTTCTTGGTGTTGGCCACTCGGAGAGCCGCCGGCTTATCTTCTCGGGCATCCTTGCAATGGACTCGCGCCGGACCACAGGCGACGTCTGCGCCACACCGAGTCAAGACTTCTTCCACTCTTGCACTCGGTCGGGGCGGCGTTTAGTTGAGCCATCAACGACTCGAGGTCATTTTGGAGTGTCTCCACGGGCGAGGCGTCGAGTCGATGCGGGACATAGCAACCTTGGTCTTGCGAGATAATCCACGACGGCAAGAACACGGGACTCGGTCGGAAGATGTTCATGGCAGTTTCATCATTCACCGGAGAATTGACAGGGTCAAGGTTCGTCTCTAGCTGGCTGGTTTCTTCTTCAAAGTTGCGGCAGAACTCTGCAAAGACAAAACCCCGAATCAGGAAAATAGTCGAATGGGAACATAACAGTTGGAAGAATTGGTCGAGTGAAGAAGATTACCTTGAGCATAAGGAACAATTTTTAGCAAGACCACCCAAGAAGCCTTCCAGTCATTCTTTTTCCCGGTCAATTGGTTGATCCTCTCGGTCGAGTAGTCTTGTCGACTTTGATCGATCAACATCCTTGGTAGCAATTGCGAGCAGCCTTGATTGGTGTTGTCTGTTCGAGCTTGGGACCGAGGATAGCTTTTCATCACGAGCTTGATCTTCTCGGACAGCTCAAGCTCCTTCTTCCTCTGGGCCTCCTTCACCTTGCACGTAAATTACAGCAAAGTCAGGTTTGAAGCAAATGAGGGAGAAAAGAGTCGTCGAAGTCTCACCAAACATACCTTTGGTCTCCTCCTTTGCCTTCGTCGGGTTCTCTGCACTAACTTCAAGTCCAACTCGAGCTGAATATGCTTCGCTCCGATTCAATATATAGCGTCGCAAGATCGCAGGATTTCTCTGAAGAGTCAATCGACAAAATGTCAAAGATGATCCACTCCCGAGTGAATAAAGAAAAATGATGCGTTTTAAGACTACGATCGAATGCAAGCATTCGACCGTAGTCTCGAGGACTACACCAGTGGGTGCACTCAGCGTGCCCCCGGTCTTATTCAAACGAGTCGACGATCGACCGATCAAAAAAAAAAAGTCGACCGATCGACCAAAACTTCTTCAGATCGTAATCAAGCGCGTGATCGACCACGATCTCGGGGACTACACCGGTGGGTGCACTCAGCGTGCCCCCACTGGTCTCGTAAACCCATTCGTTTCATTCGAGTGATGATCAATATTTACTTATGAAGCCTAAGACCACCGCCCGTGATCGACCTTATATGGGGACTACATGGCGGGTGCACTCAGCGTGCCCCGCTATCTGAGTTTTACCAACACACCTTTGGGTGACTGCTATGAATTCGAGAAAGAAAAGTTTTGATAGCATATCCTAATGAGCAGCGGTGGTCGATCGACTGAACATTGCTCTGAAGGGCGAGTGGCATCGTAAGCTGCTTGGCTCGCATCGAGCGATCTTCACTGCTCCATCATGATCCTGCTGACGGATCGCCTCCTTAGCAGCATTGGCCTGGTCCTCCGGGGCGTGGTGCGTGGCGAAGATCGAAGGCTGCCCAAAGACTTTCGGCGAAGTGGGTCGAGCACTCGTCGGCGACACCGCGAAGGACACGGTATGTCGAGTGCCGACCTCTCCTTCCGTCACAACGGTCTCGGCGCCGCCACATCTTGGGCTACTTTGCGGTGGATGCCTTCTGCTCCTCCTAGTCTTCAATGGCTCCTCATCCTCATCATCGTCGTCGGGAAGAGTGATAATGTCATTGGTTGGAGCTTCGAAAAGAGTCAAAGTCGAAACTATGAGTCGATCGACTAAGAACAAGAATTAAGGATCTGAGACCAGGGTTTGAGGTCATGGCGTCCTCCATCTCATGGTCCTCGGCCTTGCACGAGGTTTGAAGTCGCAGCGCTGAAGTTCCAAAGAATCGGTCGACCGATTCAAGTATCAACCGAGATAAAACTTATATAGAACAGGAAGACTTAAGCAATATATTTACCACGAGATGGTGGGGATGGACACCTTCATTTTTGGCAGAGGCTTGGTTGTCCTCGACGGAGCTACCTTCGATCGCTTGGCGCTTTCTCGGTCGGCACGGAGAAGCGGTCCGAGGCGTTTGGTCGGCTGAGGCGATCGCAACTCCCTTCTGCGTTGATCGAAGGGTCGTGCACAAGTTTTGACCGCCTTTCGTAGCGATGGTGCAACCTCCTCCTCTTCATCCTCGTCATCATCATCCTCGTCATCATCATCGTCGTCGTCGTCATCTTCTGCAGCGTCTGAATCCCACTCTTCCTGGCTCTCGCCCCCGCTGGCTTCCCCCTCCTTAGTCGGAATCTGGGCGCCATTGGGCATTGAGTATAGCTCGGTAAGGGCCTGGAAGTATCAAAGCAGAGTTCAGTCGACCAAGTCACAGAAACACACTCGACGGATGTACAATGGAAAACAGAGCAAATGTACCTTTTCTGGAACGCTGTTGTGGTCAAGTGGGGAAATCCTCCGGGATCCGTGAGGGTTGTCCTTGTTCCCAGTGATCGCGGCCATCCATCTTTCCACTATGGCGTCGTCGACTGCCTCCGGGTGGACGCGAGTCTCGTCTTGATGCCTTGATACAGCCACATGCAATGGCTCCGGGCCGAAGAGGCTGGATTCGCCTCCGAAGAAAAACCTCCAAGAGGTCCATGCCAGTCACGCCATCCCAAAACAGTTGCACTGCGCGATACGTGGCGGAAAAAGCGGCGCGGAGATCGAGGCGTCCCTGTTACGTCCCATCCGAAGCGCCTTGATCCGTTTCTTCGCAGCGTTTCCCCAAATTTCGTATCCGCGAGATCGCGGCGGCAGATCGATCTGTCAAGTCGCGAGATTTCCTGCGATCCGTCGCTCGGGAATAGCAAAGTAAAAGAAAGTCACTCGACTAAAGAACAAGAATGGATCGAGTCGATGAAGAAAAGTCGCTTGTCATCAACAGAGAAGATCTTGATCCAAGACAACACTTAGCCGGTATGCAAAGACAATCGGAAACAATGTCAACTCCTCCTTCACTCAAGCCTCAATCCATTCGGGGGCTAATGATGGATTCATGTACCTAGGGTAGGGTCATAGGCCTGACCTAAGCGTCCTACCCAAGGACACTCTTAGAAGAGATCATCTTCGATCGACCAAAGAGGAATCCACTGACCGGATGGAAGGACTCGACCATGGAAGATTCACTCGACCATGAAGACTCACTCGACCACCGAAGGTCGAAGGCACTCGCAGCATAGCGGCTTGCTATTGAATAGACTTAATGATAGTTAAGGCGCTTTATGAGGCGTTACGATGAACGCCTGTGCTTAATGTACTTTAACCTCTCCATTATGTGGGCTGGCTGGGGTCCTGGCGCACTCTATATAAGCCACCCCCCTCCACAGATAGAGGGGTTCGCACTCTTGTAATACCTACATTCATAATCCACTCGACCGCCTCAGGGCTCCGAGACGTAGGGCTGTTACTTCTTCCGAGAAGGGCCTGAACTCGTACATCCCTTGTCTTCACAACTACTCCATAGCTAGGACCTTGCCTCTCCTTACTTACCCTCCACTCTACTGTCAGACTTAGAACCACGACAAGTAGCGGAGCTGATTTCTTGTAGCTATGTAGTATATTTGGTGGCAGAGACAACAAGGAGCAAAAGGTGGAACCATCTAGAACCTGACGAGAACATCGCTAGCCATCCGAGTTCTAGCTACAAATTTTATTCGAAGCTATACGCCAAATCAGCCTATCTAGAAATCTGAGCATGTGTGGAAGAAACCAAATACATGGTATGTTAAAATCAATGTTGACGCGCCATTTTATGCAGAACATTGGAAGGGGCATGTGTTGTTGTGGCTCGAGACGATAACGGTAACTTCATCGCAGCGGCAACATGGACCTTACCTCATGTATCAAATGTGGACTCAGCAGAGATCAACGCCATTCGCAGCGGACTGAGCGGCTAACATTGATTGCACTCAAGTTGCCATCGAATTGGACAGTAATAGCATCGCACCTTGGATGCAATTTTGAATCCGGAGGGATATACGGATACGGACACGCCAATCATTGGGGATGCTACTCTCCTGACTTTGGTGTTTTCAAGCGTTGATTATGTTCATTGTTGTAGGGAAGCAAATCTAGTTGCCGATGGTCTAGCAAAACATTGTTTTAGAGTTATCTTATCTGAGTCTTGGGACTCTAATACCCTCGACTTTATTTTGCTTCAAATTGTAAACGATATGGCCATTGTTTGAGGAGTAAAATTTTGACAATAAAAAACTACATGTTACCAGTACTTCTGATTTTGCGGTGAACAAGTGTTTGATGTTGACATTTTATTAACCACTTAGAAAACAAAAGGATAATGCTCGTGCGTTGCTACATGCAAAGGATGAAAAATGTCTCCAACATGTTACAACAACCACTAAAGTTTCTCTTCTAGCATCTAACTTTTTCATCAACCACTGTGATTCCCTAGCAAGCTTGAGTTTTAAAGATCAAATGGGAAGGTCAAATTTGAACATCTAAAAATAGAGGTGAATGATATGATGCAAGAGTTAGCTATATTTTTATGTTTATTACAGAAAAGTCATTATAATTGGGTCGATGAATCCCTAGCTTTCCGTGATATAATTTCATAAAGAATGTAACTATTATTTGATATCAATAAACAAAGCCATTATGGGCTTCCCTACAAAAAAGGGCAACACTATGCACATCCCACTCCAATGCATACCACAACATCGTATGACGGAAATTGACCTTAATGATCCTAACAAAAAGTTGTAGGACAAAAATAGATCATAATCAGTCCTAAAACGTGCACATGTCTCGACGGTATTATAAAGTTCATCTCGCCACTCAAGGAAGCACATGGCGTGATAAAAACAACAGAAAAAGACATTGCAGTAAATGAATATGAGTTGGGAGAAAGGAGATGTGGAGAATTATTTTTTTTACACACTATGAACATATGAATATCTCGCGACAAAAATGGCATATCCAACTGTTCCTCGGCTCATAGTACGAGAATAATATTCCTTCAATGTGCATCAACCAAGATTTAGAATAGCTTATTGTCAACAAACATGGGCTCTATTTCCAGTGACCCTCAACACTTCTTAATGAAACCACTTGGCCTTACTTGAACTTCACATTATTTTAAGTGTGATTTCTATTAATATGTTCACAAAAACATGAAGTGGTAATTTCTCTCAAGTTAGCTAATGTACATCTAATAAATATGCATACTCCTAATTTTTGAAGGATTGGAACACAAACCTATTTTTCTCTACACAGTGACATACAAACAACATTGTGTATAATTAGAAGAATAGATGCTTTTCAAGAGTCATTTCATAAGAGCAAATCAGAACAAAGATTAAGCACTAAAAAATTTACCTAACAATCATCAAGCCATTCCACCTTTTCAAAAAAATTGCACCTCGATATTTTTGCACACTTTTGTTCTTCGGGTCAATAGTATCATAAACTGCATCCAGCGATAGTCATGGAAAAAATCTTAGATTAAGGTTGCAAAGAGATTCTTGTCGCCAAAGTAAAAAAGGGATTATAATATGCAGTGAACATTCGATTTTTAGTGGTGGAAAATTAAACATTTTTTAGGGTAAATTATGTTGTCGCAAGGATGGTAATTCCCTTTAGCAAGCACGACAAAATCCACCTTTATTATGTTTTTTGTCAGGATTTGCCGTGATTGCCAAAAAAAATGTCATCCTCGATACAACATAAATTGCCATAAATATGTTCAATTTGACACTAAAATTGATGTTGGATTTTTAACATTATCAATAAAAAATCATGAACGATCATCCTAATGTATTGAGCATGTAACTAGTCCCAGCCCCTGCAGAATCAACAACTACACCAGACATACAAAACTCGTAAAATGCAAACTAACAAATTTCCATGGCACCAAAAAGCTTGGTTCTGTCGGGTATCTTGGACTATGATTCCAGTTACAATCTCTACAGTAGATCAGTGGCTTGCAAACCAAATCAAAATCATTGAATTAAGTTGTCACATGGTGTCAAATGCTACACTAATTTAATTTTCTTTCTGGACCGCAGTAGTTCACAAACAACGCACGAAGCTTTACTGCAGTAGAATTTTTTTTTTTAAACGAAGGCAAAGATTGCTTCATCTATTAATTAAGCAGAAGAGAATTGCCCAGTTAATTACGAAAAACCAGGCAAAAACCGAAACAAGGGCCAACCCACACCTATAGACTGAAACAAACAGGGCAAAGCCCACCCATATCGACTACAAGTCGACCTGCGGTCAGACAACGCAGCTCCGACTCTAACGGAGAACTCAGAAGAACAAAACCAGGCACGGCTGGCACCACGGAAGATCGCCGAACGGCCACCTGCAGCCAGTCATCGTACACCACAGGGCCCCGCCGCCGTAGCTTCGACTCCATAACAACAAGCAAACCGAGGCAAAACCGTGGACACGCCGGAGAAGAGCCGACCACCGCAACCATTGCCGCGTCGCCGACATCGCTCCCACCATCATCATTGCCACAGAAGTCTGGTCGCCACAGTGATTATCTCGGGGCTGCCGCCCCGACATCCACCGCTCCGTCGCGCCCTGCGCAATCAACCGACACCGCCTTCCAGGGCCGCCGCCCCGACATACCACCGCTCCCCTCGAGCAGCAACGCCGCACAACCAAGCTGCCCGCAGCCCACGCTGCTCAGGACAACCGCTCGCAGACCACGAACGTCGCACCACAACCGGGGCCGCCGCCATGACGTAAAGTCAGACCGCCCCCTCTGGGGCGCATCGACCGAGCCGACACCCCTACCGCCCAAGCGGGACAAGGATGCCACCCAACCAATGTCGAGATAGAGCCCCACCTCATAGAGTTGCCACTCACATTGTTCCCGAGATCGCCATCTCGACGTACAATCAGAAACCATCCGGAGCCGTCGCCCCGACTTCCACTTCCCCAATGACGAAGAGATACGTGCAAACTGCAACATGCTAACTCTCCAAGGCGGTGCCTCAAAGAAGGAAACGACGTAGCCGCCGTCATCGCCCGCTTCGACCATCCGAAGCTAGAGATTTCTCCCGGAGAGTCATGCAATGGAGCATCACGGCAACACCTTCAAGAAGGGGAACGACGCCATGGCCATGGCGCCACTGTTGCCGGCACCGACCCAAGGTCAGTGCTGGACTTTCGCCCGGAGCTCCACCACACCTCCGAATCCAAGCAGATCCGAAGCACTGCGCAGCACACAGTCCCCATGGTCGACATCCACCGGCTCCACCTTCCTGCTGCGCCAAGCTATCTCCACCGTGGACCACCAAGCTCACGCGCACTCGACGCCAGCACCACGGTGCCAATCCCCTTGAGCAGCCACGCGCCCAGCACAGCAAAAACTGCGCCCCTCTGCGCCGCCGCCCCCTGCTGCCATCTCACCGGAGAAGACGAGCGACCCCGCCAGAACCATGTCGCGCCACCTCCTTGCCACAGCCGCGCGCCCGAGCCGCCCCATTGCCGTCGTAGGCCACTACCAAACGCCATATCTGACGCGAGCACATTCACCACGCTCACCGCGCACACCACGCGACGGCCCGAGCCGATCTGCACCTCCGCCGTGCACTAGCCACCTGCATGGGGCCTCCCCAGCCGCGCGCCCACCATTGCACCAGATCCGGGCATGAGGGCCCCGGATCCGCCGCCCAGCCGGAGGAGAGGATCTCCCGACCACCGGCGTCGCCCGCGGGACGAACCCCGCGCTGGCTCCCGCACGAACCAGCCACGGGTGCGTCCACACCCTGAAGAAGACGAAGCCCCGCCGCCGCCGCTGCCACACGGCCTTTGACCGGCGGCGCACCCCGGCGGCGGCGAGGGGGAGGACGGCAGAGGAGCGGCTGCTGGCGGCTGCTAGAATCGCCGCCCGTGTCGGCCGTGCGGAGCGACGCGGGGGCCGAGCTTCATACAGACAACCGTGTGGAGCTTCAGCATTTGACCTTTGCGTTGGGAAAACAATGGCGCGAGACTGTAGTAGAAATCATTAGTTGAACAACATGTGCAATCACAGCCTGAAGGAGGGACAAACACGCAGGGCATGTGTGGCTGGTTGGCTTGCTGTTGTTGTAGCACTGCCACCGCAAACGCTCAGCGAAGCGAACCCAACCCAACCCAGCAAAGAAATTATAAGAACCACGACAAGGGCAGGGGTAGCAACATCAGAAGCAGTGGCCTCCGGCATGGCGTCCGGGGTGGGAGTTGCCCTACAGCAACAATGAGTCAAGATCCTAGCAGTGTAACATGGACGAGAGATCAGACGGAACCAACCCGAGAGTCCAGCCTTTCTCTGTGACCAGCGTGTGCGGCCAAACGGAAGGAGGCAAAGCTCGTATGGGCAGCAATGGAACTCACATCGCCGGTGGCAAACATCAGGCACGAACAGTCCACCAAAGCTCTAGCGCTGACAGGACATCGAAGGTCGCATGTAGACTGATACGTCTCCGTCATATCTATAATTTTTATTATTTCATGCCAATATTATACAACTTTCACATACTTTTGGCAACATTTTATATGATTTATTGGACTAACCTATTGATCCAGTGCCTAGTGTCAGTTCCTGTTTGTTACATGTGTTTTGTTTCGCAGAATATTCATATCAAACGAAGTCCAAATGTGATAAAAATTTATGAAGAATTATTTTGGAATATTTATGATTTTTGGGAGGTGGAATAAACCATAACGGAGGTCCACGGCCTCCACAACCCACCAGGGCACGCCGGGCACCCCTGGCACGCCCAGGTGTCTTGTGCCCATCCCGTAAGTCGGCTGGGGCCATTCTTCTGGTGCAAGAAAGATAAGTTACGGAAAAAATCGTATAAAAATTTCAGTGCAATAGGAGTTACGGATCTCTGGGAATTTAAGAAACGGTGAAGGGCCAAAAAATAGGAACGTGAAACAAAAGAGAACAGAGAGATAGATCCAATCTCGGAGGGGCTCCCGCCCCTCCGCCACCATGGAGGCCATGGACTAGAGGGGGAACCCTCCTCCCATCTAGGGGGGAGGCCAAGGAAGAATAAGAAGGAGGGGGGCTCTCTCCCCCTCTCTCCCGGTGGCACTGGAATGTCGCTGGGGCAATCATCATGTGACGACGATCTACTCCAACAACTCTGTCATCTTCACCAACAACTCCATCACCTTCCCCCATCTATATTCAGCGGTCCACTCTCGTGCAACCCGTTGTACCCTCTACTTGAACATGGTGCTTTATGCTTCGTACTATTATCCAATGATATGTTGCCATCCTATGATGTCTGAGTAGATTTTTGTTGTCCTATCGATAATTGGTGAATTGGTATGGTTGGTTTAATTTGCTTGTGGTTATGTTGCTGTCCTTTGGTGCCCATCATATGAGCGCGCGTGTGGATCACACCCTAGGGTTAGTTGTATGTTGATAGGACTATGCATTGCAGGGCAAGGGTGACAGCAACTTCAACCTAAACAGAGAAATTGATATGTAAGGGATTGAAGGGGGATCAATTTATATCTTAATGCTATGGTTGGGTGTTTTACCTTAATGAACATTAGTAGTTGCGTATGCTTGCTAATAGTTCCAATCTTAAGTGCATAGAATTCCAAGTAAGGGACGACATGCTAGCAGTGGCCTCTCCCACATAAAAACTTGCTATCGGTCTAGCAACGTAGTCAATTTCTAAGGGACAATTCCGCAAATCCTACCACCACTAATCCACACTCGTTTTACTAAAATTAATTATTTCTTTATCTAAACAACACCTAACTTTCAATTTCACGTTCCTTATTATCTTGCAAATCTATCACACCTACAAAGTACTTCTAGTTTTATTCTTGTTCTAGGTAAAGCAAACGTTAAGTGTGTGTAGAGTTGTATCGGTGGTCGATAGAACTTGAGGGAATATTCGTTCTACCTTAAGCACCTCGTTGGGTTCGACACTCTTATTTATCGAAGAAGGCTACAAACGATTCCTTATACTTGTGGGTTATAAAGACCTTTTTCTGGCGCTGCTGCCAGGGAGCAATAGCGTGGTGTGAATATTCTCGTGTGTGCTTGTTTGCTTTATCACTAAGTAGTTTTTATTTTGTGCTCTTATTTTCTATCTTGAGTTATGGGTAGGAAACGCAAAATACCAAAAAAAATTAGTTGTACCTGCTAAACCAATGGTTGAAGAACCACCCAAAATCTATCATACTGTTGAAGCTTTCTACTTGGATCATCTTTGATCCCTATGTGTTCGTGCTGAAAACCCAACTAGCTTAGTTGAGGGAAAATCATTAAATGAGCATGTTTATTTTATGCTACACCGCTTATCTCAAAAAGGGGAACTTTTATGGCATCATATTAATAGTTTGTATTGTTATGCTTTGAATTTATGCGAAATACATGATTTTACTTGTTGTTCTGAAGATCCTAAAAAACACCTTCCCTTCCAATGTGAGTTTAAAGATAATGGAATTTTATCATCTTATGTCAAGGGTGTTTATAATTACTATGATATTGAACAAATTGGAGAATTCGTTGCTTTTAAGGGTGCTTATGAAATTGCTTCTTTGATTGAAAAGTATGACGCTACTCTTTACAAATCTGAAAAAATTTCCATACTTAAATATTGCTATGAAAATTATTATTCTAATGCTTATATAAAAACATATATTGACACCGCTTATATTGCTGAAGCGCGTTAAAAATTATGAACCAATTGCTTGGCTGAAACCGGGGTTGTGCATGATGGGAGCATTTTGTGTGACGAAAATGAAGCATAGCCTACCTATAAAATTTTGTAGGGATAGCTTTCTTTGGCTATGTTATTTTGATAAGACATGATTACTTTGTTAGTATGCTTGAAGTATTACTATTTTTATGTCAATATTAAACTTTTATCTTGAATCTTTTTGATCTGAACATTCATGCAACAATATAGAAAATTACATTGAGAAATATGCTAGGTAGCATTCCACATCAAAAAATTTGTTTTTATCATTTACCTACTCGAGGACGAGCAGAAATTAAGCTTGGGGATGCTTGATACGTCTCCAATGTATCTATAATTTTTTTATTGTTCCATGCTATTATATTATCCGTTTTGGATGTTTAATGGGCTCTATTATACACTTTTACATTATTTTTTGGACTAACCTATTAACTGAAGGCCCAGTCAAATTGTTGTTTTCTTGCCTATTTCAGTGTTTCGCAGAAAAGGAATATCAAACGGAGTCCAAACGGAATGAAACCTTCGGGAGAGTTATTTTTGGAACAAACATGATCCAGGGGACTTGGAGTGGACGTCAAGAAAGAAGCGAGGAAGCCACGAGGCAGGGAGGCGCGCCTGCCCCCCTGGTCATGCTCCTTGATGTTTTCGGGGTACAAGAGTATATATAGGAGGAAGAAGTAGGTCGGTGGAGCCACGAGGGGGGGGGGGCGCCCACCCCCCTAGGGTGCGCCCTCCTGCCTCGTGGTCGCCTCGACTGCTTCTTGATGTCCACTCCAAGTCTTCGGGATTGCGTTTGTTCCAAAAAAATCGCTCCCGAAGGTTTCATTCCGTTTGGACTCCGTTTGATATTCCTTTTCTTTGAAACGCTAAATAGGCACAGAAAAACAGCAATTTGGGCTGGGCCTTCGGTTAGTAGGTTAGTCCCAAAAGTGATATAAAAGTATAAAGTAAAGCCCATAAACATTCAAAACGGGTAATATAATAGCATGGAACAATCAAAATTATAGATACGTTGGAGACGTATCAAGTGTCCGCATTTCGGTAAAATCAAAACTGCTCTTAAACCGTAAGGAATTAACGAAAGTGTTCTACATGAAAAGGTTGTGCCTCATCGATATCTTTCGACGGCGTATAATTTGAATCATTTCGATCAGCGGTTTGTAAAAATTTCGCGAAAAATAGCCGCTGCATATCGTCGTCAGTCGCATGATTTTTAAAATTAACTAAAAACCTTAAGGAATCTCAAAAACATTTCAAATGAAAGTTGCGCATAGTCCATAGCTTTTCAACGACGTATCATACGCCTCGTTTCGACAAACGGTTCAAAAACTGAAGCAAAAACAGTACCGAAAATTGCAAAAAAATAAAAAAAAACACAATTCCACGATTTACTAAATTTAAAATTGCTCTTAAACCATAACGAATTAGAGAAAATAATAGATATGAAAAAGATGCACCTCAATGATATCTTTCCAACGGTGTATCATTTGCTTCATTCTGGCGAGCGGTTTAGAAAAAAACGTGAAAAAACGATCGCTGTCACTCGTCGTGCGCCGCACCGTTTTCAAAACTGCTCTTAAACCACGAGGAATCTCGAAAAAGGTTCAACATGACAAAGTTGTGCCTAATCCATAGCTTTTCAACCGTATATTATACGCCTCATTCTGATAAACAGTTAAAAACTAGAGCGAAGAAGGTACTGAAAAAACACAATGTGCAGTTTTTTTGCAACGGGAAGTTCACTCGCGTGAGTACTGCAACACACTTGGTTCAAACAATGACGTGCACTTGCGTTGAGCATGCAGTGCAGAAGTGTTATCAATGTTTTGCTTTTAGATGTTAGATAAATGCATGGAGGCTGCAATAGAACGATGCCATGAAAAACAGAGGATACTTGTAGAATATCGGAGTACTGACAAAGGTAGAGAAATGGGTGAGAAATTTATGGAGTTAGTGATTATAGCTAATGGTATCCCAAGGGGTTGCATACAGTGCCAGTTTCTTCTCCGCATGAGCTTTTATTGTAGAGATCACCCACACCCGGTTGTGACAGCATACAACCATTATGAACATCCTCTTGGAGATGTTGAGGTAATTGAGAAGATGATGTTAATGTTTAGTTCACATGAGCTTTTAATGTTGATTGGTAGGTTTTCCGAAGAACATACTTCGTTGATTGAGCATGAAGACTTGGTGGGAGAAGTTTATAACTTTTGTCTAGATAATAATTTTCATGAAAATATTTTGGTTATAAACTATGAGAAGCGGATGGTGAAAGTGCAACTATCCCTGGGTGGTTTTGGTAATTCCTAACAACATATAGCTCATTGAGCTAATACTATTTCAAGATAAATATTCCAGGAAAGCTCAATGATTGCCATGGCATGGATGAGAAAAGTGGATCCCTCAAAATGCTAAGGACAAAAGGATTGGCTCAAGCTCAAAGCACAAGACTCTACATTTTCTATTTTAGTGATCCAAGATCACATTGAGTCTATAGGAAAAGCCAATACTATCAAGGAGGGATGAGGTGTTGCTTAATGGCTTTCTTGCTCAAAATGCTTAGTGATATGCTCCAAAGCCCTCAACTACTTTCTCGTTTCCAAACCAAAAGTCCAAATCGGCCCCACCGATTCTTTCTATCTGGCGCCACCGAGTTCAAATGTCATAGCCACTGCCACAAACCCTAGTCAAATTAGTCTCACCGATAGGGATCTCGGTCTCATCGAGATGGGATTGTAATCTCTCTGTTTCCCTTCGTAATGTTTTGGTCAAACCGAGATGAGCGAATCGGTCCCACTAAGTTTGCCTGACCAACTCTCTGGTTAGCTTATTACCAAAATCGGTCCCACCAAGTTTGTGTAATCAGTCTCACCGAGATTACGTTATGCCCTAACCCTAACCATATCGGTCCTACCGAGTTGCATGTCGGTCCCATCGAAAATCCTAACGGTCACATTATTTGCTAAATCGGTCCGACCGAACGATTCGGTCCCACCGAGATTGGCAACTTGTGTGTAATGGTTAGATTTTGTGTGGAGGCTATATATACCCCTCCACCCACTCTTCATTCATGGAGAGAGCCATCAGAACGTGCCTACACTTCTAGCATTCATTTTCTGAGAGAGAACCACCTACTCATGTGTTGAGACCAAGATATTCCATTCCTACCATATGAATCTTGATCTCTAGCCTTCCCCAAGTTGCTTTCCACTCAAATCTTCTTTCCACCAAATCCAAATCCCGTGAGAGAGAGTTGAGTGTTGGGGAGACTATCATTTGAAGCACAAGAGCAAGGAGTTCATCATCAACACACCATTTGTTACTTCTTGGAGAGTGGTGTCTCCTAGATTGGCTATGTGTCACTTGGGAGCCTCCGACAAGATTGTGGAGTTTAACCAAGGAGTTTGTAAGGGCAACGAGATCGCCTACTTCGTGAAGATCTACCCTAGTGAGGCAAGTCCTCATGGGCGACGGCCATGGTGGGATAGACAAGGTTGCTTCTTCGTGGACCCTTCGTGGGTGGAGCCTTCCGTGGACTCGCGCAGCCGTTACCCTTCATGGGTTGAAGTCGCCATCAACGTGGATGTACGATAGCACCATCTATCGGAACCACGACAAAAACATCCGTGTCTCCAATTGCGTTTGCCTTCTCAAACTCCTCCCCTTTACCTTCATATGAAATTGTTTTACACTCTGCTGCTATACTCTTAGAATTGTATGTGTAGGTTGATTGCTTGACTTGTGCTAAGTTGCTAAAATCTGCCAAGAACTAAAACTGGGAAAAGGCTAGATTTTTATTTGGTCAAGTAGTCTAATCACCCCCCCCCTCTCTAGACATACTTTCGATCCTACAAGTGGTATCAGAGCTTTGGTCTCCATTTGCTTTGATTTCCATAGCTTTTGGTAGTCATAGCCTTGGTTTCACAACCTAGGAGAGTATGGTGTCTAGTGAGGGAAATTACCACCATAGAGGTCCTTACTTTGATGGTACTAATTTTCTAGTTGGAAGCATAAGATAAAAATGCATATTCTTGTACATAACCCCGCCGTTTGGGCTATTGTGTGTATTGGCTTGCAAGGTGAATTCTTTGATGGGAGAGAACCGAACCATGAAGCTACCACGGAAGAGTTGAATATGCTGCAATACAATGCTCAAGCTTGTGATATCCTCTTCAACGGATTGTGCCCCGAAGAATTCAACAAAATCAACCGTCTTGAGAATGCAAAGGAAATTTGGGATACTTTGATTGACATGCACGAAGGTACCAACTCCGTCAAGGAATCCAAATTGTATGTGCTTCAAAGTCAACTTGACAAGTTCAAAATGAAGGATGGTGAAGGTGATGTTGAAATGTACTCTAGGCTTGCGCTTAGCACAAATGAGATTTTCGTCTTAGGAAGTGAAGAGATGACCGACAAATTCATCATCAAGAAGATCCTAAGAGCTTTGGATGGAAAATATGATACCGTGTGCACATTGATCCAAATGATGCTCAATTACAAAGATCTCAAGCCAACAGAAGTCATTGGAAGAATTGTTGCTCATGAGATGTCACTCAAGGATAAGGAGGAGCTCCACAACAAGTCAAGTGGTGCTTACAAAGCCTCATGTGAAGCTCCCACATCATCAAGTGAGAAACAAATCTTCAATGAAGAATTGAGCCTAATGGTGAAGAACTTCAATAAGTTCTACAAGAGTAGTAGAAGGAAAGAAGTTCCAAGTCAAGGTCCTACAATGACAAAAGATCTTCTAGTCGTGAGCGTAATTGCTACAATTGTGGAAGACACGGACACTATTCCAATGAGTGTACGACACCCCACAAAAGAAGAGAAGATTCTCCAAAAGAAGAAGTAGAAGAGAAGAATCACCATCAAGAGAAAGAAGGAGTATAGATTATCGTTATGAACGAAGAACATCCCGGAGAAGCAAGGATTCGGAAAGGAAGGACAAGTCATCAAGGAGCTACACAAAACAAAGACATCAAGCTCATGTTGGTGAATGGGTATCCGGCTCCGACTCCAACAATCACTCCAAGAGAAGCTATCACTCCGACTCCGAATATACTCAAGATGAAGGTGTTGCCAGTCTAGCACTTGTGTCAACCAACTCCTACGACATATTTGATTCACCAAATGAAGGACTTGGAAGATGCTTCATGGCTAAAGGCCCAAAGGTATCACACCCCGAGTATGTTGATTTCAATAGTGATGAAGATGACTTGTTAGGTTGTGATGATTTACTTATTGACAACTCTAGTGATGAATACTATGATAAACGTTAATTAATCATGCTAATCAAGATAAAACGAATGACAATGATAAGGAGAAGATTGAGCTCCTAACTGAAGAACTAAACACTCTTAAGTTAGCTCATGGAACTATCTCATGAGACCATCGAGAACTTTTAAGGACTCATGAGAAGTTACGCTTTGAAAAGCTCAACCTTGAGCAAGAACATGAGTTTTTAAAAGCAATCAATGATGGTCTTCGCAAGAAAAGTTCTTCTTACATTGTCAAGCGTTTACACTTATCTACCTACATGCCTCAAGTCAAGTCTAGTAACAAGAACAAGAAAGATTCTTCCTCTAGTAGTAACAATAATCATGCTAAATCCAATGTTGTTGCTTCTAGTAGTTCTCTTGATTCCACTAATGATTCTCTTATCCAACTTACACTTGAGCAAGAAAATAGCTTATTGAAGGGAATTATAGAGAAAGGTGTTTACAAGAGCCTTGCCTGGAGTAAACAATTCGAGGAAATTGTACGCAAGCAAGGAAGGCACCGGAAGAACCAAAGTGTTGGTTTTGAACGAAAGTTCAATGCCAATGGAGTTGAGTGGGAAGAAGATCAATGCCCCAAGACGAAGTTTGTTCCTCAACAAGAGAAGTATGATCCTACTTCTTTCAAAGGGACACAAGCTCAAGATGATCTTCCACCACAAGACCACAAGCAAAAAGGCAAGGATAAGCTTCAAGAGGAGATTGATGCATTTGAAGAAGCTCCTAAGGCCTTGGTCAAGTGGGTTCCCAAGATTACATCAAGTTCTACTTCATCGAGTACAACTACAACTCCAAGGATTCCCATCAAGATGATGTGGATCCCGAAGAAGAAGAACTAGAGAGTTCTTGAGGGTGACTCCGCCAACATATTTCACTCTTATCATTTTGGCAAGGACAAGTGCAATCAACTTCCACATCTTGCACTAGTTCAAGGAGTCACAAACCCTCTTGTTGGTAAGACAAGGGACAAGGTAACCTAATGCTTTCATAGACATCATATTGTGTGTGTGCATCACTCTATGTCTATGGATATCCTTGTTTGTTCCTTGTGGGACTAACCCGTGTAGGTATTGAAAGTGCAACTCACTCCACTGGATTGCTCCAAATGATCTGCATCAACATTCAGAACCACATCTTCAACACCTACATGAAGTCATCATCGACAAAACCCAAGGTTAGTTCATCCCTCTTAGGGGGGATCTCACATCTAGGGGGAGCTTTACTCAAATAATTGAGCCAAAGCAACTCTAATGGTGTGAACACAACAATGCTTTATGTAAAAGTGGTAACCCCACTTGTGGTTAAACGATGAGTATGACCTATGATCAAATGTTCTTATTTGACTCCTAAGTCAATATACTCATATATAGATGACCTAGTCATCGCCAATTGCTTGATAGATGCTAGAAGTGTTTGTGCATGCTTTGTACCATATTTCATTTGCCATTTTATTGTGTGAGCATGTTGGTTGCATAATTTACTCATTCGAGGACATCCACTTGTATCTTTGATTGTTTGGTTTCTTTTCTTTTGCCAAGTGGATGGACAAGGATGCCTAAGAACCTTCTCTAGCTATCTATGATTTTCTTGTCTCAAACTCTATTCATGCTATATCACAAAGTTTGATCAAGTCAGATTCGAACCACTCTGTGTGAGGAGCACTCGGAGTCCCCGATTCGTCATAGACTTAAACTTCCAAAACCTCTTTGTGTGTTTCGGTCTGACCGATTCAACCTTTTCGCTCATACCGAGATCACTAAGTTGATCTAGGTTTTCAATCTCGGTGCAACCGATTTGAACTTTTCGGTCACACCGAGTTGCAGTAACTGCTTGCAATAATGCATCTCGGTGCCACCGAGTTGTTCCACTCGGTCACACCGACAGGGTCAGGCTATATATACCCCCGGGCCAAAATTTGGAATTTTTTCCGAAACCCTTCGCCCGCGCACAGCCTGCTCTACCTCCTCGGGTCTCCGAATCGTCCTCCTCGTCGCCAGCGACCTCCCGCCGCTGGACTCCACCGCTGTCAACGGGATTCTACTCCGCCGTTGTCGCCGTAGCAAATCCATCGCCGAATTAGGGTATGGATTTGAACTTTGTGCTATTCTTAACTCCGATTCCTAGCACATTGCATTGCCATGAATCTTGCCACATTTGAAATCTTCCTATCCAGCAAAACTACTCCATAGATTAGTCTTGGATTGAAAATTTAGGGTTAGATTTCCGCCGAATTCATCTCGGACCAACCGAGTTGTTGAAATCGGTCTCACCGATTTGGCTTAGGCCATTGCACAAGCGATTTTCGGTCTGACTGAGAATTGCAAATCGGTGTGACCGAGTTCGATTCTTTGTGAAACCCTAGCAGTCTCGGTGCCACCGAACTGTGACTCAGTCTGACCAAGTTCACTAGTTTAGGTTCCAAAAGCTGATTCGGTATCACCGAGTTTACAAATCGGTAGCTCCGAAATGCTTTCTGAGGAAAACTAAAACTAAGTTTTTGACTCTATATTTTTGCAAAAACCTATGTGCTTTGTGATGCTCATCTACTCTACCTCATCTACATCTATTCACAGGGTCTGCTGTCAGAGTTTGCATCATGTTAGATCAGAGTGACAGTCAGAACAAGTCTGAGGAGCAAGTTCATATGAGTGAGGGCACTAGTCCCTCTAGCAGTTATGATGAGGGTAGCAGGAGCACACCCAGCAATTTGCCCAAGGCAGCCACCAGGGCAAGTAAGAAGAAAACCTCAGATTCTGAAGATGACTATGTTGCTGTTGAGGATGAGGCCACTTCTAAGAAGAAGATGCTGAAGAAGGAATATGGCACAGCTACATCCACAAAGCCAGGAGTGCAAAAGAAGGCTCCTTCAAGGAGAATTCCCACTTCCAAACCTAGGAAGGTTGCCACTGGTGAAACCATGAAGTTCACCATTGAGTCTGATGATGAAGTTGTGGGCCAAGATAAGAAGAAGAAGAGAGTCAGAACTACTACTGCCAAAGTACTTGGCAAGCCCTCTATGAGGAGAGACTCTGAAGAAGAAGATGAAGAGGTTGATGCACCAGCACCTAAAGCTCAGAAGCTGATGGGAGATGTTATAAGATCAGGGGTTGCTCCATCTAAGCCCAAAGATGCTCCCAAGGTTGCTTCTAAGCCAAAGTCTGCACCTAAGAGGAGCACCAGGAGTATTCCAGCTAAAGAGAAGAACAAGGCCCCAGTGCCTGAAAATGATGAAGAAGATGAAGATCCATGATCATAATGATGCTCATCCAGTTGCATAGGATATGAAGCCCAGGAAGGATGATGGACTGAGACTCTGGAGACAGACTGATCCCTATGCTGTCAGAAGAAGAACTGTAGTGGACTACAGGTTCCACACTAAGGAATAGCAAGATTTCTATGAGACGGTATTGCTTGACAAGAAGCCCATAGTATGTGACATGAGATGGGTTGACTGGGAGTACATCAGGAAGAATGAAGAGCACTATCCAGGAGTGTATGACAGTTTCAATGCTTGTGGAGTAGATGACTTTGTTTGCCAGAAGCTCACCAAGTGGAATGATGAGCTCATCATGCAGTTTTACTCCACAGCTCACTTCTACCCAGATGGGAAGATAGTCTGGATGTTTGAGGGTACCAGGTACCAATCCACAGTTGAGGAATGGTCTGAGTTGATAAATGCTCCAAAAGAGAATGAGGATGACTTGGATGTCTATGCCAAGAAGAAGAAAGACCACAACTCTATGGCTCACATGTACAGAGAGATCCCAGATGCTGCACTAGAGACACATAAGTTTGGATCTGTACATTACCTATTGTCAGGATTGCCTACTATCAACTGGATCTTAAGACACACTTTGCTGCCCAAGTCAGGTGATCACAAGATGATCAGAGGCCATGCGATCAACTTGCTACATATATTTGATGTGCCTCAGAAATTCAAAGTCATGAACCTGATTGTGGAAACAATCAAAAGGACTACCGCTGATTAGAAGAGGAGTTGTGGGTATGCCCCACACATTCAGGAGTCATAAACTCCAAGATGGTCACTGCACATATCTTTTGGACAAGGAGCACCTGCCCATCTACCCTGATTTCAAGGACAACACCATTGTGATGGATGAAAATGAACCATCATCTGTGCAAGCACAAGAGAAGAAAGAGAAAGCAAGGGCTGAGAAGGCTGCAAAGATGCCAACTGCTGAAGAGGCATATCAGATTTTCCTGAAGAGCAAGCAAGATCAGCTTGGCTACTTGATTGTCTCCACCTTGAGGATTGAGAAGGGATTGGTCACGCTGACTCAAAACCAGGAGAGCTTGGAGAGAATCATAGGGCAGAAGTTTTATGCTCTTGATGTCAAACTTACTGAGATCCAAACTACAGTTGAGCAACTTCAGGAGGATGTGGAGGAGAAGAAGGGCAAGTCTACTACAGATGCTTTTGCTAGAGTGCCCAGAGGACAGAGATCTGTTGCAATGCATGTTCCAGACACCAGAGCTACATCATCTGCAACAGCTAGAGCTTCAGTGCCTCCAGCTCCAGCACCCACTCCACCAGCTCCAGCTACATCAACAGGAACCTTCGTCCTTGGAGCCATCTCTACACCATCACATGAAGACCAAGCCTGAGAGTCGTTTAGCACTATGCATTTTTATGAACTTTTTGGTAACTTGTTGCCAAAGGCGGAGAAAAATGTATAGATCATAGGCTTCGAGAGAGAGTGTTGCTTTTGATCTCTCTTGTCTTTTTGATGGCTGAACTTCGTTATTTGTGTGTTTGCTTGATACATTATGCCTTTTGTGAGATTCCTGGATGATCATGTGTTTGATCATATGCTATGCTACATTAATGCTTGTTGGATGATATTATCTATTATATCCTCATATGATCATTCACTTTGCTTGGTGATGAGTGCATGTGTTTAATCATTATCATTTTGAGCGCTCCACCAAGATGTATGTGACATGGAAGAGTAACCCATGATCCTAACTCATTGTGCATTTGCAGTCCAAAGCAAATTTTAAATTATGCACAAATTTAGGGGCAGCTCATACTTATCACATACTTCTCAAAGCGTCGATGTTTTTCAATCTTATTATCATTTGTCGAAGCTTTGATCTATATGTTGTCATCAATTACCAAAAAGGGGGAGATTGAAAGTGCAACTATTCCTGGGTGATTTTTGTTGGAAATATGCCCTAGAGGCAATAATAAAATGGTTATTATTATATTTCCTTGTTCATGATAATTGTCTATTGTTCATGCTATAATTGTATTAACTGGAAACCGTAATACATGTGTGAATACATAGACCACAACATGTCCCTGGTGAGCCTCTAGTTGACTAGCTCGTTGATCAATAGATGGTTGTGGTTTCCTGACCATGGACATAGGATGTCATTGATAACGGGATCACATCATTAGGAGAATGATGTGATGGACAAGACCCGATCCTAAGCATAGCACAAGATCGTGTAGTTCGTTTGCTAAAGCTTTTCTAATGTCAAGTATCATTTCCTTAGACCATGAGATTGTGCAACTCCGGATCCGTAGGAATGCTTTGGGTGTGCCAAGCGTCTAGCAACGCTGGGTGGCTATAAAGGTGCACTACGGGTATCTCCAAAAGTGTCTGTTGGGTTGACACGAATCGAGACTGGGATTTGTCACTCCGTGTGACGGAGTGGTATCTCTGGGCCCACTCGGTAGGACATCATCATAATGTGCACAATGTGATCAAGGAGTTGATCACGGGATGATGTGTTACGGAACGAGTAAAGAGACTTGCCATAACGAGATTGAACAAGGTATCGGGATACCGACGATCGAATCTCGGGCAAGTAATATACCGGTGGACAAAGGGAATTGTATACGGGATTGATTGAATCCTTGACATCGTGGTTCATCTGATGAGATCATCGTGGAACATGTGGGAGCTAACATGGGTATCCAGATCCCGCTGTTGGTTATTGGCGGAGAGTTGTCTCGGTCATGTGCGCATGGTTCCCGAACCCGTAGGGTCTACACATAAGGTTCGATGGCGCTAGGGTTATAAAGGAAGTTTATGCGTGGTTACCGAATGTTGTTTGGAGTCCGGATGAGATCCCGGACGTCACGAGGAGTTCGAGAATGGTTGAAGGTAAAGATTTATATATGGGAAGTCTTGTTTTGGTCAGGAAAAGTTTGGTGCTATCGATGAACGTCTGGGACCACCGGGAGGGTCCCGGAGTCTACCAGTGGGGCCACGGCCCCAGAGGGCTGCGTGGGCCAAGTGTGGGAGGGACCAGCCCGGTGGGCTAGCGCCCACCAGGCCCAAAGGCGCCTAGGGTTTGGGGAACCCTAAAAGGCGCCCTTGCCTTGGGGGCAAGGCAACCCAGCCGCCGCCCCTCCTCAAATTGGATCTGAGGGGCGGCCCCTCTCCCTGCCCCTATATATATGTGGGGGTGGGAGGCGACACACCCAAGTTCTGGCACAGCCCTTCCCCTCTTCCATGTCCTCCTCCTCTCCCGCGGTGCTTGGCGAAGCCCTGCAAGATTGCCACGCTCCTCCATCACCACCACGTCGTTGTGCTACTGCTGGACGGAGTCTTCCACACTTCTCCCTCTCTCCTTGCTGGATCAAGGCACGGGAGACGTCACCGGGCTACACGTGTGTTGAACGCGGAGGCACCGTTCTTCGGTGCTTTGATCGGAATCAACCGCGATCTGAATCGCTACGAGTATGACTCCTTCATCCGCATTCTTGAAATGCTTCCACATCGCGATCTTCAAGGGTATGAATATGCACTCCCCTCTCTCTCGTTGCTAGTATCTCCATAGATTGATCTTGGTGATGCGTAGAAAATTTTGAATTTCTGCTACGTTCCCCAACAGTGGTATCATGAGCTAGGTCTATTGCGTAGATTCTTTGCACGAGTAGAACACAAGTAGTTGTGGGCGATGGTTTGTACAATTTGCTTACCGTTACTAGTCCTATCTTGATTCGGCGGCATTATGGGATGAAGAGGCCCGGACCGACCTTACACGTACGCTTATGTGAGACAGGTTCCACCGACTGACATGCACTTGTTGCATAAGGTGGCTAGCGGGTGCCAGTCTCTCCCACTTTAGTCGGATCGGATTCGATGAAAAGGGTCCTTTTGAAGGGTAAATAGCAATTGGCATATCACTGTTATGGCTTTGCGTAGGTAAGAAACGTTCTTGCTAGAAACCCATAGCAGCCACGTAAAACATGCAACAACAATTAGAGGACGTCTAACTTGTTTTTGCAGGGTATGCTATGTGATGTGATATGGCCAAAAGAATGTGATGAATAATATATGTGATGTATGAGATTGATCATGTTCTTGTAATAGGAATCACGACTTGCATGTCGATGAGTATGACAACCGGCAGGAGCCATAGGAGTTGTCTTATTTATTGTATGACCTGCATGTCAATGATAACGCCATGTAATTACTTTACTTTATTGCTAACTGTTAGCCATAGTAGTAGAAGTAATAGTTGGCGAGACAACTTCATGAAGACATGATGATGGAGATCATGGTGTCATGCCGGTGACGATGATGATCATGGAGCCCCGAAGATGGAGATCAAAAGGAGCAAAATGATATTGGCCATATCATGTCACTATTTGATTGCATGTGATGTTTATCATGTTTATGCATCTTATTTGCTTAGAACGACGGTAGTAAATAAGATGATCCCTCATAATTATTTCAAGAAAGTGTTCCCCCTAACTGTGCACCGTTACGAAAGTTCGTTGTTTCGAAGCACCACGTGATGATCGGGTGTGATAGATTCTAACATTCACATACAACGGGTGTAAGCCAGATTACCACACGCGAAACACTTAGGTTGACTTGACGAGCCTAGCATGTACATACATGGCCTCGGAACACAAGAGACCGAAAGGTCGAACATGAATCGTATAGTGGATACGATCAACATGAAGATGTTCACCGACGATGACTAGTCCGTCTCACGTGATGATCGGACACGGCCTAGTTGACTTGGATCATGTATCACTTAGATGACTAGAGGGATGTCTATCTGAGTGGGAGTTCATAAGATGAACTTAATTATTCGAACATAGTCAAAAGGTTTTTGCAAATTATGTAAGTAGCTCGCGCTTTAGTTCTCTTGTTTTAGATATGTTCCTAGAGAAAATTCAGTTGAAAGTTGATAGTAGCAATTATGCGGACTAGGTCCGTAAACCGCGAGATTGTCCTCCTTGCTTCGTAGAAGACTTATGTCCTTAATACACGCTCGGTGTGTTGAACCTCGAGCGTCGTCGTGGATGTTGCGAACATCGACATACACGTTTGATAACTACGTGATAGTTCAGTAATGTTAAACGGTTTAGAGTTGAGGCACCGAAGACGATTTCGAAACGTCGCGGAACATATGAGATGTTTCTAGGGCTGAAATTGGGATTTCAGGCTCGTGCCCACATCAATAGGTATAAGACCTCTGACGAGTTTCTTAGCCTACAAACTAAGGAAGAAAAGCTCAATCGTTGAGCTTATGCTCAGATTGTCTGAGTACCACAATCACTTGACTCGAGTGGGAGTTAATCTTCCAGATGGGATAGTGATGTTTCTCCAAAGTCATTGCCACCAAACTGCTAGAGCTTCGTGATGAACTATAAAATATCAAGGATAGATATGATGATCCTTGAAATATTCGTGATGTTTGACGCCACGAAAGTAGAAATCAAAAGGAGCATCAATTGTTGATGGTTAGTGAAACCACTAGTTTCAAGAAGGGCAATGGCAAGAAGGGATACTTCATGAAATGGCAAATCGATTCTTTGCTCTAGTGAAGAAACCCAAGGTTGAAACCAAGCCCGAGACTAAGTGCTTACGTAATGAGGGAGCAGTCCTTTGAGCGAGGACTACCCTAGATACTTGGTAGATGAGAAGGCTGGCAAGGTCGATAGAAGTATATTGGATATACATTATGTCAATGTGTACTTTACTAGTACTTCTAGTAGCATCAAGGTATTAGATACCGGTTCGGTTGCTAAGTGTTAGTAACTCGAAATAAAAGCTATGGAATAAACGGAGACTAGCTAAAGGTGAGCTAACGATATGTGTTGGAAGTGTTTCC
This sequence comes from Aegilops speltoides, assembly GCA_021437245.1. Taxonomy (NCBI): domain Eukaryota; kingdom Viridiplantae; phylum Streptophyta; class Magnoliopsida; order Poales; family Poaceae; genus Aegilops; species Aegilops speltoides. Next base: position 331,967,836 of record CM038142.1, on the reverse strand, counting down.
AAGGTTGATGTGATCAAGCATCGCACTCTCCCTCTACCATCGAGATTGGTGTTAAACCTAAATAATTTTTATTTGGTATTTGCGTTCAGCATAGACATGATTGGATTATGTTTATCGCAACACGGTTATTCATTTAAGGAGAATAATGGTTGCTCTGTTTATTTGAATAATACCTTCAATGGTCTTGCACCTAAAATAAATGTTTTATTAAATCTTGATCGTAGTGATACACATGTTCATGCCAAAAGATATAAGATAGTAATGATATAGTGCCACCTACTTGTGGCACTGCCATTTGAGTCATATTGGTATAAAATGCATGAAGAAGCTCCATGTTGATGGATCTTTGGACTCACTCGTTTTTGAGAAGATTGAGACATGTGAACCATGTCTATTGGTATATACGCATGAAGAAACTCCATGCAGATGGACCGTTTGGACTCACTTGATTTTGAATCACTTGAGACATGCAAATCATATCACATGGGCAAGATTTGAAAGCCTCGTTTTCGATAAAATGGAACAAGAAAGCAACTTGTTGGAAGTAATACATTTTGATGTGTGCAGTCCAATGAGTCTTTGAGGCCTTGATGGATATCGTTATGTTCTTACTTCACAGATGATTTGAGTAGATACTGAGTGTGTTTACTTAATGAAACACAAGTCTGAATTATTGAATGGTTCAAGTAATTTCAGAGTGAAGTTGAAGGTCGTCGTGACAAGAGGATAAAATGTCTATGATATGATCATAGAGATGAATATCTGAGTTGCGAGTTTGGTACACAATTGAGACATTGTGGAAATTGTTTCACAACTAACACCGCCTGGAACACCATAGTGTGATGGTGTGTCCAAACATCATAGATGCACCCCATTGGATATGGGGCATACCATGATGTCTCTTATCGAATTACCACTATTGTTCATGGGTTAGGCATTAGAGACAACCACATTCACTTTAAATAGGGCGCCACATAACTCCGTTGAGACGACACCGTATGAACTATGGTTTAGAGAAACCTAAGTTGTCGTTTCTTAAAAGTTTGGGGCTGCGATGCTTATGTGAAAAAGGTTTCATCCTGATAAGCTCGAACCCAAAGCGGATAAATACATCTTCATAGGACACCCAAAAACAGTTGGGTATACCTCCTATTTCAGATCCGGAAGCAAAAATGATTGTTTCTAGTAACGGGTCCTTTCTCGAGGAAAAGTTTCTCTCGAAATAGTGGGAGGATGGTGGAGACTTGATAAGGTTATTGAACCATCACTTCAACTAGTGTGTAGCAGGGCACAGGAAGTTGTTCCTGTGGCGTCTACACCAATTGAAGTGGAAGCTGACTATAGTGATCATGAAGCCTCAGATCAAGTCACTGCCAAACCTCATAGGACGACAAGGACGCATACTGCTTCAGAGTGGTACGGTAATCCTGTCTTGGAGGTCATGTTGCTAGACAACAATGAACCTACAAGCTATGGAGAAGCGATGGTGGGCCTGGATTCCGACAAATGGCTCGAGGCCATAAAATCTGAGAGAGGATCCATGTATAAAACAAAGTATAGACTTTGGAAGAACTACTCGATGGTCGTAAGGCTGTTGAGTACAGATGGATTTTAAAAGGAAGACAAACAATGATGGTAAGTGTCACCATTAAGAAAGCTCGACTTGTCGCTAAGATGCTTTCCGACAAGTTCAAGGAGTTGACTACGGTGAGACTTTCTCACTCGTAGCGATGCTAAGAGTCTGCTAGAATTGTATTAGCAGTTACTGCATTATTTATGAAATCTTGCAGATAGGATGTCAAAACATTGTTTCCTCGACAATTTTCTTGAGGAAAGGTTGCATGTGATACAACCAGAAGGTTTTTGTCAATCCTAAAAGATGCTAACAAGTATGCAAAGCTCCAGTAGTCCTTCTAAGGACTGGAGTAAGCATCTCGGAGATGGAATATACGCTTTGATGAGATGATCAAATACTTTGTGTTTATACAAAGTTTATGAGAAACTTGTATTTCCAAAGAAGTGAGTGGGAGCACTATAGCATTTCTGATGAGTATATGTTATTGACATATTGTTGATCAGAAATGATGTAGAATTTCTGGAAAGCATATAGGGTTATTTGAAAAGTGTTTTTCAAAGGAAAACCTGGATTAAGCTACTTGAACATTGAGCATCAAGATCTATAAGGATAGATCAAAATCGCTGATAGTACTTTCAAATGAGTACGCACCATGACAAGTTTTTGAAGGAGTTCAAAATAGATCGGCAAAGAAGGAGTTCCTGGCTGTGTTATAAGGTGTGAGTATTGAGTAAGACTCAAGACTTGACCACGGCAGAAGAGAGAGAATGGACGAAGGTCGCCCCTATGCTTTAGACGTAGGCTCCACAGTATGCTATGCTGTGTACCGCACCTAAAGTGTGCCTTGCCATGAGTCAGTCAAGAGGTACAAGTGTGATCCAGGAATGGATAACAAGGCAGCGGTCAAACATATCCTTAGTAACTAGTGGACTAAGGAATTTTCTCGATTATGGAGGTGGTAAAAGAGTTCGTCGTAAAGGGTTACGCCGATACAAACTTTGACACTAATCCGGATTATACTGAGTAGTAAACCGGAATCGTATAGTAGAACTATTATTTGGAATAGCTCCAAATAGAGCGGGGTAGCTGCATCTAGAAGATGACACGGATATTTGTAAAGCACACACGGATCTGAAAGGTTCAGACCCGTTTACTAATAAACCTCTCTCACAAGCGAGATATGATCAAAGCCAATGGGTGTTGGATTCATTGCAATCACATAGTGATGTGAACTAGATTATTGACTCTAGTGCAAGTGGGAGACTGTTGGAAATATGCCCTAGAGGCAATAATAAAATGGTTATTATTATATTTCCTTGTTCATGACAATTGCCTATTGTTCATGCTATAATTGTATTAACTGGAAACCGTAATACATGTGTGAATACATAGACCACAACATGTCCCTGGTGAGCCTCTAGTTGACTAGCTCGTTGATCAATAGATGGTTGTGGTTTCCTGACCATGGACATAGGATGTCATTGATAATGGGATCACATCATTAGGAGAATGATGTGATGGACAAGACCCAATCCTAAGCATAGCACAAGATCGTGTAGTTCTTTTGCTAAAGCTTTTCTAATGTCAAGTATCATTTCCTTAGACCATGAGATTGTGCAACTCCCGGATACCGTAGGAATGCTTTGGGTGTGCCAAACGTTACAACGTAACTGGGTAGCTATAAAGGTGCACTACGGGTATCTCCAAAAGTGTCTGTTGGGTTGGCACGAATCGAGACTGGGATTTGTCACTCCGTGTGATGGAGAGGTATCTCTGGGCCCACTCGGTAGGACATCATCATAATGTGCACAATGTGATCAAGGAGTTGATCACGAGATGATGTGTTACAGAACGAGTAAAGAGACTTGCCATAACGAGATTGAACAAGGTATCGGGATACCGACGATCGAATCTCGGGCAAGTAATATACCGGTGGACAAAGGGAATTGTATACGGGATTGATTGAATCATTGACATCGTGGTTCATCCGATGAGATCATCGTGGAACATGTGAGAGCTAACATGGGTATCTAGATCCCGCTGTTGGTTATTGGTCGGAGAGTTGTCTCGGTCATGTCTGCATGGTTCCCGAACCCGTAGGGTCTACACACTTAAGGTTCGATGGCGCTAGGGTTATAAAGGAAGTTTATGCGTGGTTACGAATGTTGTTGAGTCCGGATGAGATCCGGACGTCACGAGGAGCTCGGAATGGTCGGGGTAAAGATTTTATATGGGAAGTCTGTTTTGGTCAGGAAAAGTTTGGTGCTATCGATAACGTCTGGGACCACCGAGGGTCCGAGGGTCCACCAGGTGGGGCCACCGGCCCCAAAGGGCTGCGTGGGCCAAGTGTGGGAGGGGACCAGCCCCAGGTGGGCTGGTGTGCCCCCCACCAGGTCCCAATGCGCCTAGTGTTTGGGGGAACCCTGAAGGAAATATGCCCTAGAGGCAATAATAAAGTTATTATTTATTTCCTCATATCATGATAAATGTTTATTATTCATGCTAGAATTGTATTAACCGGAAACATAATACATGTGTGAATACATAGACAAAACTATAGTCACTAGTATGCCTCTACTTGACTAGCTCATTAATCAAAGATGGTTATGTTTCCGACCATAGACATGTGTTGTCATTTGATTAGTGGGATCACATCATTAGAAGAATGATGTGATTGACATGACCCATACATTAGCCTAGCACTTGATCGTTTAGTATCTTGCTATTGCTTTCTTCATGACTTATACAAAGTTCCTGCAACTATGAGATTGTGCAACTCCGTTTACGGAAGAACACTTTGTGTGCTACCAAACATCACAGCGTAATCGTGTGATTATAAAGGTGCTCTCTGGTGTTTAGAAGGTACATGTTGAGTTGGCATAATTGAGATTAGGATTTGTCACTCCGATTGTCGGAGAGGTATCTCTGGGCCCCTCGGTAATACTCATCACCTAAGCCTTGCAAGCATGTAACTAATGAGTTAGTTATGAGATGGCGTATTCTGAGCGAGTAAAGAGACTTGCGTGCGAGATTGAACTAGGTATTGAATACCGGCGATCAAATCTCGGGCAAGTAACTATACCGATGACAAAGGGAACAAAGTATGTTGTTATGCGGTTTGACCGATGAAGATCTTCGTAGAATATGTAGGAACCAATATGGGCATCCAGGTCCCGCTATTGGTTATTGACCGAGACATGTCTCGGTCATGTTCGCATTATTCTCGAACCGTAGAATCCTGCACGCTTAAGGTTTCGATGATAGTTTTATTATGAGTTTATGAGTTTTGATGTACCGAAGGAGTTGAGTCCGGATGAGATCGGGGACATGACAAGGAGTCTCGAAATGGTCGAGGCGTAAAGATCGATATATTGGACGACTATATTCGGAGTTCGGAAAGGTTCAGTGATTCGGTATTTTTTGAGTAGAAGAGCTACGGAATTTGCGGGAGAAGTATTGGGCCTTATTGGGCTCAAGGGAAAGAGAGAGGGCTGCCTAGGGTGGGCGCCCCCTGCCCTAGTCCGAATTGGGCTAAGGGAGGGCCGCACCCTCCTTCCTTCCTTCTCTCTTCCCTTCCTAGTCTCCTACTCCTAATACATGGAAGGTCTCCTAGTTGGACTAGGAAGGGAATCCTACTCCGGTGGGAGTAGGACTCCCAGTAGCGCCATAGTAGAGGCGGTCCTCCCTCCTCCACTCCTTTATATCTGAGGCAGGGTGAACACACAAGTTGATCATTGAGATCGTTCCTTAGCCGTGTGTGGTGCCCCCTCCACGATATTACACCTCGGTCATATTGTAGCGGTGTTTAGGCGAAGCCTGCGATAGGAGAACATCAAGATCGTCCACCACGCCGTCGTCTTGTGGAACTCCTCCCGCACCTCTGCTGGATCGGAGATCGGGTGCGTCATCGAGCTATCGTGTGTCAAGAACTCGGAGGTGCGAGTGCGGTGCTTGGATCGGTTGGACCGGGAGGACATCGACTACTTCCTCTATGTTGCGTCAGCGCTTCGCCGGTCTCACGAGTGCGTAGACAATACTCTCCCCTCGTTGCTATATCATCACCATGATCTTGCGTGTGTGTAGGAATTTTTTGAAATTACTACGTTCCCCAACAATGGCATCCGAGCCTAGGTTTTATGGTTTGATGTTATATGCACGAGTAGAACACAAGTGAGTTGTGGACGATATAAGTCATCCGCCTACCGACATGTCATACTTTGGTTGGCGGTATTGTTGGATGAAGCGGCCGGACCGACATTACGCCAGACGCTTCGCGAGACTGGTTCTACCGGCGTGCTTTGCACACAGGTGGTGGCGGTGTCGGTTTCTCCAACTTTAGTTGAACCAAGTGTGGCTACACCGGTCCTTGTGAAGGTTAAAGCGAGTCTATTTGACAAACTATCGTTGTGGTTTTGATGCGTAGGTGAGATTGGTTCTTGCTTAAGCCCGTAGCAGCCACGTAAAACTTGCAACAACAAAGTAGAGGACGTCTAACTTGTTTTTGCAGGGCATGTTGTGATGTGATATGGTTAAGACGTGATGAGATATAAGTTGTTGTATGAGATGATCATGTTTTGTTTAAGTTATCGGCAACTGGCAGAAGCCTTATGGTTGTCTCTTTATTGCATAAGATGCAAGCGCCAAATAATTGCTTTACTTTATCGCTATGCGATAGCAATAGTTGCAAGAGCAATAGTTGGCGAGACGAGCATGTGACGACACATTGATATAGATCAAGATGATGGAGACCATGGTGTCGTGCCGGTGATGATAGAGATCATGACAGTACTTTGGAGATGGAGATCAAAGGCGCAAGATGATCATGGCCATATCATGTCACATGTTTTGATTGCATATGATGTTTATCTGTTATACATCTTATTATGTTTTGTTTGACGGTAGCATTTTAAGATGATCTCTCATTAATTATCAAGAAGTGTTCTCCCTGAGTATGCACCGTTGCCAAAGTTTGTCGTGCCCAGACACCACGTGATGATCGGGTGTGATAAGCTCTACGTCCATCTACAACGGGTGCAAGCCAGTTTTGCACACGCGGAATACTCAGGTTAAACTTGACGAGCCTAGCATATGCAGATATGGCCTCGGAGCACGGAGACCGAAAGGTCAAGCGTGAATCATATAGTAGATATGATCAACATAGTGATGTTCACCATTGAAAACTACTCCATCTCACGTGATGATCGGTCATGGTTTAGTTGATTTGGATCACGTGATCACTTAGATGACTAGAGAGATGTCTGTCTAAGTGGGAGTTCTTAAGTAATATGATTAATTGAACTTTAATTTATCATGAACTTAGTCCTAGTAGTATTTTGCAAATTATGTTGTAGATCAATAGCTCGCGTTGTTGCTTTCATATGTTTATTTTGATATGTTCCTAGAGAAAACTGTGTTGAAAAATGTTAGTAGCAATGTTACGGATTTGATCCATGATCTGAGGTTAATCCTCATTGCTGCACAGAAGAATTATGTCCTTGATGCACCGCTAGGTGACAGACCTATTGCAAGAGCAGATGTAGACGTTATGAACGTTTGGCTAGCTCAATATGATGACTACTTGATAGTTTAGTGCACCATGCTTAACGGCTTAGAATTGGGACTTCAAAGACATTTTGAACGTCATGGACCATATGAGATGTTCCAGGAATTGAAGTTAATATTTCAGGCAAATACCCAAGTTGAGAGATATGAAGTCTCCAACAAGTTCTATAGCTAAAAGATGGAGGAGAATCGCTCAACTAGTGAGCATGTGCTCAGATTGTCTGGGTACTTCAATTGCTTGAATCAAGTGGGAGTTAATCTTCCAGATAAGATAGTGATTGACTGAATTCTCTAGTCACCATCACTAAGTTACTAGAACTCCGTGATGAACTATAGTATGCAAGGGATGACGAAAACGATTCCCAAGCTCTTCGTGATGCTGAAATCAACGAAGGTAGAAATCAAGAAAGAGCATCAAGTGTTGATGGTTAACAAGATCACTAGTTTCAAGAAAAGGGCAAAGGGAAAGAAAGGGAACTTCAAGTAGAATGACAAGCAAGTTGTCACTCCCGTGAAGAAGACCAAAGTTGGACCAAAGCACTGAAACCGAGTGCTTACTTTCGCAAAGGAAATGGTCCTTTGGAAGCGGAAATGCCCGAATATTTGGTGGGTAAGAAGGATGGCAAAGTGAACAAGTGTATATTTGATATCTGAGTTATTGATGTGTGCCTTACTAGTGTTTATAGTAGCCCCGAGTATTTGATACTTGTTAGGTTGCTAAGATTAGTAATTGAAGCGGAGTTGCGAATAAGCAGAGACTAGTTAAGGGTGAAGTGGCGATGTTTGTTGGAAGTGGTTCCAAGATTGATATGATCATCATCGCACACTCCCTATACTTTCGGGATTTGTGTTGAACCTAAATAAGTGTTATTTGGTGTTTGCGTTGAGCATGAATATGATTTGATCATGTTTATTGCAATACGGTTATTCATTTAAGTTAGAGAACAATTGTTGTTACATTTACATGAATAAAACCTTCTATTGGTCATACACACCAACAAAAATGGTTTGTTGGATCTCGATCGTAGTAATACACATATTCATAATATTGAGGCCAAAATATGCAAAGTTAATAATGATAGTGCAACTTATTTGTGGCACTGCCGTTTAGGTCATATTGGTGTAAAGCGCGCGAAGAAACTCCATCTTGATGGGATTTTGGAATCACTTGATTATGAATCACTTGATGCTTGCGAACCATGCCTCGTGGGCAAGATGACTAAGACTCCGTTCTCGGAACAATGGAGCGAGCAAGCGACTTATTGGAAATAATACATCTTGATGTATGTGATCCGATGAGTGTTGAGGCTCATGGCGGTATCGTTATTTTCTGACCTTCACAGATGATTTGAGCAGATATTGGTATATCTACTTGATGAAACATAAGTCTGAAATAGTTGAAAGGTTCAAAGAATTTCAGAGTGAAGTGGAAAATCATCGTAACAAGAAAATAAAGTTTCTGCGATCGATCATGGAGATGAATATTTGAGTTATGAGTTTGGTCTTCAATTAAAACAATGTGGAATAGTTTCACAGCTCACGCCACCTGGAACACCACAACGTTATGGTGTGTCCGAACGTCGTAACCGCACTTTATTTGATATGGTGCGATCTATGATGTCTCTTACCGATTTACCACTATCATTTTGGGGTTATGCATTAGAGACAGCTGCATTCACTTTAAATAGGGCACCATCAAAATCCGTTGAGACGACGCCTTATGAACTGTGGTTTGGCGAGAAACCAAAAGTTGTCGTTTCTTAAAGTTTGGGGCTGCCATGCTTATGTGAAAAAGATTCAACCTGATAAGCTCGAACCCAAATCAGAGAAGTGTGTCTTCATAGAATACCCAAAGGTAACTATTGGGTACACCTTCTATCACAGATCCGAAGGCAAGTTATTCGTTGCTAAGATGGATCCTTTCTATAGACGAAGTTTCTCTCGAAAGAAGTGAGTGGGAGGAAAGTAGAGCTTGATAAGGTAATTGTACCTTCTCCCGAATTGGAAAGTAGTTCATCACGTAAATCAGTTCGATGATTGCTACACCAATTAGTGAGGAAGCTAATGATGATGATCATGAAACTTGGATCAAGTTACTACTGAACCTCGTAGGTCTTCGAGTAAGATCCGCACGAGAATGGTGTAGTAATCATGTTCGGAAGTCATGTTACTAGACCATGATGAACCTACAAACTATGATGAAGCGATGATGAGCCCAGATTCGCGAAATGGCTTGAGGCCATAAAATCGAGATATGATCCATGTATGAGAACAAAGTATGGACTTTGATTGACTTGCTCGATGATTAGCAAGCCATGTTAAATGAATGGATCTTCAAGAGGAAGGCGGACAACGATAGTAGTGTTACTATCTACCAAGCTCGACTTGTTGCGAAAGGTTTTCAACAAGTTCAAGGTGTTGAATACGATGAGATTTTCTCACTCGTATCGATGCTTAACTCTGTCTCGAATCATGTTAGCAATTGCCACATTTTATGAAATCGGCAAATGGATGTCAAAACTGCATTCCTTAATGGATTTATTAAAGAAGAGTTGTATATGATGCAACGAAGGTTTTGTCAATCCTAAAGGTGCTAACAAAATATGCAAGCTCCAGCGATCCATCTATGGACTGGTGCAAGCATCTCGGAGTTGGAATATACGCTTTGATAAGTTGATCAAAGCATATAGTTTTATATGGACTTACAATGAAGCCTGTATTTACAATAAAGTGAGTGGGAGCACTACTGACCTTTCGATTAGTATATGTGAGTGACATATTGTTGATCGAAATGATGTAGAATTTTTACGCAAAGCATAAAGGAGTGTTTTAAAGGAGTTCTTTAAAAGAAAAGACCTCGATAAAAGCTGCATACATATTGAGCATCAAGATCTATTGAGATAGATCAAGACGCTTGATAAGATTTTCAATGAGTACATACCTTGGCAAGATTTTGAAATAGTTCAAAATGGAACAGTCAAAGAAAGAGTTCTTGCATGTGTTGCAAAGGTATGAAATTGAGTAAGACTCAAATCCCGACCACAGCAGAAAATAGAAAGAGAATGAAAAGTCATTCCCTACGCCTCAGTCATAGGTTCTATAAAGTATGCTATGCTATGTACCAGACCTATTGTATACCTTGCTATGAATTTGGCAAGGGATTACAATAGTGATCTAGGAGTAGATCACTGGACATTGGTCAAGAATATCCTTAGTAAGGACTAAGGAGATGTTTCTCGATTATGGAGGCGATAAAAGAGTTTGTTTTAAAAGTTACATCAGTGCAAACTTCTACACTGATCCAGATGACTGTAAGTCTCAACCTGGATACATATTGAAAGTGGGAGCAATTAGCTAGAGTAGCTCCGTGCAGAGCATTGTGGACATAAAATATTTGCAAAATACATACAGATCTGAATGTGACAGACCCGTTGACTAAGCTTCTCTCACGAGCAAAACATGATCACACCTTAGTACTCTTTGGGTGTTAATCACATAACGATGTGAACTAGATTATTGACTCTAGTAAACCCTTTGGATGTTGGTCACATGATGATGTGAACTATGGGTGTTAATCATATCTGAGATATGAATATTGGTGTTAAATCACATGGCGATGTGAACTAGATTATTGACTCTAGTGCAAGTGGGAGACTGAAGGAAATATGCCCTAGAGGCAATAATAAAGTTATTATTTATTTCCTCATATCATGATAAATGTTTATTATTCATGCTAGAATTGTATTAACAGGAAACATAATACATGTGTGAATACATAGACAAAACTATAGTCACTAGTATGCCTCTACTTGACTAGCTCATTAATCAAAGATGGTTATGTTTCGACCATAGACATGTGTTGTCATTTGATTAGTGGGATCACATCATTAGAAGAATGATGTGATTGACATGACCCATACATTAGCCTAGCACTTGATCGTTTAGTATCTTGCTATTGCTTTCTTCATGACTTATACAAAGTTCCTGTGACTATGAGATTGTGCAACTCCGTTTACGCAAGAACACTTTGTGTGCTACCAAACATCACAGCGATGCTGGGTGATTATAAAGGTGCTCTCTGGTGTTTCGAAGGTACATGTTGAGTTGGCATAATTCGAGATTAGGATTTGTCACTCGATTGTCGGAGAGGTATCTCTGGGCCCCTCGGTAATACTCATCACCTAAGCCTTGCAAACATGTAACTAATGAGTTAGTTATGAGATGACGTATTCTGAGAACAAGTAAAGAGACTTGCGGTAACGAGATTGAACTAGGTATTGGATACCGACGATCAAATCTCGGGCAAGTAACATACCGATGACAAAGGGAACAAAGTATGTTGTTATGCGGTTTGACCGATAAAGATCTTCGTAGAATATGTAGGAACCAATATGGGCATCCAGGTCCCGCTATTAGTTATTGACCGGAGACATGTCTCGGTCATGTCTACATTATTCTCGAACCGTAGGGTCCGCATGCTTAAGGTTTCGATGACAGTTTTATTATGAGTTTATGAGTTTTGATGTACCGAAGGAGTTCGGAGTCCCGGATGAGATCGGAGACATGACGAGGAGTCTCGAAATGGTCGAGACGTAAAGATCGATATATTGGACGACTATATTCGGAGTTCGGAAAGGTTCGAGTGATTCGGTATTTTTGAGTACGGAGAGTTACGGAATTCGCCGGGAGAAGTATTGGGCCTTATTGGGCCTCAGGGAAAGAGAGAGGGCTGCCTAGGGTAGGCGCGCCCCCTTGCCCTAGTCCGGGTGGGCTAAGGGAGGGGCCGCACCCCCTCCTTCCTTCTCTCTTCAACTTCCTAGTCTCCTACTCCTAATACATGGAAGGTCTTCTAGTTGGACTAGGAAGGGGAATCCTACTCCGGTGGGAGTAGGACTCCCAGTGCGCCATAGTAGAGGGCCGGCCTCCCTCCTCCACTCCTTTATATACGGGGCGGGGGCACCCCATGAACACACAAGTTGATCATTGAGATCGTTCCTTAGCCGTGTCGGTGCCCCCTCCACGATATTACACCTCGGTCATATTGTAGCGGTGCTTAGGCGAAGCCTGCGACAGAGAACATCAAGATCGTCCACCACGCCGTCGTCTTGTGGAACTCCTCCCGCACCTCTGCTGGATCGGAGATCGGGTGCGTCATCGAGCTGACGTGTGTCAAGAACTCGGAGGTGCGAATGCGGTGCTTGGATCGGTTGGACCAGGAGGACATCGACTACTTCCTCTACGTTGCGTCAGCGCTTCGCTTGGTCACGCAGTGCGTAGACAATACTCTCCCCTCGTTGCTATATCATCACCATGATCTTGCGTGTGCGTAGGAATTTTTTTTGAAATTACTACGTTCCCCAACAAACCCTAAAAGGGGGCGCCCCCCTTGCCTTGGGGGGCAAGGCAACCCCCCTGGTCGCCGCCCCCCTCCTGAGATTGGATCTGAGGGGGCCGGCCCCCCTCTCCCTTGCCCCTATATATATGTGGGGGGTGGGAGGGCAGCCGCACCCAAGTTCTGGCACAGCCCTTCCCCTCTTCCATGTCCTCCTCCTCTCCCGCGGTGCTTGGCGAAGCCCTGCAAGATTGCCACGCTCCTCCATCACCACCACACCGTTGTGCTGCTGCTGGACGGAGTCTTCCCAACCTCTCCCTCTCTCCTTGTTGGATCAAGGCATGGGAGACGTCACCGGGCTGCACGTGTGTTGAACGCGGAGGCACCGTTCTTCGGTGCTTAGATCGGAATCAACCGCGATCTGAATCGCTACGAGTACGACTCCTTCATCCGCGTTCTTGAAACGCTTCTGCATCGCGATCTTCAAGGGTATGAAGATGCACTCCCCTCTCTCTCGTTGCTAGTATTTTCGTAGATTGATTTTGGTGATGCGTAGAAAATTTTGAATTTCTGCTACGTTCCCTAACAATTTTGGTAATTCCTAACAACATATAGCTCATTGAGCTAATACTATTTCAAGATAAATATTTCAGGAAAGCTCAATGATTGACATGGCATGGATGAGAAAAGTGGATCCCTCAAAATGCTAAGGACAAAAGGATTGGCTCAAGATCAAAGCACAAGACTCTACATTTTCTATTTTAGTGGTCCAAGATCACATTGAGTCTATAGGAAAAGCCAATACTATCAAGGAGGGACGAGGTGTTGCTTAATGGCTTTCTTGCTCAAAATGCTTAGTGATATGCTCCAAAGCCCTCAACTACTTTCCCATATCCAAACCAAAAGTCCAACTCGGCCCCACCGATTCTTTCTATCCGGCGCCACCGAGTTCAGATGTCATAGCCACTGCCACAAACCCTAGTCAAATCGGTCTCACCGATAGGGATCTCGGTCTCACCGAATGGGATTGTAATCTCTTTGTTTCCCTTCGTAACGTTTCAGTCAAACCGATATGAGCGAATCGGTCCCACCGAGTTTGCTTGACCAACTCTCTGGTTAGCTTATTACCAAAATCGGTCCCACCGAGTTTGTGTAATCGGTCTCACCGAGATTACGTTATGCCCTAACCCTAACCATATCGGTCCTACCAAGTTGCATGTCGGTCCCACCGAAAATCCTAACGATCACATTATTTGCTAAATCGGTCTGACCGAGTTTCACGATTCGGTCCCACCGAGATTGGCAAGTTGTGTGTAACGGTTAGATTTTGTGTGGAGGCTATATATACCCCTCCACCCACTCTTCATTCGTGTAGAGAGCCATCAGAACGTGCCTACACTTACAACATTCATTTTCTAAGAGAGAACCACCTACTCATGTGTTGAGACCAAGATATTTCATTCCTACCATATGAATCTTGATCTCTAGCCTTCCCCAAGTTGCTTTCCACTCAAATCTTCTTTCCACCAAATCCAAATCCTGTGATAAAGAGTTGAGTGTTGGGGAGACTATCATTTGAAGCACAAGAGCAAGGAGTTCATCATCAACACACCATTTGTTACTTCTTGGAGAGTGGTGTCTCCTAGATTGGCTAGGTGTCACTTGGGAGCCTTCGACAAGATTGTGGAGTTGAACCAAGGAGTTTGTAAGGGCAAGGAGATCACCTACTTCGTGAAGATCTACCCTAGTGAGGCAAGTCCTTCATGGGCGACGGCCATGGTGGGATAGACAAGGTTGCTTCTTCGTGGACCCTTCGTGGGTGGAGCCCTCCGTGGACTCGCGCAGTCGTTACCCTTCGTGGGTTGAAGTCTCCATCAACGTGGATGTATGATAGCACCACCTATCGGAACCACGACAAAAACATCCGTGTCTACAATTGCGTTTGCCTTCTCGAACTCCTCCCTTTACCTTCATATGCAATTGTTTTACACTCTTCTGCTATACTCTTAGAATTGCATGTGTAGGTTGATTGCTTGACTTGTGCTAAGTTGCTAAAATCTGCCAAGAACTAAAATTGCGATAAGGCTAGATTTTTTATTTGGTCAAGTAGTCTAATCACCCTCCCCCCTCTAGACATACTTTCGATCCTACAGATGGTCGCCATCTCCCAAGTCAATATTTCACAGGAAAACAACCTTATGCGGGAAAATGAAGAAAAATATTATCGAGCCACAAGAAGAAAAATGCTTGGCAAATGAGCCAGAGGAACATGGGGATGAAGGATGGAATGCGCACTATCCAGAAACCCTCCACCGATGGTAAAATCTAGTTATAATTAATGTACAACTTGATGAAAACGATGAAGGTTATGACTTACTGCAGCTCCTCATCCTCTTGAATTTTATATTACCATGAAGTTGTAGCCACTAACCTTTCAGGCATCTCCACTTATCCCAGTGCATCGGTACTTTCCCAAGAGCGAGTACAAATTTACGTATATGATGCCGATGCATCGTAAGTGAGTGCGACTCTGACCGAGCCCTGCTATGAGGTGCTCAAAACCCCGGTCGGAGTCCTGTCTGACACTCGAGGTTGAAATCCCTTGGGATCCGGGTGGATGGCCTTATGGAGCACCGAAGACTAGCTATATGACTATAAAGAAAGCACTGCCAGGGAGGTAACGCGGGAGTTCGTATGTGTCTTGAATCTAGTTGCATTTCATGTTGCATTGACATTTTTATTTATTTTGAGTAGTAGCTATATGAGTTGGCTTTGTGTTGTTTTCATTGGTAAAATTTATAGCATGTCGGTAGCCTATTTTTGTTGCATTCCTCCTACTTTTGTTGCAATATTGCTATGCACCTAACGTGAGGAGGAAGCACAATTTTTTTCATGAAGTTCTGCAGCTCCAGGAGAAAAGACGGCGTTCCATACGACCGCCCGGTCATTTGAGCGCTGGTATGAGCTCGTGACCGCAAGAGAGAAGAAGACCAGAGCAAAAGATGAGCTTCCATACGAGCACTCGCGCCTGTACGAGCGGTCGTTTCACCTCGCGTCCACAACGAGCATCTCCTAGAGCGAACGACGGTGCTCCATACGACCGCAGCCGGTTGTTTGAGCACCCGTATGAAGGCAATAACACCTCCATCTGATTTATTTTTTACGTCTGAGGTCGACGAGGTGTTTTCTAACCGATCATTTGCTTTGTAATTATTGCTAATTACCTCTGAAACTCTATAGCCAATAATTCTCTGTAGCAACTATGTTTTCATTTATTTCTTGTTACCGGTCGGGTATACGAACTCCATTCGTATACGAATCGATGATTTTATTTTGCGTGTTGTTTTCGCGGGGGCTTGGACCTTATGTGGTGACATGTACGGTATGATGTCAACCATATAAAAGACTCACACAAGCCATTTTGGTTGCTTCATCATGATGAACTTCAACCACAAGTGCCCGGTAAAGTTTTCTGATATGAAACTTGCTAAAATAAAAGTTGCTTAGTATCAAGTTTCTCACATTAAGTGTGATCTCCCTTTTTAATTAGGCACGTAGGAGCTGCACACTTGTGTTTTATATTTTGCCTCACACATACTTCATTCAAACTTAGGAGGGAGCTAACTCCTAGACTTAGTTCGTTGACTTAAGCGAGGTGCTTAGGTTGATGAACTGATCTTGTTGAGACTATAATAGCATGGAACAATAAGAAATTATAGATACATTGGAGACGTATTAGTTGCTCATTGTAATTTTCATGTTTCACTTTTAATGAATGATATATTGGTAATGTTTGAATTCTCATATTCCAGTGATTTAGAATTAGAATCTATTTTTACTGAAATTGTTAAATTAAATTCAAATTTGCCAGGAAAATGTAACAATATATGAATTGTCTCTGTGTTCAACCTAGGTCGGTAATTGTGATGGAAATGTATGCCGTCACACATGTTTGGACCCACATGCAAGCAACCACATCAGCATCTTCAGGGCCCATATGAGGCCCTATTTATTACTAACGGCCACCGTCGATGATAAAACCTTACTAGGCCCACATGGAATAAGCCACGTCAGCATCTGTTAGGCCCATTTGGCATAATCGTTGACTAGTCAAATTGATGAACCGATTACTACTGACGGCTTATCTTTACCAAAGGATCTTAGCTGACAAATGGGCTTATCATAGGTGACAGTATTGGCCATAACCAAAAATGGACATTCATGACAAAAGTGGGTTCCTCATCTAAGATTGATCTTAGGTAACCTCAAGATTTTATTTTTTGTGACGAGGCTTTGATAACGGTGGGGGTGGTGACGAAAATCGGTTTTACGTGGCATAAGTGAACCATAGCTAAAAGTCCTCCGTTTTGTAGTGACTAGTAACCCTAATTAGTGTCGTGAGGGAAAAAACTACTTAACAAACTAAAGTTGGAATAGATTACTCGAAAATAGTCGTAGAGTAAAAATAAAGGAGGTTGCTACAATTGTGGTTGTGGAAAACCTGGGACACCCATGCCATTTATTAACCAACAAACCCTATTTTGCATATTTCATTCTCACATTGTGAAATCCCTCTCGATCTTTCGATCAGTGGAGTCAAGTGGAATTCTTTCTCACTCCCGTTAGGAAAACCCACGACACTAAAAAGTCCAAAGAGTGAGAGCAAATGGAAGACTTCGAATGAGCTGAGAGAGTTGTGTAGCCGCTAGGGGTATTATTTGGGGACAATTTGCATGAAGAAGAAATATTATATGGTGGCAACGGTGCTAGAAGTACAACTGCCAGAATTGTGTGTCACAAGAAGTGCAATAGACAAGAACACACAAGAGGTGAAAGGAAATCTCTTGTTATGTTAGAAGCAAAATCAGTAAATACCGGATTCGGTACTCCTACTTCCAGCAAAGGGAAACAACAAATATGGTGGGTGAATTGTTACAGCAAGGTTTCACTCCTCAACTAACCCCTATGCATCACCTATCCTCTTGGTCATGAAGAAGGGCGGGACCTGGGGGCTCTATATCTACTATAGAGCTCTCAATACACAGACCTGAAGAACCAGTATCCCATTCCACTAATAAATAATATCCTTGACCAATTGCGTGGTGCCACCATTATCTCAGAATGGACCTTTGGATACCACCAGATCAGGATGGAAGAGAAGGATATGTATAAGACTGCATACAAGACCCAGCAAGTCCATTCCGAATACAAGGTCATGCCATTTGGTCTAACCAGCGCACCGGCCATGTTCAACAATTTAATGAACATGGTATTTAATCCACTGTTGAGAAGATTTGTACTCATATTCTTCGATGATTTACTGGTGTACAGTGAAGGCTTAGAATCACATGGTGACCATCTCATACTAACGCTCCCCCTTCTACTTTATATTTGAGTTAGGCAGAGATTAACATATGTGGTTTACCATTTCAACCAGAGATTGACGTCTCCATCGTAACCTTGGCTATATGAAAGAAATGTAGTCCATGATGGGTTTAAATACCTGTTCTTTGAGAAAGAAAGAGTTAAGGTGATCCTTGGTCCGTTGATAATAAGAGACGCATCCAAATCGGTTCTTGCGAAGAATAACAATTTCCTTAAAAAGACCCAAATTCACGAAGCCTTAGAATAGTTTTGGGTAGTCTTTGCCATATTGGTAAAAGAGACCGCCCCTCAAAACGGAGACCTTGATGTCCCCGTAGAGTTGCTACCTCTCATTGAAGAGTTCCAAGACATCATTCCAGGTGATTCACATAAGCAACCTGAATGGAAGACTAACCAATGAATGAATTGTTCTCCTTGACAAGAATGAAGGGAATTGCTTAGGATCAGATGAAGAGAGGATTTTGGAAATAAGAGTTACGAAACAACTAGTTGAACAAAAGCATGAGTTAAGTGGTGTTGCTAACTTCCTTACTCATTGTAGCTGCTTTAATGGGTGGATTAGACATGGAAGGATTGAAATAACAAGAGGTAATGTGAATCGGCCAAGGTTGCCTTTTTCAAGCAAGTAAACTAGTGGCTTTGCCTACGTTATTGTGTTGTAGGCATCTTGAATTGTAACTAAGGATCAACTTAGACTTAAGTTAGAGCTGCTCCTTCTATCACATCGGATTATAGTAAAGAGAGGGGCGTTCTTGTCTGATCTCTACGTCAACATTATGCTTTGTGTGTATGTCTGTGATTGTGCTCAATGTTTCCTAAAGATACAAAAACTATATTATTATCTCTATAAAATACAGTTTACCAATTTTCTCTCTCTTATCCATCTAGTGTAGAGACTTGAGATTCCAAGAACGCAAAAAACAAAATTTAACCTAGATTTTAGTCTTTTTTTAATTAACACATTTAGAGTTTTGAAAGAGGGTAGTGCTATGCGTCGGCCGTCGGGTCTTTCTTTTAAAAAGTTCCACCGCCTCACGAGCCGTCTGATTGTACAACACAAATTGTCCGTTCTTCTTCTCTAATTTTCTGCAACAATGCTCTTCTTGCGAAATCTCTTTTTTCCCAACTTTCTGCAACAAGAGTCATGTTCCAAAAATCTCTTCTTCTCTAATATTCCGCAACAAGACCTCTGTTGCAAAATATTATCTTCTTTAATTTACCGCAACAAAACCCATGGTGCAAAACTTTTTCTTCTCTATTATTCTGCAACAAGACCCTTGATGCAAAACGTCTTCTCTTATTTATTTTTCTGTAATAAGACTTTTGTTGCAAAACCTCCTTTGCAATAGGATCCAACATCTCTAGCTTCATCTATGTATTCCTGCAACAAGACTATTGTTGCGAAAACTTGCAAGAACGCCGACGACTGCAACGAAGAGAGCACCCTGTGGTCTCTGCATCACCCCATTTTTTGTTGCGGTATGCCTTTTCGAAACAGGTGCTCAGTTGCAAGAACTGCAATACAGAGGGCTCTGCATGGTCAGATGAGATTGAACGTATGGATAGGAAAGATAAAAATATGCGGTCATTTCATTAGAGATAGGGAAACGTTTGGGCACGGTGCGCCGGCCAAACTTTCGGTCGGTTCGCACGCCACGCTGACAAACGCGCCCGCGCATCCCCGCCTTCTCCCTTATGCGTCTCCATCCCCTACCTTCAGCCTACGTGCGCGCACCTTCCCCTCCCCCGAGCTGTGACTGAGCCTCCACGAACTCCATCGCCGGCGGCGAGGCGCTCCCTCGCCGGCCGCCATGGCTGCCTGCTGCCATGGCCAGATCCATCCCCAACCTCACACCTTCAAGCGCGCATCCCTCCCTCCTCCTCCTCCCGGCGGCGGACCGGGCCACCACAAGCTCCATCGCCAATGGCCAGCGCTCCTCGCCGCCCGCCATAATCGCCGCCCGCCATGTCCGGATCCACCAGCGTATAGAAGTGTTGCAACCGTCACCTAAAAAAGCTTCAACGGCCATTCAAAAAGTTTCAACCATAGACATAGAAAGCTTCAATGGCCTTTGCACAACAAGGGAAGCCGCAACCATAGTTGAATTTTGCTACTACCGTGAAGCTTTTGCTACATCCATCGGTAGAGCTCGGACCTCGCGACAGCGACAATGATATTTTTTGCAATCGTAGCAGGTTTTTGCTACTACGTTGGTTTTTTTGCTACATCGATGTAAAGCGAAGCTGCGACCTCGTGAAGGCGGCGGCGGCGTTTTCTTTGCATCCGTAGCTTGATTTTGCTACTACCGATGAAGTGTTTTGCTACATCCGGTGAAACGGCGAAGCTACAACCCGGTGAAAACGGCGAAAACAACGACGCGTTTTTTTTTTTCTTTGCAACCGTGTCTCCATTTTGCTCGACAAACAACGAAAAATGCTACAACGGCAATTCTATTTTTTGGAACGAATAATCGCCAACGAGGCGAGCTGCATCCATGGCGTCGCGGGCGGCGGCGGGATCCATCCATGGCGGCGTGGGCGGCGAAGCGCATCCATGGCAGCGGCGGCGGTGAGTGCATCCATGGTGGCGCAAATCTCGATGGCGCTTGGTGAGCTGCATCCATGGCGCGGATCTGGGGGCAAGTCGCGGACGGGCGTGGCGCTCACCGGCGACGAGGAACGCCGCTGTGGTGCTTCAAACTCGGTTGTTTTCTCGCGAGGATATGGCGTGGTGTCGTCGGCGCTCGGGCAGTTGCAATCTGGAAAATTGACTCAGAAGGAGGACAAAGCGAGGGACAGATCTGACGGTCTAATCGCTGCATCGGGCGGACAGGGCTGGACCGGCCCAACTGTTGGGCCGGTGCGCCGGCGCCCTTAGAGATAGGGATGAAGGAGATAAGTTGTGCGCTGGCCCATCAAGATGTGTCTCAAGCTTAGAACATGGTGGATGTGAGAGGAAAGATCGGTCGGTTGATCACTAGCTTTTTTCCTCTATAATGCATACAGTCTATGCGTAGAAATAAAAAAAATTATGAAACATTACATACACATAACAAGTCTAGTTTTTTTTACGAAAATATAGTATGTCCAGGTGTATATGTAAGGTTGCTTTTCAAATGTTCTGAAACTTTAAAATATGAACCTTATTAAGTTTGATGCTCGTAGGCACGGGGATCCAAAACACCTCACTATCTATCGACAACATCAAATTTATTTTTCGCCATGGGGGCCAGCGAGGTCAAAAATTTCAATGCACGCCAGCAAAAGAGGTTGGAATAACTCGACGCCGTAAACAAAAATAATGGCGGATCCCTCTCTCCCCGATCGACAAGAAATTCTCTCTCTTCCCTCTTTTAATAGCGGATCCCTCTCACAAACCCCTTGTATAACCCCCCACAGCCAGCCCACCCAGGTACAGGTAGAGACAACCAGGAGCGCCCAAGAAGCGGTGCAGGAGGAATCCCCCGGCCTCTGTAGCAAACAAGAATCCATCCACCTGTCCTCCTCATCGAGATCTCGCACGGGGCGGTGGTGAGGTGAGTCGACCGGCCATGGCATTCAGGGCCTGCCTCCCGTCCCACAAGGCCTCGCCGTCGCCTTCCGTCGCGCAGAGGAGGGCCAGCAATGGGGCACCGCCGGTGGTGGCCATGGCCTCCACCATCAACGAGTAAGCAGATCCTCCCGCCCACGCCTGCAAATCCTGCTCCTTGATTATGGCGGAAATGGTTCGCGTATAGTGTGATCTGGGTTGGTGGGATGGTTTCTATAGGCTCTGGAGTTATTTTTGTGATCTGGGGTGGCGAGATTCGTGATCTGGAATTGGCTGCTCGGAAAATAGGGCAACCACTTACCAATGGATCGGATCAAATCACGACAAGAAGAAAAATGCACTCCATCTTTTCTTCTCGTTGCGGTTTGGCTTCCGTGTTCTCCTTCTTTTCTTGTTGAGATCCAGGGCTTTGCTCGGCGTGTCTTTAAATTCATTTGCTGATCCCATTTGATGCCGAGCTTCTGCTTACGATCTGGATGGCTAGTTTGTGACCCCTATCTGATCGATTTGGCGATCTAGACCGTTTGTAGATGCGCAAAATCCGGTTCCCCTTTTCTGTCCATCTCAGTTTTTTTTGCGGGTGCAGTTTTTTTTTTTTTTGTAACGATGATATATCTACTGGTTCTCAGATTGATTGTGCATGAATTCTTGTAGTATCAATTTCACATTAACTAGTTATTTGTCATAACAAAAATCCTATATTGTTGATTAGAAGGAATTGCTTCTGCAAAAACAATAGATGGTCAATGTAAGCAGGCTGTAGAAATCCAGAATTCTTTGGACGGTCAATTTAATCAGGCCGCCAAAATTCAGAGTCACTTCGATGGTCAATTTAAGCAGGCCGTAAAATTCCAGAGTTGTTTGGATGGTCAATTTAAATTTATGAAGGCTGTACTTGTTCAAAGTTGTTTTCCATGGTCTTCGGGGGGTTTATGTCATGCATGAAGCCATAAACTTGTTAGCTGCTGAGATCTGAACTTGTTCAAACATGTTGATGGGGATAGACTGATAGTGAACATTAAAAGGCTTGATCTGCAATAATGATTTGTGCAATTTAGTTTTTGGGAGCACACACAAACACTACTCTTGTGTTCTTGTAGTATCACTTTAAATAAGTCATAGTCTAAGAACAGAAATTTACCAATGACGTTTTAGGGTATTGTAATCAATAATACAATGAAATATGAGTGGTCAGACTGTTCACTGGATTCATAAAGATGAATATAGGAATTCTGCGAATACAAAAAAAAAAGGGTACCGACTCTTTGTTTGTCATCCAGTTTAATGTAAGATAATTTGGGCAGATTTTGCGTTTATTGTGTTTTGCTTAGTCAAGTTTTGCATCGAGTTACTCTGTTTAGTCAAATTATCCATCAAGTTATTCCGGATAATAGCTTGTAAAACCTTAGAAACATTGTTGATTCTGCCCTGTTTATGTATGTAGATGCAGTTGTGGCACCTCAAACTACTTACTCTAACTTCACCGGAACCTTACATGTTTTTGATATATGGTAGTAGCATGTTTAGTAAACACTGTTTTGTGTTAAAAGTTTCTATGCAAACATCAGGAGCCTTTCTTCACCATGGCCTAAAAGGATAGGCTCATTGTGTTTCCTTGGCCACTCTAATTTGACAGAAGCCTGGAAATTTCCGGAATAGAGATATTATGGTAGATAGATTAATATGAGTTGCATCCATTCACCTTAACTAGTACTGTACATCCATATGTACTGTGCAGTGCTCCTTCTGGATTGTACTAAGTCATTATGTTACCTTTCCTAGGGTCAAAACTGCCAAAAAGCCCTATGCTCCCCCACGTGAGGTGCATCTCCAAGTCATGCATTCGCTACCAGCACAAAAGCAGGAGATCTTTGATTCACTTCAATCTTGGGCTAGGGACAACCTATTGAACCTTCTGAAGCCAGTTGAGAAGTCATGGCAGCCACAGGACTTCCTACCAGACCCTTCTTCCGAGGGATTTTATGATGAAGTAAAAGAACTGAGGGAGCGGGCAAAGGAAATCCCTGATGACTACTTTGTTTGCCTAGTTGGTGACATGGTTACTGAGGAAGCCCTTCCTACATACCAAACAATGCTCAACACTCTTGATGGTGTCCGAGATGAAACTGGCGCAAGCCCAACTGCCTGGGCTGTTTGGACAAGAGCATGGACTGCTGAAGAAAACAGGCACGGTGATCTTCTGAACAAGTACATGTACCTTTCCGGACGGGTTGACATGAGACAAATTGAGAAGACTATACAGTACCTTATTGGTTCTGGAATGGTAAGAACTACTACCTCCGTCTAGGTGAATAAGTCATTCGCGTAGTTCTAGGTCATCGATTTGAGGAATTAAATATGTGTTATATGTCATGAAAAGTATATCACTAGATTTCTACAATGATCTAGTTTCTAAATATATATTTTTTGTCACATATAATACATATTTAGATAGTTAAATCATCAACCTAGAACTACGCGAATGACTTATTCACCGAGACGGAGGTAGTATTATCTATCTTTTAAGGTTCAGTGTATGATCATTAACTTTGCTAATCTCAAAACAAAATCACCAATATTCTCAAAACCAACATGTAACAAAAGTGTATGGTGTTCAATCGACAAACTACCATTTACTTTGTGCCGTCTGTAGATAGTGCTTCATTGTAGCAGGGCAACCTATATTCTTGTGCTGCGGTAGTGCAGCTACTTGTAAATTGTAACATGCAATTGTTTTTGGATTGAACGTTGCCATTAATTCTTAGTGTATCCCCATGTCAATACAGGATCCAGGAACTGAGAACAATCCCTACATGGGTTTCCTTTACACATCATTCCAAGAGAGAGCTACTTTCATATCCCATGGCAATACTGCTAGGCATGCCAAGCAATTTGGGGACCTTAAACTGGCCCAGATATGTGGTACAATAGCAGCTGATGAGAAGCGCCATGAGACGGCTTACACCAAGATAGTTGAGAAGCTTTTTGAAATAGATCCTGACTACACTGTGCTTGCATTTGCTGACATGATGAGGAAGAAGATCTCGATGCCTGCCCATCTCATGTATGATGGTGAGGACGACAACCTATTCGAGCACTTCAGCTCGGTGGCGCAGCGGCTTGGGGTCTACACGGCGAAAGACTACGCCGACATCCTTGAGTTCTTGGTCCAGAGGTGGAAAGTTGCAGATCTCACTGGACTGTCCGGTGAAGGAAGACGGTCGCAGGACTATGTTTGCACTTTGGCAACGAGATTCAGACGGCTGGATGAAAGAGCGCAGGCAAGGGCGAAACAGGGGCCTGTGGTTCCATTCAGCTGGGTCTACGACCGCAAAGTGCAGCTCTAATAAAGAGGAACACAAGGTTAATGAGACTGCATCCATCCTATTATTTCGTGTTTCGGGTCACTGTAGGTTTTCCTAATAGCAGGGTAGAATGTTTTATGTGCTGTCCTGTAAGTTGTTGGATGACAGTGGGGAAGAGGCTAGTGAAAGTGGTGTGAGATGCTGGCTGGCCGTGAAGGGCTCCGTTGCAACCTTTTGTTGTGTTGAATATTTTATGTGACCGTTGAAGTTTACAGGGCTTGTATAAGTTTCAAAGTAATAAATGGATATTTGTATACAGACAGACCTATATGTTGGTGCATCATGAGATTCCAAACTTTAAAGCCATTTTTTCTGATCGAAATGCAATGAGTTCAACAAGCTAGATCATGTTCTGCTCTTCTCTGCTTTCCATCTTGTTGTGTTTCTGCCTTGAGTTCATTATTACAGATCTATTTGGAACTTGGAATTATTTTGCCTGGTCGGACATCATGTTTCATGTGTTCTCTCTCAGTTTGAATTGAATTCGCACAAGCCGCAAGTCAGTCAATTGAACTGAAGGACACAGTTTCAAGTCTGGCTAATTGCATTTTTCTTCTTTCCTTTTTTTCACAGCGTCAGTAAATTGAACACTGGAGGACACAGTTTAACAGTCTGGTATAAAGAACCAATACAACCACAATCCCGCCTGATCTTTCGACGGTTCAAGCTTTGCGCACACCTTTTTTTTTACCACAATACAAGAAAGGACTAAATCTATGCTGTTATACCTAGCAGCAACAGCACTCGATTCCACATCCGTAGAAGGTCAAGTGGCACTACATCCTGTCTGCCATCAACTTGATGAGAAGCCGAGCCAGAAATCGATTCTAAGCAGAAACCCTGCTGGAGTGGAGCTCTGACTGCATCTCCCGAACAAGAATCTCCTCAACGGCGTCTACAAATCTTACCAGATGCCGACGAGTCTCAAGCTCCAAGCCATTGGCAAGTTCCTGGCAACCAAAGGACCAAGACCGCGAATTAGGTTGCTTATTATGTTTGTTTTGGTAGCCATGGCCTTGGTCTAGAAGTTGGTACCCATGCTTATTGACTACAAAATGGAAACTAGGCGTCTATGTAAAACAGATCATTATTTTCATGCTTTCTCTGCTAATATTGGCTTAGCCATTTTTACCTTGGTCTTGCAGAGCAAATCTAAAGTTATATTCGTTGGCTGAGTCCCTGAATTGCGGATTGAGATTAACTTCAGACCATAGGACGACAATGGCCAATCTGCAGATATCTTGAAGAAGGCATCGATTGCACCAACCAAATGAGCTACGATTGTTTCATCTTTGTCAAAGTACTCGAAAGAATGCCTGCAAGAAAACAGAAGTTTGCCACATTATCGAAATGTTGAACACAAAGGGACAAAATTATGAGCATATATAATATTCATGCTACAATTAGTTTTTGTTGCCTATGCGCATCACATGAGCCTGACTTCAATTGTCAGATAAAATGTACTCCCTCCGTAAAAAAATGTAAGAGTGTTTAGATCACTAATTAGATCACTACCTCTTTTGAGAAATATTTATCATTACTCAATTAAGGGGGTCATCAAATCCAAATAGTAAGGGCATTCATGATTAAATTGTGCTTCTAGTTTAATGTGAAATTGTAATGTTTGTTGTTGTTTTTTTCCTCTAACAAGCGGCCAGCTGCATATCAATTTCTATTAGAAAGGAACGTGTCTCTCATAGTAAAATCTGTTTGATACAAAACCAAGTAAATAGCTCCAGTAATATTGGCAGAACATA
Organism: Aegilops speltoides; assembly: GCA_021437245.1. Classification (NCBI taxonomy): domain Eukaryota; kingdom Viridiplantae; phylum Streptophyta; class Magnoliopsida; order Poales; family Poaceae; genus Aegilops; species Aegilops speltoides. Next base: position 331,941,309 of record CM038142.1, on the reverse strand, counting down.
CAGTGCTATAACATACAAAGAGTGCTATGAATCATTGCAGTGTAAGCTGTAAATTCTATGAACAAGCTTAGAGATTATATAGATTCCTTGCAATTATTCTTACAAAAGGGAATAACAGTAAAAATTAAAGAATTATTAGCGCAATACTAGCAGATGCAGAATAATGTCACCTGGAATTATTGGCATCATTCACCAACGATCGTCTTAGAGTGTTGATTACAATCTGTTGTTGACATTGCCGAATGAGCCATCCCAAAGATGGAGCGGAAATGACCTCTCTTCAAAAGCAGATAGCGTTTTTTGCATAAGCAGTTAAGCACACAAAAATGGTTGAATGTAATACAGAGTACAGTTCGCACAACTGTGAGTCGTGAATTGTATGCTAAAATAACACAAAAGAAATGACAAAGGCAAGTGAAGTTTCTTGGTGTTCTATGTTGTTTAATAGTGGTGGCACTTCTGAACCTTAATGAAGATTCAAAGTTGTTCAAATGTTTCAACAAGTGACCCCTTTTTTGGAAGAACAATAAGCCAGCTCTGTAAGTCAGATGGCAAAATATCTCCAACATACCTGGAGGCCTTGAGCTTCTCAATCAATATATCTACACAAACATCAGCAGGAAAGATCTGAAAAGACAAATATGATTGCTAAAACATGATACAACATAGTTCTCCTGAATGGACTTTAAAAGGTTAAAGGTATGGCAATTGGCAATTCGTTATCAAGCACCATAACATTGCCAGCAAAGAACTGAATGAAGTACAAAAAACAGGAATAGGAAGAAAAGTTTGACACGGCTTGAGGTGTTTAGCAGGAATCCAAATGCTGGAACCACTGAATAAGCATAAGCACAAAATTCTATTGTGAATGTTACAGAAGAAATACGAAATAACAGCATAAATACTAAATGAGTATCTTAATCCACTCATAGGTTACATCTAATAAAAGATGGTGGATACTGGTGTGTCTCCTTCCTAATTCATATGCATACAAAATCGATTCTAAGACAACATCAGTTTTTGCCTTGATTGTCAGGTAACTTTTGCAATGATCAGGGGTATGGAAGAGTAGTTCACTGCATTACCATTATTATTATTTTCGGTAAGTTTAGGAATGTCTGATAAAAATACTTTCAGCCTACAAAAATGTTACAGCTTGCCCGAGCCTTTATGTACCATTGAACACCTGTACACGAGAATATTTTATAATCATCTTAGTTGATTACTTTACATGAAGTTGGGAGTGTCAAATAGGATTGATCACTGTATAGGAAAATCAAGGTGGAAAGCAGCTAACATCGCACAGGTTACTGTAGCCACGCCCAGCCATGCAGTTTTATGATCCTTGGTTATGTCATTATTCACTACTTGTACCATGTGATTTTTAATCGTGAAATGCAGCAATATCTTGAAATGCATAAGGCATTACACCAAATATCTACCATAGGTAAAAATAATAAATGACGATCAATTAGCTCACCAGAGGTAAAGAGTTTCTACAAAATGAGAAAAATATGGTTAAGAGAGTACCTGGACTTTATTCAGTTCCATGCTTCCTTCATCAACTTCTATCAGTAACTCATGATCTGAAACAGACGAATCAACAACACAATCCAACTTTTGTCCAAGAATTACACATTCCGAGGTCAGTATAGATGCCTTCAGGAACACCCTGAGACAATTCTCTTTGCAGTCCTTTGGTCCTGAAACCAGAGATTGAAGCTGCCACATTTCTTCATCCCTGGATAGGAGAGGGAGATGTCAGGAAGAAGTTGGAAGTTTTTAAGCAGAACAAGCTTAAAACCTAAACATGAGACAGCCCCAGTTAAATGCTCAGAGTGCACAATTTTAACAAGCTGGGATGATGAAGGAAGCCAACCAGGTAAGGACAACGGAATCAGTAAAAAGTCAACAAAGAAAAATTGATTCAATGGTAAGAAACATATGTAGGTTTCAAAAAATAAGGAACATATGCTTGTGATTATAACTTCTAAATATGAAGATGGGAAAACAGAAAGCCAGTTACAAATTGATAACCGATTGAGAGTTCACAGATAATCTCAAGGACTGGACATTGAAAGACGAGCACAACAATCAGGAGATTGGTCAAGAGTTCATGGCGGAACCGGTAAACATGTGTATAACAGTGTGATCCTCAGAACGCGAGGAAGGCATGCATATCTAATCCAAATGCCACGTTCAATAAAGATAGAAAATTAATCATGTGTTGGAATTAGAAGGTTTTGCCAAAGATAGATGCTGAAACTGAGAAGGTTGAAAATAATATAAACAGAGACTACAAATGAAGAGAACAATGGTGGTGGTGATGTGCTGTGCGCATTACATGGGTTCATCTGAGTGCATTAACAGATGATAGCTAACTAAGCATATTTAAATTTTGTCCTTAATGAACACAGACTGGGAGTAAAAACTAATAGTGGCAGAATTGTTAACAAATTCTAAAACAGATAAAATGGTGAAATTCCTTGTTGAGCAAACTATTTTAAATGCAAAGTCAAGTTGAGAAACCTCATTCATATGATAAATTAAAGTATTCTTATCATCAAGAACAATCAGGGATATTTATTGAGTTCTGAATAACATGAATAACAATCAGGATTTATGTTGAGTTCTGAATAACCATATCATTGCCATCATGGTAAACAAGTAGTATTGACATTGTTGATGTTAAGATGCTTTCGACAGATTTACAATCAGTAGAGAGATTAAGGCGCATAAGCTTGATACCTTTGCATTGAAAGACTTTGTATTTGTAACAGCTTCAAGTCCATCTCACTTTTTCCTATTTGATGATCTAGTTTCAATTCCTGGAAAATTGTTAAAGGTGTGTGTTCAACAACACAGAGCATTGTAAGCTGAAGAAAAAGGAAAAAATATACTCAGATGAAAATCCGTTTGCATGTGTATTAGCTCCATATGTGTCTGTGATTGTCGTTGCTACTACTTTCTGTGTGAGGTTTTGTTTGTTGAAGATGCTCTATAATATAAATAGGCAGAATAGGTTGACTGTATTACAATGTAACTGTCCAAGAGGACACCACCAACACACCCATGAAGTAACTATCTAGCTTTCACAAATAATTTCAGCAAGGAATATAAGTTACATTTACGAATTTGTATTACTATTATCCTAAACTTTCCATTGATTTTTCTCCACTTAGACCATTGAAATTGTTAAGCGATAAGCAATTCACCATAGATAGCACAATATTTGGAATATGCCAATTATATACAACATCTAACCACACCTCATATTTGCAGTCCTTCTCAATATCTATTTGGTTGAAGCCTGAATCGGTTGAGATAGGACTTGCTTCCGAATGTTTCAAACCCTACATCAAAGGAGGGTGAAATATTGTAAATATGTTAAGAAAAGAAAGTTGAAGGGAACGTAAAAGATTACTTAATGTAGATGACATGTCAAATATTACATAAGCATGATGGCAGATGTTTAAGATTGTCACAACTTGCAAGAAAAGAAAAACACTAATGATTTTGAATTGACAAATTTAACTTCCTTGGAATATATGTTTTGCAAAAAGCCTTATTTTGAGGAGGAATTGGATGCAGTAAAGGGTCCAGAATTTGAGAACAACCTCTGAATCAAGTGTATTCAGTGAAGACTCCAATGATTCAATCTCAGCATCCAGTGGAATCGTGTCTAAACAACAAAAGTCGTTTTTGTTATTTGAAGGAACACAATGCTACGACTTGGCTAGCAAAGTGTTGGCAACTAGCATGGACTTCAACAAGAAAAACCCTAGATAAATAACCTTTGAACACTGTCTCTCCAATGACACTAATCTCGGCAGATAACTTGCAGTTCTCCTCGTCTGTCAAGCTCACCTCCTTTCTCAACCACTCAATGTACGAATCTACATACAACAATCGCAGCGTCACACTAAAACCAAAAGAGCCATTGTGCAGCACACTCTATGAACCGTCAAGATAGCAGTAAAATCAAACGGAATCGGACGCATACCCAAACAGCGACTCTCTAGCTCAGCAGCGCTGGAGTCCCACGCATCCTCCGCCTGCATATCCGCCTGGAAACAACACAGCAGAAACGAAGATATTAACCTGTCTCGTGGGCTAAAGTAAGAAACCTAGCAGAGCACCGAACCCCTGGCTGTTGACACGAAGCCGCCGACACCCACCTCGCGCCCGGAGCGCAGCCCCCGCAGCTCGTCCTCCGCCGCCGCAGCATCCACCGGCTCCTCCTCGTCCCCTCCCCACAGCGTGGAGAGCTGCTCGAACCGGCTGAACGAACGAAGGGAGTTGGGAGGTGAATCGATGGAGCGGAGGAAAGGGCGGAGGGGACTGCAAGTAGGTAGTACCTTCGGATGGCGGCCGCGTCGAGGGGCGCCTCGGGGTCCTCCACCGGGGCCAGCGCTAGGGTTTCCGCCATGGCCGCAGCCATCTCCGCCTCTCTCTCCCGCCTAGAAATTTGCTTTCAAAATGGGGGAAGAGATTAAAAGGAGACGAGAGCCGCGACGGGTGGGGACAAAATTCATGTTCTAACCTTTTGCTCCGAAGTTGACCTGGTTCAGAAAATTATTTCGATTTTAACCTTTTAGGTAACGCCAACATCCCTAGCGTCTGGGTTATGAAGGAGACACCAAGGATCCTGGCGCCTGGCCCCTGGCCCGCACGACCCTCCTGCTCGTTGACCTGCTGACGTGGCAAAGGACCCAGACGCCACGGACCTTGACGTCTGGCCCTGATAGGTTAACAGCACGCGCGGGCCCAGCCCACCCATTCCCAACCTCTCCCTGGCGGCGGCCAAACGCAAGAACAGAGAGCTCTTTCTCTCTCGCCCCTCTTCTCCCTCTCACCAAATCCCTCCTTGATCTACTCCATCCTCCCCCCAATTTTGTGGATCTGAAGCCCCCAGGTATCCTTGAGGTATTCTCTCTCATTCCCTCCAATTTGTTTTGGTTTTCCCCTCTTTTTTTGGATGCATTATTTCACATTAGGTGATGTTACACGAGTAGATGAATTCTTTGTTTTAGGAATATGTTTGTAGTTGGTAGATGATTATGTAGGTAGTGTAGTTGGTAGATGTTTGTAATTGTCCACCAATAGACTTAGTTTGTGAAAAAAAATTGAATTATAGATGATGTATGCATGTGGTACTAAATTAGGTATATGTTGATTATATAGATTGCATAATATTTTTTTAAATCTGAGAAGACTACTTTGGCAAGCAAATATATTTAGAAAAACTATTAAATGTTTGAAGTGGTATGACAATATAGTTGAATATATAGATGGCATAATATTGTGTGCAAAAGAGATGATGAAATTTGATGATTGTGTGTGACATGATTTGTTCAATAGATTGGTATGGGTACTCGTATATGATATGTATTTATTAGAATTGTCAATAGGAATGCTTTAAGAGATGTTGCATATGAAGAAATTTTGCATAACTTGGAGACGCAAATTCTACTGTTTGTAATTGTAGTTCATGTTGTGATTTGTTTGGTAGGATGGCGGATGATGATGGACCTTGGTATGACGGATTAATCGAGGAGTGGGATAAGGAACATCATGCTCGTGCCATTGAGTACGGAAAGGTAAGAAGCAAGACTTATCAATTTTCGTTGTTTCTCATTGTGTTCTTGTATTGATCAAAAAATCACTTTATTTGCAGCATGTAGTTGCTATGCGCATGAGGGGTCATTCCGCTGATGACTTTCCTTACGACACGTGGTACGAGCCGTACATTCGGAGATTGGGTCTTCTCCCATTCGTGTTGCAGTTTAAGCGACGCGCTCCGCCGGTGAACCACGCGGCGCTGACCGCACTTGTGGATCGTTGGAGGCCCGAGACTCACTCGTTCCACCTTCCATGTGGGGAGATGACGATGACCCTAGAGGACATGGCTATGATAAGCGGCCTTCCTATCAACGAACAAGATGTTACCGGTCGTGTGAGCGCCGTTAATTGGCGAGAATGAACTGGCAATTTAATTGGTGTCGTGCTCGATCCCCCTCTGCCAGGCAAGGCCGATACCTCGAAAGTGAGGCATTCTTGGCTAAAACAAGTCAGAGGAGAAAACAATCCGTGCCCTCAGGGTGCCAATGACGTGGTTGTGCAGCAGTACGCGCGGTCCTATCTTTGGTATGTACTAACGAAGGTAGTTTTCTCATACGCAACCGGGAACTCAACTTTTTGGATGTTCCTGGAGCTACTCAATAACTGGGATACCCAGTATAGCTGGGGTTTGGCCGCACTAGCATACTTGTATCGTCAGGTAAGAGATATTTGCAACCATTTATCTTGTATTTGTCATGCGCCTCCATATCTAACATGTTTGTTTGATTGCAACTTGACATGGCGTGCCGCAGGCAGGGAGATACATCCTCATTGGTTGGGTTTGTTTGGAGCCTATCCGTGTGGATGTGGGAGCGGATCCCGGTTGGACGACCCGATTTCAAGAACCCCGAACACCCAAACCCATGGGGTAATCATGATGGGGCGCATGATGTTGATCCATATCGGCGCCCTACGCTTGTGTACTGTTGGGAACGGGTGACCGTATACACAGGAAGCTCGCATGTGTGATACAAGTGATATATGAACGAGCTGGACACCTTGACTGCTGAGCAGGTATTGAGAAGTTCAATGAGACAAAATTTAGTCAAGAATGAAATTTGTATCTAACAATGTATCTATTTGTTTTGCAAGTCCATTAGTTGCCTTATGTGGATGATCGTGGCTTCTCTCTTAACGAGATGTGCACGCGTGATCGCCATCTTTGACGGGCGAGAGGCCCAATGATATGCTTCTTTGCAGTCGAGTGGCACTTCGTAGACCGTGTGGTAAGACAATTTGGAAGAAGACAAGGTATTCCAATTGAGGAGAGCAAGGAGGAAGTTCTTGAAGGAAATATGCCCTAGAGGCAATAATAAAGTTATTATTTATTTCCTTATTTCATGATAAATGTTTATTATTCATGCTAGAATTGTATTAACCGGAAACATAATACATGTGTGAATACATAGACAAACATAGTGTCACTAGTATGCCTCTACTTGACTAGCTCATTGATCAAAGATGGTTATGTTTCCTAACCATAGACATGTGTTGTCATTTGATTATGGGATCACATCATTAGGAGAATGATGTGATTGACATGACCCATTCCGTTAGCCTAGCACTTGATCGTTTAGTATATTGCTATTGCTTTCTTCATGACTTATACATGTTCACTGTAACTATGAGATTATGCAACTCCGTTCTTTGGAGGAACACTTTGGGTGCTACCAAAGCGTCACAACGTAACTTGGTGATTATAAAGGAGTACTACAGGTGTCTCCAAAGGTACATGTTGGGTTGGCGTATTTGAGATTAGGTTTTGTCACTCCGATTGTCGAGAGGTATCTCGGGCCCTCTCGGTAATGCACATCACTATAAGCCTTGCAAGCAATGTAGCTAATGAGTTAGTTACGGAATGATGCATTACATAATGAGTAAAGAGACTTGTCGGTAACAAGATTGAACTAGGTATTGGATACCAACGATCGAATCCTGGGTAAGTAACATACCGATGACAAAGGGAACAACGTATGTTGTTATGCTGTTTGACCGATAAAGATCTTCGTAGAATATGTGGGAGCCAATATGGGCATCCAGGTCCCACTATTGGTTATTGACCGGAAACGTGTCTCGGTCATGTCTACATAGTTCTCGAACCCATAGGGTCCGCACGCTTAACGTTTAGATTGTGATATAGTATTATATGAGTTATGCATGTTGGTAACGAATGTTGTTTGAGTCCGGATGAGATCATGGACATGACGAGGAACTCCGGAATGGTCCGGAGATAAAGTTTGATATATGGGATAATAGTGTTTGATCTCCGGAAGGGTTCCGAATTCACGGAAGGGGTTCGGATGTTTCGAAATGTTTGGGTGCGAGAACACATTATTTGGGCCAAAGGGAAAGCCCACAAGGTTTTGGGAAGCGCAAAGGAAGTTTTTGAGTCCGAGGCCGACGCCTGAGGTCCTGGCGTCAGGTCCAGACGCCGGAACCTGGCGTGTGGCCCTGGAGTCCGAGAAGGACTCTTGCCTTTCGGGTGAAACCGACTTTGTGGAGGCTTTTACTCCAAGTTTCGACCCCAAGGCTCAACATATAAATAGAGGGGCAGGGCTAGCACCAAAGGCACATCAAGAAACACCAAGCCGTGTGTCGGCAACCCCGTCCCCTCTAGTTTATCCTTCATCATAGTTTTCGTAGTGCTTAGGCGAAGCCCTGCGGAGATTGTTCTTCACCAACACCATCACCACGCCGTCGTGCTGCGGGAACTCATCTACTACTTCTCCCGTCTTGCTGGATCGAGAAGGCGAGGATGTCATCGAGCTGAACGTGTGCAGAACTCGGAGGTGCCGTGCGTTCGGTACTTGGATCGGTCGGATCGTGAAGACGTACGACTACATCAACCGCGTTGATAAACGCTTCCGCTTAGCGATCTTCAAGGGTATGAAGATACACTCCCCTTCTCGTTGCTATACATCACCGTGATCTTGCGTGTGCGTAGGAATTTTTTTGAAATTACTACGTTCCCCAACAGTGGCATCCGAGCCTGGTTTTATGCGTAGATGTCATTTGCACGAGTAGAACACAAGTGAGTTGTGGGCGATACAAGTCATACTGCTTACCAGCATGTCATACTTTGGTTCAGCGGTATTGTGAGATGAAGCGGCCGGACCGACATTCTTGCCAGACGCTTACGCGAGACTGGTTTCACCGTTACGAGCACTCGTGCTTAAAGGTGGTGGCGGGTGTCTGTCTCTCTCACTTTAGCTGAATCGAGTGTGGTTACGCCCGGTCCTTGCGAAGGTTAAAACAGATCGACTTGACGAACTATCGTTGTGGTTTTGATGCGAGGTAAGAACGGTTCTTGCTAAGCCCGTAGCAGCCACGTAAAATTTGCAACAACAAAGTAGAGGACGTCTAACTTGTTTTTGCAGGGCATGTTGTGATGTGATATGGTCAAAACGTGATGCTATATTTTATTGTATGAGATGATCATGTTTTGTAACCGAAGTTATCGGCAACTGGCAGGAGCCATATGGTTGTCGCTTTATTGTATGAAATGCAAATGCCCTGTAATTGCTTTACTTTATCACTAAGCGGTAGCGATAGTCGTAGAAGCAATAGATGGCGTAAACGACAACGATGCTACGATGGAGATCAAGGTGTCGCGCCGGTGACGATGGTGATCACGACGGTGCTTTGGAGATGGAGATCACAAGCACAAGATGATGATGGCCATATCATATCACTTATATTGATTGCATGTGATGTTTATCCTTTATGCATCTTATTTTGCTTTGATTGACGGTAGCATTTTAAGATGATCTCTCACTAAAATTATCAAGAAGTGTTCTCCTAAGTATGCACCATTGCGAAAGTTCTTCGTCTTTGAGACACCACGTGATGATCGGGTGTGATAGGCTCTACGTTCAAATACAACGGGTGCAAAACAGTTGCACACGCGGAATACTCAGGTTAAACTTGACGAGCCTAGCATATAACAGATATGGCCTCGGAACACGGAGACCGAAAGGTTGAACGTGAATCATATAGTAGATATGATCAACATAGTGATGTTCACCATTGAAACTACTCCATCTCACGTGATGATCGGACATGGTTTAGTTGATTTGGATCACGTGATCACTTAGATGACTAGAGAGATGTCTGTCTAAGTGGGAGTTCTTAAGTAATATGATTAATTGAACTTTAATTTATCATGAACTTAGTCCTGGTAGTATTTTGCAAATTATGTTATAGATCAATAGCTCGCATTGTTGCTTTCATATGTTTATTTTGATATGTTCCTAGAGAAAACTGTGTTGAAAGATGTTAGTAGCAATGATGCGGATTGGATCCGTAATCGAGGTTTATCCTCATTTGCCTGTAAGAATTATGTCCTTGATGCACCGCTAGGTGACAAACCTATTGCAGAGCGGATGCGAGGCGTTATGAGCGTTTGGCTAGCTCAATATGATGACCGCTTGATAGTTTAGTGCACCATGCTTAACGGCTTAGGATCGGGACTTCAAAGATGTTTTGAATGTCATGGACCATATGAGATGTTCCAGAATTGAAGTTAATATTTCAAGCAAATACCGAGTTGAGAGATATGAAGTCTCCAACAAGTTCTATAGCTAAAAGATGGAGGAGAATCGCTCAACTAGTGAGCATGTGCTCAGATTATGCAGGTACTTCAATCACTTGAATCAAGTGGGAGTTAATCTTCCAGATAAGATAGTGATTGACAGAATTCTCTAGTCACCATCACTAAGTTATTAGAACTTCATGATGAACTATAGTATGCAAGGGATGACGAAAACGATTCCTGAGCTCTTCGTGCCGTTGAAATCGATGAAGGTAGAAATCAAGAAAGAGCATCAAGTGTTGATGATTGACAAGACCACTAGTTTCAAGAAAAGGGCAAAGGGAAAGAAAGGAAACTTCAAGTAGAATGGCAAACAAGTTATCACTCCCATGAAGAAGACCAAAGCTAGACCAAAGCACGAAAGGCGAGTGCTTATAATCGCAAAGGAAATGGTCGAGGAAGCGGAAATGCCCTGAATATTTGGTGGATAAGAAGGATGGCAAAGTGAACAAAGGTATATTTGATATACAGAGTTATTGATGTGTGCCTTACTAGTGTTTATAGTAGCCCCGAGTATTTGATACTGTTAGGTTGCTAAGATTAGTAACTCGAAACAGGAGTTACAGAATAAACAAAGACTAGTTGAAGGGGAAGTGACGATGAGTGTTGGAAATAGTTCCAAGATTGATATGATCATCATCACACACTCCCGATATTTTCGAGATTGGTGTTAAACCTAAATAAATGTTATTTAGCGTTGCGTTGAGCATGAATATGATTTGATCATGTTTATTGCGATAGGTTATTCATTTGAAGTTAAAGAATAATTGTTATTCTGTTTACATGAATAAGACCTTCGATGGTTATACACCCAATGAAAATAGTTTGTTGGATCTCGGTCGTAGTGATACACATATTCATAATATTGATGCCAAACGATGCAAAGTTAATAATGATAGTGCAACTTATTTGTGGCACTGCCGTTTGGGTCATATCGGTGTAAAGGCATGAAGAAACTCCATAAAGATGGATTTTCGGAATCACTTGGTTATGAATCATTTGATGCTTGCGAACCGTGCCTTTTGGGCAAGATGACTAAAACTCCGTTCTCCGGAACAATGGAACAAGCTACTGACTTATTGGAAATAATACATACCGATGTATGCGATCCAATGAGTGTTGATGCTCGTGGCAAGTATCGTTATTTTCGACCTTCACAAGATGATTTGAGCAGATATGGGTATATCTACTTGATGAAACATAAGTCCGAAATAGTTGAAAGGTTCAAAGAATTTCAGAGTGAAGTGGAAAAATCATCGTAACAAGAAAATAAAGTTTCGCGATCGATCGCAGAGACGAATATTTGAGTTCTGAGTTTGCTCTTTAATTAAAATAATGTGGAATAGTTTCACAGCTCACGCCACCGAACACCACAGCGTTATGGTGTGTCCGAACGTCGTAACCACACTTTATTGGATATGGTGCTATCTATGATGTCTCTTCTTGATTTACCACTATTTTTTGGGGTTATGCATTAGAGACAGTGCATTCACGTTAAAGGGCACCATCTAAATCCGTTGAGACGACACCGTATGAACTATGGTTTAGCAGTAAACCTAAGCTGTCATTTCTTAAAGTTTGGAGTTGCGATGCTTATATGAAAAAGGTTTTCAACCTGATAAGCTCGAACCCAAATCGGAGAAGTGCGTCTTCATAGAATACCCAAAGGAAACTGTTGGGTACACCTTCTATCATAGATCCGAAGGCAAAACATTCGTTGCTAAGAATGGATCCTTTCTAGAGAAGGAGTTTCTCTCGAAAGAAGTGAGTGGGAGGAAAGTAGAACTTGATGAGGTAACTGTACCTTATCCTGAATTGGAAAGTAGTTCATCACTGAAATCAGTTCCAGTGATTCCTACACCAATTAGTGAGGAAGCTAATGATGATGATCATGAAACTTCTGATCAAGTTACTACAAAACTTCGTAGGTCTTCCAGAGTACGGTCCGCACCAGAGTGGTACGGTAATCCTATTCTGGAAATCATGTTACTAGACCATGATGAACCTACGAACTATGAGGAAGCGATGATGAGCCCAAATTCCGCAAAATGGTTTAAGGCCATGAAATCTGAGATGGGATCCATGTATGAGAACAAAGTGTGGACTTTGGTGGACTTGCCCGATGATTGGCAAGCCATAGAAAATAAATGGATCTTCAAGAGGAAGACGAACGCTGATAGTAGTGTTACTATCTACAAAGCTAGACTTGTCGAAAAAGGTTTTTTGACAAAGTTCAAGGTGTTGAATACAATGAGATTTTCTCACTCATATCGATGCTTCAAAGTTTGTCCGAATCATGTTAGCAAATGCCACATTTTATGAAATTTGGCAAATGGATGTCAAAACTACATTCCTTAATGGATTTATTAAAGAAGAGTTGTATATGATACAACCAGAAGGTTTTGTCAATCCTAAAGGTGCTAACAAAATGTGCAAGCTCCAGCAATGATCCATCTATGGACTGGTGCAAGCATCTCGAGTTGGAATATACGCTTTGATAAGTTGATCAAAGCATATAGTTTTATCTGAGACTTCGGTGAAGCCTGTATTTACAAGAAAGTGAGTGGGAGCACTACAACATTTCTGATAAGTATATGTGAATGACATATTGTTGATCAGAAATAATGTAGAATTATTCTGCAAAGCATAAAGGAGTGTTTGAAAGGAGCTTTTTCAAAAAAAACACCTCGACAAAGCTACTTACATATTGAGCATCAAGATCTATTGAGATAGATCAAGACACTTGATAAGATTTTCAATGAGTACATACCTTGACAAGATTTTGAAGTAGTTCAAAATGGAACAGTCAAAGAAAGAGTTCTTGCGTGTGTTGCAAAGGTATGAAATTGAGTAAGACTCAAATCCCGACCATAGCAGAAAATAGAAAAGAGAATGAAAGTCATTCCCTATGCCTCAGTCATAGGTTCTATAAAGTATGCTATGCTATGGACCAGACCTATTGTATACTCTGCCCTGGTTTGGCAAGGGAGTACAATAGTGATCTAGAAGTAGATCACTGGACATTGGTCAGAATTATCCTTAGTGGAATAAGGATATGTTTCTCAATTATGGAGGTGACAAAAGGTTCGTCGTAAAGGGTTACGTCGATACAAGTTTTGGCACTGATCCAGATGACTCTAAGTCTTAATCTGGATACATATTGAAAGTGGGAGCAATTAGCTAGAGTAGCTCCGTGCAGAGCATTGTAGACATAGAATATTTGCAAAATACATATGGCTCTGAATATGACAGACCCGTTGACTAAGATTCTCTCACGAGCAAAACATGATCACACCTTAGTACTCTTTGGGTGTTAATCACATAGTAATGTGAAATAGATTATTGACTCTAGTAAACCCTTTGGGTGTTGGTCACATGAAGATGTGAACTATGGGTGTTAATCATATACAGATATGAATATTGGTGTTAAATCACATGGTGATGTGAACTAGATTATTGACTCTAGTGCAAGTGGGAGACTGAAGGAAATATGCCCTAGAGGCAATAATAAAGTTATTATTTATTTCCTTATTTCATGATAAATGTTTATTATTCATGCTAGAATTGTATTAACCGGAAACATAATACATGTGTGAATACATAGACAAACATAGTGTCACTAGTATGCCTCTACTTGACTAGCGCATTGATCAAAGATGGTTATGTTTCCTAACCATAGACATGTGTTGTCATTTGATTAATGGGATCACATCATTAGGAGAATGATGTGATTGACATGACCCATTCCGTTAGCCTAGCACTTGATCGTTTAGTATATTGCTATTGCTTTCTTCATGACTTATACATGTTCCTGTAACTATGAGATTATGCAACTCCCGTTTACTGGAGGAACACTTTGGGTGCTACCAAACATCACAACATAACTGGGTGATTATAAAGGAGCTCTACAGGTGTCTCCAAAGGTACATGTTGAGTTGGCGTATCTCAAGATTAGGATTTCTCACTCCAATTGTCGGAGAGGTATCTCTGGGCCCTCTCGGTAATGCACATCACTATAAGCCTTGCAAGCAATGTAGCTAATGAGTTAGTTACGGAATGATGCATTACGTAACGAGTAAACAGACTTGCCAGTAACAAGATTGAACTAGGTATTGGATACCGACGATCGAATCTCGGGTAAGTAACATACCGATGACAAAGGGAACAACGTATGTTGTTATGCTGTTTGACCGATAAAGATCTTCGTAGAATATGTGGGAGCCAATATGGACATCCAGGTCCCGCTATTGGTTATTGACCGGAAACGTGTCTCGGTCATGTCTACATAGTTCTCGAACCTGTAGGGTCCGCACGCTTAACATTTTGTTGATGATATAGTATTATATGAGTTATGCATGTTGGTAACGAATGTTGTTTGAGTCCGGATGAGATCATGGACATGACGAGGAACTCCGGAATGGTGCGGAGATAAAGTTTGATATATGGGATAATAGTGTTTGATCTTCGAAGGGTTTGAATTCACGGAAGGGGTTCGGATGTTTCGAAATGTTTGGGGTACAAGAACACGTTATTTGGGCCAAAGGGAAAGCCCACAAGGTTTTTGGAAAGCACAAAGGAAGTTTTGCGGAGTCCAGGGGCCAGACGCCAGGGTTCCTGGCGTCTGGGGTCGAGACGCCGGGAACCTGGCGTCTGGGTCAGACGCTGGGAACCTGGCGTGTGGCCCCGAGTCCGAGAAGGACTCTTGCCTTCGGGTGAAACCGACTTTGTGGAGGCTTTTACTCCAAGTTTCGACCCCAAGGCTCAACATATAAATAGAGGGCAGGTCTAGCACCAAAAACACATCAAGAAACACCAAGCCGTGTGCGGTAACCCCGCCCCTCTAGTTTATCCTCCGTCATAGTTTTCGTAGTGCTTAGGCGAAGCCTGCGGAGATTGTTCTTCACCAACACCGTTACCACTCCGTCGTGCTGCGGAACTCATCTACTACTACCTGTCTTCTTTGGATCGAGAAGGCGAGGGCGTCATCGAGCTGAGCGTGTGCGAGAACTCGGAGGTGCCGTGCGTTCGGTACTTGGATCGGTCGGATCATGAAGATGTACGACTACATCAACCGCGTTGATAAACGCTTCCGCTTAGCGATCTTCAAGGGTATGAAGATACACTCCCCTTCTCGTTGCTATACATCACCATGATCTTGCGTGTGTGTAGGAATTTTTTTGAAATTACTACGTTCCCCAACAGTTCTATCTCTACATCGGTGAGCAAGCATGTCTTTGAGTATGTAGTAGAGCATTGAATAAGTCTATGTCTGCTAATGCTTTGTACCGTGCATCATTTGTAGGTTCGATCGATGGAACAATCAGGATATATCGGATTGGGCAAACAAACACCGTATGTGGATTCAAATTTGGAATCAAAGAGACATGTTAGTGGAATCAGAGAATAGACCTCACAATCAGTCAGCATATCAGAAGTATCAAGTGTGGTATGCAGATCGTTACCGGTTAAAGCTAAAGCCCGGTTGGACTCACGAGGAGTGGTCAGAGTTGGTGTCTGAAGACCAGGAGACCGCAGAAGGTTATCATACCTTCAACACGGCGGTGAGAGATACCAGAGGGGCTCACGTTGACTATGCAACAATGCATGACAAAATAGTAGTCTAATGAACCTATTCTAACATACTTGTACTATATTGTCTTCTTTCAAATACATAAATTTGGTGTGTTCATGAATTGCAGGGCAGAGAGTTGCTTCTGTGCGTCAACGATGCCAATGTAGCACTGAGTCATCCACATGGTGGTGGATTATCTTAGAGGACTCTTAGGAGCACGATGGAGGTGTGGCCAATATATTATACAAGCTTCTCTTCGCGGATTAAGTTATTTGCATCTCATATCATAGCATATTTTGTGTTGTCGCAGAAGTTCAAGAAGCGGCTCCATAAGATGGCAGCTATGCTTTCTTGCCATGGTGCTCAGTCCAGTGACATGTTTGCACCTGGTAGCCGTGCCGCTAGAGCTAATAGACATCGTTATCTCCACAACGAAGAGGACATAGAGGAGGAGGTCCATGAAGAGGAGCCAACACATGAAGAGGAGCCAGCACATCAAGAGAACATAGAGGAGGAGGTCCATGAAGAGGAGCCAACACATCAAGAGAACATAGAGGAGGAGGTCCATGAAGAGCATGAGTGTGATGTTGATGCTACACAACCATCACAGGTTACACAACCGACAAAAGGCAATGCTCGCTCTAGGAAAGGCAAAGCCATAGCTAAGACACCAGCCAAGAAAGGTAGAAAGAAGACATGGAACAGACAATTCCATAGTCCGGAGTATCCTCATCAGCTTCTGCCACTAGGAATGCAAAGATATAAGTCCAACATTGATGCGGAGGAGGAGGCATACAACGAAGAGGAGGAGGCTAGTGAAGAGGAGGAGCCTACACTTGTAACTATCGTAAAGAGAGGAAGGAAGAAGTGAGCTCGGTGTAATTTGTTTCAATGAACTTGGTGTAGGTTGTCAAACCTCGACTTGGTGTAGTTTGTTTCCATGAACTCATTGTTGTTTCTTTCCATGAACTTGTTGTCGTTTGAATTAAGTTGCCATGAATTCATGAATTTGCTATGAATGTATGACATGAATTTGCCGGTTAAAAGTAGTACTCAGTCATGTGATTTATGTGAAATGTTGTTTGTGTGATGTCTATGAATTTGTTGATTGTTGTGAAATGTTGATGAAATCTGTCAAAAGGAGGAGACTCTTAGTCATTTATATGCACAGGGGACCAGACGTCAGGGTCCTTGGCGTCTGGTTGCAAGTCAGGCGACCAGACACCAGGGTCTCCGGCGTCTGCGGGTCAACTGGAACCAGAAACAGGGAAAAACAGGGGAGCCAGACGCCAAGAACTGTGACATCTGGGTGTGCACCAGAGTAGCATTTTCATAGTCTGTGCTAGCGTAGTATTTTCATGTCCATGTAGAGTAGTATTTTCATGTCCATTGCACATTTTTGTCGATAAATGCGAACATAGCTAATTAATCTGACAAACGAGGTGCAACTAGTTCAAATGACATAAACCTTACATAGTGATCATACAAGGGTGATGCCACTAGTTCAAATGAGACAAGTAGTTCATGACCACAATAGTTCAAACCACATAGACATAAGCATTACATAGTCTCAAATGACACAAATAGTTCATGACCACGGTGGTCCATGATAGTTCAAACGACATAAACATCACATATAACTTGGTTTCCTATAGCAATGCAATTCAACAACCCTTTTCCATTCCCATTCTTCGAGCATTTCATGAATTGTATCATCATCAGTTATGTCAATCATTTTCCTTTCACCAGGGCCATCTGACTACTTCCTGCTGACGTAGTACACAAAAACGTCTTCCTTCAACCCTTGCTTCAACATGAATTTAGTCTTCAACCAATCAAAAGAGAGGTCCACTTCACCAACTTGCACAACATTTGGAGGAAAGCCTTGGACATGAACAGTAGGGCTAAGCACCCACTGAGTACCCTTAGTCATCTGCAACACACAAATCGCACTGAGTACCTAACCTACCCCTTGAGCATAACCACTAGGAAAAAGAAACTAGGGTTTGCACAAAACTAAGAAAACTAGGGTTTGCACAAAACTATGATACATTAAACAAACCAAAAAATGGGGGTGGATTTAATTTACCTTCTCATTTGGAAATCCCAAAGATCCAACGATGAAACGGACCGATTTGTGAGAGATTTGAGGGGGGGTTAGGGTGCTAGAGAGGGAGTGAGGGGGGCAGTAGCTCGTGAGTGTGTCTGTGGAGAAGAATGAAATGATATGGATAGGATAGAGGTGGACCCAATGCATCTTATCCACTGGTAACGGTCCAAACACCAGGGTTCCTGGCGTCTGGTTGATGTGGCTCCTATGGCCAGATGCCAGGGTCTGCGGCGTCTGGGTGTGCACAATTGTACTTGCAAAATTTGCTCTCTGGATAGGGACCCAAACGCCACGGTTCCTGGCATCTGGTTGACGTGGCTTATATGGCCAGACGCCAGGGACTGTGGCGTCTGGGTCGGCGCGAGGCATCAGACATGTGTCTGGTCTCCTGCGTGACCAAACGAGCCAGGCGCCAGGGGTCGTGGCGTCTTGGTGTGCACAATTGCCAGATCCAAAATTGCTCTCTGGATAGGGACCCAGATGCCAGGGACTATGGCGTCTGGGTCGGTGCGAGGCATCAGACATGTGTCTGGTGTGTCTGGTCTCCTGCGTGACCAACCGAGCCAAACGCCAGGGACCGTGGCGTCTGGGTGTGCACAATTGCCAGATCCAAAGTTGCTCTCTAGATAGGGACCCAGACGCCAGGGTCTGTGGCATCTGGGTGTGCATCATAGCAACTTGTTAATGTTTTTGCTTAGCAACTTGTTGCACACACTGTTAAACATTGGAAATCAACCAAAAAATATGAACAAAGCATACTAGTCTCAACCAAAAATATGAACAAAGCATACTAGTCTCGAATGACAAACATAGTTTGCACATAATCTCAAATAGTCTCAAATTACAAGTTCATCACACACGATGTCTCGAATGACATAAATAGTTCATGATCACACAAGGTCTCGAATGACAAGTTGTAGGATCGAAGAAGGGGAGAGTGTCTAGAGGGGGGGGGTGATTAGACTACTCGACAAGATAAAATTTATGCCTTTTGACAAAGACAAGTTTTTGGCAGATTTTGCATATCACACAAGTCAAGTAGCATACTACACATGCAATTCTAGAGTATGGGCAGCGGAAAGTAAATTGCACAAGTAGTAAAGAGAAGTGGAGAAGATCAAACGCAATTTGGAGACACGGAGATTTTTCTCGTGGTTCCGATAGGTGGTGCTATCGTCAATCCACGTTGATGGAGACTTCAACCCACGGAGGGTAACGGCTGCGAGAGTCCACGGAGGCTCCACCCACGAAGGGTCCACGAAGAAGCAACCTTGTCTATGCCATCATGGCATACGCCCACGGAGGACTAGCCTTACTCGGGGTAGATCTTCACGAAGTAGGCGATCTCCTTGCCCTTACAAACTTCTTGGTTCAACTCCACATCTCGACGGAGGCTCCCAAGCGACACCTAACCAATCTAGGAGGCACCACCCTCCAAAAGGTAATAGATGGTGTTGGTGATGATGAACTCCTTGCTCTTGTGCTTCAAATGATAATCTCCCCAACACTCAACTCTCCTCACCGATTTGGCTGTGGTGGAAGAAAGGATTGAGTGGAAAGCAACTTGGGAAGGCTAGAGATCAAGCTTCATATGGTGGGAGTAGAGCTACTTGATCTCAACACAAGGGTAGGTAGTTTTCTTCTCGTAAATGTAAGGTAGGAGTGGTAGTTCTTTCGATGGCTCTCTCCACGAATGAAGAGGGGTGGAGGGTATTTATAGCCTCCACACAAAATCCAACCGTTACACACATTTGACCAATCTCGGTCGGACCGAAGTTGACAACTCGGTGAGACCGAAAGTTCAAAACATGTGAGCGTTGGGATTTTCGGTGGGACCGAAAATACAATCTCGGTGAGTCCGATTCGTCCAAAGACTAGGGTTTGCCAATCTCGGTGGGACCGACTTCATCATCTCGGTGACACCGATTTGATGATGAAGGTTCTGAAGCTTGGCAACTCAGGTTCGGTGAGACCGAGTTCGAATCGGAAAATCCGAAATTTCTAGGGTTTGGCTATATGGTGAGGTGGTTCATCTCGGTGTGGTGAGTTTAGGAAATCGGTGGGACCGAGATTACTTATGAGTGTATTATGGAAGTGAGAGTTGCGATAGTTTAGGAGATATATCACTAAGCACTTTGAGCAACCAGATCATTATCACAACCTCATCCCTTTTAATAGTATTGGCTTTCCTATAGACTCAATGTGATCTTGGATCACTAAACCAAAAATGGAGTCTTGAGCTTTTGCCAATGTTTGCCTTAGCATTTTGAGGGTCCACCTCTTGATCCTTTTGCCATGCCAATGTGATTGACCTTCTGAAACATACTTGATAAAAGTATTAGTCCAACCACAAAGTATGTTGTCATTAATTACCAAAACCACCCAGGAGCAAATGTGCTTTCAATCTCCCCTTTTGGTAATTGATGGCAACACACAAAATAAGATATCAAAGCTTCTTGAAAGAAAGACAGAATTATCACAAAGCTTTGACAAACATGTAGTACAGGCTCCCCTACAAGTGTGCAAGATTTTCATAGATTATGGTTTTGGACTACCACAAGCACACAAGAGAGAAAAGCAAGATGTGCTACATGCAGCTTGGCCATATGCATCAGATCAGATGAAAAGAAGTGAGTGATAATGCATATGTGCATGGTGATTTCTTGCAAACAGATATTCACAAGCAAGTCACCATCATGCACATTCTGCAAGATGCATATACTTACCTTGAGGTTCCTTGGCATTGTACCTGAAGAAATAGACTTGGGAAAACAGGGTTAGATAACACAAGGGTATTTCTTCAACCAACTGCAAGAACATCAAGAGTACCAAGCCAGGGATGACATGTATAAATAGTGTCTCATATTGAGCACTAGCTTGAATCAGCAAACATGTCTCCGAAGCTAAAAGATTTTCAATGAACTCTGAGAGATTTTGCTTTCCATAAGATATCAATTGTGAAGGTGATGGAAGGAGCAAAATCAAAAGAATGATGCCAAATGTAATATCCAATATGGAACACGACAAAGCTTTGATGTGATTCTCTCCCCCTTAAGGTAAGATTGCTCTTCTTCTCCTCCTAAATCTTCTCTTCTCCCCTTATCTCCCCCTAAATCTTCTCCCCCTTTGACATCAAGTGCCGAAAAGGACAGCAGACTAGGAAGGTCAGGAAAGATGGAAGGAAAGGAAGTGGGATCCTTAAGAATCACAACTGGGCAATAAGAAATATGCAAAGAAAATCATTGAGTAGAGCTGCAGAAGATGATATCCTGGAAGAAAATCGGTGACACCGAAGTAGATGGATCGGTGGGTCCGAAGGTCAGGGACTTAGGACAGATCCTTTTTCGGTCAGACCGAAATTTTTAAGTCGGTGACACCGAGGTTAATTCCAGGGAAATATAGAAATAATTCAGCTCACTTTGCAAGGAATGTTTCAAAGGATTTGCAATGAATTTGTAAATGATTTTCAAGGAATTGATCAGAGCCAAAAGTATATTCACAAAAACAGAAGAATAGAAATGAAAAAGATTGCTAGACGAAATTTTTTTTAAGAAAACATAATGAGAAAACATAAAAGCAACTGGAAAGACTGCAAAAACATATGTATTTCATCTAGATAGGGGTCGGCGACTAGGTCACCTATGTTTGAGTATTTTGACTTAGGAGTCAAATGAGAACATTTGATCATAGGTCATACTCATCGTTTAAGCTCAAAATGGGGTTGCCATTTTTCGATTAAGCATTTGATGTGATCACATCTTATGAAGCTGCTTGTACTCATGTCTTTGAGCAAAGCTCCTTGAAGATGTGAAGAACAAACCTTGGGCTTGTTGTTGCTTTGCTCATGTAGGTGAACTTGATGTAGGTGCTCATAGAATGTGAAGTTGGAGCACCATTTCCACTTGTGTAGTTCATCTTCCTACATGGGTTAGGCAAGCAAGGAAATACTCAAGGATATCCAAGATGACAAGAGTGAAATACTAGATGTATAAGGTGTCAAAAGGATATGTGGAGTTTTGTTCCTTGAACTCAACATCCCAAAGGGCTAGATACTTGGTCAATGACAAGATTACTCAAGATTTGAGTTTGTGGTAATCTTGTGGAATGTAGATCATCCAAGTACCTGCAAGGAGTTAGATGCAATACAAGGGGGCAAATGTGTCCAAGACATATGATCATCATCATAAGAGAAATATCAAGGATTAGTCAAGTAGGCTCATGCCTTGCATGCATCAATGAAGTTTTCACTCCAAGTTTGAAGCATCAATGATGTTCAACTCACTCCTTAAGCGACAAAACACTTTCTCATCAAGAGGTTTTGTAAAGATATCAGCAAGTTGTTTGTCAGTACGAACATGCTTAAGATTGATGTCACCCTTGGCAATGTGATAACGAATAAAATGGTGACGAACTTCAATGTGTTTCGTGCGAGAGTGTTGCACTGGATTGTGTCCAATCTTAATCGCACTCTCATTGTCACAAAGCAAAGGAACATGTCTCACATGTATCCCATAATCCTTAAGCGTTTGTGTCATCCATAGCAACCGAGAGCACAACATGACCCAGCAGCAATATATTCTGCTTGGCGAGAGATAATGATACCGAATTTTGTTTCTTGGAGGACCAATATACAAGGGATCGACCAAGGAATTGACATGTACCCGAAGTTGACTTTCTATCAACCCTGTCTCGGCATAGTCCGAGTCGGAATAGCCAACAAGATCGAAAGAGGCCCTCTTAGGATACCAAATGCCAAAGTTAGGTGTGTGTATCAAATATCTCACAATTCTTTTAACAGCTTTAAGATGACATTCTTTAGGGGCTGCTTGATATCGAGCACACATGCATACACTCAACATTATGTCAGGACGAGAAGCACAGAGATATAGTAGAGAACCAATCATGGATCGGTAAACCTTTTGATCAACAGGTTCTCCATCTTTTGTCAAGTCATTATGTCCACTTGTAGGCATGGGGGTTTTCATACCTTTGCTTTCTTGCATGTTGAACTTCTTGAAGAGATCCTTAGTGTACTTTGTTTGTGAGACAAAGGTACCCTCCTTAGATTGCTTGATTTGCAACCCAAGGAAGAATTTGAGTTCACTCATCATGGACATCTCATACTTCTCCGACATGAGCTTTCCAAACTTCTCGCTAAAATGAGGGTTAGTTGAACCAAAGATAATATCATCAACATATATTTGGCACACAAATAGTTCACCATCAACCCTTTTCGTGAATAGCGTTGAGTCTATTTTTCCAATCTCAAATCCTTTTTCAAGAAGAAAGCTAGTCAAGCATTTGTACCAAGCTCTAGGAGCTTGTTTAAGACCATAAAGAGCTTTGTGCAACTTGTAAACATGATTAGGCTTTTTAGGATTCACAAATCCGGGAGGTTGTTTCACAAATACTTCCTCCTCTATTTCACCATTTAGGAAAGCACTTTTGATATCCATTTGATAGAGAGTAATACCATGGTGATTGGCATAAGCAAGAAGAATGCGAATAGACTCAAGTCTAGCAACGGGGGCATAGGTCTCACCATAGTCCATACCTTCGACTTGTGTGTAACCTTGAGCTACTGAGGCGAGCCTTGTTGCGGATGACTTGTCCATCTTCATCTTGCTTGTTCCGAAACACCCATTTGGTTCCAATGATGTTTTGATCATCCTTGGGCTTCTCTACCAAAGTCCATACATTGTTCCTCTCGAAGTTGTGTAGCTCTTCGTGCATAGCGTTCACCCAATCCGGGTCTTCAAGTGCTTCTTCTACCTTCATAGGTTCAAGACTAGAGATAAATGAGTAATGCTCACAAAAGTTAGCTAAGCGAGTTTTAGAGCGAGTAATTCTCCCGGAGTCGATGTCATTCATCATTTGTTCCACGGGATGATTCTTCTTGACTCTTGCTCGAACTCGAGATAGCTTTTGTTGTGGTCGTGGCTGAGCTTCCTCATCATCCTCATCTTCCTCTTCTTCTTCTTCATTGTTGTCGGTGTTGTCTTGAGGCGGTGGAGAAGGAGGTTGTGGTGGATCTTCTTGTCGCACTTCCTCATCTTGGTGAGTTCCACTTGTGGAGGCCTCCATGTTGCCTTGAGGTTCATCTTGCCGTGAGGTAGGGGGCTCCACATATGTAGATGAGGTACTCTCCTTCACTTCCATGGGACGAATCTTTCCAATAGATAAATCTTGAATGGCTTCCGATGGGTCCTTGTCTCCTACATCAATAGGCATTTGCTCTACTTGCGAGCCATTAGATTCATCAAACTTCACGTCTACCGTCTCTTCAACCTTTCGGGTGAAATTATTGTAGACACGGTAGGTGTGGGAGTTTGATCCATAACCGAGGAAAAAGCCTTCATGAGTTTTAGGAGCAAATTTAGACCGACGATGCTTATCAAGGATATAGCATTTTGAACCAAAGACACGAAAGTATCCCACTTGGGGTTTGTTACCGGTGAGGAGCTCGTATGAAGTCTTGCCGAGAAGCTTATGAAGGTAAAGCCTGTTGATAGCATGACAAGTTGTCTCGACGGCTTCACCCCAAAAGTGCTTCGGTGTCTTGTATTCATCAAGCATCGTTCTCGCCATCTCTATGAGCGTTCGGTTCTTCCTCTCAACAACTCCATTTTGTTAAGGAGTGTACGTAGCTGAGAACTCATGTAGAATCCCTTCCTCTTCGAGAAAAGCGTCCACATGGGCGTTCTTGAACTCCGTTCCATTGTCACTCCGAACTTTCTTGATCTTCACCTCAAATTGATTTTGGGCCTTTCTAGCAAAGGTTTTGAAGATTCTCTGAACCTGTGATTTGTCATCAAGGAAAAATACCCACGTAAATCTGGAATAATCATCAACTATAACTAGACCAAAGGAGTTACCACCAAGGCTTTTGTAAGCATTGGGACCGAAGAGATCCATATGGAGAAGCTCAAGCGGTCTCCTTGTGGTCATAATGTTCTTCACGGGATGACTTCCACCTACTTGTTTTCCTGCCTGACAAGCACTACAAAGTCTATCTTTGTCAAAGAAAACATCTTTAACACCAAGAATATGATCACCTTTGATTAGCTTATCTAGATTACGCATACCAACATGTCCAAGCCTTCTATGCCATAACCAACCTTTAGCGGATTTAGCAATAAAGCAAGTTCTAGGTTGAGCTTTCTTAGTGAAATCAACTATATATAGATCACCTCTACGGATGCCGGTAAATACCATGTTATGATTGTCACGACGAAAAACTTGGCAATCTACTTCGGTGAATAGCACATTGAATCCAAAGTCAGCTAATCTAGACACGGAAAGTAAATTGTATCCAAGTGATTCAACAAGCATGACATTTTGAATAGAGCTATCATGAGATATGGCCACCTTACCAAGGCCAAGTACCTTACCCTTGGAGTTGTCTCCAAAAGTCACATACTTGCGTGGACCATCATTCTTTGCAAGCTCTCGAAACATGTCTTCGTCTCCAGTCATGTGATCGGTGCATCCACTATCAAGAATCCACTCTTTTCCACCGGATATGTAGTCTCTCAGATTTGCCATAAGATTGAGACTCTTCATGATCTTGTCTAGCTCGGTGTCCGAATCGGAGTAATCATCATCATGCTCATGCTCATCATCATATTGACCCATAGATAGTTCATCATCAACACCTAGGTCAATTTGACAATGACTTGCATTAGTTTTGTCAAAGTGACAATAATCATCGGAATGCAATACAAGAGCATTTCTAATTAGATCATTGATAAGACAAGGATCACCCTTCTTTTTCATAAGATCACGAAGCTCAAAGAAGCATTTATCAAAGTTGGGATCATTGGGGCGCATCATATCAAAATCAATAGTCTTGTATAGAATTTCATCAAGACCTCTCAAAGAGTAGTCCGGATAAAGTTCTTCCAAGAACTTCCACATAGCATAGGCGCACTCAAAGTTTGTGACAAGCTTAAGCAAGTTATCGGGCAAACCTCTAATGATAAGATTTCTGAGTTCTAAGGTTATGAAGCAAATCAAGCTCTTCATCCATGGTAGGGCAAGGGGTCAAATGGAGGCACATATGGGGTTTCAACATATTTATGCAAGTTATACATCTTAAAGATAATAAGCATTTCAATCCTCCACGAGTTATAGGACACTCCATCAAGAATAGGCACTCTATGGCTAACACTCCCAAACGTGAACCGTCCATCTTCCTCCAATGGTGTGTAAACCAAAGCAATGGAGACCAAAGCTCTGATACCAATTGTAGGATCGAAGAAGGGGAGAGTGTCTAGAGGGGGGGTGATTAGACTACTCGACAAGATAAAATTTATGCCTTTTGACAAAGACAAGTTTTGGCAGATTTTGCATATCACACAAGTCAAGTAGCATACTACACATGCAATTCTAGAGTATGGGCAGCGGAAAGTAAATTGCACAAGTAGTAAAGAGAAGTGGAGAAGATCAAACGCAATTTGGAGACACGGAGATTTTTCTCGTGGTTCCGATAGGTGGTGCTATCGTCAATCCACGTTGATGGAGACTTCAACCCACGGAGGGTAGCAGCTGCGAGAGTCCACGGAGGCTCCACCCACGAAGGGTCCACGAAGAAGCAACCTTGTCTATGCCATCATGGCATACGCCCACGGAGGACTAGCCTTACTCGGGGTAGATCTTCACGAAGTAAGGCGATCTCCTTGCCCTTACAAACTTCTTGGTTCAACTCCACATCTCGACGGAGGCTCCCAAGCGACACCTAACCAATCTAGGAGGCACCACCCTCCAAAAGGTAATAGATGGTGTTGGTGATGATGAACTCCTTGCTCTTGTGCTTCAAATGATAATCTCCCCAACACTCAACTCTCCTCACTGATTTGGCTGTGGTGGAAGAAAGGATTGAGTGGAAAGCAACTTGGGAAGGCTAGAGATCAAGCTTCATATGGTGGGAGTAGAGCTACTTGATCTCAACACAAGGGTAGGTAGTTTTCTTCTCGAAATGTAAGGTAGGAGTGGTAGTTCTTTCGATGGCTCTCTCCACGAATGAAGAGGGGTGGAGGGGTATTTATAGCCTCCACACAAAATCCAACCGTTACACACATTTGACCAATCTCGGTCGGACCGAAGTTGACAACTCGGTGAGACCGAAAGTTCAAAACATGTGAGCGTTGGGATTTTCGGTGGGACCGAAAATACAATCTCGGTGAGTCTGATTCGTCCAAAGACTAGGGTTTGCCAATCTCGGTGGGACCGACTTCATCATCTCGGTGACACCGATTTGATGACAGAAGGTTACAGAAGCTTGGCAACTCCAGTTTCGGTGAGACCGAGTTTAGAATCGGAAAATCCGAAATTTCTAGGGTTTGGCTATATGGCTGAGGTGGTTCATCTCGGTGTGACTGAGTTTAGGAAATCGGTGGGACCGAGATTACTTATGAGTGTATTATGGAAGTGAGAGTTGCTGATAGTTTAGGAGATATATCACTAAGCACTTTGAGCAACCAGATCATTATCACAACCTCATCCCCTTTTAATAGTATTGGCTTTCCTATAGACTCAATGTGATCTTGGATCACTAAACCAAAAATGTAGTCTTGAGCTTTTGCCAATGTTTGCCTTAGCATTTTGAGGGGTCCACCTCTTCAGTCCTTTTGCCATGCCAATGTGATTGACCTTCCTGAAACATACTTGATAAAAGTATTAGTCCAACCACAAAGTATGTTGTCATTAATTACCAAAACAACCCAGGGAGCAAATGTGCTTTCACAAGTTCATCACACACAGAGTCTCGAAAGTCCATCATCGATGCCAGTGACTTTTCCATTTGTCTACTGAGTAGTACGGGGCCACTTCCCCTTCTTGTCACGTGCCTCATCCTCCTCTTGTGCATCGCGAGCCCTTGCGAGTTTTCTTGCCCTCTCTTCTTGACGAGCCTCCTTCTCTTTGCGTGCCCTCTCTTCCTCACGCTTCTTGCGCTCGTTCTTCTCCTTCTCACGATGCTCCCGCTCCAATCCCCGTGCAAAGGACTCCTCGAAGAGGCGCTGCCTCCGTAAGCAATCTCGACGTTGGTCCTCTTGGACATCTTTTGGTACCTCGTGATCTATCCAAGTGAAGTACTTGCAAAGTGGAGGAGGCGACTACATATAAATCATGTTTGTGTTAGTAATATGTGTTCAAACATATTTACATTTTTTGTATGTACGTCTAACATACCGGTGGTAAGTCATATGCGTTAGTTGGCCGAGCATGATC
This sequence comes from Aegilops speltoides, assembly GCA_021437245.1. Taxonomy (NCBI): domain Eukaryota; kingdom Viridiplantae; phylum Streptophyta; class Magnoliopsida; order Poales; family Poaceae; genus Aegilops; species Aegilops speltoides. The sequence goes on along the minus strand of CM038142.1, from coordinate 331,913,184 downwards.
ATGTGCATAGTTGGGACACACGAAAAACCTTCTACCTTTTGTCCATGTCTTCTTGCGGTCAGTGGACACATTCACCTTGCAAACATCACCACACCAACATGATGGTGTGGGCACATCCTTCTCCTTCTCCTTGTCCAAGCTAGCCCCCATCCACGTCTTCGGCATGTCCTCTTGGTCCGCGCACGACGGCCTCGTCCTGGAACTGGATGAAGCCATGCCTACAAAAAGAACAATTGTTAGCACAAGGCACAAAGAGAGTAAATGTGTAAATACAGTAAATCAATAAATGCTAGGAATTGTATGAACAAATAATATACCATTATTATTAGATCAACCATCTGGATTAAGCAAATAACCGAAGGCAGATCCATTATCAACCATTCCTCTACGACCACCACCACATCTAGCACTTGTGCTTCCTCTACGACCACCACCACCTCTAGCACTTGTGCTTCCTCTCCGACCACCACCACCTCTAGCACTTGTGCTTGCTCTACCACCACCAACACCTATAGCACTCGTGCTCCCTCGACGACCACTACCACCTCTAGCACCTGTGCTCCCTCTACGACCACTAGCACCTCTAGCACTTGTGCTTCCTCGACCACCACCACCATCACCTCTTCCACCTCGTTCACCATCGGTGCCACCTCCACGACTTGTCTTTCCTCTACGGCTATTGCTAGGAATGCCCCCTTCGATGTTTTCCTTTTCTTGCATGTCCGTGCATTGTGTCGCCCTTCACCGCACCCCCCCCCCCCACAGCTGATAGTGCCAGGAGCCTCCATGAAATGACCGCTACCAAATTGTTTCATGCCAGTGTATCCAGCCAGGTCATCCATATGACCCCTGAACCTCTTAGTTATCCTTCTACCCTTGGTCTCCACCTTCAAGAGAGGGTCTGGCTTAATATGAGGGCCATGATACTCAGGCCACTGTGATTGGTCCAAGAAAGGGTGAAATTGAGGCACCCATGTCAACCTAGTAGCTTCCACATGGAACTCTTGCATCCACACGGTTTTCCCATCACAAACATGTATGTTTCTCGCCTTCGCTGCCGTTATCAAATGCGAGCATGGCCAATGATACTTACTAGGCCTCTCGCACTGGCACCACCGAGTCTTGAGACGCACCTCAAATGCAGCACCACCATATTGAAAACCGTCTCATGTTGTGCCACCTGGCTCATCAATTTGATAGATCATTTCACTGTTGTCGAATATGATAACTTGTTGCCGTGACGACTTGCTTGCTTGCAACTGCAGCCATTCATAAACCTTTTCCGAATAATCCATTTTTTCATCTATCCATTTTGCAGTCTCTTCAGAATGCCTTTGAAAGTACTCATTAAGCTTGAAGAAGGTATACTCCACTATTGCAGTCACTGGCAATGAACGAGCGCCCTTGAGCACATTGTTGAAACATTCAACCAGGTTGCTCGTCATGTCACCATATCGCCTACCTCCATCATCATGAGCGCGTGCCCACTTGTGCTTCTCATTGAAATTCCTAGTTAAGAAGTCTTCTCCCCCTTCGTTCACCGCTGCAAAGAGTTTATTGTACCGAGCATTGAAAGCATCGGTGGTGAAGGCCACACATACATGGGTAAGGTCTTTGCTGAGCTCCTTGCTCTTACATGCCGGTAAAAGTTGGTCACGAAATGCCTCATGCACCATCTATGGTGAAGCTTTGGGAATCCTGGAATAACAATGTCCATTGCCTTGAGTATGACATGGTGCCGGTCCGATATGATGCATACCTCCCTGGCCCCAATCACCTTGTGCCTAACATGACCCATGAACCACTCCCAATTGTCTTGGTACTCGGAAGGAACCAAAGCAAATGCCACCGGCAACACATTATCATTTGACGAGTGCGGCATTGCTACCATTAGTGTGCCCTTGTATCTACCGGTCAAGAATGTGCCATCTATAGACAAGACCGGACAACAATGCTCAAACGCCTCCACACATTTTCCATAACTCTAGAAGGCACGGTGGAACACTCCCTCGTGATCATCAACCACATGAAACATGCCCGGGTTCCTATGTGCAATCGCGCCCAGCAACCTCGGAAGCTGGTTGTATGCTTCCTCGTAACCACCATACAACATCCTAATAGCATTTGCCTTTGCCTTCCATGCCTTCCCATACTTGACTTCATAACCAAATTGTTTTTTCACCATCCGCATGAGAAACCTCACTTTCACAATTGGATCAACGGCTATGTCTTTCATCCATTTGTATCTGAGATACTAGTTTGTGAGTTGACGGTGTGTCTTTCTAAGTCATTTCGATGGCGGTTTGCACCTATGAGTGGCAACACAACTTTTTAACACCCATTCTTCGGTTTCTTTAAGCTTTCTTGCACGAACCTTCCATGGGCATCCTTCTTCCTCACACTTCACAGTGTAACACAAATTCATGTCCGAGTGCTCAACATAAAATGGCCTATGGTTCCGAATGGCATAGTCAGACAACCAAAACTTCAGCATAGGCAATCTCAGAAACTTCACTCCTTTCTTCAAATGAGCATTCTCGTCCTCGTTCTCCTCCCTTGGTTCGCCTGGGTCAGGGCATGGTGTTGGCTCAATCGCCGTCATTCTCATTCCACCATCAACAACAGCTTTATGGGCAAGGCTGAGATCTTGAAACAAGCGAGTTCTTTTTTCTAAGCCCGTCAGCTCAAAGTGGATTTGGTTTTCCTCCTTTGTGAATCCACCCACGTCCAACCATTCACCCAGACCCTCGTCATCCGAGTCATAGGCATATTGACGCCTAAAAGGCAACTCATGATCCATGTCCTTTTGCGCTATGTACGCACCCAAGTCACCAACATCATTACCATGAAACCCTTCCTCTTGCTCTTCGTCGTCATCATGAGCATCTTCATCCTCTTGAATTACTTCGTCACTAGCAATCTCCTCAACTTCATTTGCTTGGCTAGTTGGTGGTTGGCTAGAAGCATTGGGGGCATACAACTCAACCTCATTTGCTTCTCTAGATGGTATACATGGACGTGGTTGGCGATAAGCATTGGGGGCATCAACCACAACCCTATGCTCAACAAGTGGCACCATTGTCCTCTCGCTCATGCCATCCATTGGGGAAGAGACATGCCGGTTCAAATCAAGTGTAAACTGAGGGATTCAACCTTGGTGGCAAACAATTCAAGTGACTTGTCTTCCGGTTGGGAAACCTTTTCCTTGTATACATCCCAATGCAAATCGGAGGTGATAGGCATACTTTTCAAGCGAGATTTGGCTCCAACTCCAACATCATACCTTCCTATTAACTTAACATTAACATTGGTGTCCATCCACTTTAAGACTTGTCTCACTTCTGCAACAACATCCTCATAGCTAGGGCTTGTATCAAAAACCAATGGTTCCTCACCCGTGTCGGCATTGTTACTCAAGAATGCCTCCTTGTCCATGTAGTGAACATTAACAAGTCTCTCCATCTAAAAACAACATGAATGCATTTAAGGCATCAATGAGAACTGGTGTTTATCCAAAAAACATCTCATTATATCCAAATCATATCAACACTAAATTATTGGTGATGTCCACAAAAGTTTCACTAATTAACACACACTAAGCAAAGTTAACCCTGAACACTAACTAACCCTAACCCCCAATCTTTCTACTCAACAAGCAAATATTCCTACTACACACCATGCATATCACTATATTACCAAAGTTAACCAAGCCATTCACACTAAAATAAGGGAGAAAACATGAACTAGGGTTCCACCAACATGTAAAAAATGCAACCAAAATAACAAGATTTAACCAAAAAAATTGGGTGATTTGGGGGAGATTACCACAAGCAACAAAGTGATGGAAAGATCCACCTAAGGGAAGCACCTTTTGGAGAGGATTTGAGGGGGGAGCTTGAGGGGTGAGAGAGAGTGGGGTGGGGGGCAGCAACTCTTCTTCAAGCTCGGGCTGGAAGTGTGTGGGGTGGGACTGAGGGAGTCCTGGACTAGGGGGTGTCCGGACAGCCGGACTATCATCATCCGCCGGACTCCAAGACTACGAAGATACAAGATTGAAGACTCCGTCCCGTGTCCGGATGGGACTTTCCTTGGCATGGAAGGCAAGCTTGGCAATACGGATATGTAGATCTCCTACCATTGTAACCGACTCTGTGTAACCCTAGCCCTCTCCGGTGTCTATATAAACCGGAGGGCTTTAGTCCGTAGGACATAACCTCCATTACAACAATCATACCATAGGCTAGCTTCTAGGGTTTAGCCTCCTTGATCTCGTGGTAGATCCACTCTTGTAATACACATCATCAATATTAATAAAGCAGGACGTAGGGTTTTACCTCCATCAAGAGGGCCCGAACCTGGGTAAAACATCGTGTCCCTTGTCTCCTATTACCATCCGCCTAGGTGCACAGTTCGGGACCCCCTACCCGAGATCCGTCGGTTTTGACACCGACATTGGTGCTTTCATTGAGAGTTCCTCTGTGTCGTCACCGATAGGCTTGATGGCTCCTTCAATCGACAACAACGCCGTCCAGGGTGAGACTTCTCTCCCGGACAGATCTTCAGATTCGGCGGCTTCGCACTGCGAGCCAATTCGCTTGGCCATCTGGAGCAGATCGAAAGCTACGCCCCTGGCCATCAGGTCAGGTTTGGAAGCCTAAGCTTCACGGCCGACATGCGCGGAGACTCGATCTTCGACGGACTCGAGCCACAGCCGAGCGTGCCGCACTGTCATGATGGGCATGATTTAGCTCTGCCGCCGGACAGTGCCTTGGTGGCCGCACATGAATCCACTCTGGCCCTCAGTCCGAAGCCGATCGCCCAGATCGAGGACCAGTGGCTTGACACCGCCTCAGGGGCTGCACCTTCCACGACGATGGAGCCGAACACTAACCTTGTCCCTTGTAAAGCTCGTGACTCCGAGGTGTCTAGCCCTGGTAAGTGGATAACCCCACGAGAGAGTGTGACTCCGAGGTGTCCGGACTCAGAACCTCCTGCGCCCCTGCCAATCGAATCTGATTGGGCGCCGATCATGGAGTTCACCGCCGCGGACATCTTCCAACACTCACCCATTGGCGACATCCTAAATTCGCTAAAACATCTCTCGCTATCCGGAGAACCCTGGCCGGATTATGGCCAGGATGGTTGGGATGTGGACGACGAAGAAATTCGAAGCCCTCCCACCACCAACTTTGTAGCCACTGTTGATGATCTAACAGACATGCTAGACTATGACTCCGAAGACATCGACGGTATGGACGATGATGCCGGAGACGATCAAGAACCAACGCCTGTAGGGCACTGGAAGACCACCCCAACACATGACGTATATATGGTGGATACCCCAAAAGGAAGCGACGACGAGGAACAACGGGGCGCGACAAAGGATAATCCCGCCGATAAACAACCAAAGCGGCGACGCAAGCGCCGCCCTAAGACCCGCCTCGACAAAGACAGCATTCCTAACGACCCAGCATTAGAGCAGGGCAAACCAGTGGATGACGAACATGCAACTAAGCAACCGTCCGAACAGGACGAATCGGATAATCAATCCAATCCCGGCGAAACCAACAGTCCGGACGACCTCTCACCGGGCATACTACCGGAACACAAAAACCTTCACGGAAGACTCGTTGCCACCGCAAGAAGCCTAAAGAAGGAAAAACGGAAGCTCAAAACAGCGGAAGACATACTCAGAGCGAGGTGGAGCAAAGTGCTCAAAACCGCAGACAAATACGACAATGGCCATCAATCAAAGAGCTATCCGAAGCGCAAGCTGCTGCCAGAATTTGACGAGGAAGCCATAGAGCCCCCACAGTCAAAAAACAAAGAGGCTGCCTGGCCGGATAGATGACCAGATGATAGGCCCAAATCTACAAGCGGCGCCACACATAAGCTGACTCATGACCCTGGGAAAACAGATGGCCCAGCCAGGTCCATTTATGGGCCAAAAAAGAGGACCCCAGGAAGCAGCACAACACGTCAAGTGTTCGAAGACAACGGTACACCCAAATCTGGGCGCCAGACACCCACTATGTTTCACCAATGAGGTTTGGATCATGAATTCCCAGCAGGGTTTAAACCCATAAACATAGAGGCTTACGACGGAACAACAGACCACAGAGTGCGGATAGAGGATTACATACTACACATACATATGGCTAGAGGAGATGATCTCCACGCCATAAAATATCTACCCTCAAGCTCAAAGGGCCAGCTCGGCACTGGCTCAAAAGCCTCCCGAGAAAACACTTGTTGGAAGTTGGGAAGAGCTTGAGGGCGCATTTGAACAAATTTTCAAGGGACTTATGTCCGCCCTCCGGATCTGAGATGATCTAAGTCATATAACTCAACAACTGGAGAGTCGGTATAAATTCGAACAGGTTCCTTACTAAAAGAACCAAATAGTCGATTGTCCGGATGCGAAGCCTTAGCAGCTTTTAAACACAACATCCGAGACGAATGGCTTGCCAGACACCTCGGCCAAGAGAAGCCGAGGACAATGTCCGCGCTAACAAGCCTCATGACCCGCTTTTTTGCGGGGAGGATAGTGGCTAGCCAGATCAACACCGGCGACCGAGTACATCCGAGAGTAGAGATGGAAACGGAAAATCACGGCGCAGAAAGGATCAACGCCGGAATAAAGAAAAAAGCCCAAAGAATACGGCGGTCAACGCCAGATTCAAAAGCTCGCGGCCAAACAGCAAAACACTACCTCTTAAGGATAACAGTGATGAGCTATCCAACTTAAACAAAATTTTGGGTCGGATATGTCAAATCCACAGTACCCCCGGAAGGCCTGCAAACCACACCCACCGAGATTGTTGGGTTTTCAAACAGTCCGGCCGACTAAATGCCGAACACAAGGGGCTCAACGCATCAAGCGAGGATGATGATAAACCCCACAAGCAGAGCACAGGAAAACAAAAGACTTTCCCACAAGAAGTCAAAGCAGTAAACTCACTTCATGTGATAATACGGAAAACAATGCGGCACCCGCTAAGACGGGTCTCGCACGGTCCACCCCAGCGGAACCTCGAGATTGGATGTCAAAACCAATCACTTTCGACCACCTGGATTACTCCAGAAGTATTCGGAATGCAGGATGGACTGCTCTGATATTGGATCCTATAATCGACGGACTACAATTTACACAAGTCCTGATGGACGGAGGCAGCGATTTAAACCTGCTATATCCAAACACAATCCGCAAGTTGGGGATAGACCTTACTAAAATTCGACATAGCCGCACCTCCTTTAAAGGAGTAACGCCAGGCCCTTACGCCAAGTGCACGGGCTCCTTATTACTAGAAGTTGTGTTCGGGTCACCGAACAACTTCCGACGCGAAAAACTAATTTTTCATGTCGCCCCATTCAAAAGTGGCTATCAAGCACTATTGGGACGTGAAGCTTTTGTCCGCTTCAACGCCATACCACATTACGCGTCTCTTACACTTAAAATGCCCGGTCCACGTGGCATCATTTCATTGCGAGGGTCATGTAAAGACCCCGGACACGGCTAGACGAGTCCGGCACAAATAAGCTAGGGGCTCCCTAGCCGCACGCCCCTTCACAAGGGGCTGAGCGTATAAGCAACAACGAGCTAATATAGACTCCGCTTTACTTATTAATATTTTTCATATACCTTTTTTCGCACGATTTCCTTTCAAACTAAGTTCCTCTCTTTTTACAGATGAACAACGTGCACACCCGTCCAGGATAACAGCACAACGGAGACACAGGCGCAGACGTGCAGTAGGGACCCGTGGCAAGGATTCTTTTCAGATTAAGACCCTGCGTAAACCTTTTTTACTGTCTCTTGTTGCTATAATCCCCTGGCTTCTCATTATAACCAGAGTGGAGCCTGACGTTTTGGCATCGGCCGCGTCAGAAGACTTTGCCCGTACCTGGACACTAGGGGCTTAGGGCATTGTTATGCCCATTATTATAAAGACCGAACACCTTAGGGAGTGTTCGGCGTCTCGAGTTAGGCCTTATATGCATCAGCTCCGAATCATGTCTTTGGTCAAATGTTGGGTTTGCCCGCTCCACGTGTTTTGCTGCCTTACGTTCCGTATCATCGGCTAACGCGACACCGGAGAACTCTGCGATTGTGCCCCGGTTGGCCGGGCGAGCACCTCGATGAAAGCCGAAAACCGACTATCATGATACTGGCGAGAGACTGGTCAACCACTCGATCGACCACCGGAATGTTTAGAATTCCTCTGCTTTGACGAAGGACCGTTTCGGTCAGCACATACGCCCAATTCGAGAGCGCGGTGCCCCCAGGGGCTATATCGTAGCCCCACCCTCGAACTCCAATGGCTAAGTGAAAGTGATAGAGCGTTATAGTCCGGTTGCCTCGTTTTCTACGCTACCACCTCCTTAACAGGACCGAGGCGTCGGATTAAGTGTGAAAATCGCTATTTTTAAACACCCCGCACCTTGTGCGTGGGGGCTAAGTCAAGACTGCCATCTTTCGGAGTTATACACACGTATACATAAGCGGCCGCATAGGAGATATTTCAATACTTGGAACGCACAAGTATAAAAAGCGATTACATCATAACCATTGTTTTACAAAATAAAGCGTTCATTTGAGCGTTACATTTTCGAAAGCAACTGCGACTCTATTACACGAGCACCACGCATAACTTCCCCAAAATAGTGCTCGGCGGGTAACCGGCTTTCGTCCGAACCACAGGTTGCTACAAATGGCGGCATCCATCTCGCCCAATGTGTCTTCACACGGGCAAGGGCCATCCGCGCACCCTCTATGCAGCCGACCGCTTCATCTCCTTGATATGCGGCACCGCCCAAGAAATTGCTGCAATAAGCCAAAATAGCTCGTCGCCTTGGGCCTCTCGGCGGACATGAGCTACGATATCCGTCATGGCAAGTCCGGACAGCCTGTTCAGCTCACCCCATTCGCCAACCGATCGGTCGGTGAAGTGAGCGATCCGGACTATGGAATTGAGACCAAAATAGCTCTTCCGTCTTGTGATCCTTCCGGCGGAAGTGCACTGCGGCATCTGCCGCTTTTCGCCGCTAAGTCCATATATGGATCCTCCGGACCCCTGGTGGCCAAGCTGGACATACTTTGGATCCGTAAACTGCGGCGTAGCGAAAAGGCTTGCCACCACAATGTCTCCGACCGACGCAGCTCCTCCTTCATAGCCGCATTGCGAGCGGGCATCCTTGGCTTCGGCGGTGGCCTTCACCGGTCTTCTCGCCCGATAGGCGCTCCTTTTCAAGTGCCTCATTGCGGTCGGTAGCATTCTTCAATTTAACGGCCAATTCGCCACCTCTTCCTCGCCCGGCGAGTGTGCAGCCCTTTCGGCTTCTAACTCCTCGGCCGCCCTCGAGGCAGCCGCGTTGCTTCTTCTGGCCTGCTCCTTGGCTTGAGCAAGTTCTGCCCGAAGGCTCTCCACAGCAGCAGCACCATCTGCGTCAAGCATAAATATTGTAAGAGGTGAGCTTTAGCTCCCTTAATAGGTGACTGCGGAGAATCAATTTACCTTGCGACTCGTCAAGTCGCTTGTTGACTAGCGCAATGTCCGCATCCGCTACATCGAGTTGCCGCATTAATTCGGCAACTCCATCAGTTCGGCCAGCCCCTGGACTATCCGCCACCTGCATAGGAAAGGCGACACTCAATACCTGCGATTTTGATTCTTGGCACGCTGTCGCTTTCGACAACCTACCGAGTCTCAGGGGCTACTATCTACACAGGGCGCACTTTCATGTGCAAAACTATGAAAAAGGCGCGTCGTTTTTACGTACCTCAAACCCCGCCAGCAAACTCCTGACGGCATTGTGCAATCCGCTTTCGGCGGACGAAATCCTTCCGATCACCATGCTCATCAACGCACGGTGATCTTCTGAGACGGACGCCCTCTCAAGCAGATCCTTCAGCTCCCCCGGCCGAACACTAGTCGGCGTCAAACTCTTCGGCTCTGCCGGGCTCGGGGATACCCTCCGTGACGACACTTCAGGCTCGTCCGCCCTATCCGACGGCGCAGCAGACGGAGGCGTCTCGCTCTCCATCATCTCTGGACGAAGATCCCCCAAAGACGAGCTCATCTGAGAAGGTTGCAGATCCGAACTACATGGTAAAAATTTCGGTTATCCTCAGAAGCACAAATAGGGATGTTTTTCATTAATGAATTCCCCTTTTCCTACTCACGGCTCGCTAGAGGGCTGATTCTTTAGATAAGACTGTGCGGCCGGGGCCTCCCCGGACGCAGGACCCTCCGGCGAAGATTTCTTACCCCGCTTAGGGGCTTTGGCCTCCGGGTCTTCGGAGGCGGTCCTCTTCTCCCCCTGGAGGGAGGGATTCTCGATCCCCCCTTCTTCAAGCGCCCCTTGGGCGGGGCGGTAGCTCCTCTGTTTCCCCCCTCGCCTTCTTCTAAAGGCGCAACCTCCAACATTCTGACCAGCACGGGCTCCGGGGCGTCTCTGGGAGGGGGGCCGGACACCGTATCAGCTTTGCTTGCGCTATCCACTCCTGCCGAAGGATAAGGGATTAAAAGGCGAATCGAAGAAGGGCAAACAAATGGTACGTCCGAACTCTGAGCTACTTACTTGGGTATCCGGGCGATTGCAGCTTAGGCAGGCATCCTCGGTCAATTCCGGACACGCCACTTGTGGTCCGAAGAACAACTTGTACATCTCCACGGGTGTCGTGCCCATGAAGTGTTGGAGAATCCGTGGTCCCTCCAGGTTGAACTCCCATAGCCGGAGAGGACGGCGTTTGCAGGGCAGGAGACGCCTAATTAGCATAACCTGCATCACCACGACCAGATCGATCTCCCTCGCTTGGAGGTCTCGAATCCGGCCCTGCAATAGGGGCACGTCTTTTGACGGCCCCCAATTGAGCCCTTGGTTGACCCACGACATCAACCGTCATGGAGGTCCCGAGCGGAACGGAGGCGGCGGCTTCTGCCTGCTGCCCCTTGGAGCGGTGATATAGAACCACTCCTGCTGCCATAAGCCGAGCTCCTCTTGGAAGGAGCCCTCGGGCCACGGGCATCGGCCCTCCCGCCTTCTGGCTGCCTGCCGATTCAACTTGACCCTCGACCATCTTGGCTCCACATTGAAGGTCTTCAGCCACAAGCCGAAGTGGGGGGTGACGCGAAGGAAGGCTTTGCAGACGACGATAAATGCGGAGATATGGAGGATGGACTCCGGAGCCAAGTCGTGGAATTCCAACCCATAGTAGAACATGAGCCCTCTCTGTAGGATCGGAAGTATGTCTAGAGGGGGGGTGATTAGACTACTTGACAACTTAAAAACTTAGCCTTTTGATTGGAGTAGATTCTTAGCAAGTTCACAATGATAACCAAGTCAAGTATCACCCTACACATGCAATTCTAGAGTTGTGGCAGCGGAAAGTAAATTGCACGTATAGTAAATGAGAGGTGGAGAAGAGCAAACGCAATTTGGAGACACGGAGATTTTTTCTCGTGGTTCCGATAGGTGGTGCTATCGTCAATCCACGTTGATGGAGACTTCAACCCACGGAGGGTAACGGCTGTGAGTCCACGGAGGGCTCCACCCACGAAGGGTCCACGAAGAAGCAACCTTGTCTATGCCATCATGGCTTACGCCCACGGAGGACTAGCCTTACTCGGGGTAGATCTTCACGAAGTAGGCGATCTCCTTGCCCTTACAAACTCCTTGGTTCAACTCCACATCATGACGGAGGCTCCCAAGTGACACCTAACCAATCTAGGAGGCACCACCCTCCAAAAGGTAATAGATGGTGTTGGTGATGATGAACTCCTTGCTCTTGTGCTTCAAATGATAATCTCCCCAACACTCAACTCTCCTCACTGATTTGGCTGTGGTGGAGGAAGGGATTGAGTGGAAAGCAACTTGGGAAGGCTAGAAATCAAGTTTCATATGGTGGGAGTGGAGCAACTTGATCTCAACACAAGGGTAGGTAGTTTTCTTCTCAGAAATGTAAGGTAGGAGTGGTAGTTCTTTCTGATGGCTCTCTCCACTAATGAAGAGGAGGTGGAGGAGTATTTATAGCCTCCACACAAAATCCAACCGTTACACACATTTGACCAATCTCGGTCAGACCGAAGTTGACAACTCGGTGAGACCGAAAGTTCAAATCTTGTGAACGTTGGGATTTTCGGTGGGACCGAAAATACAATCTCGGTTAGTCCGATTCTTCCAAAGTCTAGGGTTTGCCAATCTCGGTGGGACCGACTTTCTCATCTCGGTGACACCGATTTGAGTACAGAAGGTTACAGAAGGTTGACAACACCAATTTCGGTATGACCGAGTTTGGAATCGGAAAATCCGAGAATCTTAGGGTTTGGCTATATGGTGAGGTGGTTCATCTCGGTGTGGTGAGTTTGGAATCGGTGGGACCGAGATTACTTATGGGTTTATGTTGGAATGAAAGATTGCTGATAGTTTGAGAGATAAATCACTAAGCACTTTGAGCAACCAGATCATCATCATAACCTCATCCCCTTTTAATAGTATTGGCTTTCCTATGGACTCAATGTGATCTTGGATCACTAAACCAAAAATGGAGTCTTGAGCTTTTTGCCAATGTTTTCCTTAGCATTTTGAGGGGTCCACATCATCAGTCATTGCCATACCCATATCACTGAACTTTCTGAAATATTCTCAAGAAATTTTACCAAAACCACCTAGGGATTAGTTGCACTTTCAATCTCCCCCTTTTTGGTAATTGATGACAACATATAGATCAAAGCTTCGACAAATGATATAATCAATGAATAACATCGTCGCTTTGAGAAGTATGTGATAAGCAAGAGCTCCCCCTAAATTTGTGCATTATTTAAGATTTGCGTTTGAATGCAAATGCACAATCGATTAGGATCATGGGTTACTCTTCCATGTCACATACATCTTGGTGGAGCGCACAAAATGATAAGAATGAATAACATGCACCCAATCACCAAGACATGAGTAAGTGATCATACAAGATATGAATGGAATATGATAAACATCAAGCACACATTAAGCACAGTATGATCAAGCACTCATCAAGATAGAACAAACGTAGTATCAAACACACGAAATGTCTCAAAGAACTCAAAAGTATCTCAAGGAAAACCGCAAAGCGAAAGAGCAAAAACGAGCACTCTCTCTCTCGAAGCCCTATGATCTATACAATTTCTCCCCCTTTGGCAACAAGTTACCAAAAAGTTCGAAAGGTATAGAGCTAATCGTCACTCGGGACTCTGCTAGCGGCTCCTGTCTGCGTCGATGGAGTGGAGATAGCTGCATCTGCGAAAGCTTCTGCTGAAGTCTGTGGTGCTGGAGGAGTGGATATTGGGCTGGTCTTTGGAACCGACGGAGCTGTAGGAGGTCTTGATGAAGTAGCCCAGGGTCATCCTTTGGAATAGCAGTTGATCTGGGCTTTGTGGGCTTTGGAGCAGCTGCTCATAGTCATCTGGACCATATCACCTTCCATCTCCCTCATGAGTTCTGCCTTCTCCTTCTTAGCTTCCTCGATGTCTGCCTCAAGCTTGTTGACGGTGACTGCACTTGATCGACTTGACGTCGAGCATGGAACTTATCCTCAACGATCCTCTCTAGGCTCTCCCGAGGCTGTACTATCTTTGGCAGCGTAGCTCAATTCTCCGAGTGGCTTCAAGAAGTTGTTCTGCAACGCTCTTGGGCTTTTTCTGCTTCCTTCTCGGCTTTAGCTTGTTTGGCAGCTTCAGACTTGGCATGTCCTTCGACAGATGTGGGAGCATCCTGATCATCACAATCTCGTTATCTTCGTGTTCAGGCTGCAATGGCAAGTGGGGTCTATCCAACAGGTAGGTGTCCATGCCAAACTTGGCATTAATGAGCATCTGAATATGCGGAGCAAACCCACACGACCTCTTACAGTCTGCTGCTGTCCTCTTGATAGTCTCAACTATCGGTCCATCACCTTAAAAGGTGTCTTCGATCTAGAATGTGCAGCATGTTGATAGAATACCCTCTTATCATGCGGTGGTCTCGACTTGGGCATCAAAGTATGCCTCGAGAATGGTATTGGTGGTTGGGAGACCTGCTGAAGATAATAGATGAACCAAGCTTCCATATCTCTACATCCTTCTCGGGTACCTCATTGTACATGTTCCTCATTGACTCGTGATTTTTCTTTGAATGCCATAGACATCAATGTCATCTTCCCTTGAGATCTGGTGCATTCAAGAACGCTCTCCATTCCTCAACAGTTGAATGGAATCTCGCCTTCATCATCCATACAATTCGCCATCTGGATAGAAGTGTGCGGTGGCATAGAACTGCATGATCATCTCATCATTCCAAGCGATCGACCGACCAACAAACTCTGCAATCCCACAAGCAGTAAAGCTTTCATGCACATGTGGGAAGTAGTCTCTGTGCTCTTCACTGTCGATGTATTTCCAGTCTACATATCTGGTGTCAGCAACAATTGGCTTCTTATCCATGAGCACTGTCTCATAAAAGTCTTGTTGCTCTCTAGTGTGGAATCTTGGGTCAACTGCTGTTCTTCTCCTGGTGGCATATGGATCAACTTGCCTCCATAGCCTGAGTCCTTTGTCCTTTCTCTCCTTCATATTTTCTGCTCGAGGATGAGCATCATTATGAAGCGGCAATTTACATCGAGCTTTAGCAAAACATGTGCCTCTTCATCGATTCTGCGGTGGCACATTGTCCTTCTTCTTCTCTGAAGCGGTATGTTCCTCACAGTCTTCTTTGGCTTGGCAGCAGGTTTGGCTTGGGCTGCCTTTGCTTGAGCTGATGGCTTAGCTTTTGTGGGTGCTCCTGCCCTGATGGCATCTCCCATCAACTTCTGCTTCTGAGGAGGCTGAGGTGCTTCCTCATCAGAATCATCATCATCAGCTTCTTCATGAACTAGCCTCTTCCTCTTGGAAGTTTTCTTGATCTTGCTGGAGGTTTCTTCTTCCATCTTGAGCTTCGTAGGCAGTGATGGATTTCTTCACCTTGCTGGTGCCTTTCTTTGTTGTTTCCCTTGATAGCCCTTGGCAACCACTTGCCTTTTGGCTTAGAGGTTATCTCCTCATCTGCAACAAAGTCTGAATCCTCCTCATCGAATTCCTCTTCTTCACAGCCCAGTGGCAGCTACAGAGCAGATCCACTTGGAGTGCTTCTCTCTCCATCATCTGAAAAACTGCTTGCTTGGGACTTGTCACTGCCTCAGGAATGTCAACTGGCAATTCAGACCTGTTCTGACTGTCACTACCATCAGACATGACTGACAACCTGTGAATAGAATAGGCATAGGCAGAATAGAAGAGTTATCACAAACTGCAGAGGATTTTGCAAAAAGAATGAGTTCAAACTTTAGTCTTAGGTTTTCACAGAATACATATCGGTCTGACCGAGTCTATAAATTCGGTGAAACCGAAGTGTCTAAACAGACCACATACACCACTTTCGGTTGGACCGAAATAGGTTTCGGTCTAGCCGAGACAGCTAGGGTTTCACTAAATCTTCACTTCGGTCTTACCGATTTGCACAACTTCGGTTTCACCGAAAAGTGCGGAAAGCAATGGCAGAGGCCAAATCGGTCGATCCGAAAATGCGAATCGGTCACACCGAGATGTGTTCGCGGAAACCTAACCTAAAATTTTCACTCGAATTTTGTTCTAAGACCTAAACGGCTGGATAGAAGGATTTCAATCTTGGCAAGAAACTTGACAACACCTAACGTGCATTGAATCAGCGTTTGAGCACGAGAGGATGAAACTCACCCAATGCGGTGGAGCTTCACCACGGGCAACAGCGCGATGAGAAAGACCGTTGACGGCGATGGAGACCAGCGGCGAGGGCGCACAGTGACGACGGAGACGATCCGGAGACCAAGGCGACGGCAATAAGGGTTTGAGGGCGAGCGTTTGAAGAAGTAATCAACGCGCTCGTCCTCGGGTATATATACCCTTCGGTGTCGGTGGGACCGAGTTGGAAAACTTCGGTGGGACCGAGATGGTTAGCTGCGTGCGATTACACGCCGTCACGCCGAATTTGTAACTTCGGTTTCACCGAGGTGAAAACCTAGATCAATCCAAGTGATTTGATGCATGTCGATTTGAGTATATCGGTTTGACCGAAAGTACTTAGAAGGTTTTGGAAGTTAGGCTTTTGACGGATCGGTGGCTCGAGTGCTCCTCACTCGATGCGTCGAAAAAGTCTTGTTCAAAGTTTGTGATATAAGCATGAATAGAGTTTGAGACAAGAAAGCATAGATAGCTAGGGGAGGAACTTAGGCATTCTTGTCCATCCATTTGGTCGAAAAGAAATCCAAAAGACCAAAGCAACAAATGGATGTCCTCGAATGGATAAAACCATGCATCCAACATGCTCACACAATAAGATAGCAAATGAAATATGTGTCAAACATGCACAAACAAAACTCTTAGCAACTAGCACACAATTTGGCGATGACTAGGTCATCTATATATGAGTATATTGACTTAGGAGTCAAATGAGAACATTTGATCATAGGTCATACTCATCGTTTAAGCACAAGTGGGGTTACCACTTTTCCATAAAGCATTAATGTGTTCACATCATTAGAAGATGCTTTGGCTCATTTCTTTAGAGCAAAGCTCCCCCTTGATGTGAGAACCCCTTTTAAAGGGTCAAACTAACCTTGGGTTGTCGTTGAAGACTTCATGTAGATGTTGAAGATGTGGATGCTCAATGTTGATGAAGATCATCAAAAATTGGGAGCAATCCTTTGGATTCGGGCACTTTCAATACCTACATGGGTTAGTCCCACAAGGAACAAACAAGGATATCCATGGACATAGATTGAAGTTCACAATAGATGATGTCCATGAAAGCAATGATTACCTTGTCCCTTGACTTACCAACATGAGGGTTTGTGACTCCATGAACTAGTGCAAGATGTGGAAGTTGATTGCACAAGTCCTTGCCAAAATGAATGTGAGTGAAGTATATTGGCGGAGTCACCCTCAAGAACTCTCTAGTTCTTCTTCTTGGGATCCACATCATCTTGATGGGAATCCTTGGGGTAGTAGTTGAGCTTGTCAAGTAGAACTTGAAGTTGCCTTGGGAACCCACTTGACCATGGCCTTGGGTGCTTCAATGAATGCATCAATCTCCTCTTGAAGCTTGTCCTTGCCTTTTAGCTTGTGGTCTTGTGGTGGAAGGTCATCTTGTGCTTGTTCCACATTGGAAGAAGTAGGTTCATACTTCTCCTCTTGAGAAACAAACTTTGGAGTGGGATATTGACCTTCTTCCCATTCAACACCCTCGGCGTTGAACTTTCGCTCAAAACCAATTCCTTGATTCTTCCGGTGTCTTCCTTGCTTGCGAACAATTTCCTCAAAGCTCTTGCTTCCGGCAAGACTCTTGTAGACACCTTTCTCTATAATCCCTTTCAATAGACTATTTTCTTGCTCAAGTGAAACTTGGCTTGAAACATTGTTAGTGGAATCAAGAGAATTACTAGAAGTAACAACATTTGATTTAGCATGATTATTGTTACTACTAGATGAAGAATTTTTCTTATGCTTGTCATGCTTAGTTTTGATAGGTGGCAAGAAATTAGACAAGAGAAGTCGTTTGGCAAGATATGAAGAACTCTTCTTTGAAGATCGTCATTGATAGCTTTTAGAAACTCATGTTCTTGCTCTAGATTGAGCTTCTCGAGCGTAGCTTCTCATGAGATCTTAGGAGCTCTCTATGATCTTCTTGAGTTGTTTCATGAGCTAACTTAAGAGTGTTTAGTTCTTTAGTTAGGCGCTCAATCTCCTTCATAGCATTGTCATTCGACTCTTCTCGACTATAAAGACTTCTAGCATGTTCATCATTACTAAGCTCACTAGATTTATCATGTAAAAGCTCATCTTCACCAAGCAAGTCATCCTCATCACTATCAAAGTCAATAAACTCAGGATGTGATACCTTGGGGCCTTTTGCCATGAAGCATCTTCCAATTCCCTCATTTGGTGAATCAAATATGTCATAGGAGTTGGAGTTGGAGGACACGAGAGCAAGACCGCAACACCTTCATCTTGATCTGTATTCGGAGTTGGAGTGATAGCTTCTTTCGGAGTGATTGTCGAGTCGGAGCCGAAACCCATTTACCAACATGAGCTTGATGTTTTCTTCTTGTGTAGCTCCTTGATGACTTGTCTTTCCTTTCCGAATCCTTGTTTCTCCGAGAGGATCTTCGTTCATAACGATCATCTCTACTCCTTCTCTCTTTTCGAGGCGACTCTTCTCTTGAGCTTCTTCTTCTTGGAGATTCTTCTCTTCTCTTGTGGGAGTCGAACACTCATTTGAGTAGTGTCCGGTCTTCCACAATTGTAGCAGTTTCGATCACGACTAGAAGATCTCTTTTCATCATATGATCTAGACTTTGAGCTTCTTTCCTTGCTTCTACTCTTGTAGAATTTGTTGAAGTTCTTCACCATTAGGCTTATCTCTTCATTGGAAACTAGCTTGTCACTTGAGGTTGTGGGAGCTTCAACTGCAGCTTTGTAAGCACCACTTGACTTGTTGTGAAGCTCTTCCTTATCTTTAAGTGTCATCTCATGAGCAACAATCCTTCCAATGACTTGGTAGGCTTGAGATCTTTGTAGTTTGGCATCATTTGGATCAAAGTGCACACGGTGTCATACTTTCCATCCAAAGCTCTGAGAATCTTCTTGATGATGAATCGGTCGGTCATTTCTTCACTTCCTAAGCCTGCCATCTCATTGGTGATGAGAGCAAGCCTAGAGTACATTTCAGCGACTCCTTCACCTTCCTTCATCTTGAACTTGTCAAGCTGACCTTGAAGAACATCTAGCTTTGATTCCTTCACGGACTCGGTACCTTCGTGCATTTCGACCAAAGTATCCCAAATCTCTTTTGCATTCTCAAGACGGCTGATCTTGTTGAACTCCTCGGGACACAAAGCATTGAAGAGAATGTCACAAGCTTGAGCATTGTTCTGTAACATCCGCAACTCATCCGCAGTAGCTTCGCGATCCGGAACTTTTCCTTCTTCGAAGAACTCACCTTGCAAGCCAACACAAATAATGCCCCATGCGGCAGGGTTATGTCCAAGAATGTGCATTTTCATTTTATGCTTCCAACTAGCAAAATTTGAACCATCAAAGTAAGGACCTCTACGGAAATTACCCTCACTAGACGCCATACTCTCCTAGGTTGTGAAACCAAGCTTATGGAGTCCAATGCAATGGAAACCAATCCAATGGAGACCAAAGCTCTGATACCACTTGTAGGATCGGAAGTATGTCTAGAGGGGGGGTGATTAGACTACTTGACAACTTAAAAACTTAGCCTTTTGATTGGAGTAGATTCTTAGCAAGTTCACAATGATAACCAAGTCAAGTATCACCCTACACATGCAATTCTAGAGTTGTGGCAGCGGAAAGTAAATTGCACGATAGTAAATGAGAGGTGGAGAAGAGCAAACGCAATTTGGAGACACGGAGATTTTTCTCGTGGTTCCGATAGGTGGTGCTATCGTCAATCCACGTTGATGGAGACTTCAACCCACGGAGGGTAATGGCTGCTTGTGAGTCCACGGAGGGCTCCACCCACGAAGGGTCCACGAAGAAGCAACCTTGTCTATGCCATCATGGCTTACGCCCACGGAGGACTAGCCTTACTCGGGGTAGATCTTCACGAAGTAGGCGATCTCCTTGCCCTTACAAACTCCTTGGTTCAACTCCACATCATGACGGAGGCTCCCAAGTGACACCTAACCAATCTAGGAGGCACCACCCTCCAAAAGGTAATAGATGGTGTTGGTGATGATGAACTCCTTGCTCTTGTGCTTCAAATGATAATCTCCCCAACACTCAACTCTCCTCACTGATTTGGCTGTGGTGGAGGAAGGATTGAGTGGAAAGCAACTTGGGAAGGCTAGAAATCAAGTTTCATATGGTGGGAGTGGAGCAACTTGATCTCAACACAAGGGTAGGTAGTTTTCTTCTCGTAAATGTAAGGTAGGAGTGGTAGTTCTTTCGATGGCTCTCTCCACGAATGAAGAGGAGGTGGAGGGTATTTATAGCCTCCACACAAAATCCAACCGTTACACACATTTGACCAATCTCGGTCAGACCGAAGTTGACAACTCGGTGAGACCGAAAGTTCAAATCTTGTGAACGTTGGGATTTTCGGTGGGACCGAAAATACAATCTCGGTTAGTCCGATTCTTCCAAAGTCTAGGGTTTGCCAATCTCGGTGGGACCGACTTTCTCATCTCGGTGACACCGATTTGAGTACAGAAGGTTACAGAAGGTTGACAACACCAATTTCGGTATGACCGAGTTTGGAATCGGAAAATCCGAGAATCTTAGGGTTTGGCTATATGGTGAGGTGGTTCATCTCGGTGTGGTGAGTTTGGAATCGGTGGGACCGAGATTACTTATGGGTTTATGTTGGAATGAAAGATTGCTGATAGTTTGAGAGATAAATCACTAAGCACTTTGAGCAACCAGATCATCATCATAACCTCATCCCTTTTAATAGTATTGGCTTTCCTATGGACTCAATGTGATCTTGGATCACTAAACCAAAAATGGAGTCTTGAGCTTTTGCCAATGTTTTCCTTAGCATTTTGAGGGTCCACATCATCGGTCATTGCCATACCCATATCACTGAACTTTCTGAAATATTCTCAAGAAATGATTAGTTCAATGATATATATGTTGTTATTAATTACCAAAACCACCTGGGGATTAGTTGCACTTTCAATCTCCCCCTTTTTGGTAATTGATGACAACATATAGATCAAAGCTTCGACAAATGATATAATCAATGAATAACATCGTCGCTTTGAGAAGTATGTGATAAGCAAGAGCTCCCCCTAAATTTGTGCATTATTTAAGATTTGCGTTTGAATGCAAATGCACAATCGATTAGGATCATGGGTTACTCTTCCATGTCACATACATCTTGGTGGAGCGCACAAAATGATAAGAATGAATAACATGCACCCAATCACCAAGACATGAGTAAGTGATCATACAAGATATGAATGGAATATGATAAACATCAAGCACACATTAAGCACAAGATGATCAAGCACTCATCAAGATAGAGCAAACGTAGTATCAAACACACGAAATGTCTCAAAGAACTCAAAAGTATCTCAAGGAAAACCGCAAACGAAAGAGCAAAAACGAGCACTCTCTCTCGAAGCCCTATGATCTATACAATTTCTCCCCTTTGGCAACAAGTTACCAAAAGTTCGAAGGTATAGAGCTAATCGTCACTCGGGACTCTGCTTTGGCGGCTCTGCTGCGTCGATGGAGTGGAGATAGCTGCATCTGAAAGCTTGCTGAAGTCTGTGGTCTTTGGAGGAGTGGATCTTGAGCTGGTCTTTGAACCGACGGAGCTGTAGGAGGTCTTGATGAAGTAGCCACAGGGTCATCCTTTGGAATAGCAGTTGATCTGGGCTTTGTGGGCACTGGAGCAGGCTGCTCATAGTCATCCTGGACCATATCACCTTCCATCTCCCTCATGAGTTCTGCCTTCTCCTTCTTAGCTTCCTCGATGTCTGCCTCAAGCTTGTTGACGGTGACCTGCACTTCAGTCAGCTTGACGTCCAGAGCATGGAACTTATCCTCAACGATCCTCTCTAGGCTCTCCTGAGACTGTACTATGCTGGCCAGGCGTAGCTCAATTCTCTGAGTGGCTTCAAGAAGTTGTTCTGCAACGCTCTTGGGCTTTGCTGCTGCTTCCTTCTCAGCTTTAGCTTGTTTGGCAGCTTCAGACTTGGCATGTCCTTCGACAGATGTGGGAGCATCCGCAGTGGTGTGACGTCATGCCGCAAAATACGTCAGCAGATTAAACTTGTGTATATATTATTCTCTCTACGGTGGAACGTGGAATTTATTTTGCAGAGCCGGACACTATCCGGGTGTTCACAATCTTCTCTGGATTATTCAAAGGAGGAACCCGCCTTGCAATGCCGAACATTATGCGCCGGACTCATCGTCATTGAAGCCGTGGTCGGGGGCTCCGAGGAGTCTGGACTAGGGGGTGTCCGGACAGCCGGACTATCATCGTCCGTCGGACTCCAAGACTACGAAGATACAAGATTGAAGACTCCGTCCCGTGTCCGGATGGGACTTTCCTTGGCGTGGAAGGCAAGCTTGGCAATACGGATATGTAGATCTCCTACCATTGTAACCGACTCTGTGTAACCCTAGCCCTCTCCGGTGTCTATATAAACCGGAGGGCTTTAGTCCGTAGGACATAATCTCCATTACAACAATCATACCATAGGCTAGCTTCTAGGGTTTAGCCTCCTTGATCTCATGGTAGATCCACTCTTGTAATACACATCATCAATATTAATCAAGCAGGACGCAGGGTTTTACCTCCATCAAGAGGGCCCGAACCTGGGTAAAACATCGTGTCCCTTGTCTCCCGTTACCATCCGCCTAGACGCACAGTTCGGGACCCCCTACCCGAGATCCGCCGGTTTTGACACCGACAGGGACCCACACACTCTCTCGTGGGGTTATCCACTTACCAGGGCCAGACGCCAGGGTTCCTGGTGTCTGGCGCCTTTGCCACATCAGCAGGTCAACGGGCTGGTGGGGCGTGCGAGCCAGGGGTCAGACGCCAGGGTGTGTGGTGTATGCTTTGCAACCCAGACGCCAGGGATGTTGGTATCACCTAAAAAGGCCAGAATCAAAAAAAAAAATAGAACGAGGTCAACTCAGGATTTTGTTAGCCACATAGGTCAGAACAGTAATTTTGTCCACGGGTGGCATCCCGCCCCTCCCGACTCCAGAAAACTACAATCCAGCCCCGACCCTGTCAGATCCTCTACACCCACAATTGTCGCTCCAGCGAGAACACCTCTGGCCATCCAATGGTTGTCATCGACTTCTCTGGATGGTCAGGATTGACGGGGATATTTGAATTACACTTTATCTCAGCATTGTTTGTCGTTGTTCATTGCATTATTATTGTGGGCCTAGTTGGTCATTCCCTGTAAAGGACGGCATGGCCCAACAGGGTAGCTTCAATCGGCTGCCCCGCATGCCAACTAAGCTTGGGTGTCACACCAAGGCTCGAATGGCCTTCTAAGGGCATGGCCAACAGGCTGCCTCAAACCTAATGCCTCATGGTCCACGTCGGTTTGAATGCCTCCCTGGAGCTAAAGTAGTTGCCTCGCAGAGCAAACGGGTTCTTGCAGAAGAGCCAGCCGCTCCATGGAAAAAGTAAGGGAAAAGGAGAAGAGAGAGAGAGATATGTCGTGGGAGAAAGGAGATGGGGCTCACTAAGATGGGGTCTACATAGTGCTGCCTCCTTTGGGTGAAATGAAATAAAAATGATGGCACTAGAATTTTAGATCCAGTGTGAAGCATGGGGCATCATCATTGTAGTGCTTCCCTTGCTCATGCCCTAGGGAGCTGGCTGCTTCATGAGAAAAAGAAGAAGAAAGAAGAGAGGGGAAAGTAGAGGAAAGGAGGAAGTAGATGACCACAACAATGGGAAGGAAAGATAAAAAAGGACCACGGTGGAACATTGCTTTATGTTTTATTCATGGATGAAAATAAATCAATACAATTAATCTCATATTTGATTGTCTAGGTGGATGTAGGGGCGAAATCAGGCCTGGGGCAACTAGGGCTATAGCCCCAGGCGTGGCCCAACTAGTACCTATACACACATAGTAGCAAGATTTTCATAATTTGTGATACACAGAAGCCCAGCCCTAGTCTTCACATAGACGTACAAGCCTTCAGCTTGTTAGCCCAACTCCATCGATCACAATAGAGAACCAATCGCGCACTAGACGACGGTCTTCGATCTGTGATTTTTAGCCCGATCATTAGTCAAAAATCTAGTCAAGAAAGAAAGAAAATTCCTCACCTGATCGGCAAGAGAAACCCTCGCCTCGCTCGAACGGAGCGCCCATGCCCTACGCCGCTGCCGTCGTCAACACGTGATTCCCCGCCGCCGGGTCCGCCGTCCTGACCACTACCCGCCTCTTATTCTTCTCCATCTAGACTAGTTCTAAATTGCAGCGCAAGCACGGAGGCACATTGCACATGTAATATGTAGCATATCTTCTAATTTTGCTTTTCCTATTTCCTTTATATTAGCCAAACTTACATTGTTGTGCTATATTGAGCGCGATGTATTTGCAAATGTTGATGATATTAAGATTATACAGTGCTATAAAAAAATGAGGAAACACAAGGGGCTACTACCTCATGGTCTTCGTGTTAATGGTATAATATGTTCTTTTTTTTTATTTTTTTGTTGCAAATTTCATCCGAACAATTGACTTAGTCTATGTCAAGTGTCTTGATTTTAGATATGCAATTTTATGCTTGCAGATCCAAGTCCTTCTACTATTGCTGGTGAAGAAATGATGGCCTTGGATTAAGCAAGTCTTCACTAATTAGGTACCAAACCATGTTCGCAACAATGCAATTTGTTAAACTATTTGCTTTACGGAATTTCCTCCCATGATAATGATGAATATGTACTTCATTTTAAATGTTAATTTGTGGCATACTTCTAACACAACTGGTGTGCATAGGAGTATTTGACTTATATTTAGTCAGTTATTTTTTAAAGATAGTCAGTTAGGCTTAGCCCTAGGCTTTGAGAAATCCTGGTTCCGCCTCTGGGTGGATGGGCTGGGGGCAGCACCCTCCATAGCTCATGCCATGATGAATTCCCGTGCTTGGCTTGGGCATGGGACGCTACTGCTTTTGTGCCTAGCCATGCAGCTTTTGCCCATTTTGTTTGTTTCACGACCATGCAAAACACCTATGTTACGTACGTCATATCAGGCCATTGTTTGTCTTTTTCTTCTCACGGGCCGATCTAAAAGTGTCTTGTTTCGGCTGCCTGAACCAGGCTAATGGTGGTCTTGGGTCTTAGCCCACGCTAATGATACTTCCAACTTTCCGAGCCAGGCTAGCGTTAGATTTTTAAGGACACGAACCAAACATGGCGCATGCAAATCTCAGGGAGGTGCCAGGACAGACAAGTTTGCCCCGGGAAGGAACCAAAGGGCATGTGTAACCCAGTGATTCGAGTATAAAAGGGACTATATTATATCTCTAGGGTTATAGATGGGATAGAGAGGGAGATTGGCGGAATTGTTGGATATATTATTAAGCTCGCCTCGAGGGTGAGTATATATTGAGTACAAGACTTGAGGGGCAAGGCGCGTCCTAGAGATAAGATGAAAATAATTCTATCAAATGTGATCTGACAATTAGTACCAGAGCGGTTTGTTCCTAGAGCAGTTGGGTGACGAGGTGGTTTGGATATCCTCCAAAATCCCGCCCTCCCTCTTCGGATGACAGCGCTGTTAATCTGCCGACCAATAAAGCTACCACCTCCCAGAGATTGTGATCATAGAATTGCTCTAGTGCCTGGCTTTGTTTCTCCTCACGCTAGACTACGTAAGGTTCTGCACAAGCAAACTGATGAGATGGAGTAACAACTACATGTTTTGCTTTCTCATAATATCAATAGACCAATCCATATTCCATATGCCAGTTCTACTATTTTGCTAAAGAAGGAAGATTCCAACTAGAGACTTTGTG
Organism: Aegilops speltoides; assembly: GCA_021437245.1. Lineage (NCBI taxonomy): Eukaryota > Viridiplantae > Streptophyta > Magnoliopsida > Poales > Poaceae > Aegilops > Aegilops speltoides. Next base: position 331,887,622 of record CM038142.1, on the reverse strand, counting down.
TTGATTGAAAGAAGTTAAGTGCTCAAATAGTTAAGATTTTTTTCCTATTTCTATAATAAGGATTTCATAGATGTGTTACATGGAGCGAAGGATTTCTCTAAACTAGATTTGAGGTATGGTTATCATCATGTGAGAATGTTTCCACCAGTCTACCTCATATTTGGAAAAGAATTTTGTTAGGACGTATTTTGGGCACTTTGAATACATGGTCATGCATTTTGGACAACCTCGAGAAAATTCATGATGGTTTTCCTTGATGATGTGTTGATTTACGGTAAAGACACTCTCAACCTCAAATCCTTTTCAGATAACATTTATCTGCTAAAAACCGAGTAAATGTGTTTTTGTTGTTGAAAAAGTGGAGTATCTGGATCACGTTATAACCAAAGACTGAGTCACTATCAATCCTAGCAAAATTGCTTCTGTTGCTAATATGCAAAGTCCAACTTCTTATACTTGGCTTAGAAATTTATTGGGGTTGATACATTACATTACTACATAATTTTTATCCAAATATATGGTGTCATTTTGCAGGCCTTTGCATGATATCCTCAAACTTGGCAATTTTTCAGCGGTCAGCTCAACATGATCAAGCTTTCGAGAAACTGAAATTGTTATGATTACTTGCACCTATACTAGCTTTACCTACCTTCAAAGAGCCATTTTTCCTCTTAGGGCATCTCCAAGGCGGACCCGTAAACCTCCCACTACCGTTCAGATCGGGCTGTCCGGACAGCGTAAGTCATCCAACGCCGACCTATATCGGTCCGCGGAGCGTCCGCATACCGATTTCTCCCACAAACCGAGACAAGCGGGGGGTTGCGGAGTCCGCACCGATCTTAAACCCGTTTTCTGACCGTCCTGGCCCAGCAAATACCCCTCCCCCGCGCGCTCCCGTCCGGTGCCAGCTGGCCGCATTCATGCCGCTGTAGAGCGCGCCACTCAACATTGAAGATGGCTCAGGGCGGACACGACCTCTCACTGCCTCCATCATTGAAGCGGCACGTATGCCGAGGGCACCCCCCGCGACGCGTCTCCGGTGTCCACGCCTGTTCAATGTCGAAGACGCGTCACTGGACGGGACGGATATTGACCGCACCCGTTCAATGCCGTTTTTCGTCCATCTTCTACCATTAAGGAGGCTCACCGGCCGAGAAATCCACTCTGGTGCCGTGCATTGACGCACCCGGACGCCTGGTCTCACCGGAATCCGCTATATAAAGGCATCCACACCCGGCTAACACGACACCACAACACCAGCCCCTCCACATCCTCCTCCCTTGCACTGCATCTGCATGACCACCAGGAGGAAAGCACTGTGGGACAGTCTGGCACCGGAGATGAAGCACCCGGTGGCCGGTGGCCGCACGTGTCGTCGCCTGGCATAGCCGTCGTGCCAGGCGGATCGAGGCCGGCTTGCCGGCCAGGTAGCCCTAGGTCTCCGACAACGAGGACGACACCAGGATGGAGACGGGCTCCGACGAATTCGCCTCGGCGTCCGCACCTCTTGTGCATGTCGGCTTTACCATGGAATAGGGGCAGGCGCAGTTCAACGCCACCATGGCGGAGGTGCAGCCTGCGCCGACGCCTTTGTCGGTGTTCTAGCAGGCTTAGGAGGAACAACGGTACAACCTATTCCTCCTGGAACCTGTTCCTCCTAGAGCGGCACCGACTGGCAGAGGGCTAGATCTACAGCAAGCGCACGAGCGAGGAGGCTGTGGCGTGTGATAGCCTGGCTTATTAGGGATGATAGACTACTCATATCAATAAGGAATTCCTTCTTTTCCGGAAACCCATTCGGACAGAACTCCAAAGTTAAGCGTGCTCAGCTTGGAGTAGTTTCAAGATGGGTGACCGACCGGGAAGTTGCTCCCGGGTGCGCACGAGTGAGGACAAAGTGCGTAGAAAAGACTAGTATTGATCTGTGGGCCAATCTAGATCCCGCCAGGAGTAACAACCACCGGCGGGTGTGTCCGGGGTGTTACAAGTTGGTATCAGTGCCGACCCTCGCGGTTACATGGATGGTTGCGGACAGGTGCGCGGTCATGTTGTGCATGACGTTTGTGACCCGTCGTGGCACACGGCATGGCACATGTGCCGGACTGGAAGCACAGACGTATGTGCCAAGTGCGAACGTACCTGTGGCCCGACGAGGACGTCGGTTCCTTTGAGTGGGGGTGTATGTGATAGCCTGGCTTATTAGGGATGATAGACTACTCATATCAATAAGGAATTCCTTCTTTTCCGGAAGCCCATTCGGACAGAACTCCAAAGTTAAGCGTGCTCAGCTTGGAGTAGTTTCAGGATGGGTGACCGACCGGGAAGTTGCTCCCGGATGCACACGAGTGAGGACAAAGTGCGTAGAAAAGACTAGTATTGATCTGTGGGGCCAGTCTAGATCCCGCCAGGAGTAACAACCGTCGGCGGGTGTGTCCGGGGTGTTACAAGTAGTTTGTCACGACCGGTTTTCCGGGTATTAATTTCCAGAAAATGGCCGTTGTGCTCACCAGCCCCAGGATTACTGTTAGCTGATGAGGCACCAACTTGATACAGAAATTCCAAGCGGTTTGTGAATCATCAGTGTCTATGGGACTCCATTTCCCACAGGAACAACTCACCAGGTTAACTCCTATCTTCGCGAGGCTGCTATCACCGTTGCTTAGTTTCCGGGGCTGTCGTCGCAACGCTCCTCTCCAAGCAAGAAATCTGGCCAAGACAATAGCCAGGGACAAGCCCGTGAGTACTTTGAATGTACTCGCAAACATTATGAACACTGGGATAATATAAATGATAAATCATGCACTGAAATATTCTATGATCACATCGTTAGTCATAAATAAAAAATCTTTTATGCATGCAAGCAGGTTATTTATATGCAACATGAATATGCAATAATGTCGGTCGTCTCAGCGACACCACATAAAGGGCTTATAAAGTAAATAAATAACAAGCAATGCCACAGTCGGGCGTCTCAACGACACCACATAAAGGGCTTATAAAGTAAATAAATAACAAGCAATGCCACAGTCGGGCGTCTCAGCGACACCACATAAAGGGCTTATAAAGTATTTAAATAACAAGCAATGCCACAGTCCGGCGTCTCAGCGACACCACATAAAGGGCTTATAAAGTATTTAAATAACAAGCAATGCCACAGTCGGGCGTCTCAGCGACACCACATAAAGGGCTTATAAAGTAAATAATCACAGTGACTATCCAGGAGGTAGAACCGTCCCAGGGATACTCAATAATATAATGGGTTAGTCCATAATAATAATAATCACAATTATCATAATCAACACAAGTCACAAGTCATGATCCATGTTCTGGTTTAGCAGTTTCTCCTCCGAAGACCGACACTAAGACCGACACTTGACCCAACCCAGACTATAGTCCTTAACCATGGACACGGCTATTCGAATAGATTTAATCTCTGCAGAGGGTGTACTCTTTACCCACGAGTAACGGATTCCTTTAGTCCATCGGACTAATTCCGTCTACGGTCTTTTAATTGAAAACACACCTGACTTGCACACACCAGCTTAACTTACCGGTGTCTGGAATCACCCACGACACCTGTCAAGTGAAACTCTAAGTGGGGAGGCTACAACCTTGCATAGCACGGGATCAAATTTATGACGCGCGCTCTAAGGGGTGCGCCCCTCTCGGTCCCAACCGGAAACACCCATGCCCCCGGACCAGGTGGCCTGCCTACCAGCTGCAGTCGGTATCTTCCACCGTGGCCTCTCTATACGGTGTGTGCCAAGAACGGGGTTGACAACTTACTGAACCGCACCCTACCTGTGGCTGGCCAAGTGGTAGAACAAAACAAGTATGGGGGTTACTGGAACAAGACTCGATCTACGGTCGACTCAAGAGGTTTATAAATTCCCTGCATGACATGTATAACAAATATATTTCAACCAACAAAATCACCACTCATTATACCTTACTATGCCATACCGGACATAATCGTCCCGACGGAGACCGGCGACAAGCTCACGCCTACCCAAGGTAGAGGCTTTCCCGGATTCCTTTCCAGCATGCATGCAAGGCACATGAGGATGATTACCATCACAAGTATATTCATTTCCAACAGCAAGGAAATCACTAATATGCATTCATGCAAATGATCGTATCACCACATAAAATAACAAGTTTTTCCGAAGTAAGGTGGACAGGTGGTGTTATAACCGTGTCAACTAACACACCAAAAATATTATGCTAGGGTTCAGGATGCTTGCCTTCAAGTGTATGCAAGTGGGGGTGCATATTTGAAAATTGCCATCTCCTTCAAAAACCTATTTTCAAAAATATTCAAACAACACATACTTTAAAAGCAGCACAAAAAAGTTGTCTGAATTTTTTTCAAATAATTCTGAAAATAAACTAGACTAATTTTGAGAGAGGTAGGAAAAAGAATCAACTCATTTAGAGTTATATTTAAAAAGTTAAGCCCAGTCAAAGTTTAGGGTCAATTCTGTTTTTAAAATAAAACTAAAAAAAAAAGAAAAACGCTTTGAAAAGGGGTACACGTTGAAGACGTACTTTGAGAATGCGCTTCCACTTAAAACACGTGGAGGCGGGCTGGGTCACTGACAGTGGGTCCAGGGGGCCCACTGGTCAGGTTTGACCAGTCACCACGCCTCTTCTCCCTCCTCTGTCCGAGCGGGGCGGGGCTCCGGCGATGCTCACCGGCGAATGGCGGCACCGTTCGAGAAACCGAGGCCATCCGCGGGCTCAGGGTGACGAGGTGGTCACTCCGGTGGTCGCTTTGGTCTCTGGGGTGGACGGAGCTGCCGGCGGCAAGCTCTGCAGCGGACGGTGGTCGTTGGGCAGAGTGGGCTTTTGACTCCGGTGGTTCCTGACCAAAATCGAGCATGGGGATGGACTCGTGGGTGCTGCAGGATGTTGTTGGTGCAGTGAGTGGAGAGGGGGAGGCCCTGGTGGCGCCGGAATGGCCGGGACACTGGCGGCGGCTGCGGTTGCCGGAGATGGGGAAGAAGGCCTCCCCGGGTCGATTGGCTACCACGGGGGAACTAGGGGAGTGGTCTGAGGCTGCCTGGGGAATGGGACGTGCTCGGGCGCTTCTTAAATAGGCGAGCAATGGCGGTTCCGGCGACGGCCGTGGATAAGAATGCCGACGACCGCCATTCTGTAGTTGGGTCGACGTGGCGGCGACGAGAGCTAGGGGACACGCTTGTGGATGAGCTCGCGCTGCTCCAGGGGGCAGGTGGCGAGCCGGGGTGGCTCGGGCGGCGCTGCCCACGGCAGGGGCTGCTGTGGCCACTCGCTAGCTGACGTGGTCGACCTAATGGCGGCCCTTTGCGGCCCAAGGGACGGGCTGGCGCGTTCTGGTGAGTGGCTGAGGTCGGGGGTGGGCTCTGCAGGTGAGCAAGGTCAGGGGCGCGGATTGGGCGCGACGCGGCGGCTCGGGTGTGTGGCTGCAGTTGGCGCGCTCTGGGCGCGCCCAGTGCACGCCCACCAACTACTCGGCGAAATGCCATGGCACTCCATAGCGCTCGGGCGAGGTTGGCAAGCAACATGACTAGGTTAGTGATAGAGGGGAGATCAAGGGACAAGGTGGTTAGGTCAGGAGACCAAGTTCACAATGCAAACAAAAACTCATGCCAAATCTGTCCATGCTCTCAAGGTGTTTGACAAAATGCCACAGGCACCTAGGAATTTATTGGAGTGGCCAAATCTTCTAGATTGGGGTCTCTTTGGATGAATAAGAGGGTGGTAAGGTTAGTTTGTCAAAAGCACAAACTTGTTAGTGCAAGTTTTGCAAAACTACAGTTCTGGACAGGAGGTAAATGGCATTATTTCATGAACCAAAAATGTTCCAATGAGTGCATGCTCCTGGACTTAGGGGTTTTGTAGGGTAGACTACACGCAGGAGAAAGCACAAGGTCACTAGAGCAAAAATAATTAGGGTTGCAGTAGAAATCACAAGGCTGGACCAGAATGAAAAAGAGGTTGATTCACTCAATTTTTCCAAAGAACATCACTAGGTTTTTGCATAAAGTTGACTCCTATGCCACTACTAACATCCCATAATTTTGGTGGAAGCTAGAAGGAAATATTTAAATGGGTTGTAGTGCAAAATTGCCCACTGGACCAGATTTGAAAATTTAAGGTAGAGCTCAAAATATTTCATGAATAAAGGATATTTTTGCATAAAAGTGATTTAAAAACATCACATGACATCTCCAAATTTTGGTTAGAATTTTAAGTGAATTTATCAAATGGTTGTAGTTCAAATAGGACCACAAACCATGGAAAAACCATTTTTAAAGGAACAAAGATCAGGGAAATAATTTAATAATTAACTCCTCTGATAAAAAGAAAAGTTTTCTAGGGAGGGTAGATAAGTCCAATAATATATTTGAAAGGTTTTCATTTGAAAAAAAAAACTCCATAATAACAAGGGAGAAAATGGTTTTGAAATCAAAAGGAAGCCCAGAAAAATAAAAGTTTTAATTTCCTGGCGAAATTTTAATTAATAAAACAAGGTTAAAATTTTGGGGTGTCACAACACTACCCCCTTAAAAGAAAATCTCGTCCTCGAGATTTGTTAATAGTTGTTTGGAAAATACCATTCCTGTTAGTAGAAACTAAAAATTTATTTATAGCACAAATTGTTGTGTCGTCGCGGTTTGCAATTACGCCCGGGTTAAAAAAATGCAATCGCACATCAACATACTCATGCATGGCTATTACGAAAAACAGGGGCGCACAAGCAAACATCATTTAATAGTGGCGGTACAGGATCACACAGTTACAAGGCGAGGACATACTAAGACTCGGTACTACTCGAGTGACTTAGTCTACCTCGTTAATATCTAAGCAGGCTTGCCTTGTGGACGTCGGAGTTTCTCCACGGTTCTCACCGTCAGGATTTGCTGGAGGGGGTTGAGGGACTGCAGGGTCGGGGTAGCGATGATGACCATCCCGGGGATTGTTGGCCATAATCCCGTTGGAGTGCGTTCCCAAAAGGCGATGAAGCACTTCTGGGGTCATCAAGGCATTTTGGTCGATGACTGGGGCAGACCTCAAAGACTCGATCGGTTGTCCGAACAGTACGACTAGATTGTCGGTGTTGGGCTCATCTTCTTCTCTTGCCGGGGCTCGGCGGATCAGTTCCCCACGAGCTGCGATCAGATCAAGAGTGATCTGGTCGAACAGATCCTCTAGTGTACTTACATAGCACACCAGATGCAATAATGCAGGATCCGTCTCGTGATTTCCGTTGGCAACTTGGGGTGGTCTACCATATCCGTCACGGCAGGGGTAGTAGTAGAACGAGCGACAGTTAACTCTAGGCGACAAATGCCGGAGTTGAACTATAGCCTCTCGAGCAGCTAGTTGAATGGCTTGTGGCTCAAAGGAAGTTGTCCTTCCGGTGATCCTGTAGGGGCGTTCTGGCGACAGACCCCTACCATAGATGTGCACTGTGGCCCAGAATTGACGGCTCTCACCGCTCATGGATCCTTGGTACACCACATATTCTGGGGGTTCTTCTAATGCAAAGGCACGGTGGGTGAGGTTTGCGAGCACGGTCACAAAACCTCCAAGGTTGGTTGCTGTGGTCTCATTGTGCACGACGGGGCCAGGCATTATGGCTCGGTTTGGGAAAGAGTTTGTGCGGTGCTGGGTTGAGGCAAGCGTGCCCTTTTTATAGAAAAAGGGGACGGAGTCTTCCTTCACACGCTTGCGAATAACAGAATTTATGTGTCGGTCACTGGCGCGCGATTGACAGGCTAGGCTGATAGGTTGGGCACCGACTGCCAAAAGTGTCGGGGTCACTGTGTGGCTATCTTGCACGGGAAGCTTGGCCGGGGTTAGGTTAAGGTCTGGTGGGTTGGTTTGCCTAAGTTTTTCGACCTGGCTAAGATAGGATTAGCCAATGGTCAGCCTAGCTCTGATACTAAGTTTGTCACGACCGGTTTTCCGGGTATTAATTTCCAGAAAATGGCTGTTGTGCTCAGCAGCCCCAGGATTACTGTTAGCTGATGAGGCACCAACTTGATACAGAAATTCCAAGCAAAAAAATACAGAATATGTAGTACAAGACCATTCTGGCATGTGAGTACAACAAATGGTTTCTAGTGGTTGATGGCGGAAGCGGTTTGTGAATCATCAGTGTCTATGGGACTCCATTTCCCACAGGAACAGCTGACCAGGTAAACTCCTATCTTCGCGAGGCTGCTATCACCGTTGCTTAGTTTCCGGGGCTGTCGTCCCAACGCTCCTCTCCAAGCAAGAAATCTGGCCAAAACAATAGCCAGGGACAAGCCAGTGAGTACTTTGAATGTACTCGCAAACATTATGAACACTGGGATAATATAAATGATAAATCATGCATTGAAATATTCTATGATCACATTGTCAGTCATAAATAAAAAATCTTTTATGCATGCAAGCAGGTTATTTATATGCAACATGAATATGGAATAATGTCGGTCGTCTCAGCGACACCACATAAAGGGCTTATAAAGTAAATAAATAACAAGCAATGCCACGGTCAAGGCCTCAAATGACACCACATAAAGGGCTTATAAAGTAAATAAATAACACGCAATGCCACAGTCGGGCGTCTCAGCGACACCACATAAAGGGCTTATAAAGTATTTAAATAACAAGCAATGCCATAGTCGGGCGTCTCAGCGACACCACATAAAGGGCTTATAAAGTATTTAAATAACAAGCAATGCCACAGTCGGGCGTCTCAGCGACACCACATAAAGGGCTTATAAAGTAAATAATCACAATGACTATCTAGGAGGTAGAACCGTCCCAGGGATACTCAATAATATAATGGGTTAGTCCATAATAATAATAATCACAATTATCATAAGCAACACAAGTCACAAGTCATGATCCATGTTCTGGTTTAGCAGTTTCTCCTCCGTAGACCGACACTAAGACAGACACTTGACCCAACCCAGACTGTAATCCTTAACCATGGACACAGCTATTCGAATAGATTTAATCTCTGCAGAGGGTGTACTCATTACCCACGAGTAATGGATTCCTTTAGTCCATCGGACTAATTACGTCTATGGTCTTTTAATTGAAAACACACCTGACTTGCACACACCAGCTTAACTTACCGTTGTCTGGAATCACCCACGACACCTGTCAAGTGAAACTCTAAGTGGGGAGGCTACAACCTCGCGTAGCATGGGATCAAATTTATGACGCGCGCTCTAAGGGGTGCGCCCCTCTCGGTCCCAACCGGAAACACCCATGCCCCCGGACCAGGTGGCCTGCCTACCCGCTGCAGTCGGTATCTTCCACCGTGGCCTCTCTGTACGGTGTGTGCCAAGAAAGGGGTTGACAACTTACTGAACCGCACCCTCCCTGTGGCAGGGCAAGTGGTAGTACGAAACAAGTATGGGGGTTACTGGAACAAGACTCGATCTATGGTCGACTCAGGAGGTTTATAAATTCCCTACATGACATGTATAACAAATATATTTCAACCAACAAAATCACCACTCATTGTACCTTACTATGCCATACCGGACATAACCGTCCCGACGGAGACCGGTGACAAGCTCACGCCTACCCAAGGCAGAGGCTTTCCCGGATTCCTTTCCAGCATGCATGCAAGGCACATGAGGATGATTACCATCACAAGTATATTCATTTCCAACAGCAAGGAAATCACTAATATGCATTCATGCAAATGATCGTATCACCACATAAAATAACGAGTTTTTCCGAAGTAAGGTGGTGTTATAACCGTGTCAACTAACACACCAAAAATATTATGCCAGGGTTCAGGATGCTTGCCTTCAAGTGTATGCAAGTGGGGGTGCATATTTGAAAATTGCCATCTCCTTCAAAAACCTATTTTCAAAAATATTCAAACAACACATACTTTAAAAGCAGCACAAAAAAGTTGTCTGATTTTTTTCAAATAAACCTTAAAATAAACTAGACTAATTTTGAGAGAGGTAGGAAAAAGAATCAACTCATTTGGAGTTATATTTAAAAAGTTAAGCCCAGTCAAAGTTTAGGGTCAATTCTGTTTTTAAAATAAAACTGAAAAAAAGAAAAACGCTTCGAAAAGGGGTACACGTCGAAGACATACTATGAGAATGCGCTTCCACTTAAAACACGTGGAGGCGGGCTGGGTCACTGACAGTGGGTCCAGGGGGCCCACTGGTCAGGTTTGAACAGTCGCCGCGCCTCTTCTCCCTCCTCTGTCCGAGCGGGGCGGGGCTCCAGCGATGCTCACCGGCGAACGGCGGCACCGTTTGAGAAACCGAGGCCATCCGCGGGCTCACGGGGTCGAGGTGGTCACTCCGGTGGTCGCTTTGGTCTCTGGGGTGGACGGAGCTGCCGGCGGCGAGCTCAGAGTGGGCTTTTGACTCCGGCGGTTCCTGACCAAAATCGAGCATGGGGATGGACTCGTGGGTGCTGCAGGATGTTGTTGGTGCAGTGAGTGGAGAGGGGGAGCCCTGGTGGCGCCGGAATGGCCGGGACAGTGGCGGCGGCTGCGGTTGCCGGAGATGGGGAAGAAGGCCTCCCCGGGTCGATTGGCTGCCACGGGGGAACTAGGGGAGTGGTCTGAGGCTGTCTGGGGAACGGGACGTGCTCGGGCACTTCTTAAATAGGCGGGCAATGGCGGTTCCGGCGACGGTCGTGGATAAGAATGCTGACAACCGCCATTCTATAGTTGGGTCGACGTGGCGGCGATGAGCGCTAGGGGACACGCTTGTGGATGAGCTCGCGCTGCTCTAGGGGGCAGGTGGCGAGCCGGGGTGGCTCGGGCGGCGCCGCCCACGGCAGGGGCTGCTGTGGCCGCCCGCTAGCCGCCGTGGTCGACCTAACGGCGGCCCTGTGCGGCCCCAGGGACGGGGCTGGCTTGTTCTGGTGAGTGGCTGAGGTCGGGGGTGGGCTGTGGAGGTGAGCAAAGGTCAGGGGCACGGATTGGGCGCGACGCGGCGGCTCGGGTGTGTGGCTGCAGTTGGCGTGCTCTGGGCGCGCCCAGTGCATGCCCACCAACTGCTCGGCGAAATGCCATGGCACTCCAGAGCGCTCGGGCGAGGTTGGCAAGCAACATGACTAGGTTAGTGATAGAGGGGAGATCAAGGGACAAGGTGGTTAGGTCAGGAGACCAAGTTCACAATGCAAACAAAAACTCATGCCAAATCTGTCCATGCTCTCAAGGTGTTTGACAAAATGCCACAGGCACCTAGGCATTTCTTGGAGTGGCCGAATCTTCCAGATTGGGGTCTCTTTGGATGAATAAGAGGGTGGTAAGGTTTGTTTGTCAAAAGCACAAACTTGCTAGTGCAAGTTTTGCAAAACTACAGTTCTGGACAGGAGGTAAATGACATTATTTCATGAACCAAAAATGTTCCAATGAGTGCATGCTCCTGGACTTAGGGGTTTTGTAGGGTCGACTACACGCAGGAGAAAGCACAAGGTCACTAGAGCAAAAATAATTAGGGTTGCAGTAGAAATTACAAGGCTGGACCAGAATGAAAAAGAGGTTGATTGACTCAATTTTTCTAAAGAACATCACTAGGTTTTTTGCATAAAGTTGACTCCTATGCCACTACTAACATCCCATAATTTTGGTGGAAGCTAGAAGGAAATATTTAAATGGTTGTAGTGCAAAATTGCCCACTTGACCAGATTTGAAAATTTGGGGTAGAGCTCAAAATATTTCATGAATAAAGGATATTTTTGCATAAAAGTGATTTAAAAACATCACATGACATCTCCAAATTTTGGTTGGAATTTTAAGTGAATTTATCAAATGGTTGTAGTTCAAATAGGACCACAAACCATGGAAAAACCATTTTTAAAGGAATAAAGATCAGGGAAATAATTTTATAATTAAATCCTCTGATAAAAAGAAAAGTTTTCTAGGGAGGGTAGATAAGTCCAATAATATATTTGAAAGGTTTTCATTTGGGAAAAAAACTCCATAATAACAAGGGAGAAAATGGTTCTGAAATCAAAAGGAAGCCCAGAAAAATAAAAGTTTTAATTTCCTGGCAAAATTTTAATTAATAAAACAAGGTTAAAATTTTGGTGTGTCACATGGCGGCCATGGCCGGCGAAGGCAAGTTTCATCGTGGAGCAGTGTGCCATCTATGATGTCGTCCACGCTCATGTCGCTGCTCGGCAGGAAGCGAGGCGCAGCTACAGGCGATCACGAAGGAAAACATAGCCAACTGGGCCTCCTACGTGCCGCCAACGAACCATCAGCCAGCCCGGTGGGACGAGGAGAACCTAGCCACCACCATTTCTGATATCTCTCCGACATATCTACTTTTCTCAATGCTTTTCCTCTTGTTTTGGACTCTAATTTGCATGATTTGAATGAAACTAACCCTGGACTGACGCTGTTTTCAGCAGAACTACCATGGTGTTATTTTTGTGCAGAAATAAAAGTTCCCGGAATGGAGTGAAATTTTGCAAGGATTTTTTTATATCAAATAAGAGAATTTCTGGAGCCAGGAGGGACTCGAGGGGGCACTGGTGGGCACAACCCCAGCGTGCAGACCCCAGCGCGCTCGGTGGGTGTTGCCCACTTGGTGGCCCCGCTGACCTTCAAACCGACGCTATAAAATCCCATATTTTCAGAAAAAATCAGGGAGAAAGAATTATGGTGTTTCACAAGATGGAGCCGCCGCCAAGCCTTGTTCTTCCTCGGGAGGCCAGATCTAGAGTCCGTTTGGGGCTCCGGAGAGGGGGATCTTCGATCTTCGTCATCACCAACACATCTCCATCGCCAATTCCATGATCCTCCCCACTGGGAGTGAGTAATTCCTTCGTAGGCTCACTGGTCGGTGAGAAGTTGGATGAGATTCATCATGTAATCGAGTTAGTTTTGTTAGGGCCTGATCCCTAGTATCCACTATGTTCTGAGATTGATGTTGCTATGAATTTGCCATGCTTAATGCTTGTCACTTTGGGCCCGGGTGTGATAACCCACAAATATAGGGGATCGCAACAGTTTTTGAGGGTAGAGTATTCAACCCAAATTTATTGATTCGACACAAGGGGAGCCAAAGAATATTCTCAAGTATTAGCAGTTGAGTTGTCAATTCAACCACACCTGGATAATTTAGTATCTATAGCAAAGTATTTAGTAGCAAAGTAGTATGGAAGTAACGGTAATAGTAGCAAAAGTAACAGTAGCAGTTTTGTAGTAATTGTAACAGCAATAACGACAAAGTAAATAAGCAAAGAGCAATATGTGAAAAGCTCGTAGGCATTGGATCAGTGATGGATAATTATGTCAGATGCGATTCCTCATGTAATAGTTATAACGTAGGGTGGCACAGAACTAGCTCCAGTTCATCAATGTAATGTAGGCATGTATTCTGAATATAGTCATACGTGCTTATGGAAAAGAACTTGCATGACATCTTTTGTCCTACCCTCCCGTGGTTGTGGGGTCCTAATGGAAACTAAGGGATATTAAGGCCTCCTTTTAATAGAGTACCGGACCAAAGCATTAACACATAGTGAATACATGAACTCCTCAAACTACGGTCATCATCGAGAAGTATCCCGATTATTGTCACTTCGGGGTTGTCGGATCATAACACATAATAGGTGATTATAGACTTGCAAGATAGGATCAAGAACTCACATATATTTATGAAAACACAATAGGTTCAGATCTGAAATCATGGCACTCGGGCCCTAGTGACAAGCATTAAGCATAGCAAAGTCATAGCAATATCAATCTCGGAACATAGTGGATACTAGGGATCAAACCCTAACAGAACTAACTTGATTACATGGTAAATCTCATCCAACCCATCACCGTCCAGCAAGCCTACGATGGAATTACTCACGCACGGCGGTGAGCATAATGAAATTGGTGATGGAAGATGGTTGATGATGACAACGGCGTCGAATCCCCCTCTCCGGAGCCCCGAACGGACTCCAGATCAGCCCTCCCGAGAGAGTTTAGGGCTTGGCGGCAGCTCTGTATCGTAAAACGCGATGAATCTTTCTCTCTGATTTTTTTCTCCATGAAAAGTGAATATATAGAGTTGGAGTTGACGTCGGTGGATGTCCAGGGGGCCCACAAGGTAGGGGCGCTACTGGGGCGCCCCCACCCTCGTGGACAGGGTGTGGGCCCCCTAGTGGTGATTCTTTTGCTAGTATTTTTTATTAATTCTGAAAAGTTGCTCCATGGATTTTCAGGTCATTCCGAGAACTTTCATTTCTGCACAAAAATAACATCATGGCAGTTCTTCTGAAAACAACGTCAGTCCAGGTTAGTTCCATTCAAATCATGCAAGCTAGAGTCCAAAACAAGGGCAAAAGTGTTTGGAAAAGTAGATACGACAGAGATGTATCAACTCCCCCAAGCTTAAACCTTTGCTTGTCCTCAAGCAATTCAGTTGACAAACTGAAAGTGATAAAGAAAAACTTTTACAAACTCGGTTTGCTCTTGTCGTTGCAAATATGTAAAGCCAACATTCAAGTTTTCAGCAAAGCTTATGAACTAACCATATTCACAATAACACTTAGGTCTCATGTTTACTCATATCAATGGCATAATCAACTAGCGAGCAATAATAATAAAACTCGGATGACAACACTTTCTCAAAACAATCATAATAAGATATAACAAGATGGTATCTCGCTAGCCCTTTCTGAGACCGCAAAACATTAATGTAGAGCACCTTTAAAGATCAAGGACTGACTAAACATTATAATTCATGGTAAAAGAGATTCAATCATAGTCATACCCAATATAAACTAATAGTAATGCATGCAAATGACAACGGTGCTCTCCAGCGGGTGCTTTTTAATAAGAGGGTGATGACTCAACATAAAAGTAAATAGATAGGCCCTTCATAGAGGGAAGCAGGGATTTGTAGAGGTGCCAGAGCTCGATTTTGAAATAGAGATAAATAACATTTTGAGCGGTATACTTTCACTGTCAACATAACAACTGAGAGATCTCGGTATCTTCCATGCTACACACATTATAGGCGGTTCCCAAACAGAATGGTAAAGTTTATACTCTCCCTCCACCAACAAGCATCAATCCATGGCTTGCCCGAAACAACGGGTGCCTCCAAGTAACAACAATCCTGGGGGAGTTTTGTTTAATTATTTTGATTTGATTTGAGCATGGGACTGGGCATTCCGGTGACCAACCATTTTCTCGTGAATGAGGAGCGGAGTCCACTCCTCTTTAGAATAACCCGCCTAACATGGAAGATACAGACAACCCTAGTTGATACATGAGCTGTTCGAGCATACAGAACAAAATTTTATTTGAAGGTTTGGAGTTTGGCACATACAAATTTACTTGGAACGACATGTAGATACCGCATATAGGAAGGTATGGTGGACTCATATGGAATAACTTTGGGGTTTATGGAGTTTGGATGCACAAGCAGTATTCCCGCTTAGTACAGGTGCAGGCTAGAAAGAGACTGGGAAGCGACCAACTAGAGAGCGACAACAGTCATGAACATGCATTAAAATTAATCAACACTAAGTGCAAGCATGAGTAGGATATAATCCACCATGAACATAAATATCGTGAAGGCTATGTTGATTTTGTTTCAACTACATGCGTGAACATGTGCCAAGTCAAGTCACTCAAATCGTTCAAAGGAGGATACCACCCTATCATACCACATCACAACCATTTTAATAGCATGTTGTCACGCAAGGTAAACCATTATAAACTCCTAGCTAATTAAGCATGGCATAAGTAACTATAATCTCTGATTTTCATTGCAAACATGTTTATTCA
This sequence comes from Aegilops speltoides, assembly GCA_021437245.1. Lineage (NCBI taxonomy): Eukaryota > Viridiplantae > Streptophyta > Magnoliopsida > Poales > Poaceae > Aegilops > Aegilops speltoides. Next base: position 331,871,859 of record CM038142.1, on the reverse strand, counting down.
TAATAGGCTGAATCAGGAACGATGAACTAATCATATTTACAAAAACAAGAGAGGTCGAGTTCATAGCAGCTTCTCTCATCTCAATCAGTCCATCATATATCGTCATTATTGCCTTTCACTTGCATGACCGAACGGTGTGGATAATAATAATAGTGCACGTGCATTGGACTAAGCTGGAATCTGCAAGCATTCAATTCAAGGGAGAAGACAAGGTAATATGGTCTCTTGGTTAAATCAACAATAAAGCATATGAGTGCCACTTAACATTTTCATTATGGTCTTCTCCTTTCGACGCCCCAAAGAAGAGAAATAAAACTATTTACACGGGAAAGCTCCCAACAAGCAAAAGAAGAACGAGAAATCTTTTTGGGTTTTCTTTTAATTAATACTACAAGCATGGAAAGTAAACTAACTAATTTTTATTTTTATTTTTATTAAGGTTCATCAAACACACAAGAAGAAAGCGGAAAAAAATAAATTAAACTAGCATGGATAGTACAATGAAAAAGTATGGTCATTGACAACTAGAACGAGTGTGTGATCATGAATGTAATGTCGGTTAAAAATACATACTCCCCCAAGCTTAGGCTTTTGGCCTAAGTTGGTCTATGCCCATGGATAGCCTGGCTGATATTCGAAGTTGTAACTGGGGTCGTACTGAGATGCAGCAGCCATTGCCTCACAAGCTGTAGCCTGGCGGCGAGCTGCCTCCGTCCTCCTCTGGTACTCGTTCGCCTCCTCCCTGGTGATAACATATCTTCCTTTTTCCTGATAATCAAAGAAGGCAGGAGCAGGGAGACTAATATGGACAACGCGACGTCTGTCAAAGATTAGTCGGTACTGGAGGATTTGCTCATTCCTCTCAAGAAAATGATGATTAACCATGGCATTATAATCTAAATAAGTAGGAGGCAACTCCATATCATTTTCATGTCTGGGTATCTCAAGAAAGTTAGCCACACAGGTTGCATAAATCCCACCAAACAAATCTCCAGCTAAACCATTATTATGCAACCTACGTGCAACAATTGCCCCCAAGTTGTATTGTTTATCACCTAATACAACACTCTTGAGAACACAAAGATCCAGCACACACATGTGACAAGCTTCATCTTTACCGTTAATGCATCTACCTATGAAGAGAGCAAAATAATGTATAGCAGGAAAATGAATGCTCCCTATGGTGGCTTGAGCTAATTCTGTGGATTCTCCCACAGTGATACTAGCAAGAAAGTCTTTATATTTAGATTTACGAGGTTCATTGACACTACCCCACTGAGGGAGTTTACAAGCAGTAGTAAAATCTTCTAGGTCCATGGTATAAGATTTATCATAAAGATCAAAGAGGACATTGCGAGACTTACGCGAAGATGTAAATTTAAACCTTCTCACAAAGGAATCCGTCAAATGGTAGTATTGAGGGCACTTATCTTGCATGAAGTCCTCAAGATTGGCATTACGCACATATGCATCAAATTCATTCTTGATGCCTGCTCTGACCATAAACTCCTCGAACGGCCATTCACAAGGCCGCACGTCAGCTACCCTCGGTGGTTCATCATCCTGCTCACGTATTGCGAGCCTAGGTGCTTACTTCCTTGAAGAACCACCTTGGTACATTTTCCTAGACATATTTCTTCCTCTAAAAAATTTCTGAAATTTTTAGTAACTCAAAATAAAAGTGAACCAAACTCCACAAAATTGATAGCAACTACTCCCACAAGTGCCTAGAGACTATATCATGCATTAGAACTACTTGGGACCATATAAATTTGACATGCAAACTCAAGAACAGGGTCACCTAAGCAACAAAAATTTGCAATGAATAAAGCACTAGAACAAAAACTAATTGGACCATTGGAGGGTCACATACCAAGGAACAATCCCCCAAAGCAGTTTTGTGAATGGAGCTTTGAGCAAGGAGATCGAAAATGGCAGCAAGATGAGCTAGAACTCGTGCTTGAGCTGGATAGTGATTTTTTTTGGGAGGAAGAAGAAGTGCATGGGTGCAGGAATAAGTGGAGGGGGGCCACCGTGGGCCCACGAGGCAGGGGGGCGCGCCCAAGGGGTTAGGGCACGCCCCTGACCCTCGTGGCCAGGTGCCATCTCCCCCTGCTGTGTTCTTAGTGCCAGATATTCTCAAATATTCCAGAAAAAATCATACTAAATTTGCAGGGCATTTGGAGAACTTTTATTTTCGGGGTATTTTTTATTGCATGGATAATTCAGAAAATAGACAGAAAATACTATTTTTGCTTTATTTATTCTAAATAACAGAAAGTAAAAAGAGGGTACAGAAGGGTTTGCCTTCTAACTTCATCCATCTCGTGATCATCAAAAGGAATCCACTAACAAGGTTGATCAAGTCTTGTTAACAAACTCATTCTGAATAACATGGAACCAGAGAAATTTCGAATAACACTAGGTTACCTCAACGGGGATATGCACATCCTCAATAATAAGAATATCATATTTCTTCTTGATAGTAGGAAGAGGAAATTCAAAACCTCCAATAATGATAGTTGGAATTTTTCCAATAGAATTGATGCTATGAACTTGAGGTTGTTTCCTCGAAAAGTGTACTGTATGCTCATTACCATTAACATGAAAAGTGACATTGCCTTTGTTGCAATCAATAACAGCCCCTACAGTATTCAAAAAGGGTCTACCAAGGATAATCGACATACTATCGTCCTCGGGAATATCAAGAATAACAAAGTCCGTTAAGATAGTAACATTTGCAACCACAACAGGCACATCCTCACAAATACCGGCTGTGTATTGCGCTTGATTTGTCACCATTTGCAAAGATATTTTAGTAGGTTTCAACTTATTCAATTCAAGTCTATGATATAAAGAGAGATGCATAACACTAACACCGGCTCCAAGATCACATAAAGCAGTTTTAACATAGTTTCTTTTGATGGAGCATGGTATAGTTGGTACCCCTGGATCTCCAAGTTTCTTAGGTATTCCACCCTTAAAAGTGTAATTAGCAAGCATGGTGGAAATTTCAGCTTCCGGTATCTTTCTTTTATTTGTAATAATATCCTTCATATATTTAGCATAAGGATTAACTTTAAGCATATCAGTTAAGCGCATACGTAAAAAGATAGGTCTAATCATTTCAGCAAAGCGCTCAAAATCCTCATCATCATTTTTCTTCGATGGCTTAGGAGGAAAAGGCATGGGTTTCTGAACCCATGGTTCTCTTTCTTTACCGTGCTTCCTAGCAACAAAGTCTCTTTTAGCGTAACGTTGATTCTTTGATTGTGAGTTATCAAGATCAACAACAGGTTCAATTTCCACATCATTATTATTGGATGGTTTAGGAGGAAAGGGCATGGGTTTCTGAACCCATGGTTCACTTTCTCTACCGTGCTTCCTAGCAACAAAGTCTCTCTTATCATAACGTTGATTCTTTGATTGTGGGTTATCAAAATCAACCGCAGGTTCAATCTCTACATCATTATTATTGCTAGGTTGAGTATCAGCATGAACATTATCATTAACATTATCACTAGGTTCATGTTCATCACCTAATTGTGTCTCAGCATCAGAAATATAAATATCATTGGGATTCTCAGGTGTGTCTACAACAGGTTCACTAGAAACATGCAAAGTCCTATCATTTTTCTTTTTCTTCTTTTTAGAAGGACTAGGTGCATCTACATTATTTCTCTGAGAATATTGCTCAATTCTTTTAGGGTGGCCTTCATGATACAAAGGTTCCTGAGTCATTTTACCCGTTCTAGTAGCCACTCTAACAACAAAGTCATGTTTATTATTTAATTCATCGAGCAAATCACTTTGAGCTTTAAGTACTTGTTCTGCTTGGGTGATAACCATAGAAGAATATTTACTAATGAGTTTGAGTTTACCTTTAACTCTAGCCATATAATCACTCAAGTGTCTAATCATATAAGCATTTTGTTTCAATTGTCTACCAACATAAGCATTGAAATTTTCTTGTCTAGCCATAAAGGCATCAAATTCATCCAAGCATTGGCTAGCAAACTTAGTAGACGGGATTTCAACTTTATCATATCTGTAGAGAGAATTTACCTTTACTACTTGTGTCGGGTTATCAAGACCATGTGTTTCTTCAATAGGTGGTATATTAAGGCAATGTATTTGTTCAACAGGAGGTAAATTCTTAACATCTTCAGCTTTAATACCTTTCTTTTTCATTGATTTCTTTGCCTCTTGCATATCTTCAGGACTGAGAAATAAAACACCCCTTTTCTTGGAGTTGGTTTAGGTGTCGGCTCAGGAATTGGCTTAGGAGTTGGCTCAGGAAGTGTCCAATTATTTTCATTAGTCAACATATTATTCAATAGCAATTCAGCTTGATCGACAGTTCTTTCCCTGAAAACACAACCAACACAACTATCCAAGTGGTCCTTGGAAGCATCGGTTAGTCCATTATAAAAGATATCAAGTATTTCATTTTTCTTAAGAGGATGATCAGGCAAAGCATTAAGTAATCGGAGAAGCCTCCCCCAAGCTTGTGGGAGACTCTCTTCTTCAATTTGCACATATTATATATTTTCCTTAAAACAGCTTGTTTCTTATGAGCAGGGAAATATTTAGCAGAGAAGTAATAAATCATATCCCGGGGACTACGCACACAACCAGGATCAAGAGAATTAAACCAAGTTTTAGCATCACCCTTTAATGAGAACGGAAATATCTTAAGGATATAGTAGTAGCAAGATTTCTGATCATTGGTGAACAGGGTGGCTATATCATTTAACTTAGTAAGATGTGCCACAACAGTTTCAGATTCATAGCCATAAAAAGGATCAGATTCAACCAAAGTAATTATCTCAGGGTCGACAGAGAAATCATAATCCTTATCAATAAAAAAGATAGGTGAAGTAGCAAAAGCAGGGTCATATTTCATTCTAGCATTCAGAGATTTCTGTTTCAGTTTATCTAATAACTTCTTAAGATCAAATCTATCATTGCAAGCAAGAAAATCTCTAGCAGTTTCTTCATCCATAACATAACCCTCAGGAACAACCACTACAAAAAAATACACTTCCGTGATGATACATCTTTGTCGCAGAAGGTTGTGCTTTTTGTCATGCATGTACATCCATGACAAATTTATGACAGAATCAAGATAGTCATACCCGTGCTGTTGTAGAAGTGTTCCATGACATTACCAAAATTATCATCACGGAAGTGTCCACTTCCATGATGATAAATCGCGCGTCACAGAAGTGCTTTTGTCAAGGGCGACCAACACGTGGCATCCACCATAACGGAACGCCGTTAAGCTATCGGGTCGGGTTTTGGATCCGATAACCCGTTAACAGCCCCGACCAATGGGGATTTTCCACGTGTAAATTCATCATTGGCTGGAGGAAACACGTGTCAGCTCATTGTTGGGGCAGATGTCATCCACTCATTGGACAGAAGGTGCCTATGATACGTCGACACGTGGCACGGCCCAACAGAGGCCCATTCCTGTGAAAAGGCTGGCCCATTTGACTTGGTCAAAAGGTGACGGGCCGGCCCATGGAAAGCCTGTTAACGGCCTGTTCGCATATAGCCCATTTATAGCCCGCTAACCCAAGGCCCGTTACGCCCTATCCGAATTAGGCCCAGTAGCATCATCTAGGCCATCCAATATGATTCCAGCCCTTTTTCACTTCTGGCCCATGACGTCTTTCGGCCCATATGAGGCCCTATGTAACTCTTGGCCTATTAACGGCCCGTGGTGAAACTGGCCCGCAATGAACAGTGTATTACTTTAGACCCATTAACGGCCCATGGTGAAACTGGCCCGTAATGAACAGTGTATCACTTTATACCCATTAAGGGCCCGTTATTTAGTTGGGCCGTTTCTAGCCCATGTTATCTTTCGGCCATCTCAGAGCCCATTTATCCTTGGGCTCATTTGCAGCATTCGGTTACTTACTACCACATCGTCATTTTTCGCTTAGGGCCAAATTCAGCCCATCGTTACAGTCGGCCCATTTGTGGTCCGTTAGTCTATTGGGCCATTTTCATAGCATTACCAAATACGGCCTATTAACGACCCATTATGGTCAGCCAATAAAATGTACGATTTCCATTATTGGCCCGTCTACGGCCCATTAAAGGCCAGTACAAGACCCATAAATGAGTCGGCAGCCCATGGATCCTACGTGACGTAGAAGGCCCATGGATCCTGCGAGACGTAGAAGGCCCATGGACACTGCAAGATGTAGAAGGCCCATGGACACTGCGAGACGTAGAAGGCCCATGGACACTGCGAGACGTAGAAGGCCCATGGATCCTGCGAGACGTAGAAGGCCCATGGATCCTACGAGATGTAGAAGGCCCATGGATCCTACGAGATGTAGAGGGCCCATGGTCGGGCGAGTTGGCCCCCGTTTGAATGATATAGCATATTCAAAGAATTATCGTACTCAATACTATCACCTCTAAAAAGCATACACTACGCAACAAAGAGATCAAGGCATAGAAAGGTAGAATAATCCTACACTGTACAATAAAGAAATTACAGCCGATTATACCCACTGGGCATTATGGTACGGCACAGGTGATAATAAAGCATACACAAACAGCAAATTACATACACTGGGCAAATACAGCTCATACATCATGGACGCGCATCAACTTAACTCCATTTGAACTATAATCTCTTCGTAAAATAGGATTGGCCGGATTCAGATAGCACAAATTTCAGTCCGCAAAATCTCCAATTCCTTCATGGTTACCTCGGTGTCTTGTTTCATTTTTGACTCTTGCATCTAATACTGCATGTCCAGCCTCAACTTGTTGATTATATGTTGACAATCATGTACACGTTGTCTTGCCACCTCTAGTTGATGCTCGAGAACATCAAGACATTCCAATTCCAATCCATAATCATTCGGTAATGGCCATGCCAAGACCGCCGCAGATTTTTGTGTTGATGTCACTTCATCTGAAATGTTTCGTAAGTACACATGACTAGGGCAAAATATAGTTACAACAAAGGAAGCTTAACAAGACACTATTTTGTACTACATGGCAAAACAGGACTAACAATAATGTTACACCTCACTTTCACAAAAAACATGTTACACGTCATGAAGCATAAGCAGGTGATATTTTAAAAATTATAAAAAAGATAGCCTGTGCAGCCTGCATACAGAAATCCCTCTTAGCTCACCAGAGGAGCATGATGTTGGGGCCCAATCGAAAACACAGACAAGTTACAAATTTAGACAACACGTTGCGTATAAGTAAGCAAGCAGTTGGCCATTTTGTACCTCAATTAAAGTCTTAGGGGAGCATAATGAACAGCAGAGAGTTTCATACAAACATACTACAGCAGGCAAAACTTTGCAATCATTAGTGTAGTATAAACTAGATTGTGAGCCTCATGCAATAATAGTTGGTTAATAGACTTCAAAGCTTCAAGCACACTTCGGCAGAGTAATTAAATGGCAAGTTGTTTAATTCTGTCAACTAATAGTGATACAAGTACCGAACACTAGGCATGATTATTTGGGCATCTCATTAACTAAGGACAAATAAAGCAATTGAAAAGAGAAAATTAACTATGCCTGAAACAAACAAGGAATTGAACTGTTGAGTTGCATATAGTGACTTACCTTAGCAAGTTGAAGAGGCTCAGCGCAGCTCCTACTTCTCTTGCAAGGCTCCTTCCTAACATCTTGTACTTGGAAATCCTCAATCTTATCTTCATTGCACCCCCTCTGCAAGGTGACACAAACTAGTTACTCGTCTCCTTGGAAGATAAATATGCATACTTTCCAGTCTGTGAACACAAAAGGATGAGATTATAACAAAACAACACCACATAATGAAACATGCCGCATCTCTTGCACTTGCACACAATGAAATGAGCATTTACTATGTCTGCACTATGTAAAAACTAGGCATACCTTCGAACTGGATCTCCATGTACTCTTGGAGAGCCTCATCAGAGTGTACAACCAAACCTTTATGTCACCTATGAGTTAGACAAGGCCCCACTACAGCAGCCCTTAGTGTTTAAATCATTTACAAGCTCTGTTAGAGTGTTAGGTCAAGGGCAGCAAGTAATCAAAGCAAACAATCCTAGTATGGCTGGCTGGTGCAAACAAGCAACTGAACAGATGTGTGAGCAAATCTTACATATCAAGAAAAGAAGCAAAGAAAGAGGCTTAAAGATCATCACTTGACTGACCAGATTTAAGGGGCATTTAAACATCATGTGCAACGTATGAACTAACATAAACATTGCATATTCCAGATTCTACAATGGAATGCACATGTATTAGGTTATGCCATGTATGATGATGCCTAAATGTACATATAGCAGGCAGGAGTGATTCATCATTGCACGCATAATTGAATTGCAGGTTAAGGGCCAGTTCGGTTCCGCCTTTTCAGGGTATATTATCAAAATAAGCCATAAAAGATGTAAAGAAGTCATTTTTGAGTTATGGGCTTGGGCTTAACTAATTTCGCTTTAGAGGGAGGTGTTTAGGTAGAACCTCACTAAAATTGAAGGAAGGGAATAGTGAAATGACTCGTTGTTCCGCCTATATTACACTCAAAATGCAACTGCCAGCCCGTGTCACACCGACCCTCAAGTAAAACAAACACGCAAGCATTCATTGCCCGCCCGCTTGCATCTCCTCTCCCTTTCCTCTACCTTGATCCCCGCCGCAACACTAGGGTTCCTCCAATGAGCCGCCGCCATCGGGTCCCATCCGCCTGGTCCTCGATGATGCTATGTCCAGCTAGGCTACATGGCCGGCGGTAGGGGCAAATCTCCTGGCCGCTCCTCCTCTGGCGCGCCCCTCATTCTCATGGTCTCCAAAGAATGCTCCAATGTGGTTCGTCCAACTAACTACTCCGCGGTATTGACAACTACGGCTGATGCCACATTACGGCAGAAGGCACCTTGTTCCCCCTCCCCTCCTCCCAGGCCTTGGCCTTGAGGTGCTGTTGAAGGATGAGCTCATCCAACAAGGTGAGGATCTCCTCTGATTTTTTGCCAAATTTTCATTCTGATCCACTATACGATGAATTGCTATGAGCTGCTTCCGCTGCTGCTATATGATGCATTGCTATGAGCTGCTCCTCCTGCTGCTATATGATGAATCGCTATGAGCTGCTGCTCCTGTATTATGAGTTGCTATGAGCTGCTGCTGCTGCTATATGATGAATTGCTATGAGCTGCTGCTGCTGCTATATGATGAGTTGCTACAAGCTGCTCCTGCTGCTGCTATATGATGAATTGCTATGACCTGCTCCTGCTGCTGCTATATGATGAATTGCTATGAGCTGCTGCTAGTATATGATGAATTGCAGACTGTTGCTGCTGTATGATGAGTTGCTATGAGCTGCTGCTGCTGCTGCTATATGATGCTTTCAGGTGGTGCTGCTATATGATAATAACCAGGCATTTGGACCATCGAATTTGAACAAATAATTGTTCTTCACTTAAATGTGGGTCATGCGTTCTTTGTTTAAATTAGGCAATGGGATCTCTATGGAAAACATTGACCAAAGTAGATTGTGCCAAGTAGATGGTATCTTTGTATTTGCATTTTGAGCAAATAGTGATGGTCTGTTTTCCTATCATTTTAATTACTGCACTGGGTTCAATTTGTGATGTTTGCAAGTCAAATTAATTTCCATATGTGCAGCAAAATGAAAAATATATATAACGCAATCTAGACTTTCCACTGATCATACCAAAGATAAGCTAAAAACGCAATGAAAAGAACTGGTTGGCGTATTACATGGAGCTTATATTCACAGGTGCTTATTTTCTTAGGATAACTCATAATAACTGTCCATAAGAAACTTGGCTAATAGAACTGGCATACAAATAACATGTCACGATGATTGCAATGGAGGAGTGACGTACCATAGCACACTGTATAGGCTCACCGCCGCCTCTCCTTTTTTGCGATGTTCCATGAAATTGCCACATATATCTTATACCTTTTCATTGTGTAACCCTATCTGCAAGTTGACACGGCTAATTTCAGACATCTCTACATGATACTACATTGCATATCCCTTGCGCATATTTAAACCACCAATTAACGATTGTGTGCGTAACATAAACTAGCTGTCGGTGTCAAAACCGGCGGATCTCGGGTAGGGGGTCCCGAACTGTGCGTCTAGGCGGATGGTAACAGGAGACAAGGGACACGATGTTTTTACCCAGGTTCGGGCCCTCTCGATGGAGGTAAAACCCTACTCTTGCTTGATTGATATTGATGATATGGGTAGTACAAGAGTGGATCTACCATGAGATCAAGGAGGCTAGACCCTAGAAGCTAGCCTATGGTATGATTGTTGTTGTGATTGTTGTCCTACGGACTAAAACCCTTCGGTTTATATAGACATCGAAGAGGGCTAGGGTTACAAAGAGTCGGTTACAATGGTAGGAGATCTACATATCTGTATTGCCAAGCTTGCCTTCCACGCCAAGGAAAGTCCCATCCGAACACGGGACGAAGTCTTCAATCTTGTATCTTCATAGTCTTGGAGTCCGCCGATGATGATAGTTCGCTATCCGACACCCCCTAGTCCAGACTCCTCAAGAGCTCTTTAACCAGCTTCAACGACGACGAGTCCGGCGCGTATATTGTCTTCGGCGTTGCAAGGCAGGTTCTCCTCCAAATTCCATGTGCTTGCCGAATAGTATCCGGCTTCCTTATAAATGTTACACTCCTTGGCTTCGACGCCCAATAATGGCCCTCTTCCACGTGTCGTACGAATGCGAAAGGCCAGGGTATTTTTAAATTTTACCCCCAAGCTGCGCGAATAAGCTGCCTATAAGAGAGGCAAGAATCCAGATCCAAATCACACCATCCTCCTGCGAGTACTCATCGGAGCGCTTATGACAAAAATCCACTCCATCATGGACCATCGACGCGGCTCCTCCTCTCGCGCTCCCAGCCCTCCGCCAGGAGATTGGAGGAGGTGTTCAGTCAAGACAATGAGCTGGTGACGCCCAAGCGGAGGGATACCTTCCTCCGGCCTTTATGGTCCCGGTTCGAGCTGGCTGGCCACCTACAAGGATGGAAAGAAGCGGAGGCCACCCCACCCCTCCAAAGGAGAGCGGTGTGTGCCGTCCCTTATCTAATAAGGGGCCTCGGATTTCCCATACATCCGCTTTCTCCGGGGCTTCGGAGTTCTACGGACTCAGCTTCATGACCTCATGCCCGCCTCCATTCTCGCACATTGCGGGTTTCAGAGCTCTTTGTGAGCTGTTCTTGGGCATCGAGCCCCATTTCGCTGTGGAAGAGATTGTTTTGCCTCGCACTCGCTCTACGAGGGGTCGATATATCAAGTGGGCGGAGCCGAAATATGGCGCATCGCCGGGACCGGATATCTATTCGGAACCCCAAAGAAGGTGTCCGAAGACTGGCCCTCAGAATGGTTTTATGTGGAAGATGCTCCACTGCCGGACCCAGTTCAGATCGGCCTCCCGGAGTTACGCAATGCTCCTCTGAAGAAACGTCTGAGTTGGCGCCCGTGGAGCCCTCAACAGTAGGATGACAGGAGCGTCCATTATCTGATGGGCCGGATAAGGTTGCTGGCTCATTCCGGACTGACCATGATCGGAGTCATGGCCACGTGCATTATGCGAGGGGTGCAGCCACTCCAATATAGGGGCCACCCCATGTGGGGTTTCAACGGGGAGAATGACGCCACCCGTCATGGCCGCAAGGGGCCAGGATCGGCCGCAGATCTGGTGAAGATCCTGTCCGGCTTGTACAAGGGGGAGAAGGAGGACTTCCTCCAAACGAGTCCATTGAACGGATTCTCCATGAATAACCCTCGGAGCTGGGTAAGAACGTTTATCTTTCCAATCCATGCTTTCAAAGTTAAGTGTCTTACTTTACGATTTCGACGCAGGATCTGCGTCGGGATGTGGAGGGCATACACAGTCCGGCTCCACAACCCGAGGATCCGGATAGATCCCTTGATCCGGCCTCCGAAGAGGATCCAGACATAAAGGTGGAGCTGATTGACGGGGTGTTCCACCAACTTAGCATGGACAATGCTCTAGTCGCCATTACGGCTGACTACCCCGGTTTATCTCCGGCTTCCCAGGTAACTATGACCGGGGCCCTGACACCATTATCTCGTCCGTGCTTATTTCTGACCACCGTATACCAACGGCGTCTCGCAGGAGGTGCCTTCAACGCGGGAAGCTGGTCTCGCAGATGGTCGACCAACCAGTGGTCGGGATTCGCCCAAAGAAAGCGGAAGAGGGGTGCGGTGCGAATTGAAACATCGCCGCAACGGTATGGCACGCCACCGTTTTAAGGGAAAGATTCATGGGAGGTGTATTAATGCTCATGATTTTTCCAGGAGAAAGAGCGCTCGCCGGACTGTGCTCGGAGAGGTTGCCAACCAAGCCTCCGCCAGCCAGGTTCCAACACCTGGTCCGGAGGGGGAGGCGAGCGCAAGGCACGAGCCGGATGCTTCTCCAGCGGAGGATGCCGACAGGCTGTCCGCCACCAAGTCTGAGGTGGAGGGCGCCATGAATCATAGGCGCCACCGGAATGTTCTTCGTGACGCGTGTTTCTCCCCGGAGGCGTTGAACGCCTTTAATGCGGGAGACGCGCACCTCCATGCCGCTCAAGATGGTTTAACTAGAGCCACGGAGCAGTATGTGAAAGACATACGGGTAAGGAGTTTTAATAGTTATATATGCCAGTAGCCCCCGAGACTTAAAGTAGTTAGAATAACTGATTTAAGGATCATTTGATATGCAGGATCTTACGGAGAAGAATACCCAGCTGTCCCAGGAGCTTCAAGAGTGCAAGGCACAACTTGAAGCCGCACTAGCCGCTGCAGGAGGAGACACAGAGACCCCCTCCGGTAACACATATTTCAAAAAAGATAAACGGTGTGCGGCGTGCGTATAAGTCTGGCAATAATATTGCAGATGTTGCCGGACTTGATCCGGACAAGCAATACTATCAAGCGCCACCAAGGCGGCGAGAGGGTGCTTATGAAGGTGCAGCAGGAGAGGAACAAACTCCAAGATGCCCACACCTAGCTTGGAGAAGAGCTAAAAGGTGTTCGGGCCCAGCTGTCCGGCTCCGTGAAGGAGAATCAGCGGCTTCGTCGCGGCATCTACAGTAAGTGCTTGAGCAAACTCTTTTGAAAAGAAGAGTTCGGCAAGGAAGTCGATTGATGTAAATGTGTCTCAGAGGTGTGCTCACGGGTCGCCTCATGGAGGAAATGCCCGGTTCAATGGGTGACCAACTTCCTGTTGCCTGAATCGCACGAACGTGTTCGGCAGGCGATGAGTGGTGTCGCCCAGGCCTTATGGCCGTCCGTCTCCCTACCCGAGGGTCTTGGAGGGCTTGTGGAGAAGCTTCAGGGAGCACGGCAGCACTTCCGTCTATGGAAGATATCGGCATGTCGTCAAGGCGCCAGGGAGGCCTGGGCCATGGTGAAGACGCGGTACAAGAAGGCGGATCCGAACCACATGGCCGAGGTCGGACCTGTGGGGCCCGATGGGAAGGAGATCCCTGTGAGCTTAGTGTACGGCCAAGTAGAGTTGGCCGCTAAGTATTCCCAACGTGACTGTAAATTAGACAGCCTATTAGATGGGATTGAAGAGGAGTACAATCAGTCAATGTGACGATGTATTTTAAAATGACATGTATAATGCCTTCTAGCCGGATTGTAGATCGTTTGTCTTTGTGGACCTTTTCGCTTCAACCTCGGGACCCAACAGTATGGAGTGTGTCCGAATACCCTCGCGGTTATGCAAAAAACCGGGGCATGCATGGAGACCAGGCGTAGGGGTCATTAGTGCTTTATCGCACAAGTGCCCAACTAGTTATGTTATATTACATGGTTAGTAAGAAACATCTTCCAGGAGAATAGTTCCGTTAGGGGTTCCTTTTTCGGGAGGCATGCCCTAAAGTGCATGTCCGGACTGCAAAAAAGAGCGTAAAAACATCCGGGGCAGATAAATAAATAAATGAGAAATCATCTTTCAAGTCACCGACCGAATATTCCCTTAAGAACGTTAGCTTTTGGCTTCACCCACCGAGGTACACATCCGCCGACCGGCAAGAATAATCGCAGAGGTGCTCCTTTACCTCCTAGCCGAACAATCGGGAACGAGGGGTAAGCACAGAGCCAGCAACCCATCTTGGCCAAAACTTAAGTCATATCGATGCATATAATGGTGAATAAAAGGTACATGCGAAGTTTGACACATGTGTTGGGCATAAAGCCCAGATAAATAAGCTTCATAAAGAAGCCCCCTGTATAATGAGTGCGAGTGGCACGCCAAGTGTGTGTGAACAATGCGCAGATCAGCCCTCAAAGGCTTTATGAAAAGGTGGGGAGAAAAGAGAGAAACAAAAGACAACTGAAGTATAAAATGTGGACGGAGGAAGGAGACGAACTCTGAGTCCGGCGCTAGGCGTAGAATCTTCGGAGGCGGGCTGCGTTCCATGGGTTCAGCTCGAGTCGGTTGTCCGATGCGTTTCGCAGACGGTATGCTCCGCCGGTCAGGACTTGGTCGAGGATGAATGGGCTTGAGTTTGTCCTTTTTCTTGTCGGGCAGGCGTAGAACTAGTTCGCCAACATTGTAAGTTTTGGCCCGTACTTCTCTGCTTTGATATCTTCGAGCCTGCTGCTGATAGAATGTGGAACGAGCCTTTGCCACGTCGCGCTCCTCCTCCAATGCGTCCAAGCTGTCCTGCCGATCCAACTCGGCTTCTCTTTCTTCGTACATGCGCACTCTAGGTGAGTCATGAATTATATCGCAGGGCAAAACTGCCTCTGCGCCGTATACCATAAAGAATGGCGTGAATCTGGTAGTACGATTTGGCGTGGTCCGCAGCCCCCAGAGTATGGAGTCGAGCTCCTCTACCCAGTGCGTGTTAGATTCCGTGAGGGACCGCATTAACCTGGGTTTGATGCCACTCATGATTAGACCATTTGCTCGTTCGACCTGACCGTTAGTTTGAGGGTGATAGACCGAAGCGTAATCGAGCTTGATGCCCATGTTTTTGCACTAGAGTTTAACCTCATCGGCCGTGAAGTTTGTGCCGTTATCGGTGATGATGCTGTGGGGGACACCATATAGGTGTACTACCCCGGATATGAAGTCTATCACAGGTCCGGACTCGCCCGTTTTAACTGGCTTGGCCTCTATCCATTTGGTGAATTTGTCTACCATGTCCAATAGGTATTTTTGCTTGTGGGTTCCTCCTTTGAGGGGTCCAACCATGTCAAGCCCCTGGACATGAACGGCCGGTGATGGGTATAGTTTTGAGGCGGTGGGTGGCATGTGGCTCGATTAGCAAAGAGTCGACAACCGACGATCGTTGGACTAAGTCCCGAAGATCTGCCGGGCCGTCGGCCAATAAAATCCTCAGACGAAGGCCTTACCTACGAGGGCCGGGCTGCAGCGTGGTGTCCGCCTAGTCCGGCGTGAATTTCAGCGGAAGATTTCGCCCTTCTTCTTCGGAGATGCACCTTTGAAGGACTCGGTTGTGCTTTTCTTATAAAGCTCTCCTCATGGACCTTGTAGGCTTTAGATCGCTGAACTATGCAATGGGCCACATTTTGGTCTTCGGAAGTTCCCGCCTAATTAAGTAGGCTAGGAATGGTTCTGGCCCACGGGCAATTATCGCCATTATTTCGTGGGTGAAGGTGTTATTTCATTGGTGAGCCATCGATTGTGTCGATGTTTCGTGTTGGGTGGTACGGTTGGTTCCGGTTGTTATTTCCGGACTCCTCTTCCCATAATACGGATGGCTTAAAGAGCCGCTCCACGAAGATGTTTGAGGACGGCGTCTGCTTTATGCCGATGCGCGCCAACACGCCGGCTGCTGGTTATTATCCGGGCTACATGGTGGAATTCGAGTCCTTGAACCGAGTGACATTTTAGGACGGCGTTACGATAGGCTGCCATTTTCGGATCCTTGGTGTCAAAGTCTCCATTTACTTGGGATATTGCGAGGTTTGAATCCCCACACACCTCTAGGCGTTGAATACCCATGGAGATTGCCATCCGGAGACCATGTAGAAGGGCCTCGTATTTGGCTGCATTGTTGGAGTCCGTACATTATCTCGGCACGATTGGACTCGTGTCTCCGGTTGGGGACGCAATCGACGCCAGCCCCCAAGCCGCCAACATTTTGGAGCCGTCGAAATGCATGATCCATTGAGTATGCGCCGTACTCTTTAGGAGTTCGACCGTCCATTCGGCGATGAAGTCAGCCAAGACTTGCGACTTTATAGCTCGCCGTGGTTTGTAGGTTATGTCGAATGGTAAGAGCTCGATGGACCATTTTGCAATCCTGCCCGTCGCGTCGCGGTTGTTTATGATGTCGTTGAGGGGTACTTCGGAGGCCACTGTTATCGAACACTCTTGAAAGTAGTGTCGCAGCTTTCGGGGTGCCATGAACACCGCGTATGCTATCTTTTGATAATGCGGGTACCGGGACTTGCATGGAGTTAAGACAGCGGATACGTAGTATACTGGTTTTTGAAGAGGGAATTTGTGCCCTTCTGTTTCTCGTTCGACGACGAGCACCGCGCTTACAACTTGATGTGTTGCCGCGATATATAACAGCATTGGTTCGCCCAAGTTGGGCGCGGCCAGGACCGGATTTGTTGCCAATATGGCCTTTATTTCTTCGAGTCCGGCCGTGGCAGCATCCATCCAGTGTTCGGTGCGCCTGAGGAGGCGATAGAGGGGCAATGCTTTTTCTCCCAAACGGGAGATGAAGCGGCTTAGAGCCACCACATCCAAATCAATTTTGTATTTGTTTGAGGTCTTTGGGATATCCACGGTGTGTGAGCTCGGATCTTGGCTGGGTTTGCTTCAATTCCTCTACCGGATACAATGAACCCCAAGAGCTTTCCGGCTGGTACGCCGAAAACGCATTTTTCTGGGTTGAGCTTAATGTCATATGCTCGGAGGTTGTTGAATGTGAGCCTCAGGTCGTCTACTAGAGTTTCGACGTGTTTGGTTTTGACGACCACGTCGTCTACGTATGCCTCCACTGTTTTGCCGATCTGGGTAGCTAGACATGTCTGAATCATATGCTGATATGTTGCGCCGGCATTTTTGAGTCCGAAGGGCATTGTGTTGAAGCAGAATGGTCCGTATGGAGTAATGAATGCCGTTGCGGCTTGGTCTTTCTTCGCCATCTTGATTTGATGGTAGCAGGAGTATGCGTCGAGGAAGCACAATGAATCGTACCCTGCGGTAGCATCGATGATTTGATCGATGCGGGGAAGGGGGAAAGGGTCCTTTGGACAAGCCTTGTTAAGGTCTTTAAAATCGACACACAGGCGCCAGGATTTGTCCTTTTTTGGTACCATTACCAGGTTTGCTAGACAGTCTGGATGTTTGACGTCTCTGATGAATCCGGCTTCTAATAGTTTGGCTAGCTCCTCTCCCATCGCCTATCTTTTGGGTTCGGAAAATCGCCGAAGAGCCTGTTTGACTAGCTTGAATCCTTTTAGGATGTTTAGGCTGTGTTCTGCTAATCTGCGTGGGATTCCTGGCATATCTGAAGGGTGCCAGGCAAAGATGTCCCAATTTTCCCAAGGAATTCTCATAGTGCGGCGTCTACATCAGGGTTTAACTGTGCCCCAATGGAGGCCGTCTTTGTGGGTCTGTTGGATGGACCTGGAATTTGACTATTTCGTCTGCTGGTTTAAAAGAAGTGGACTTGGATCTCTTATCGAGTATCACATCGTCCCTGTTCACCGTGGAGCGCAACGCAGTGAGTGCCTCTGCCGCTAGGGCTTCGGATAGTGCCTCTAGGGCTAGTGCGGCTGTCTTGTTTTCAGCGCGTAGAGCTATGTCTGGATCACTGACAAGAGTGATGATTCCATTGGGCCCGGGCATTTTAAGCTTCATGTACCCGTAATGGGGTATGGCTTGGAAAATTGTGAATGCCTCTCGCCCTAATAAAGCGTGATACCCATCGCTGAACGGGCCACCGAACGTGACCTCCTCGACCAGAATTGTCCGTGAGCGAACACCACGTCAAGTGTAATTTTTCCTGTGCAGCGGCTTCCCAACTAGGGATTATTCCTCTAAAGGTTGTGCTGCTTCGCTCAATGCGGCTCCGATCTATTTCCATTTTTCAAGGGTTTCCTCATAAATGAGGTTTAATCGCTGCCGCCATCCATGAGTACCTTGGTAAGACGAAAGCCGCCCACTATTCGCTAAGGACCAATGCGGCCGGTGCTCGGGCTGTTCGAATTTAGGTTCGCTGTTGGCGTTGAAAGTGATGGTGTGTCGCTCCATGGATTTATTGTTGCTACTTGGTAGACTTCAGCGAGGCTGCGGATTGTTCGTTTCCGCATATTATTTGATGCGAAAGTCTCGAAGACTGTGAATACCGTACTGGTACTGTTAGGGTGGCTCTCCGGGGCTAGAAGCTCTTCGCCACTTTTGGCCACCTGTCGCAGTATCCAACATGCTTGAAGGCTATGTGTTGGAGTGGCACCCTCTGTACTATGAATTTTACAGGGTCCGCTGAGCCATCCCTCCAGTACGGTTCCGTGCCCTTTATGGGGTTTTTGCTTTTTGGTTTTTGTCCCGGGTGCCTGAGCATGATGCACCCTTTTGTTTCGGATTAGGGTTGTGTTCGGAGCCGGATTGTCCCAAAACTTAGTTTCGGTTTTCCGGACACTCTCCATCGCACAGTACTTTCGTACTATGGATGCCAGGTCGTCAAAGCGTGTAATTTCGCGACGACTTACGGCGTTCGAGATTCCCTTATCCGTGCAATTGTTGCAGAAAATTGAGATTGCGTCTTCCTCACGGCAGTCCTTTATCCTGTCCATAACCAAGAGGAATCTGGCCCAGTAATGATGTACCGTTTCAGTGGGCTCTTGCCGGATTTGAGATAGATCGCTTATGTTTGGGTGGGCGGGTGGAATTAAGTCCGGAACCCTGCCCAACTTGAGGTTCAAAGGCCGAAAAGTTTCCGAATTTGGAAGCTTGGATTGCTGGATGTCGTCCAACGAATCTGGTCCACTGCCTGACTTTAGGTTCAGTACTTGATTGACGTCCGTCCCTCCGCGGGAATCCATCATGGAGGGATCAGGAGTCCGGACATAAATGGTTTTTAATATAGAGGAAGAATCACCGCGTTGTTCTTCTATCACAACAACGTGATGGGTAACCTGGGGAGAGTCAATCTCTCTCAGATCGGTTTTAAGCCCAATCTGGTTGTAGTCTGTAGCGACTCCGAGGGCGGCGAAGTGATCCAAGAGCTTGTTTATGGAAGAGAGCTCCATCGAATCTAGCTGCTCGGTGAATTCCGAGTTGACATGAAGATCGCTTTTGATGACCCGAGAGTTCATCGTCGGAGCGGCGGCCGAACAGGCGGTCATAAGAAAACCACCTAGCCGGATAGTTTGGCCGGCGGCCAAAGCTCCTTTGGCAATGGTACCATCTTTAAAGACGGGAAGAGGCATCCTTCCTAATCATGACGGCAGAGAGGAACTCTCAATGAAAGCACCAATGTCGGTGTCAAAACGGGCGGATCTCGGGTAGGGGTTCCCGAACTGTGCATCTAGGCAGATGGTAACAGGAGACAAGGGACACGATATTTTTACCCAGGTTCGGGCCCTCTCGATGGAGGTAAAACCCTACTCCTTCTTGGTCGATATTGATGATATGGGTAGTACAAGAGTGGATCTACCACGAGATCAAGGAGGCTAAACCCTAGAAGCTAGCCTATGGTATGATTGTTGTTGTGATTGTTGTCCTACGGACTAAAACCCTCCGGTTTATATAGACATCGGAGAGGGCTAGGGTTACACAGAGTCGGTTACAATGGTAGGAGATCTACATATCCGTATTGCCAAGCTTGCCTTCCACGCCAAGGAAAGTCCCATCCGGACACGGGACGAAGTCTTCAATCTTGTATTTTCATAGTCTTGGAGTCCGGCCGATGATGATAGTTCGCTATCCTGACACCCCTAGTCCAGACTCCTCACTAGCCATGACTCAGATATCGGATCTGGCAGCACTCTAAGGGAGCCTAATGTAGTGCACTAGAATTCCTACATGCCACCTACGATTTTGTGTAATGTACTGCCCCTGTTCCTAAATATATGTCTTTGTAGAGATTCCAATATGGACCACATACAGATGTATATATATGCATTTTTGAGTGTAGATTCACTCATTTTGCTCCGTATGTAGCCTATAGTGGAATCTCTAGAAAGACTTATATTTAGGAACGGAGGTACGAGGTAGTATCATGTATGACATCTACATATCTAATTTAGCAGCCGAGAGTAGAAATCATTGTCTACACAAAGGATTATGGTCGAAAATCCTAGCAAAGCACGGCGGTGCACAAAACAATACAAGAGAGAGAGAGACGCTTACAAAATCATAGCAATGCCTCACCAGATCTTGGTTGGCCAAGCTGTTAGATCCGTAAGAAACATCGCCCTTGTAGTTTTTGCCACCGCATAACAGTAACAATGATCGTTAGTATATTTGAAGTACATCGGGCAGGTGATGCTGGACGGGTTTAAAGGTGACAAGTACCTAGGCCATGGCGGGTGCTTGGCATCTCTCCAGACGGTGGGAATAAGGTTAGAAACGTCAAGGGTGATGACACTGCGCTGGCTGTCGGGGTCCGGTAAGGAGATCTAGAACCATCGAGTAGGGTGTTTGTGGAGCGGCTCCGATAGGGTGGACTATGGTGTGGGCGAAGCGGATCTGTGGCCGTGGACGAGGGCATAGATGAAGCTGCTCCGATGGTTGGGTTAAGGATGGTGTCGACGACGCGGATCGCGCCGTGGGACGGGCGCCGGTTGCCCGTGGTTGGGTTAAGGATGGTGTCCACGATGTGGATCTGTGGCCGTGGGACGGGCGCCGGCTGCCCGGTGGTTGGGTTAAGGGTGGTGTCGACGATGCGGATCTGCGGCCGTGGGACAGGCGCCGGTTGCCCGTAGGTTGGATGAGGGTGCGAGGAAGCGGATCTCGAGGCCGTGGACTTGTGAGTTGGCAAAGCGGCCCCGGTAGGGTTGAGAATGGTATAGGCGGCTACTCCCGTAGGGTTGACGCTGGTGTCGTGCGGCGGCTCCGAGGGGTTGAGGAAGGTGTCGGTGAAGCGGCTCCGGTAGGGCTGAGGAAGGTGTCGGCAAGAGGATCAGAGGCCGCCGACGGGGCGTCGGTGGGCGGCTCAGGGGTGTGGACGGCTGCCTCGGTGGGGAGATGAATGAGCCGCTGCAGATGCTTGGCGGTTGACGAGAGTACCGGCGGGCAGATCCGCGCCAGTGGACAAGGCCGACACGAATGGGCCATGGTACAGTGGTGGATGAGCAGTCTACTTGTTTCTAGGGGAGGTGGAGGGTAGATGCGACGCAGAAGTAGATCGGCGAGGTGGACGCTTGTTGGCAAATGAATGGGCTATGGTACGCGGTGGATGAGCAGTCTACGGTTTCGAGAGGGAGGGAGAAAGGGCGATGAAGCATGACGGCGTGATGTAAGATGCTCGTTTGTGGAGTTAGTCGCTTTTATGGAGGGGAGAGGAAATGGGGTGCCGTGTAGTGGGGGAACCGAAGTTACTAAAGCAGCCCCGACCTATCATGTAGATGAGGGCGGTATTGTAACTATTGGTCTCCATGCACCAAGGACAAAAGGGGGATTTTGCATGCTAAATACTAAGGTGGCAGAAATTTTAGGAGGCGGGAGATTTTGCCGCCCGCGGGATCGTTCATATCCAGTTTTAACTAATTTTGGACCGTGCTAGAGGGAAGGTCATGCTAGACTGTGTACACGGGGCACGCGTCAGCAGTTAATAACTGGTGTGAAGTCCACCCCAGAAAAAAAGACAATAACTTGGGATGATGTGCCGATAACTTGGACGTTCACACGGGCGCGGGCAATCGTACGAGTGTAGTGGGCTGCTCACAAAAAAGGGATCAAACGCTCAACCTATGTATTTCTCGTGTAAATAGATAATTTAGTGCCATTGGTTATTTACTTTAAACATAATGCATTGACATGTTAGTGTAGAGGCGCACAAAAAGAAATGGATATTGTAGTTAGCTACTTAAAAGTGTTACCTCATATGATTACATAGCCTCCATTTCATAAATTATGCACCGCTGAATTCATATATGAATATTACATATATTACTTCAAAATAGAAACTTAAATCATCCAAGACTAATGAATTTGAATGCAAGAGTAACAATGGTGCATGTGCATGATAGCTACATTGGTTGTTTGAAGAAACATCACTGTAACTTTGGCATGCACAACTGAAAAAGGTTTATTTAAATAGAAAAAATGTGATATGTGAGTGTCCAATCTTTATAGCGTTGAATCAATATTGTACCTTTGGCCACGACACGAAGTAGATATTGACTTATGTTCAAGCGATGCACGTCCATGATCGCAAGATAGTGATACATGAATGAATTGTGCAATCTCTCTCACACGCATACATATCTCATTTCCCTGTGGGCATCGGAATCACACATGCGCACTTCGTGTATTTCTCTCCCTCCGTCAGGGTTAAATTCGTCTTTCTACCTCATCCTACAAGTCTCTCACGCAGAAACACACACGCTCTCTATGTCTAACATGCCCACCCCTTTAATTCCGCCCACCCACAACCACTAATGTCTCAAAGTATAATAATGTCTCTCACACATATGCTATCTACCTATCCCTTAATATAGCTAGATATGTGTCACACAAACTTCTTCTCCCTACTAGCAAGATGCCCATGTGTGTTGCACGGAACATCAAGATGCATTTGTATGAGAAGTTTATCTTGTGGGAGAAAAGGATGAACGAGGGAATGCCTTATTTGCAAATGCGGAGAGGGGTGTGGGTATCTTTTTGCAAAATTGCCATATTTTCCTTCATGTCCGTCGGATATAAATCGGATGGCCTATATTGCAGGATGGCAGGAACACCATCATCACCAACTCTGTTTTTAATAAGAGTAGAGATATGTGAGTGTCACTGCCCCCTCCCCCCCCACACACCCACACTTCCCAACACCGAAGGAGTAGGGTGACACCTCGACCTTGATACTAATCTATCGACTGGCTTCTCTCTCAAACATATACACACACACACTACCCGACACCGAAGGAGTAGGGTGACACCTCGATCTTGATACTAATCTATCGACTGGATTCTCTCTCAAACATACACACAGACACACACACACTACCTAACACCGAAGGAGTAGGGTGGCACATCGATCTTGATAATAATCTATCGACTCCTCTTTCAAACACACACAGACACACACACACACACACACTCGCTAGTTGTGCCTCTGTGCCTACCGCGCACACTCTCAATACGTCTTTCTCTCCTTCCCCCCCAACAATGACAGCAGAAGGGTGACAACTCGATCTGATCATAATCTGTCAATTGGTTTCTCTCTCAAACATTGTGTCTTGGTGCCTCGCTCGGTAGCCCCCTCGATATGTAGACTTCTCACAAGACAACCAGTAGTGAGGATGACGCTGAACCCAGTGTGCCTTGTTTTTACCGCCTCATGTGATAGTTTTCACCCTGTTTTCGTTAATTAACAAGGCAACCTTTTCTTTGTTACTACTAGTGAATCTGAAATCATTAGGGCAGATATAAAATATATCACTTCAACCCAATTATCGCAGCAACTATTTTAAAAGAAATTAGCTACCTGTTGCGTGCGCTGCACGGAACATCAAGATGCATTTGTATGAGTAGTTTATCTTGTGAGAGAAAAGGCTGAACGAGGGAGGCCTTATTTGCGAACGTGGAGAGACGTGGGTATATTTTTGCAAAATTGCCATAGTTTCTTTCCTATCCGTTAGATATAAACCGACGGCCTATATTGCGTGATGGCACGCACACCATCATCACTAACTCTGTTTTCTACCTTCGTTCGAATACTTGTCATCAAAATGGATAAAAATAGATGTATCTAAAACTAACATACGCCTAGATACATTTCCTTTTATCCATTTTGATGACAAGTATTTCGACAGAGGGAGTATTTGTCTTTTAGAGATTTCAACAAGTGACTATGACCGACCTTACCAACATACTCAAAAAAGTAGTCCATAATTTTGATGTTACCTCTTTTCTTGGCGTGCAAAGGCCATCCGGATACCTCATAAATAAATCAAGGACAAATCCGACCCCTTCCTGAAAAGACATACGTAGCAAAATGAGTGAATCTACACTCTAAAATATGTCTACATACACATCCGTATGTGGTAGTCCATTTGAAATCTGAAAAATACAAATATTTAGGAACGAATGGAGTATATATAAGAGTAGACATGGAGATATATCTCCAGCATGGTCTACAACAAAAATGTGTTGGGCTGGTTAGCGCCGGATGCTCGCAACGCGATGACATGAGTTTGAATTCTGTCTTTTAACTTTAGATTTGTATATTATATATTACTCTACTTATTTAATATATACTTCTTTCGCTACTATACTGACAGTGGAACCCACAGAGTACTTAGAATATTAAGGATGGACTTGTTTCTTTTTAACTTTCTGTACGAAGCTGTAGCCACCCTGCAAGTCACGTGTACACTGTACATGCAATTAACTTTTTATAGAGGGACAATCATACAGGCAATTAACTCAAATGGATTGGATGTCACTCTATTATTTCCAGCATAAAGAGCATCTCCAACGGCAGCCGGCAAATTTCCTCCTACTTCCTTCCGCGGAGGACGACATCAAACGCGAGTGGCATACATTTTGACAACTCTAACGAACCAGATGAAATTCGTGCAAACACGGACTGATTTCATATAAGCATGAAGGATTTCATATAAAAAAGCCGGATCTTCATATAAACATGATGGATTTCATTACATTTACATGAACTAAGAGGTGCCAATCCGGCTCTCTTGCCAATTCCACGAAGGGGTGCGATTCTTGCCCGCTGTCTGTCTGGCCTCGTGTAAATAGAGGGCGGACGGTAGGAGCTTGGCCGACGTCTGGCCTCGTTTAAACTGAGGGCGGACGGGAGGAGCTCGGCCGGTGTTGCGTTTAATTCCGGCCCGCTCATGAACGGACGTGTGGCCAGAGTAGGATTCTCGGTTTGCATGCGGGTTTAACAGAGGGGTTTAATGGAGGCGCCAAGGGGCGTGCGGGGCGGTGCAAGATTATTCGACGGACAACATTAATGAGCCATCAAATCACAAAGGCCCTCACCTCTCGTGAAACCGACCGAGCTAGACCGCCCCGCCTCTAGCCTTTTAAAAATGTATATACTCCACTTTTGTACAAGAGTAGTATCGATGGATTGCGCCATGGAGCAAAACTTGAAATTAAAAAAAGGTGGTACATATAGAGAGCGCCGTGAACTATGTGTCATACATGGCAATAAATAAAGTACTACATGATACTTATATGATACATGGCGCAGAGTACTAAGTATTATTAATCTGCTTTTGCTAGAACTCATCTAGATGAGATATAATTTGGTCTCATTCATCTTTTATAGCCATTGGATGTGATGCTTTAAGATGCGTGTGTCGACGTGGGTTGTATTTGTTCTTGTGCAACTAATCGACCAACGCATGTCATGTTTGATAGTCTCAAGTCATTAAAAGCATACAAGCCCCACATCTCTTCTTGGTTGATTCCTCTATTTATGTCAAAAAATAACAAACAACGTGAGAGTTAATGCACCACGCCTATGTGTTTAGACTAGCCACAATGGTGAGTAACATACACTAGTAACATACACATATCCCTAGACTATGTTACTACCTTCATAGTGGGTACTACCTCCGTCCTGGTTTATAGGTCCCTTTTATAGTTTGTGCCAAATTTTGACTAAAGGTTTAGCTAACAAAATGTTAATGCATGTCAAGAATAATTATCTCACTGGATTCGTATTTGAACATAGTTTTGAAAAATATAATGTTTGGTGACATGCGTGAACATTTTCTTAGTTTAATCTATGGTCAAAATTTGGCACGAAATACAATGGGGACCAATAAACCCGGACAGAGGTAGTAGTAACATAAGTGTGGTAACATGCAGAGCTTCATTTATTAGGTTATAGACTCATATTGCATTGGGACATGTTATGGTACAGTAACTAGCTAAGTTATTATAACTACCACTCTCCTCATTAACTCACTGCCACATAAGCAAATTTGCTGAGTTGGACTCGATGTTACTGCTGAAGTTACTCCCACTGTGGCTAGTCTTACTAGTATTTGGTTTTTGTAAGATGACTTAAAATACTCACCTAGACGGAGGGAGTATTCGATTTGACAGCGGGCGCCGCAGTTCCCGATACGCCTTTAATGCAGACGAGGGAGGGAGTAGCGGTTCCCGATATGTTGAACGGCCAATGCATCCTCCTTCAATTAATGCATGAGGGAAGTAATGGGAGGAGGTCCGGGAAAAGAGGCTGCACGATGTGAATGCAATGCATTTTGCCCTCATTGCCCTCATATAAGGCGCCCCTCCTCCATTCCAATGCATCTACCACATCGTACGCACCTAAGCACTTGCCTAAGCACCTACACTAAGCGCAAAAGAGCTCGCCTGCACTCCATGGCGGCGATGCGCGTGAGCGCCAGCGGCCGCGCCAGATGGTCCATGACACCAGCTGCGGCATGGCGCCGAGGATCGCTCTCGAGACGGTGTTGGAGACCGGCTGGTGGATGGTCGCCGCCGATGCCAACTACGACTCTCGGCTGACCAGATGATCGTTGCCACCAAAGAACAAGTTCACCGCCCTCAAGAAGCTTGCGTAAGACATCGCCAGATTCCTCCAGCCCGCTACGGGCTCCTCATTGCCTGCCACCCTAATCGGCCACCATGGCCGGAACCTCTTTCAAGCACTGGTGGCCCTGCGACTGCCCACCGACGCCATGAAGAATGTCCGCCTGGAGGTCGCGCTTGCCGCGAGGCGCCTCGCTCTGCAAGAATTTGTCGACCTACACATCCATGCGTATGAGTAAATCGTGTACATAGGTATCTACAAGGCCAGTGAGGACGCTACGACGTTGGCCTTCCTCAACCGGCTGGAAGCCTTGGATGCCTTTGTTGAGAAGCACCTCGACCTCGTCACAAAAGCCGCCGCTCCTTAGCCGCCGGTCGATGGCCCGGCGCACTAAGTTGAGGAGGAGGAGGTCATATGTTCGTGGATCCATCTTTCTTCTTGTCTTCTGTAACCACCATTGCGATCGCATCATCGTGGCCTTAATTCTTATTGTGATGTTGCATTGTCGTTCCAGTCAATACCGACATGTGCTATCCCTTTGCTTAATTATATGCATCACTGTAACTAGTACTCCATCCGTCAATTTATAAGTTGTGCTTACCTTTTCCATCAACTTCGTGCAACGCACGAGCATCTTGCTAGAAACACTAGAATATGTCTATATAATCCGTATGTGATAGTCCATTTGAAATCTCAAAAAAGACAAATATTTAGGTACGGAGGGAGTAATATATTTGGAGTATATCAAAACAATAGTGTTTTCTTTCAAGTTTGTGAACAAATACTACTATTCTACTACTTTGGATCCGTGAACGCACGTGCACATTGCTAGTAAAAGGAAAAGGCTGCCACGTCAAGCGCCGCACCCCCACACGCCCGAATCGAGTACAACATGGCCCGTCCAAGACGACACATAGCTTAGGGAAGGCGTGTTGCTTAGCAAAGGGCGAGCTTGAAGCAAAATGTTGGGCGTACTAGCTAAAGCTATAGAAATTACCCTTGCGTTGATGTTCCATGCCTCAAAACTGGATGTACAACTACGAAAATCCTGCTAGGTTGGGCGGGCCAGGGCACGTGTTGGCCCTCACGTAGTATCGCCCCTGTGCCTAGCATTTTCACTTTCATGTGGGACCGCCCGTTGAGCAAACCGACACCCCGCCCACTGCCGGGTTGGAAAGCATAAACAAGGGGAAGATCTAGCTGTAGCACGGAAGCCAAGAAATTTTGTGTCAGATGGGGCTCGTTGATAGAGTAGGAGCATTCCGTACGAGTACTACTACTAGTACTTACCAAGTTTGTACTCCTAATACTATTATATTACTAGTACTACCACTATACAACTAGTAGATACGTGCATGACACAACATCGTAGGAACAAAAAACGAGAAGATCTTGTGTTGGGTGATTTATCTTTTTTTCAATCAACATAGTATGAATAATATGATGTGGGGGGCACCCATGAAGCTTATATGGCTTGGTTGCATGGCTACGGAAGGTTAGAGAAAAATAAATAGATAATGTGTTTAGAGTGCACTCCACTAAATAGATATACTTTGGATCCATTGCAACGGACCGGCACATCTATATCTATACCCCCTATATAGTGTGTGAAAAACTTTGAAAGTTGGTCGTTGGATGAAGCCAATCCGACGGTACAAAGATGGCAAATCCGAGCACTACTGGCCATTGGATATCATCCACCAGATTCTGCCACATGTATACTCTAGAAGACTCCATGGTTGAACTTAATTCATGACTAACTTTGCCACAACTAAGCTCATGCAAAGTTATTAATAAGTTCTTCAAAATGAGAGCCACAAGTTGGCAAGCCTAAGGGAATCTTGCCACATTTATTGTGTGTATGTCATGTGGGGCCAGTGTGGCTTGCATAAGGTGTGGCTTGAACCAAACACTCACCTAAGTTAATCAAACTTGCCTAACCTTACATTCCACCAAATTTTGCCACAAGTTGGCAAGCCTAAGGGAATCTTGCCACATTTTTTGTGTGTATGTCATGTGGGGCCAGTGTGGCTTGCCTAAGGTGTGGCTTGAATCAAACACTCACTAAGTTAATCAAACTTGCCTAACCTTACATTCCACCAAATTTTGCCACATGTTAGAATCCAGAAAACTCCACATGTAGAAGCATAATCACAAACCACCAGAATCTCATGCGTGCAATGCACGTGTACCTTACTACTAGTACTACTAGTAGTAAGAAACAAATTCCAGTTTTGGCATGAGCTCGTACTGCGGGAGCACCACAAGGCCTGCCGCAGGAGTTACATTTTCCTCTCAGGGCCCACAAGACCGAACTTCAGTGGCTTAGTGCCCGGCCTATGAGTCAATGACATGTGGGCCTTAAATGCGGCTGGCCCACATGTCATTCTAATGGTGGTGGCATGGTTCGCGACTCACTCGTTTGAGATGAACCGACCGGTGGTGGCGTGGCCGTGGCGAGGGTACCACAACTGGGCGTCGAGGCGTTACGAGGCGTAGATGGCCACACCGGCGGGTACTACCTGTAGTACATAAGTACTCCAGCTGAGGATTGATGCCCGGGGCGAAATGTGTCATAGCCACTGGATGAAAATTTGATGGTGCAGGAGTACGGATCGGAGCACAGCAGCGGAGCAGGCAAACCGCGTCCAATCGGGTGTGTCTGTGGTAGAAAGTTGATGGTCGCCACAATTCAGCTGGCCCGCATGTCATGCACACAAAGGCAGAGGAGCGGTGGGGCCGAGAGGGATGAGGGGCATGAATAATCCTACCATTCTATCACTGACATGTGGGACACATAAGCGTGGGTCCCACCTGTCAGCGAAGGAAAGGCAGGGCAAGGCAATGATAGCCACGTCAGAGGATCCATGTCCACGTCGGGGGACGTCATGCCGTGGGTTGGAGCGGCGTCGTGGGAATCGCGTGTGGGTGTGGCAGTGGTAGAAACAAGAAATGTGATGGCGCCGTGGTTCAACTTCCATGGACAAGCTGTCGTGTCTGCTGACACATGTATATCAAAACTAGAGTGTTTATATTTCAAGCACGTGAACAAGTATTATTTGTTGGAAATATGTCCTAGAGGCAATAATAAATGGTTATTATTATATTTCTGTGTTCATGATAATTGTCTATTATTCATGCTATAACTGTGTTATTCGGAAATCGTAATACACGTGTAAATACATAGACCACAACAAGTCCCTAGTGAGCCTCTAGTTTACTAGCTCGTTGATCAACAGATAGTCATGGTCTCCTGACTATGGGCATTGGATGTCATTGATAACGGGATCACATCATTAGGAGAATGATGTGATGGACAAGACCCAATCATAAGCATAGCTCAAAGATCGTGTAGTTCGTTTAGCTAGAGCTTTTCCAATTGTCGAGTATCATTTCCTTAGACCATGAGATTGTGCAACTCTCGGATACTGTAGGAGTGCTTTGGGTGTGCCAAACGTCACAACGTAACTGGGTGACTATAAAGGTGCACTACGGGTATCTCCAAAAGTGTATGTTGGGTTGGCACTAATCGAGACTGGGATTTGTCACTCCATATGACGGAGAGGTATCTCTGCGCCCACTCGGTAATGCATCATCATAATGAGCTCAATGTGACCAAGTGTCTGGTCACGAGATCATGCATTACGGTACGAGTAAAGTGACTTGCCGGTAACGAGACTAAACGAGGTATTGGGATACCGACGATCGAGTCTCGGGCAAGTAACATACCGACTGACAAAGGGAATTGAATACGGGGTTGATTGAATCCTCGACATCGTGGTTCATCCGATGAGATCATCGAGGAGTATGTGGGAGCCAACATGGGTATCCAGATCCCGCTGTTGGTTATTGACCGGAGAGGCGTCTCGGTCATGTCACCATGTCTCCCGAACCCGTAGGGTCTACACACTTAAGGTTCGGTGACGCTAGGGTTGTAGAGATATGAATATGCAGTAACCCGAAAGTTGTTCGGAGTCGAGGATGAGATCCTGGACGTCACGAGGAGTTCTGGAATGGTCCGGAGGTGAAGAATTATATATAGGAAGTGCTGTTTCGGCCATCGGGAAAGTTTCGAGGGTCACCGGTATTGTACCGGGACCACCGGAAGGGTCCTGGGGGTCCACCGGGTGGGGCCACCTATCCCAGAGGGCCCCATGGGCTGAAGTGGGAGGGGAACCAGCCCCTGGTGGGCTGATGCGCCCCACCCTTGGGCCCCTCCTGCGCCTAGGGTTGGGAACCCTAGGGGAGGGGGCGCCTCCACTTGCCTTGGGGGGCAAGGCTCCCCCCTTGGCCGCCGCCCCCCTAGGAGATCCCATCTCCTAGGGCCGGGCGCCTGGGACCCTATATAAAGAGGGGGAGGAGGGCAGCCGCACCTTGCCCTGGCGCCTCTCTTCCCTTGCACCTCTCTCCTCCCACGACGCTACGGCCCTACCGATCCTCGCCAGATCCACCACCACGCCGTCGTGCTGCTGGATCTTCATCAACCTCTCCTTCCCCCTTGCTGGATCAAGAAGGAGGAGACGTTACGCTAACCGTACGTGTGTTGAACGCGGAGGTGCCATCCGTTCGGCGCTAGGATCTTCGGTGATTTGGATCACGACGTGTACGACTCCCTCAACCCCGTTCTCTTGAACGTTTCCGCTCGCAATCTACAAGGGTATGTAGATGCACTCCTCTCTCTCATTGATGGATGAACTCATAGATTGATCTTGGTGAACGTGGGAATTTTTTTATTTTATGCAACGTTCTCCAACAGTGGTATCAGAGCTAGGTCTATGCGTAGTTCTCTTTGCACGAGTAGAACACAGTTTGTTGTGGGCATAGATGTTGTCAACTTTCTTGCCACTACTAGTATTATTTTGCTTCAGTGGTATTGTGGGATGAAGCAGCCCGGACCGACCTTACACGTACGCTTACGTGAGACATGTTCCACCGACTGACATGCCCTAGTTGCATAAGGTGGCTAGCGGGTGTCTGTCTCTCCCACTTTAGTTGGAGCGGATTCGATGAAAAGGGTCCTTATGAAGGGTAAATAGAAGTTGGCAAATCACGTTGTGGCTTTAACGTAGGTAAGAAAACGTTCTTGCCAGATCACCTATAGAAGCCACGTAAAAACTTGCAACAACAATTAGAGGACGTCTAACTTGTTTTTGCAGCAAGTGTTTTGTGATGTGATATGGCCAAAGTTGTGATGAATGATGAATGATATATATGTGATGTATGAGATCATGTTCTTGTAATAGGAATCACGACTTGCATGTCGATGAGTATGACAACCGGCAGGAGCCATAGGACTTGTCTTCATTTTTTGTATGACCTGTGTGTCATTGAGAAACGCCATGTAAATTACTTTACTCTATTGCTAAACGCGTTAGCCATAGTAGTAGAAGTAATAGTTGGCGAGCAACTTCATGGAGACACGATGATGGAGATCATGATGATGGAGATCATGGTGTCATGCCGGTGACGAAGATGATCATGGAGCCCCGAGGATGGAGATCAAAGGAGCTGTATGATATTGGCCATATCATGTCACTATTATGATTGCATGTGATGTTTATCATGTTTTTCATCTTGTTTACTTAGAACGACGGTAGTAAGTAAGATGACCCCTCACACTAATTTCAAGAAAAGTGTTCCCCCTAACTGTGCACCGTTGCGAAGGTTCGTTGTTTCGAAGCACCACGTGATGATCGGGTGTGATAGATCCTAACGTTCGAATACAATGGGTGTAAGCCAGATTTACACACACAATACACTTAGGTTGGCTTGACGAGCCTAGCATGTATGCATATGGCCTCGAACACGGAAGACCGAAAGGTCGAGCATGAGTCGTATAGAAGATACGATCAACATGAAGATGTTC
This sequence comes from Aegilops speltoides, assembly GCA_021437245.1. NCBI lineage: Eukaryota > Viridiplantae > Streptophyta > Magnoliopsida > Poales > Poaceae > Aegilops > Aegilops speltoides. The sequence goes on along the minus strand of CM038142.1, from coordinate 331,839,258 downwards.
ACCGATGTTAACTAGTCCGTCTCACGTGATGATCGGACACGGTCTAGTTGACTCGGATCATGTTTCACTTAGATGACTAGAGGGATGTCTGTCTAAGTGGGAGTTCATTAAATAATTTGATTAAGATGAACTTAATTATCATGAACTTAGTCTAAAATCTTTACAATATGTCTTGTAGATCAAATGGCCAACGCCATGTCCACCTGAACTTCAACGCTTCCTAGAGAAAACCAAGTCGAAAGACGATGGCAAGAACTATACGATCGGGTCCTAACCCGAGGATCATCCTCATAGCAGCCAAGAAAGATTATATACTAGAAGCGCCACTAGGTGAAGCACCAAACCCAGAGAACCAAGACGTTATGAATGCTTGGCAGTCTCGTGCTGATGATTACTCCCTCGTATAGTGCGGCATGCTTTACAGCTTAGAACCGGGGCTCCAAAAGCGTTTTGAGCAACACGGAGCATATGAGATGTTCGAGGAGCTGAAAATGGTTTTCCAAGCTCATGCCCGGGTCAAGAGATATGAAGTCTCCGACAAATTCTTCAGCTGTAAGATGGAGGAAAATAGTTCACAAGTGAGCACATACTCAAGATGTCCAGGTTGCACAACCGCTGACTCACCGGGAGTGAATCTCCGGATGACGCGATCATTGACATAATCCTTCAGTCGCTTCCACCGAGCTACAAGAGCTTTGTGATGAACTTCAATATGCAGGGGATGGAAAAGACCATTCCTGAGGTATATTCAATGCTGAAATCAGCAGAGGTAGAGATCAAAAAGGAAGATCAAGTGTTGATGGTGAATAAAACCACTAAGTTCAAGAAAGGCAAGGGTAAGAAGAACTTCAAGAAGGACGGCAAGGAAGTTGCCGCTACCGTAAGCCGCTTGCCGTGAAGAAGTCAAGCAATGGACCCAAACCCGAGACCGAGTGCTTTTATTGCAAGGGAAGTGGTCATCGAAGCGAATCGCCCCAAGTACTTAGCGGACAAGAAGGCCGGCAAAACCAAAGGTATATGTGATATACATGTAATTGATGTGTACCTTACCAGTGCTCGTAGTAGCTCCTGGGTATTTGATACCGGTGTGGTTGCTCACATTTGTAAATCAAAGCAGGAGCTGCGGAATAAGCGGAGACTGGCGAAGGACGAGGTGACGATGCGCGTCGGGAATGGTTCCAAGGTCATTGTGATCACCGTCGGCACGCTACCTCTACATTTACCTACGGGATTATTTTTGAACCTCAATAATTGTTATTTAGTACCATCTTTGAGCATGAACATTGTATCAGGATCTCGTTTAATTTGAGATGGCTACTCATTTAAATCCGAGAATAATGGTTGTTCTATTTATATGAGTGATATGTTTTATGGTTATGCCCCGCTGGTGAATGGTTTATTCTTAATGAATCTTGAGCGTAATGTTACACATATTCATAGTGTGAATGCCAAAAGATGTAAAGTTGATAACAATAGTCCCACATACTTGTGGCACTGCCGCCTTGGTCACATTGGTGTCAAGCGCATGAAGAAGCTCCATGCTGATGGACTTTTAGAGTCTCTAGATTATGAATCGTTTGACACATGCGAGCCATGCCTCATGGGCAAGATGACCAAGACTCCGTTCTCCGGAACAATGGAGCGAGCAACCAACTTATTAGAAATCATACATACTGATGTGTGCGGTCCAATGAGCGTTGAGGCTCGCGGAGGATATCGTTATGTTCTCAGTCTCACTATTGAATTGAGTATGGGTATGTCTACTTGATGAAACACAAGTCTGAGACCTTTGAAAAGTTCAAGCAATTTCAGAATGAGGTAGAGAATCAACGTGTCCGAAAGATAAATTTCCTACGATCAGATCGTGGGGGAGAATATTTAAGTCACGAATTTGGTACGCACTTAAGGAAATGTGGAATCGTTTCACAACTCACGCTACCGAACACCTCAAATAAATGGTGTGTCCGAACATCGAATCGCACTCTATTGGATATGGTGCGATCTATGATGTCACTTACTGATTTACCGCTGTCATTTTGGGGATACGCTCTAGAGACAGCTACATTCACTTTAAATAGGGCACCGTCTAAATCCGTCGAAACGACACCGTATGAATTATGGTTTGGGAAGAAACCTAAGCTGTCATTTCTAAAAGTTTGGGGATGCGATGCTTATGTCAAGAAACTTCAACCTGAGAAGCTTGAACCCAAGTCGGAAAAATGCGTATTCATAGGATACCCTAAGGAAACCATAGGGTATACTTTCTACTTAAGATCCGAAGGCAAGATCTTTGTTGCCAAGAACGGGTCCTTTCTGGAGAAAGAGTTTCTCTTGAAAGAATTAAGTGGGAGGAAAGTAGAGCTTGATGAAGTACTACCTCTTGAAACAGTGAGTAGCGCAACTCAGGAAAATGTTCCTGTGGTGCCTGCACCGACAAGAGAGGAAGTTAATGATGATGATCAAGATACTTCGGATCAAGCTCCTACTGAACTTTGAAGGTCCACAAGGACACGTTCCGCACCAGAGTGGTACGGCAATCCTGTCTTAGAAATCATGTTGTTGGACAATGGTGAACCTTCGAACTATGAAGAAGCGATGGCGGGCCCAGATTCCAACAAATGACTTGAAGCCATGCAATCCGAGATAGGATCCATGTATGAAAACAAAGTGTGGACTTTGACAGACTTGCCCGACGATCGGCGAGCAATAGAAAACAAATGGATCTTTGAGAAGAAGACGGACGCAGATGGTAATGTTACCATATATAAAGCTCGACTTGTTGCTAAGGGTTATCAACAAGTTCAAGGGATTGACTACGATGAGACATTCTCTCCCGTAGCGAAGCTGAAGTCCATCCGAATCATGTTAGCAATTGCCGCATACTATGATTATGAGATATGGCAGATGGACGTCAAAACGACATTCCTTAACTGGTCACCTTAAGGAAGAAGCAGATATGATGCAGCCGGAAGGTTTTGTCGACCCTAAGAATGCTAACAAGGTATGCAAGCTCCAGCGCCCATCTATGGGCTGGTGCAAGCATCTCGAGTTGGAACATTCACTTTAGTGAGATGATTAAAGCGTTTGGGTTTATGCAGACTTATGGAGAAGCCCGCTTACAAGAAAGTGAGTGGGAGCTCAGAGCATTTCTCATATTATATGTGGATGACATACTTTTGATGGGAAATGATATAGAACTTTTGGACAAGATAAAGGCCTACTTGAATAAGTGTTTTTCAATGAAGGACCTTGGAGAAGTTGCTTACATATTAGGCATCAAAATCTATAGAGATAGATCGAGACGCCTCATAGGTCTTTCACAAAGCACATACCTTGATAAGATATTGAAGAAGTTCAATATGGATCAGTCCAAGAAGGGTTCTTGCTGTGTTGCAAGGTGTGAAATTGAGCTCGCTCAATGCCCACCACGCAGAAGATAAAGAAGAGATGAGTGTCATCCCCTATGCCTCACCCATAGGGTCTATCATGTATGCCATGACCTTTACTGACTGATATAAACCTTGCCGTAAGTTTGGTAGGAAGATACCAAAGTAATCCCGCAAGGAACACCGGACAGCGGTCAAGAACATCCTTAAGTACCGAAAAGGACTAAGGACATGTTTCTCAGATATGGAGGTGACGAAGAGCTCGTCAGAAGGGTTACATCGACGCTTAGCTTTGACACGATCCGATGACTCAAGTCACAAACCGGATACGTGTATATTTTCAATGGTGGGGCAAGAAGTAGTGCGCGGTTGCAAGCAGAGCGCCGTGGCGGGATCTACATGTGAAGCGGAGTACATGGCAGCCTCGGAGGCAGCACATGAAGCAATCTGGGTGAAGGAGTTCATCACCGACCTAGGAGTCATACCCAATGCGTCGGGCCGATTACACTCTTTTGTGACAACACCGAGCTATTGCACTTGCCAAGGAGCCCGTGTTTCACAAGAAGACCAGGCACATCAAGCGTCGCTTCAACTCCATCTGTGAAAATGTTCAAGATGGAGACATAGATATTTGTAAAGTACATACGGACCTGAATGTAGCAGATCTGTTGACTAAACCTCTCCCTAGAGCAAAACATGATCAACACTAGGACGCAATGGGTGTTCAATACATCACAATGTAACTAGATTATTGACTCTAGTGCAAGTGGGAGACTGTTGGAAATATGCCCTAGAGGCAATAATAAATGGTTATTATTATATTTCTATGTTCATGATAATTGTCTATTATTCATGCTATAACTGTGTTATCCGGAAATCGTAATACACGTGTGAATACATAGACCACAACAAGTGAGCCTCTAGTTGACTAGCTCGTTGATCAACAGATAGTCATGGTTTCCTGACTATGGGCATTGGATGTCATTGATAACGGGATCACATCATTAGGAGAATGATGTGATGGACAAGACCCAATCCTAAGCATAGCTCAAAGATTGTGTAGTTCGTTTAGCTAGAGCTTTTCCAATTGTCGAGTATCATTTCCTTAGACCATGAGATTGTAAAACTCCCGGATACTGTAGGAGTGCTTTGGTGTGCCAAACGTCACAACGAATCGGGTGACTATAAAGGTGCACTACGGGTATCTCCGAACGTGTCTCTGGGTTGGCACTAATCGAGACTAGGATTTGTCACTCGTATGACGGAGAGGTATCTCTGGGCCCACTCAAGAATGCATCATCATAATGAGCTCAATGTGACCAAGTGTCGGTCACGGATCATGCATTACGGCAGCGAGTAAAGTGACTTGCCGTAACGAGACTAAACGTGGTATTGGGATACCGACGATCGAGTCTCGACAAGTAACGCATCGATCGACAAAGGAATTGAATACGGGTTGATTGAATCCTCGACATCATGGTTCATCCGATGATATCATCGAGGAGTATGTGGAGCCAACATGGGTATCCAGATCCCGCTGTTGGTTATTGACCGAGAGGCGCCTCGGTCATGTTCAGATGTCTCACTTAACCCGTAGGGTCTACACACTTAAGGTTCGGTGACACTAGGGTTGTAGAGATATGAATATGCAGTAACCTGAAAGTTGTTCAGAGTCCCGGATGAGATCCTGGACGTCACGAGGAGTTCCGAAATGGTCCGAAGGTGAAGAATTATATATAGGAAGTGATGTTTCGACCATCGGGAAAGTTTTGGGGGTCACCGGTATTGTACCGGGACCACCAGAAGGGTCCCGGGGTCCACCGGGTGGGGCCACCTATCCCGGAGGGCCCCATGGGCTGGAGTGGGAGGGGAACCAGCCCTGGTGGGCTGGTGCGCCCCCCTTGGGCCCCTCCTGCGCCTTGGGTTGGGAACCCTAGGGGAGGGGGCGCCTCCACTTGCTTTGGGGGGCAAGGCTCCCCCCTTGGCCGCCACCCCCCTAGGAGATCCCATCTCCTAGGGCCGGCGCCCCCTGGGGACCCTATATAAAGAGGGGGAGGGAGGGCAGCCACACCCTTGCCCCTGGCGCCTCCCTTCCCCCTTGCTACACCTCTCCCTCCCGCAGACGCTTGGCAAAGCCCTGCCGGATCCCTGCTGCATCCACCACTACGCCGTCGTGCTGCTGGATCTTCATCAACCTCTCCTTCCCCCTTTCTAGATCAAGAAGAAGGAGACATCACGCTGACCGTACGTGTGTTGAACGCGGAGGTGCCGTCCGTTCGGCGCTAGGACCTTCGGTGATTTGGATCACGACGTGTACGACTCCCTCAACCCCTTTCTCTTGAACGCTTCTGCTCGCGATCTACAAGGGTATGTAGATGCACTCCTCTCTCTCGTTGCTGGATGAACTCATAGATTGATCTTGGTGAACGTGGGATTTTTTTTATTTTATGCAACGTTCTCCAACATTATTCTACTAGTTTGGATCCATTGCAACGCACGGGCCAGCACATTGGTAGTAGTAGTGTCCATCTCTATCTCTAGAGGCCGTCCCTCGTTCATCCTTTTCTCTCACAAGATAAACTACTCATACAAATGCATCTTGATGTTCCGTGGAACGCACGAGGATGTTTCCTTGGGGGTCTCTCCAGTGCGGCGTGGTCGTAGTTGCAAGTTGACGCCTCTTGAGATGCCGACGTTGAGGGGCACTCGGATTTCGTCTGATGAGCAGGTAAGATGAGTTTGATCACGTAGTAAATGCATTCTAAAGACTACTTCCGTGTCCATTTCCTAATTCTCCCCCTGCCCACAGTTTCACAGGCTAGGCTCGGTGCGAGTGGAGATTGGCTTGCGTATGTACGGGAGGGTACCAACATCAATTTGCACAACATTTACAACGGTGACACCGTTCCCGTAGAACCTTTGTCCAACATTGGGATTAGCCATGAAACGGGCGACCGCATGAATTGCTACGATGGAACCATAGTGAGATTGAATAAAAGATAGCACGAACCTTGCACATGGCGGTCAAAGGCGGATCATGCTGTCTGCGGCCGATTTGTTGTCGTACGAGTAGGAAGACGCTGTGCTCCTTTCTAACCGCATCTTCGCGGTGACAAACCAGGGGACTTATTTTGTATGGGACACATCCTACGATATACTCCCTCTCTCCCAGTTTATTTGTTTTGAATCTTTTCGTTTTATAAGTTTCAAATTCAAATTTAGAGCTCCCCATCACATGTTGAGATTACAATGTCCATTAAATCATTGCGTGCATGTATAGTAAAGAAACAAATCTCGAGTTTGGCATGAGTTCGTGCTGCGGGAGCACCACAAGCCCTGGCGCAGGAGTTACATTTCCTCTCGGGGCCGCCGGATCGAGCTTGATGTTTACTACACCTACCTTTGAGTCAATAACATGTGGACCCGATAGGTGACTGGTCCACATGTAATGCTCCTAAAGGCAGAGGGGCAGTGGGGCCAAGAGGGGTGAGCCGCAGGTTGGGGGACGTGTGGTTTCATTGGTTCGAGCGGTGTCGTGCAAATCGCGGGTGGATGTGGTAGAAACTTGATGCTCGCCGCATTTTAGGTGGCCCACATGTCATGCACACAAAGGCAGAGGGGCGGTGCGGCCGAGAGGGGTGAGGCGCACGTCGGGGGGCGTGGTGCCGTGGGTTGGAGAGGCGTCATGGGAATCGCGAGATGAAACGTGATGGTCGGTAGTTGAACTTCCATGGACAAGTTGTCATTTCTATGGACACATGCACTATATATCGCTCACTGGAAGGAGTAGCAGAGAAAGCTATATATGCGGATAAATAGTTCCTTATAGTCAAGCGGACCCATGCTACTACTCTGTTCCAAAGACATGCACACCATCGAAATAGTCCATCTATATCAATATACAACGAGAGGGAATAATTTTTTTTACAAGAAAGGAAATAGTTCATCCATCCATAATGCCCTCCTGCTGGTGCAGCGTTTTCTTCTTCTTCTTCTTATTCTTCTTCTTGTTCTCATTCTCTGTGGGAGACGGCTTCGCAACAAGCTCTTTGGACCTTGCAGCTATCTCGAAACTCACACGGGCATCGAGGGCAGCATATTTTATCCGCTCATACGTCAAGGGATAATTCTCCCATCCAGACGACCTTAATGCCACCGTCTCGTCACCCTTCTGAAGATTTGTACCGAGCACAAAATTTGCTACGTCGAATAGGGATGGTGTCAGTTTAGCACAATCTTCTACAGGAATTTTGATTCTGGTTTGTAGGTCAGCGATGCTTTTCAAATCAAGGTTGTACGACTCCAGCTTCTGTTTGTCCCCTTCGATGGCTGCCCCACAGAAGTATATGTCCTCCCGAGACAAGAAATCGTGAAGCTCACCTAGTATGGATGGCGAGTGTATGATGTGGTACACCAAAACATCATCTTCGAGGCACAGCTGAAGGACGGCGGTGCGCTGGATCTTCCCAGGGGCACGCTCCATGTACTCTGCGTCGAGACCGATGACCCTCGTCTCTACCTTTTTGAGGGAGTTGGATACATTGTTGATCCACTGCCGAACAACCCTTGGGTGGATGGTGACGGTGGCAACTATGCGCATCGAGCCTTCGACGAGGACATGTTGGACGCTAAAACCTGCATCTCGATCTCTTTCGCCATTTGGAACCGCTGGAACGGAGGGCTATGGTTTGGAGAATTAGGATTAGATGGCTAGTCTAACTGAAGTAGTAGATGATTATTTAAAGAGGTTAAAACAATGTGAATGCAGTGAGGTTTGGATGCAAATGAAGACGAAGGGGAGGTGAAGAAGTCGAGGCGAATCGGTTCCTGATGGAGAAGTAAATGGGAGAAGTGGCGTGCGGGCAGTTGATTAGACGGCTAGGTAGACTAAACGAAAAGGCTATGCGGGTAGACTGAGGAGTCGTACCTGTTCGTGTATGTGCCCATCCTTTCTGATAGGTGGGACCTATGCAAACAGATAAAAAATGTGTCGTAGTTTTTTTTGAGCCCATGAGTGGGAGACACAACATTATCTGGTTAAGGAATACTCCCTCCGTTTAGGTGAGTATAAGTCACCTTATGAAAATCAGGTTTTCCCAAAACCTTTAGGCGTGGAGCATTAACTTCCTGCTCGATTCCCTCCCAGCCTCGTTAGCCAGCGTTCTCTTCCTCTGCTGCCGCGTTCTACCTTTCCATTTTTCCTCTTCTCAAGTGTGGAACGATCTGCATGCCATCCTTGATGCACCAAAACGACCACTGCATGCATCGCGGCAGGGCCTTGATTGGGCATGCACGAGAATTTGGTTCTGCTCGCAATATGGATGATACCTGAACGATGAAGTGAACAGGCATGCTAGCACGGGAGACCTATTTCCGCTATAAAATACTGGAGTACTCATGTTCCTACTAGTAGTAGTAGTAGTACAACTGTGGTACACTTGATGGTCAAAATACTATTCATCCGGTCCTCACAGTGAAGTGACAACACCCTGCGCCTGACACTAGTCCAGGCGAGGCGGCGTGTTCGGGTTACCAAAGTCAGCCTCACCCTGTGCACTGTGAAGTCTGTCACCGCCGCTGTACAGCACATTGGCGCCTCACCTCATCTCCCTCTCCGCTCCCATAGCACCACTCCATCTCCATCTCCTTCTCCGTCTCCGTCTCCATCTCCATCTCACTGTGCCCCCATGCACCGTCGCCTCACTCGCCTCCCCCAATACCACTATTCCCTCGCTAGCCGCTCCAGCACCAACATCCTTCTCCCCCGTAAATCAAGCCCCCTTCCAAACTCCACCATGGCTGAACGCAAACCGCGCAGCATCCATATGAGCTGTGATTGGAGCAATCTCCCCAGTGACATCCTCGACCTCTGTTGTTCATGTATGGATATGTTGACCGCCCTGCGGCTGGCTGCATGCTCGAGGGACATGCACACGGCCATCGTCGAAGCAAGGCCTAAGCTTTTCAAGACACCCTGCTTGCTGCTATCTGGTCTTGCAAGATTGGCTCACCATGATACGGAGGCGTGCATGATGCCCCTCGACTTCAATCCGATCTCCATGTGCCGAAACTTCTTTGCAGGTATGTAGTGTGTCGCCGTACATCATTTCCCTCGACATCGATCCGATCACCATCGCCTCAAACTTCTTGGCAGGTATGTACTGGTCGGCATGAACTCCCATCGGATGGCTGCCTTCAGAGATGACGGTAAAAGTTGGTGCTCATGAACTTCCGCACCTCCCATGAGATTATCCTTCCTCCGCTGGATTATATAGAGTATTACCATCGCGTCCAAGTCATCTAGATTACTACGTCAGTTGGACGGACCTTGTTTTGCAGAAGATTGTAATCTGCCAAGTACCCACATGACATGCGAATTACGCAGACTTCAAGCTAATTGCCTTGTTCGACCGTGGACTTGCCTATGTTTATGCCGGTGCCTTTTTTAGCTGGAGGCAACTCGGCTCGCAGTGGATCATCGTCAAAGCTGATGCACACTTCTGTGATGCTATTGAACACAATGACATCATCTACGCGATCGACAAAGCAGATGGCACCACGTATTGCTGGGACGGCGCGTGTACGTTGTTTCCGTCTCATGTTAATGATGACGCCATGACACTGTTTGAACTTTTTTTGATGATTGGCATATCCCTGTTTGAGCAGAATTTGAGTAGAACTATGGCAATATATTAGAGACACTGTAAATAAGCTATATTTGGAATGAGTTAATTCATGCGATTGTGACCATGTCATTACAGCCAAGTTGTACCCTGAATAATCAAACAGTTAGGAATATATGGATATTATCCTTATTTTACAGTAATCTATATACTACTACTAAATATGAGTGTGTATCAATGGCCATGTTAGTTTCTCATTTTCATGATGTAGAAACATGCACCACAATCGTTGGTTTCATCTAACCATACATAGGGAAGTAAATTTGCATATGGAGAACTCTATATTTGGAAGTAGTGAAATCCTGCAATGCTTACCATGTGTACATACCTATATTCGCTTCTTCAAAGAATCAATGGCTAGAATAATATCCTCACAAATTTTTGCCCACGTAACACGAGTATATAACAATGCATGGTCTGTTAGTTACCTTGAAGAATTTGTTTGTGAGGACAGAACATGATTACATAACATGCATGACATGGTAGTTTCTGTGAAGAATCGACAAGTAGATAACATGAGTATAACCATGCATGGCACTTCTATATTTTCAACCCAAAGATACATTTCCTGTATTTTCCTCCGGCCCAACAGGACATATCAATGATGTTTCTTGCATTATCATACTCATACTCGAACAATGCTGATCTTACATTAACAATGCCTGTCTTTTTGATATGATGTAGTGTCCCTACGAGCATCGCCTTTGTAATTACACCATCTTTGCCAAAAACAGGAAGCACAACTGGTTCCTCGCCGATCGACGACGGCAAAAGATTGATGATCATTCGGACACATGAGCCGAAAAGTTATATTGCAAAACCCCATCGTATACAAGCACGTGTAATACGTGAGTATCCGGACAAAGGGTGTTACGTCTATGAGCAGGATACCAGCTTGTTGGGGCCTTTAGGATTTTTTAGTTGGAGGCGGGTAAACAGCCTTGGTTCACACTCTCTGTTTCTCGGACTCAATTATCCGATTAACCAGGAGATCACCGTTGGCAAGGACCTTGATGGCAGAGAGACTCTGTTTGCTATGGAAAACTGTGTCTACATGGTGAGCCCTAGGAGTTCGGGAGCATACTCCCCTGATTGTCAACGATACAGCCTGCAGCCAAAAGAAGGTGAGAATGACAAAGGCATCCGAATTAACTTTGATCCTTGGATGTCTCAATTACGACATGCTGTGATGTGGTTCAAGCCTTCAGGTTGATAGGTAATTGGGCTGTTGAATCGAAAGGGTGGAGTACTGGTGTCTCCGGATCACTGTTCGCTGAAGCGGGGCTGCAAATTATGATGGTGTTGGATCATCTCTTCGAATGCCTTTGTTGTCTTTGCTGCTGGTTCTGGATGGGTAGTTCTTTCTTTTGTTATGCATATTCCTTGTCATTTGGTCATCCTCGTCTATGTTACTCTTTCTATGTAATAGTTGCTTCTGTTTAGAATGTCATTCTCGTCTTGATCACGAGAGTCTGAGCGCTGTAGATGGGTACATTTTGGTGGTGTAGCAAGACTTCTTATGAACTATCATGTCTTGCTGCTTATGTCAGTAGTAGTCACTAGTCAGTGTTTGAATGTTGTATATATCATTATTTTGAATTGTTTATTGTCTCGAACTACTGGTGGGCTAAATGAGGGCATCACCATTCTCCAGTGTTCAGAGTATATCTGCTTTTTTCAAGTTATATAATTTGAGCTCACTGTCTTTTCGATGATGTACACTTGTTTGGGCCAGTGTGGTGTCGTTGAATATGGACCGAGTAGTAACGCAATGCCAAACAGGTCAATTATGACTCTCGGGCCGAGCTCTCAAAAGATCCTGAAAAAAAGGCCGGGCTCTCCAAAAAAGAAAGAATAAGGACTCTTAGGCCGACATGTGGGCACCACCGGTGTTTTCGTGCGCTTGCGCGCCGAGAGCATATTGGCGCGTGCTCGAAATTCATGCTACCTTTTCATCCCCGTCTCCGCCCTCCCCGCCTCGAATCTCGATTCCTACCCAGTTCCCCAAATCCCCTCCAGACTTCTGACTAAGCGCACTATCATGTCGCCGGTCAACGCGGATCTTCGAGCCGGAGATCCTGAGGTCCGTCCTGCCTTCGGTCGCTGCATGTTGTCGCTCAATAGTGGCATGGCGGCGCTTGACGACCAGTTTGCCGGCAAAGTGCTGATGGTAACCATCAATAGCGACCGGCCTCCCGTCTCGCCGGACGACCTCGTCAAAGCTCTTGGCATTGCGCATGGCATCCAAATAATTGACTTGCTCGTCGAAGTCTGTCCGCCACCGGCTTATTTATTCATCAGGTTCCGAACAACTTTCGTTTGCAGTCGTGTGTTCGAATCTTCCCGGCGTTTGTTCTGCAATGGCGCACTGGTGAGCTTTGATTGGTGGCACCCAGGATGGGGCTGGGTGCCCTCTGAGCTTGAGTTTTTAACAAAGCTTACCTTCCACGGCATGCCTCGACGTGCTTGGAACAGCGAGTCCATGAACGAGCTTATCAACGACCTTGGAGGTGAGCTCGTAAGTATTTTTGTTCCTCCGCACATACTGGGCTCGACGGTTATGGCATGGATGAAGAAGCCGTCCACCATACCGAAGGTGATTGGTGTTGAGATACCGGTGCAGGAACCGGGGTTGTACTATTCGTCGCCACCAAGGCCGCCGCGGACCACGTTAGGGATGTACCTGTATTGAGTGTTCATGGATGTCGAAGAAGTGGTCAATCCATCAATCGAAGTCCTGCCGCTCCCGCTAGTGCCAGGGTCCGTCGACGACGTCCATTACAGGAATCAACGTCAGACTTTCCCTGTGTTGCTCGGAACGATGGATGGCACAGGGCCTACTCCATCGCGCGGCGGAGGCCACTGCTTCTTTGGGAGAAGAGGCAGGGCTGGCTGCCTGGATGTGCTCTAATTTGAGGTAACAACTGAATCTTGTCAGATAGTACTAGTTAAATCCGAGCTATGGGTCCAAGCATCGATATGCCAAGACATTTGATTGTGACCTGTTCTAATTTTGTACCTGAACTTTTTTTTTAGAAAGGGCTGTACGTCAACTTAATGTGTTAGCAGAACTTATTGTGTTGTCTGTCTGTTTTCTTTGCACAACATTCAAGATATTTCCCCGTCATTTATAAAGACGATGAACCGTTATGTATGACTTCATTGGTTTCAACATAGCCCTTCCCGTAGCGATCCACTGCTTCCATCCCGATTGTGCTGCCTGGGTGAAATTTTTGTATGCAAGTTCAGTGTGCTATGATGTTCTATATGATTGTGTCAACTATATAAGTTTTTACTGAGCAACAACAATGCATATGGCTGAAAGATGTATTTACGAGCATCGACCGATGGGTCTCTCTCTCTCTCTCTCACACACACACACACACGCACACACACGCACACGCACAAGTGGGACCCGTTGAATAACTTATTTGCTCATGATAGCTTTTAATTAGGTTCCACTGTAATCTAACTTTTTTCTTAAGCTATTAATTGAGCTCAGTGACTTCAAAAAGTTGTACAAAAGCCTTGTTTGGGCCTTTCCGGCGTCCCTGAATGTGGGCTAAGTAACCATGTTAGGTTGTACTGTACTACACAGGCCTTTTTTTCAACATCAGCAATGAAACTCGGCCGACAGTTGTACACAATATCCGGGTCAATTTGTTATCCGCCCGCTGGGCTGCAAAGTTTCCTAGGAGGTATGCATTAGGCTTAACAAGAAAATGGATGTCGGTGTCAAAACCGGCGGATCTCGGGTAGGGGGTCCTGAACTGTGCGTCTAGGCGGATGGTAACAGGAAATGAGGGACACGATGTTTTTACCCAGGTTCGGGCCCTCTCGGTGGAGGTAAAACCCTACTCCTGCTTGATTAATATTGATGATATGGGTAGTACAAGAGTAGATCTACCACGAGATCAAGGAGGCTAAACCCTAGAAGCTAGCCTATGGTATGATTGTTGTTCGTCCTACGGACTAAAACCCTCCGGTTTATATAGACACCGAAGAGGGCTAGGGTTACACAGAGTCGGTTACAATGGTAGGAGATTTACATATCCGTATCGCCAAGCTTGCCTTCCACGCCAAGGAAAGTCCCATCCGGACACGGGACGGAGTCTTCAATCTTGTATCTTCATAGTCTTGGAGTCCGGCCGACGGTGATAGTTCGGCTATCCGGACACCCCCTAGTCCAGGACTACCTTAGTAGCCCCCGAACCAGGCTTCAATGACGACGAGTCCGGTGCGTAGATTGTCTTCGGCATTGCGAGGCGGGTTCTTCTCCAAATTCCATGTACTTGTCGAATAGTGTTTGGCTTCTTATAAATGTTGCGCTCCCTGGCTTCCACGCCCAATAATGGCCATCTTCCACGTGTCGAACGAATGCGAAAAGCCAGGGTATTTTTACACTTCCCCCATAGCTGCGCAAATGAGCCGCCTATAAAAAGAGACGAGGATCTAGATCCGAACCACACCATCCTCCTATCGCGAGTATTCATCGGAGCGCCTCTGACAAAGACCCATTCCATCATGGACAATCGACGCGTCTCCTCCTCTCGCGCTCCCAGCCCCCAGCCTGGAGATTGGGAGAGGTGCACAGTCCCGCATAGCGAGTTAGTGACGCTCCAAGCCGAGGGATTTCTTCCCCCAACCTTTATGGTTCCGGTGCGAGCTGGACTCGCCACCTACAAGGGCGGAAAGCAGGCGGAGAGCGTTCCCAATCCCTCCAAAGGAGAGCGGGTATGCTTTATCCCTTATCTAATAAGAGGACTCGGATTTCCCATACATCCGTTTCTCTGGGGACTCCTGGAGTTCTATGGCCTCCAGCTGCACCACCTTACGCCTGCCTCCATTTTGCACATCGCTGGCTTTGTGGCCCTTTGCGAGCTGTTCTTGGGCATCGAGGCCCTTTTTGCGTTGTGGAAGAGAGTATTCTGCCTCGTACCCCGCTCTCATGAGGGGTCGATATATCAAGTGGGCGGAGCCGAACTATGGCGCATCGCCGGGACCGGATATCTATCCGGAACCCCGAAGAAGGTGTCCGAAGACTGGCCTTCGGAATGGTTTTATATAGAAGACGCCCTGCTACCGGCTCCAGTTTGGATCGGCCTCCCGGAGTTCAGTAATGCTCCTCTGAAGAAACGCCTAAGTTGGCGTCCGCGGAGCCCTCAACGGGAGGATGACAGGGACGTCCTGTACCTGATGGGCCGAATATGATTATTGGCTCATTCCGGATTGACCATGATTGGGGTCATGGCCACATGCATCATGCGGGGGGTGCAGCCGCTCCAGTATAGGGGCCACCCGATGTGGGATTTCAACGGGGAGGACGATGCCACCTGTCATGGCCGCATGGGGCTGGGATCGGTCGCCGATTTGGTGAAGATCCTGTCCGGCCTGTATAAAGGGGAGGAGGAGGACTTCCTCCGTGCCAGTCCATTGAATGGATTTTCCATGAACAACCCTCGAAGCTGGGTAAGCGGACACTTGTTTATCCGATCCATATTCCCAAAGTTAAGTGTCTTATTTTGTGATTTCGACGAGAACTGCGCCGGTCAGATAGGATATACACAGCCGGCTCCACAACCCGAGGATCCGAACGGTCCTCGATCCGCCTCCAAGAGGATCCGGATATAAAGGTGGAGCTGATCGATGGGGTGTTCCACCAGCTTAGCATTGACAATGCTTTGGTCACCATTACGCCGACTACCCCGAATATCTCGGCTTCCTGTAATCGCGTGATCAAGTCCCGATACCATTGTCCATCCGCGCTTATCTCTCGATCACCATATACTAATGGTGTTCCGCAGAGGTGCCTTTGAGGCGGAAGTCGAACTGCGCGGCTGGCCAACAAGGCAGCTCGCCTAGCAGCGGAAAAGAAGTGCGGGCGAATCGAGACGCCGCCAGAACGGTATGGCGCGCCGTGTTTTAAGGAAATATTCTCGAAGGCATATTAACGCCGTGATCTTTTCAGAGAAAGAGCGCCACGGATCGGTCCGGAGTTTGCCAATCAAGCCTCCGCCAGCCAGGCTCCAATGCCAGGTCCGGAGGGGGAGGCGAACGCAAGGCGCGCGTCGGGTGCTCCTCCAATGGAGGATGCCGACAGGTTGTCCACCACCAGATCTGAGGTGGAGAGCGCCATGAATCACAGGCGCCGCTGGACAGTTCTTCGTGACGCATGTTTCTCCCCGGAGGCATTGAATGCCTTTAATTCGGGAGATGCGCACCTACGTGCCGCTCAAGATGGTCTAGCCAGAGCCACAGAGCAGTATGTGAAAGACATTCGGGTGAGGAATTTTGACAGTTATATATGCTAGTAGCCCTCGAGACTTAAAATAGTTAGAATAACTGATTTAAGGATCATTTGTTATGCAGGATCTTACGGAGAAGAATACCCACCTGCCCTGTGAGCTTCAAGAGTGCAAGGCCCAACTTGAGGTCAAGACTAGCCATGGGGAGCCATAGAGACCCCCTCTCGTAATATATACTTTCGAAAGATAAGTAGTTTGTGAAGTGCGGCGTGTGTATAGGTCTGACAATAATATTGCAGATGGCGCCGGACTAGATCCGGACAGGCAGCAGCTACTACGCCAACTAAAGGCTGGCGAGAAGGTGCTTACAAGGGTGCGACATGAGAAAAATAACCTCCAAGATGCCAACACCCAACTGGGCGAGAAACTAAAAGATGTTTGGGACCAGCTGTCTGACTCCGTAAAGGAGAGTCGGCGGCTTCGTCGCAGCATTTATAGTAAGTGCTTGAACGAACTTTTGAAAAGAAGAGTTCGGCGAGGAAGTCGATTAACAGGAATATGTCTGTAGGTATGCTCACATGTCGTCCTGCGGAGGAAATGCCCGGTTCAACGGGTGACCTACTTCTCGAGCTGCTGCAACTGCATGAACGAGTTTGGCAGGTGATGAGCGGCGTCGCCCAGGCCTTGTGGCCGTCCATCTCCCTACCCAAAGGTCTTGGAGAGCTTGCAGAGAAGCTTCAGGGGGCACGGCGGCGCTTCCGTCTATCGAAGATATCGGCCTGCCGTCAAGGCGCTAGGGAGGCCTGGGCCATGGTGAGGACGCGGTACCGACCGAATATTCCCTTAAGAACGCTAGCTTTCGGCTTCACCCAGTCTGAGGTACACATCCGGCTGACCTGGCAGTAACAATCGCAGAGGTGCTCCCTTTACCTCCTGGCCAAACAATCGGGAACGTAGGGATAAGCACAGGAGCCAGGCAACCCAGCTTGGCCAAAACTTAAGTCATATCGATGCATATAATGGTGAATATAAGGTACATGCGGAAGTGTGACACATGTGTTGGGCATAAAGCCCGTATTAATAAGCTTCTGTTAAAGAAGCCCCCAGGTATAATGAGTGCGAGTAGCACGTCAAGTGTGTGCGAACAATGCGCCGGGGAGCCTCAAAAGGCTTTGAGAAAAAGGGGGGAAGAAGGAGAGAAATAAAAGACAGCGAAAAAATATAAAATGTAGACTGAGGAAGGAGACGAACTCAGAGTCCGGCGCTAGGCGTAGAATCTTCGGAGATGGGCTGCGTTCCATGGGTTCGACTCGAGTCGGTTATCCGATGCGTCTCGCAGAAGGTACGCTCCGCCGGTCAGGACTTGGTCGATGATGAAGGGACCTTCCCATTTGGGCTTGAGTTTGTCCTTTTTCTTGTCCGGCAGGCGCAGAACTAGTTCGCCAACATTGTAAGTTTTGGCTCGTACTTCTCTTCTTTGGTATCTTCGAGCCTGCTGTTGATAGAATGCGGAACGAGCTTTTGCCATGTCGTGCTCCTCCTCGAAGGCGTCCAAACTGTCCTGCCGATCCAACTCGGCCTCTCTTTCTTCGTACATACGCACACGAGGTGAGCCATGAATTATATCGCAGGGCAAAACTGCCTCTGCGCCGTATACCATAAAAATGGTGTGAATCCGGTAGTACGATTCAACATGGTCCGCAGCCCCCAGAGTACGGAGTCGAGCTCCTCTACCCAGTGCGTATTAGATTCCTTGAGGGACCGCACTAGTCTGGGTTTAATGCCTCTCATGATTAGACCGTTTGCTCGTTCAACTTGACCGTTAGTTTGAGGGTGATAGACTGAAGCATAGTCGAGCTTGATGCCCATGTTTTTGCACCAGAGTTTAACCTCGTCGGCCGTTAAGTTCGTGCTGTTATCAGTGATGATGCTATGGGGAATGCCGCAACGGTGTACTATCCCTGATATGAAGTCTATCACAGGTCCGGATTCGGCCGTCTTAACTTTCTTGGCTTCTATCCATTTGGTGAATTTATCCACCATGACCAATAGGTATTTTTGCTTGTGGGTCCCCCCTTTAAGGGGTCCAACCATGTCAAGCCCCTAGACCGCGAATGGCCAGGTGATGAGTATAGTTTTGAGGGCGGTGGGTGGCATGTGGCTTTGATTAGCAAAGAGCTGGCAACCGACGCATCGTTGGACTAAGTCCTGAGCATCTGCCCGGGCCGTCAGCCAATAAAATCCTGTGCGGAACGCCTTGCCTACAAGGGCCTGGGCTGCGGCGTGGTGCCCACCGAGTCCGGCATGCATTTCAGCCAGAAGATTTTGCCCTTCCTCTTCGGAGATACACCTTTGAAGGACTCCGGTTGTGCTTTTCTTATAAAGTTCTCCCTCATGGACCTTATAGGCTTTAGATCGCCGTACTATGGAGCGGGCCTCGTTGTGGTCCTCGGGAAGTTCCTGCCTAGTTAAGTAGGCTAGGAATGGTTTGGTCCACGGGGCAATGACTGTCATTATTTCGTGGGCTGAAGATGTTATTTCATTGGTAGAACCATCGATTGTGTCAGATTGCTCGGTGTCGGGCGGTGCGGTAGGGTCCGGATTGTTGTTTCCGGACTCCCCTTCCCATAGTACGGAAGGCTTGAAAAGCCGTTCCAGGAAGATGTTGGGAGGGACGGCATCGCGCTTTGCGCCGATGCGTGCCAATACGTCCGCCGCTTGATTATTATCCCGGGCTATATGGTGAAATTCGAGCCCTTCAAACCGAGCTAACATTTTCAGGACGACATTACGGTAAGCTGCCATTTTCGGATCCTTGGCCTCGAAGTCTCCATTTATTTGGGATATCATGAGGTTCGAATCCCCGCGCACCTCTAGGCGTTTAATGCCCATGGAGACCGCCATCCGAAGGCCATGTAGAAGGGCCTCGTATTCGGCTGCATTGTTGGAGTTCGTGTACATTATCTGGAGTACGTATTGGACTGTGTCTCCGGTTGGGGACGTCAGGACGACACCAGCCCCCAGGCCGGCCAACATTTTGGAGCCGTCGAAGTGCATAATCCAATTGGAGTATGCGCCGCACTCTTTAGGGAGTTGACTTCATCCATTCGGCGATGAAGTCAGCCAAAACTTGCGACTTGATAGCTCGCCGTGGTTTATAGGTTATGTCGAATGGGAGGAGCTCGATGGCCCATTTTGCAATCCGGCCAGTTGCGTCGCGGTTGTTTATAATGTCATTAAGAGGTACTTCAGAGGCTCAAGTTATCGAACACTCTTGAAAGTAGTGTCGCAGCTTCCGGATGCTATGAACACCGCAGACGCTATCTTTTGATAGTGTGGATACCGACCCTGATGGAGTTAGGACGGTGGGGATGTAGTACACTGGTTTTTGAAGAGGGAACTTGTGTCCGTCCGTTTCTCGTTCGACGACGAGCACCACGCTTACAACTTGATGTGTTGCCGCGATATATAATAACATTGGTTCGCCCAAGTTGGGCGCGGCCAGGACCGGATTTGTTGCCAACATGGCTTTGATTTCTTCGAGTCCGGCCGTAGCGGCATCCATCCTGAAAGTGCAACTAATCCCCGGGTGGTTTTGGTAATTAATAACAACATATATATCATTGAACTAATTGTTTCTTGAGAATATTTCAGAAAGTTCAGTGA
Organism: Aegilops speltoides; assembly: GCA_021437245.1. NCBI lineage: Eukaryota > Viridiplantae > Streptophyta > Magnoliopsida > Poales > Poaceae > Aegilops > Aegilops speltoides. The sequence continues at coordinate 331,819,278 of CM038142.1, read as the reverse complement.
TATGGGTATGGCAATGACTGATGATGTGGACCCCTCAAAATGCTAAGGAAAGCATTGGCAAAAGCTCAAGACTCCATTTTTGGTTTAGTGATCCATGATCACATTGAGTCCATAGGAAAGCCAATACTATTAAAAGGGGATGAGGTTATGATGATGATCTGGTTGCTCAAAGTGCTTAGTGATCTATCTCCCAAATTATCAGCAATCTTTCATTCCAACATAAGTAATCTCGGTCCCACCGATTCCATAAACTCAGTCACACCGAGATGAACCACCTCAGCCATATAGCCAAACCCTAGTAATTTCGGATTTTCCGATTCCAAACTCGGTCTCACCGAAACTAGTGTTGCCAACCTTCTGTAACCTTCTGTAATCATATCGGTGTCACCGAGATGATAAAGTCGGTCCCACCGAGAATGGCAAACCCTAGTCTTTGGAAGAATCGGACTAACCGAGATTGTATTTTCGGTCCCACCGAAAATCCCAACGTTCACAAGATTTGAACTTTCGGTCTCACCGAGTTGTCCACTTCGTCTGACCAAGATTGGTCAAATGTGTGTAACGGTTGGATTTTGTGTGGAGGCTATAAATACCCCTCCACCTCCTCTTCATTCGTGGAGAGAGCCATCAGAAAGAACTACCACTCCTACCTTACATTTCTGAGAAGAAAACTACCTACCCTTGTGTTGAGATCAAGTTGCTCCACTCCCACCATATGAAACTTGATTTCTAGCCTTCCCAAGTTGCTTTCCACTCAATCCTTTCTTCCACCACAGCCAAATCAGTGAGGAGAGTTGAGTGTTGGGGAGATTATCATTTGAAGCACAAGAGCAAGGAGTTCATCATCACCAACACCATCTATTACCTTTTGGAGGGTGGTGCCTCCTAGATTGGTTAGGTGTCGCTTGGGAGCCTCCCACAAGATGTGGAGTTGAACCAAGATGTTTGTAAGGGCAAGGAGATCGCTTACTTCGTGAAGATCTACCCCGAGTAAGGCTAGTCCTCCGTGGGCGTATGCCATGATGGCATAGACAAGGTTGCTTCTTCGTGGACCCTTTGTGGGTGGAGCCCTCCGTGGACTCTCGCAGTCGTTACCCTCCGTGGGTTGAAGTCTCCATCAACGTGGATTGACGATAGCACCACCTATCGGAACCACGAGAAAAATCTCCGTGTCTCCAAACTGCGTTTGCTCTTCTCCACCTCTATTTACTACATGTGCAATTTACTTTCCGCTGCCATAACTCTAGAATTGCATGTGTAGGGTGATACTTGACTTGATCATCATTGTGAACTTGCCAAAAACTTGTCTTAATCAAAAGGCTAAACTTTTAAATTGTCAAGTAATCTAATCACCCCCCCTCTAGACATACTTCCGATCCTACTCATCCACTCGAAGTGTTCGGTGCGCCGGAGGAGGCGATAAAGGGGTAATGCGTTTTCTCCTAAGCGGGAGATGAAGCGGCTTAGAGCCGCCACGCATCCAGTCAATTTTTGTATTTGCTTGAGGTCTTTTGGGATATCCAATTGTGACAGGGCTCGGATCTTGGCTGGGTTTGCTTTAATTCCTCTATTGGATACAATGAAGCCCAAGAGCTTTCCGGCTGGTACGTCGAAAATGCATTTTTCCGGGTTGAGCTTAATGTCATATGCTCGGAGATAGTCGAATGTGAGCCTCAAGTCGTCTACTAGAGTTTCGACATGCTTGGATTTGACGACCACATCATCTATGTATGCCTCCACCGTTTTGCCGATCTGGTTTGCCAAACATGTCTGAATCATGCGCTGATATGTTGCGTCAGCGTTTTTGAGCCCGAAGGGCATTGTGTTGAAGCAAAATGGGACGTATGGAGTGATGAATGCCGTTGAGGCTTGGTCTGGTTCTGCCATCTTAATTTGGTGGTAGCCGGAGTATGCGTCGAGGAAGCACAATGAATCGTGCCCCGCGGTAGCGTCGATAATTTGATCAATGCGGGGAAGGGGGAAGGGATCCTTTGGGCAAGCCTTGTTGAGGTCCTTGAAATCGACACACAGCGCCAGATTTGTCCTTCTTGGTACCATTACCAGGTTTGCTAGCCGTCTGGATGTTTTATATCTCCGATGAATCCTGCTTCCAATAGTTTGGCTAGCTCCTTCCCATTGCTCGCCTCTTTGGTTCGAAAATCGCCAAGAGCCTATTTTGACCGGCTTGAACTTTGAGGATATTTAGGCTATGCTCGCCACCCGTCGTGGGATAACGGCATGTCTCGAAGGGTGCCTGCAAAATGTCCCAATTTTCCCGTAGGAATTTCGTAGGCGCGCCTACATCGGGGTTTCATTGTGCCCCGATGGAGGCCGTCTTTGTAGGGTCCGTTGGATGGACTTGGAATTTGACTATTTCGTCCGCTGGCTTAAAAGAGGTGGACTTGGATCTTTTATCGAGTATCACATCGTCCCTGTTCACCGTGGAGCGCAGCACAGTGAGTTCTTCGGACGCTAGGGCTTATGATGGTGCCTCTAGGGCTAGTGCAGCTGTCTTATTTTCGGTGCGGAGTGCTATGTCCGGATCACTGGTAAGGGTTATGATTCTGTTGGACCCGGGCATTTTGAGCTTCATGTGCCCATAATGGGGTATAGCTTGAAAGATTGTGAATGCCTCCCGCCCTAATAAAGCGTGATATCCGCTGTTGAACGGGACCACTTGGAATGTGACCTCCTCGGACCTGTAGTTGTCTGGCGAGCGGAACACCACATCTAGTGTGATTTTTCTTGTGCAGCATGCTTCCCGACTAGGGATTATTCCTGTGAAGGTTGTGCTGCTTCGCTCAATGTGGCTCCAGTCTATTTCCATTTTTCGAAGGGTTTCCTCGTAAATGAGGTTTAATCCGCTGCCGCCATCCATGAGTACCTTAGTAAGGCGAAGCCGCCCACTATTGGACCGAGGACCAATGCGGCCGGTGCTCGGGCTGTTCGAATTTAGGTTCGCCACCGGCATTAAAGGTAATAGCCATGTCACCCATGGGTTTATTGTTGCTACTTGGTAGACTTCGCAAGGTCATGGAGTGTTCGTTTCGCATATTATTTGATGCGAAGTCTCAAGACTATTAATACCATATTGGGCGCTTTGGGCTGGTTCTCTAGAGCTAGAAGCTCCTCGCCATGGCCACCGCCAAAGATCCAACATTCCCAAGGCTATGAGTTGGAGTGGCGCCCTCAGATTATGAATTTTGCAGGTCCATCGAGCCATCCTCTAGTACGGTTCCGCGCCCTTTAGGTTTTTTTGCTTTTTGGTATTTAACACGGTGCTGGCGATGATGCACCCTTTATTTCGGACTAGGGTTGTATTCGAGCCGGATTATCCCAAAATTTGGTTTCGTTTTCAGACGCTCTCCATCGCACAAGACTTTCTTACTATGGGCGCTTAAGGCAATGGCGTATAATTTCACGATGACTTATGGCGTTTATGATTCCCTTGTCCGTGCAATTATTACAAAAAAGTGAGATTGCGTCTTCCTCGCGGCAGTCCTTTATTCTGTCCATAACCAGGAGGAATCTGGCCCAGTAATGGTGTACTGTTTCAGCGGGCTCTTGCCGGATTTGAGATAGATCGCTTGTGTTTGGGTGGGCGGGTGGAATTAAATTCAGAACCCCGTCCAATCTAAGACTCAAGGGCCGAAAAGTTTCCGAACTTGGAAGCTTGGGTTGTTGGATGTTGTCCAACGAATCCAGCCCGCTGCCTGACTTTAGGTTCAGGACTTGATCGACGTCCGTCCCTCCGCGGGAATCCGGCATGGAGGGGTCGGGAATTCGGACATAGCTTGTCCTTAATGTAGAAGAAGAGTCGCCGTGCTGTTCCTCCACCACAGCAACGTGGTGGGTAGCCTGGGGAGAGTTGATCTTTGAGGGAGTCCTAGACTAGGGGGTGTCCGGACAGCCGGACTATCATTATCCGCCGGACTCCAAGACTACGAAGATACAAGATTGAAGACTCCGTCCCGTGTCCGGATGGGACTTTCCTTGGCGTGGAAGGCATGCTTGGCAATACGGATATGTAGATCTCCTACCATTGTAACCAACTCTGTGTAACCCTAGCCTCCCCCGGTGTCTATATAAACTGGAGGGCTTTAGTCCGTAGGACAACATACATTACAACAATCATACCATAGGCTAACTTCTAGGGTTTAGCCTCCTTGATCTCGTGGTAGATCCACTCTTGTACTACCCATATCATCAATATTAATCAAGCAGGACGTAGGGTTTTACCTCCATCGAGAGGGCCCGATCCTGGGTAAAAACATCGTGTCCATCGTTTCCTATTACCATCCGCCTAGACGCACAGTTCGGGACCCCCTACCCGAGATCCGCCGGTTTTGACACCGACATTGGTGCTTTCATTGAGAGTTCCTCTGTGTCGTCACCGATAGAGCGGATGCCTCCACCCGCCTTCAAAGACGGTGTTTTCACCGAAGGCCTTGGCCGCCGCCAAACTATCCGCTTGGTGGTTTTCTTATGACCGCTTGTCCGCCGCCGCTCGACAATGACTTCACAAGTCGCCGGCAATCTTCGCCAGCCCTAAAGCTGCCGAACAGCTTGACCCAATAGAGCTCTCGTCTGTTAACGAGCTCTTGGATCGATCGCCGCCACGGGAGTCGCTACGGACTACAACCAGATTGGGCTTAAAACCGATCCGAGAGATTAACTCTCCTGTGCCACCCACCACATCGCAGTGGTAGAGGAGCAAGACGACAACTCTTCGCTTATGTTGAAAACAATTCACGTCCGATTCCCGGCCCTCCATGCCGGATTCCAGCGGAGGACGGACTTGATCGAGCATTGAACTTAAAATCATGCATCGCTCCGACTCGCTGGATTGTGTCCAAGAAACCAAGCTTCCGAATTCGAAACCCTCGCCTTTGAGCCCCAAGATGGGCAGGGATCCGGATTTTAGTCCACGCACCGCCCGCACATTACGCGATCTGTCTCTAATACGGCAAGAACCCGCTGAAACAAAGACATCACTATGGGCGATTCCTCCCGGTTATGGACAGGATAAAGGACTGCCGAGAGGAAAACATAATATCAATCTTTCGCAATAACTGCACGGACAAGGGAATACTAAACGCCATTGATCGCCGCAAAATTACGCGCTTCACCGATCCGCATCCATAGTACGTAAAGTATCGGCGATGGAGAGCTTTCGGAAAACCGAAAATAAATTTTGGGATAATCCGGCCCCATACCCAGTCCGTAGCAAAAGGGCGCCTTACAATCAGGCCCCAGATGCAAAACCGAAAAAACAAAAACCCAATAAGGGAAACGGAACCGTACTGGAGGGATGGCTCAATGGACCCTATAAGCTTCATAGTACAGAGGGAGCCGTCCCAACACATAGCCTTCGAGCATGTTGGATATTACGGCAGGTGGCCAAAAGTGGCGAGGGGCTTCTAGCTCCGAGAAACCACTCCAACAATACAAGCACGGTATCAACAGTCTTCGAGACCTTCGCATCAAACAATATGCGAAAGCGAACAATCCGCGGACTCGCCGAAGTCTACCAAGTAGCAACAGCAAATCCATGGAGTGACACAGCTATTACCTTCAATGCCAGCGACGAGCCTAAATTTAGAATAACCAGAGCTCCAGCTGCACTGGTACTTAGTCCCATAGTGGACAGCTTTCGACTGACAAAAGTCCTCATGGATGGCGGCAGCGGACTAAACCTCATTTACGAGGAAACTCTGCGAAAAATGGAAATCGATTGGAGCCGATTGAGCAAAGCAGACAACCTTTAGAGGAATAATCCCTAGCCGAAGCGCGCTGCACCGGAAAAATCACACTCGATGTGGTGTTCGGCCTCCGGACAATTACAGATCCAAAGAAGTCACGCCTGTGGCCCCGCTCAGCGGCGGGTATCACGCCATATTAGGACGAGAGGCATTCACAATTTTCAAGCAAGACCTCATTACGGGTACATGAAGCTCAAAATGCAGGCCCAGCGGAATAATCACTCTCGCTTGATGACCGGACATAGCACTCGCTACCAAAACAAGACAGCGCCGACTAGCCCTCGAGGCACTATCCAAGCCTTAGCGGCAGAAGAACTCACCACGCCGCGCCTATGGTGAACAGGGACGATGTGATACTCGATAAAAGATCCAAGTCCACCTATTTCAAACCAGCAGATGAAATAATAAAATTCCAGGTCCATCCAACGGACCCAACAAAGACGGCCTCCATTGGGGCACAATTGAACCTCAAGTAGACGCCAGATCGCGCGCGAATTCCTTCGGGAAAATTGGGATATCTTCGCTGGCATCCTTCGGACATGCCCGAATCCCACGCAGTTGGCGTAACACAGCCTAAACATCCTAAAGGATTTAAGCCATCAAACAGGCTCTTCGACGATTTTCCAACCCAAAAGACAGCAATGGGAGAAGAGCTAGCCTAAATTATTGGAAGCCGGATTCATTAGAGATATCAAACATCCGGACTGGCTAGCAAACCGGTGATGGTACCAAAGAAGGATAATCTGGCGCCTCTGTGGATTTTAAAGACCTCAATAAGGCTTGCCCAAAGGATTCCTTCCTCTCCCCAAGATCGACCAAATTATCGATGCTACAGCAGGCACGATTTGTCGTGCTTCACCGGACGATACCGCTATCATCAAATCAAGATGGCGGAAGCAGACCAAGCCGCAACGGCATTCATCACTCCATACGGACCATTCTGCTTCAACATGATGCCCTTCGGACTTAAAAATGCCGGCGCAACATATCTGTCACACCCTAGCTAGTTCATGCATTAGAGTGTTGAATCATGTCTATTTTTTTCAACAGAAGTTTGAAATGGGATTGCCAGAACTCCCAGCCCCCTCTGAAACAACTAGGGTTTACTAAAAATATTTTCGATGAACCTGAAATGCCCTTCTAAAATGTCCATCATTTTTGTCTTGGTCCAGAAGCTTTGCCAAAAGTGGTGCACATTTTCCTAGGTCATCCTAAGGTCATTGAATTAAATCATAGCTATTTGAATTTGGGCATTTTAAATTTATAAAATATTTCAAATGTCCAAATATCTCCAAACTAAAATGTTTCATGTTGGTAATATTCCAACATTGGACCATGAGCAGTTTGGTGAATTTTAAAACCTTTCTGGTATTTTAAAAAAAACACAACAAAGTTGCGAAAAATAGAAAAAAAAAATGAAGCGAAAAAGCTCACTGGCGCCTCGCCCATCTGGCCAGCCCACTGGCCGCCCAGCCCAACACCGCGGCCAATGAGCTGCTTGTCGGCGAGGCAGCGAGGTGCTCGACGGCGAAGCACCGCATGGGTGCCACCTGCTCGCCGCTCGCCGCTTCCCTCGCTTGCCACGCCGGGATCGACCCTCGCTCTCCCGCACCCCCAGACGCCCCGTTCCTCTCTAGCTCGCCTCGCTTCCCCACGCCATGGCCGACGCCACCGCCGCCGCACCACCGTCGTAGCCGCTGTTCTCCGTCAACCCCACGCCGCGCCACCGGTCCAGAGCTCCGCCGCGTCGACTCCTTCGAGCTAGCCGAGCCCGAGTGCTCGCGTGCCTCAAGACGCCGCACCAGCTCGCCCGAGTCCCGCCGCCGAGATCCCTTCAACGCCGCCGCCGCAGCTCGCCCCCGACCACGCCTGCTCGTCTGCCGCGTCGCGTCGGCTGTGAGCTAGCTACCTCCTCGACCTCTCTCTCTCGCTCCGTGCACCACAACGAAGCGACGAGATCGCGACGACGCACCGCCGCGGACCTCGCCGCCGACGTGTTCCTCGCCATCTTCCGTCACTTCACCGTGTCCATCGCGTTCACCACGACGCGATGGAGCTAACCACGCACTTCCGCGACTTCACCGCACACCCCAAAGACGAGTTCGACTCACCCGAGCTCCGGTGGCCGCCAGAAGTCGCCGCCGGCGCCAACTCCGCCACCCCGAGCCCAACGGACTCCGCCAGAGCTGCGGCTCGTCCTCGGCTCCACTCCGTGGTCGCCGCGCGTCCCTTTTGGTGGCCGAACGGCCAAAAAACTATCGCCGCGCGTCGGCTCGGCCCGGGCGGCTAAACGCCGTGGGTTTGACCCTGGCTTTGACCACGGGTGGGCCCATGTTGACCCCCCTGGGTCTATGACATGTGGGCCTAGCCCCGCTAATTAATCTAGTTTAGTTTTAATTAAATTCTAATTGAACTAACCCCACTGACACGCGGGACCCACTGGTCAGTTTGACCTGACCAGCCCGTTGAACCCCTGACGTCATCATGACGCAGTGCTGACGTAGTATTTAAATTACTGGAATTATTTTTACACACGAAATTCCAGAAAATGTTTCAAACTTCAAAAATTCATATAAATTCAACCATAACTCCAAATGAAACAAATTATATATGAAAAATGATCAGAAAAATCCAATCTATCCATCTGTACTGGTTTCATGCATGTTTACAGAAGCTAACCCACTGTTTATCACAGAACAAGTTTAAGCACTTTAAATGATCATATATGAGTTTGAATTTTGAATCTTTGGTTCAAATTGGTTCAAACTCATCTGATCTTAGTTGCATTAGCCCAAAGCACTCATTTTGCCATGTCTCATTGCATGCATCATATTGTTGCATATTGTTTGGTAATGTTTGTGTATCGGGTTCTCTGCGGCAGGTTCTGCCCCCGAGGAGTACCGTGATAACCCCGACGAAGAGCAATACCCGTGCAACGACCCGTCAGGCAAGCAACCAACCATTTGATCATATCGATAAAATCCCATGTTCTTGCTCCTGCTCTCGTTTCATCGCATTAAGACAACGCGATTCAAACTGCTGTGTGCTGCGGTAGTTGAACCCATTTCCTCTGCATGACTGTCATTGCCACAAGAATTAGATGAAACCCACTAGCATGTGTAGGAGTTGATTGAGCCATATGATTGTGTTGTTCCTACCTTGCTATGCCTCGCTATGCTTAGAGTCGTGTCGAGTCCGGTTCATCGGGTGATGGCTAGAGTGAAATGATCGAGTCGGTATGAGAGTAAGGTGTTGAACACGATTTGATAAAGGTATCGATGAAAGGCCATGTAGGAGTACATGGTGGGTTGTTTCATTGAGGCCGCCCTTACTCGAGATCTGTATGTGTGATTTAAGATTCAGCTACTACCATGCATTGGGTCCAAACCAATGGACCTCTCGACTTCTTATTCACCCTAGTCTTCGTCCAGAGTTGCAAGTAGTTTTCGTGTTTGTAGCCCATGGAGGCCGTGGACAGCGCTGACCATAGGGGTGGGCTGTGATGCGGTAGGTACGTGGCACGGTGTACCGGATGCCCGCTTGGTATCTCGGGAACCCTGTTCACATCGCTTGGGGCTGTGAGCGAGACTTCGCCGAACTCCTCATAGATGGAACCCAAATAGGCGATAAACCCGACTAGAGGCTTAGGTGTTCAGGTAGGTCGTGGCCGACACCCACGCTGGGCTTCCGCTTGAAGGTTGCCGAGTACATGTCGTAAACGGCGATAAGTGGTGAGAGCGTATGAAGAAGTACACCCGCAGGTTAACATCATCTATTTGAATAGCAGCGTCATGTAAAGGACTACTTGGTTGCCTATACGGTTCATAGACAAGTAAATGGATACTACTAAAAGCCTCAAGATAAGCGTGAGTGCCGAGGATGGCTCTTCCGTAGGAAGACGGAGGTGGATCCTCGGTGGTGTATTGAAGTGATGAGTAGTGGACTCGAAAAGCAAAACTATTTCAAGTTGGTGTCTCGTGAGGATAGCTTAGCCATGAGTCAAAGCTGGCTTGCTGCAATAACCCCACCAACCCTTCTTGATAATGTGCATGTATGTAGGGTCTGATGTAAGTCTTGCTGAGTACCTTTGTACTCATGTTGCTTTAATTTACATTTTTCAGAAGATGCCACAAACCCTCCGACGGGTTCTTCGTGAGACGCTGACATCGATGAGTAGACTAAGGCCTGTGGTGATCCCGAGCAAGAGAAGGACCATGTAGTATAGCTAGGCTTACCCAAGCCTCTTTTATTTTACTAGTTGTGCGTACTCGCACAAAACACTTCCGCTGTTGGCTTGTATGCTTGTATGACTTGTATGTGGGTCGTGTGACCCGTACTTGTGTGTATGTTATGAATGGCTCTCTGAGCCTTTAAATAAAGTACTTGTGTCGTAGAGTCATGTTGTGATGCCTTGTTGTATTTGCACATATCGAGCATATTGTGTGTATGATTGAAATGCTTGGTATGTGTGGGATCCGACTATCTAGTTGTTTATCTTTAGTAGCCTCTCTTACGGAAATGTCTCCTAGTGTCTCCACCGAGCCATGGTAGCTTGCTCTTGCTCCGGAACACTTAGGCTGGCGGCATGTGTCCTTCTTCGTTCTCGTGTCTGTCCTTCGGGAAATGTCACGCATTGAGTACCGGAGTCCTGTTAGCCCGCCATGCCCGGTTTACGAGTCCTGCTAGCCTAGTGCTACAGCCGGAACTTACTTGCTGTTGATCGACACGCTCGATGTCGGGTCATGGATGCCTGTCCTCGTAAGTCTGTGCCACTTTGGGTTTACGACTAGCCATGTCAGCCCGGCTCCTTTTCATATGGATGCTAGCGACACTATCATATACGTGTGCCAAAAGCGCTAAACGGTCCCGGCCAAGGTAAGGCGACACCGTTGGGATACCGTGCGTGAGGCCGCAAAGTGATATGATGTGTTACTGTGCTAGATCGATGTGACATTGAGTCGGGTCCCGACAGCGTTGGCATCGAGCCGGACTGCTGTAGAGGTTCTCCAAGCCAAACCGGTCGATGTTGAGTCTAGAAATGCTTTAGTTATATGTAGGGAATTGATTGTGGGATGGTACGTAAGGCTCTTTTACTCCTTTATCTCATGATATTACGATCCGAGTCACCCATTCTTCCACCGGGGGTTAAGGATTAGGATCTCTTCTCTCTATTAGGCTCACGTGTTACTAATCAGTAGTACCTTGTAGGTTTGATGGTTACAAGCCTGGTTCAGTTTTACTATCCTGTTATGTTACTATTTGGACCCAGAATCTTGATATGAAATTGTTGAGTGGTTATGCAATTCCTTGTGAAATGTCTCAAACCCTTTTGAGCATTTACAGTCGTTATGCTGTCCAAATTCCGCTAGAAATACTAATGTCTTTGCATTGTGGTTGTGCTTCCAGATGGCCACTCGTGATCAAAATCAAGTGGTTCGTCCGACCAGATGCATTGGTGTGACCGGTCATACAACCATGCTAGTTCGGGTTATGATCGAAGCGGGATATCGTTGGTATCCCGAATACACAGTTGAAGAGCAGTATCGAGATTTTAATCAAAGTCAGTATCTTTGCACCGTCAGGGTGTTTCCCTCTTATCCTGGTTGCACCGAGGCCCTTCACAGCTCCTATGGGCTTGGTGTTACTATTGATATGGCGGTTCAAGATGCTGCGTATTCTATGATGACCATTATACGAGCCAGGACTGGGTTGCTCCGCAACACCGACTTCCGGTATATGCCGAGTTCACTTCCTGGAGCGTTTGGTTATCTTCGAGCCATCTATGCTGATTCCAGTCAGGAGGATTCACTAACCCGTACTACCGCCGAGCTGCTCGAGGACAAGGACCGAGAGAGTCGGGCCTTGAGGATGGAGCTCTTCAATGCCCGTCTTGATCACCGGGCTACCTTGACTCGCTTTTGCACCGGCTGTTCAAGCTGGTTATATGGATATGAGAGATTTGTATCCTGTCGGGCTGCTCTGCGGACATGATGGATGGCGTGATGTGGGGGCATCACCCCACCTCGTGGTCCTCGCTTGCCACCGTTCAGAGGTCCAAGACCTCACCCTTGTCCTTACGGTCCACAGGCTCCTCAGACCGCCTGTTCCCTGACGATCACGTTGAACTCCTGTGTTACGGAGGAGACTTCTATGAGAACTACTACGGAGACGCTCCGAGTTAGTAGTAGTCCCACTAGTATTGTAATAGCTTGTATTTCCACCGTCTGCGTGACTCGTGGAATATGACTAGTGTGTACTAATCCCGGAGGTGTAACAAAAATAATGTATAGGAGCTTGGTGTGCCTCCGATGAGATGTAATCTTCCCTTCACCGTAGTAGTACTTTGTTTGGTCTTGTACTAAACCTTGTATGGTGTGTATGACGATGGAATAAAGAAGCGGTTTCAGATTCACCATGTCATACGGATGATCATCTCGCATTCGAGTTATCCATTACATTCTACACTTCTATGTCGAATCTTGCCATCCTGGACTAAATCCTTGTCTTGTTTTCCTAGGATGGTTAACACCTAAGAACAATCCTCGCTCCGCAGAGCAGGCCGAAGGCGATGGAGTTGGAGAAGCAAACCTGCCTCACCCTCCTTCTCTAGCCGGGTTATGCTAGAGGCCGAGAGAAACAAACGGAGACCAACCGCTTGCTGGAGCGTATCGAATGAACACAGCCCATCATCGAGAAATAACTTGGTGTCGCCGGTGACTTCATCAAGTTACACCCACCTACCTTCCACCACTCCGCCGAGCCTCTCGACGCCGATGATCGGCCGCAAAGATTACGCACAAGCTGCGCTCTGACTTCGGTAGCTGAGGCGGACAAGGTCACCTTTGCTGCATATCATCTCGAAGGCCCCGCCAGTCTCTGGTGGGAGAATTATATGGCTATGCGCCCAGTTGGCCATGTTACTACTTGGGCAGAATTCAGCGAGGCTTTCCGTGAACATCACATTCCGGAGGGTCTCATGGATCGCAAACGTGAGGAGTTCTGCAGTTTCACCCAAGGTCCTCTCCGTGGACGCCTATAGTAGAGAGTTCGGTAATCTCGCACGTTATGCAACTGAAGAGGTCTCCACTGACGCCAAGAAACAGGCAAGGTTCCGCAAGGGACTTAGCCCTGAACTTCGCCGAGATCTCCGCTCGCATGAGTGCACCTCTTTCCGTAAGCTTGTTAACAAAGCCATCGGCGCTGAAACTGGTCGACTGATTTGAAGCAACACGCAAGCATGGTCGTGATATGGGTTCCTCATCCGTCTTTGGACCACGAAGCGCCGTGTGTGGGTGCCTAATACCGCCTCGCCACCCAGATTCACACCGAGGCCATCCTTCCAGCGCCTCGCCAGCTTCAGAAGATGCACCAGCTAGGCCCTATGGTGGACCAACCAACAACGCTCTCTCTGCGCCAGCCCGTGATGTGCTTCAAATGTGGTGAATCAGGCCACTACATGCGCGATTGTCCCTGCACCAACCCCAACCAGCCTGCAAAAGCTGTTGGCCGTGGCAAGCCAGCGGGAAAGGTGTTCTATGCCTGCCGCCACCACCGCACGTGGCCATGTCAATTGTGTCTCGGTGAAGAGGCCCAAGAGGATCCCAACGCCGTGCTCGAGACGCTTCTTGTTAATTGCCACCGGCATCCGTTCTTTTCGACATCGAGCATCTCATTCATTCATATCCAAAGCTATGCTCGCTTGCATAACACCGCATTCAGTGATATGCCCACCTCCATGGTAATTCAAACCCCGGGATCCAAATGGCAAACTTCTAGAGTAAGCCATGGAAATGAAATTCAGGTCGACAAACTTGTTTTCCTTGCGTCGTTGATAGCTCTCAAATCTTCGGATATAAATATCATCTTGGGTATGGATTGGATGTCAGCCCATCATGCCAAGATTGATTGTTTCTCTAGGACTGTTCAACTTACGCACCCCTCGGGAAAGATAGTCAATGTCTTGACCCGAATATCCAAGCGCCAACTTTATTCTCTTAATGCTAGTCCATTGCCAGACCTCGAAGACGTTCCGGTAGTCCGTGACTTTCCGGATGTCTTTCCAGAAGAATTGCCAGGTGTCCCACCTGACAGAGATGTTGAATTCGTGATAGATCTCATTCCAGGAACTGTCCCAATTTCTAGAAGACCCTATAAGATGGCACCCCTAGAACTAGCCGAACTTAAGAAACAACTCGATGAGGCCTTGCAAAAGGGTTTCATCCGTCCTAGTTCATCTCCTTGGGCTTGCCCCGTTCTCTTCGTCAAGAAGAAGGATGGTACGGACCGGATGGTTGTAGATTATCGACCCGTCAACTTGGTCACAATTAAGAACAAGTATCCGCTCCCGGGATCAACGATCCGTATGATCACTCGCGGGATCCTCGGTCTTCTCTAAGATGGATTTGAGGTTAGGCTACCATCAAATCAAAATCCGAAACGGGGACATTCCTAAAACGGCCTTTGTTACTCGTTACGGCCAATACGAGTACACCGTCATGTCCTTTGGTCTAACCAATGCTCCAGCCACTTTCTCCCGGTTAATGAACTCAATCTTCATGGAGTATTGGGATAAATTCGTCGTGGTTTACCTCGATGATATACTCATCTACTCCAAGAACGAGGAAGAACATGCCGAACATCTAAGGCTAGTGTTGATGAAACTTCGAGAACATCGCCTTTATGCCAAGTTTTCCAAATGCGAATTTTGGCTGCCAGAAGTGACCTATCTAGGACATGTAATTTCTGGTAAAGGTATTGCTTGTAAACCCGAGCGAGTTCAAGCCGCCCTAATTGGACTCCACCGAATCGGTCAAGCAAGTTCGAGTTTCCTTGGCTTAGCGAGTTATTGTCGCCGCTTTGTCGAGAACTTCTCCAAAGTTGCTAAACCTCTAACCGAACTCCTCAAGAAAGATAAAAGTTCGAGTGGACTCCACAATGTGAGCACAGCTTTGTGAGGCGAAAAGACGTTTAACTTCGCTCCGTCTGTTGGTACCACCAAATTTCTCTAAGGACTTTGTTATCTATTGCGACGCCTCGCGACAAGGATTAGGCTGTATTCTCATGCAAGATCGACACGTAATTGCTTATGGTTCACGGCAATTACACCCACATGAGGAAAACTACCCTACTCATGATCTAGAGCTTGCAGCTGTAGTCTATGCACTCAAAACCTGGCGACATTATCTTCTTGGTAATCGCTATAAATCTACACCGATCACCAAAGTCTGAAATATATATTCACCCAACCAGGTTTGAATCTCAGGCAAAGACGTTGGGTTGAGTTGATCTCAGATTTCGACTTAGGGATAACTTACACCCCAGGAAAAGCCAATGTCATGGCTGATGCGCTAAGTCGTAAATCTTACTACAACAACCTGATGTTGCAACAAAGTCAACCACTTCTCCACGAGGAATTAAGGAAGCTCAACCTTCACATTGTTCCTCGAGGGTTCCTTTCCACCTTGGTGGCGAAACCTTCCCTTACGGATCAGATCATCAAAGCCCAAAAGGTAGATCCGGGAATTTCCCGCATCAAAAGAAACATCAAGAAAGGAGTTGCGGATTGTTTCTCCATTGATGATCAAGGAGTTGTATACTTCGGAACCCGTCTAGTGGTTCCTAAGGTACGAAACCTGCGGCGATTGATCCTTAAGGAAGCTCATGAATCTCCTCTCACCATTCATCCCGGTGGCACTAAAATGTATCAGGACCTACGCCAGAGGTTCTGGTGGACTAGGATGAAGAGAGACATTGCTCAATACGTTGCTAATCTGCGACGTGCGTCGTCGGTAAAAGCAGAGCATCAACGGCCTCTTGGCACCCTTCAACCCTTAGCTATTCCTCGAATGGAAATGGGATAAAATCAGTATGGATTTCATCACCGGTTTTCCCAGGACCAAGAGGGAAATAATGCTATCTTTGTCGTTATCGACCGCCTCTCCAAAGTAGCCCATTTCTTACCTGTTGGCATGAGAGTATAACCGCTAGTCAGCTAGCAGATTTGTACATCTCCGAATAGTGTCTCTTCATGGTGTTCCATTGAAATAAACTCGGATCGAGGAAGTCTCTTCACCTCTCGATTTTGGGAAAGTTTCCAAAATGCTATGGGAACCCATCTTTCCTTTAGCACGCTTTTCACCCTCAATCAAGTGGTCAAGTAGAGCGTGTCAACCAAATCCTAGAAGACATGCTTCGAGCTTCATTATCTCTTCGGAATGGATTGGGAGAAATGCCTTCCATTTGCCGAATTTGCTTATAACAACAGCTATCAATCTAGCTTGGGCAAAGCACCTTTTGAAGTTCTCTATGGGCGAAGGTGTCGAACACCTCTTAACTGGTCGAAACCGGGAAAGACAATTCTTTGCCCGGATATGATCGAGAAGCGAAGAAACAAGTTCGCATCGTTCGTGAAAAGTTGAAAACAGCCCAATCTCGTCAAAAGAGTCAATATGACCGAAAACATAAGGCTATGACTTACGAGGTTGACAAGAGGGCTTACCTTGGGTTACTCCTCAAGGGAACCCATCGCTTCGTATCAAAGGCAAATTGGCTCCTCGCTACATTGGACCCTTTCGCATTCTTGCCAAGCGAGGGAAGTTGCCTACCAATTGGAACTACCTCCGCATCTCTCCAAAGTCCACGACGTCTTCCACGCTTCCCAACTCAGCGTTGCTTCTCGGATCCTATCCGTGGAGTGGACCACTAAACGCTTGATCTTCAAGATAATCTCACATATCGAGAATATCCCGTTCAGATTCTCGATCAAGCCGAGCGCACCACTCGACGGCATAATATCAAGTTTCTCAAGGTTCAATGGTCGCACCATTACGAGAAGGAAGCTACTTGGGAAAGGGAGGATCGTCTTCGACTTGAGTACCCGCCTCTTTCGGAGGAACCAAAATCTCGGGACGAGATTCTTTTGAGTGGGGTGAGTTGTCACACCCTAGCTAGTTCATGCATTAGAGTGTTGCATCATGTCTATTTTTTTCAACTGAAGTTTGAAATGGGATTGCCAGAACTCCCGCCCCCTCTGAAACAACTAGGGTTTACTAAAAATATTTTCGATGAACCTGAAATGCCCTTCTAAAATGTCCATCATTTTTGTCTTGGTCCAGAAGCTTTGCCAAAAGTGGTGCACATTTTCCTAGGTCATCCTAAGGTCATTGAATTAAATCATAGCTATTTGAATTTGGGCATTTTAAATTTATAAAATATTTCAAATGTCCAAATATCTCCAAACTAAAATGTTTCATGTTGGTAATATTCCAACATTGGACCATGAGCAGTTTGGTGAATTTTAAAACCTTTCTGGTATTTTAAAAAACTCAACAAAGTTGCAAAAAAATAGAAAAAGAAAAACAGAAAGCGAAAAGCTCACTGGCGCCTCGCCCATTTGGCCAGCCCACTGCCGCCCAGCCCAAAGACCACGCCCGCCGAGCTGCTTGCGGCCAGCAGGCAGGCAGTGCTCGACGGCGAGCACCGCATGGGTGCCACGCACCTGCTCGCCGTCTCGCCGCTTCCTCGCCTTGCCACGTCGGGATCGACCCTCGCTCTCTCCGCACCCCAGACGCCCGTTCCTCTCCGGCTCGCCTCCCTCGCTCCCCACGCCATGGCCGCGCCACCGCCGCCCAGACCACCGTCGTAGCGCGTTCTCCGTCAACCCCCGCCGCGCCACCGTGTCCAGAGCTCCGCCGCCGTCGACTCCTCGAGCTAGCCGAGCCGAAGCTTCGCGTGCCTCAAGACGCCGCACCAGCCTCGCCCGAGTCCGCCGCCGAGATCCCTTCAACGCCGTCGCCGCTGCAGCTCGTCCCCGACCACGCCGTCTGCACCGTCGCGTCCGCTGTGAGCTTAGCTACCTCCTCGACCCTCTCTCTCTCGCTCCCGTGCACCACAGCGAGCGCACGAGGATCGCACGCACGCACCGCCGCGGACCTCGTCGCCGACGTGCCCCGGCCATCTTCCGGTCACTTCACCGTGTCCATCGCGTTCACCACGACGCGATGGAGCTAACCACGCACTTCCCGCACTTCACCGCACACCCCAGCACGAGTTCGACTCCACCCGAGCTCCGGTGGCCGCCAGAGTCGCCGCCGGCGCCAACTCCGGCCACCCCGAGCCCAACGGACTCCGCCAGGAGCTGCGGCTCGTCCTCAGCTCCACTCCGGTGGTCGCCGCGTCCCTTTTGGTGGCCGAAACGGCCAAAAACACTATCGCCGCCGCGTCGGGCTCGCCGGCGGCTAAACGCCGGTGGGTTTGACCCTGGCTTTGACCACGGGTGGGCCCATGTTGACCCCCCTGGGTCTATGACATGTGGGCCCAGCCCCGCTAATTAATCTAGTTTAGTTTTAATTAAATTCTAATTGAACTAACCCCACTGACACGCGGGACCCACTGGTCAGTTTGACCTGACCAGCCCGTTGAACCCCTGACGTCATCATGACACAGTGCTGACGTAGTATTTAAATTACTGGAATTATTTTTACACAGGAAATTCCAGAAAATGTTTCAAACTTCAAAAATTCATATAAATTCAACCATAACTCCAAATGAAACAAATTATATATGAAAAATGATCAGAAAAATCCAATCTATCCATCTGTACTGGTTTCATGCATGTTTACAGAAGCTAACCCACTGTTTATCACAGAACAAGTTTAAGCACTTTAAATGATCATATATGAGTTTGAATTTTGAATCTTTGGTTCAAATTGGTTCAAACTCATCGATCTTAGTTGCATTAGCCCAAAGCACTCATTTTGCCATGTCTCATTGCATGCATCATATTGTTGCATATTGTTTGGTAATGTTTGTGTATCGGGTTCTCTGCGGCGGTTACGCCCGAGGAGTACCGTGATAACCCCGACGAAGAGCAATACCGTGTAACGACCCGTCGAACAAGCAACCAACCATTTGATCATATCGATAAAATCCCATGTTCTTGCTCCTGCTCTCGTTTCATTGCATTAAGACAACGCGATTCAAAGCTGCTTGTGTGCTGCGGTAGTTGAACCCATTTCCTCTGCATGACTGTCATTGCCACGGTAACTAGATGAAACCCACTAGCATGTGTAGGAGTTGATTGAGCCATATGATTGTGTTGTTCCTACCTTGCTATGCCTGCTATGCTTAGAGTCGTGTCAGGTCTGGTTCATCTGGGTGATGGCTAGAGTGAAATGATCGAGTCGGTATGAGAGTAAGGTGTTGAACACGATTTGGTAAAGGTATCGATGAAAGGCCATGTAGGAGTACATGGTGGGTTGTTTCATTGAGGCCGTCCTTAAGCACTGAGATCTGTATGTGTGATTTAAGATTCAGCTACTACCATGCATTGGGCCCGAAACCAATGGACCCTCTCGACTTCTTATTCACCCTAGTCTTCGGTCCAGGAGTTGCAAGTAGTTTCTGGTGTTTGTAGCCTACTGGAGGCCGTGGACAGCGCTGACCATAGGGGTGGGCTGTGATGCGGTAGGTACGTGGCACGGTGTACCGGATGCCCGTTTGGTATCTCGGGAACCCTGTTCACATCGTTTGGGGCTGTGGCGAGACTTGGCGGAACTCCTCATAGATGGAACCCAAATAGGCGATAAACTGGACTAGAGGCTTAGGTGTCTAGGTAGGTCGTGGCCGACACCCACGTTGGGCTTCCGCTTGAAGGTTGCCGAGTACATGTCGGTAAACGGCGATAAGTGGTGAGCGTGTATGAAGAGTACACCCTGCAGGTTAACATCATCTATTGAATAGCAGCGTCATGATAAAGGACTACTTGGTTGCCTATACAGTTCATAGACAAGTAAATGGATACTACTAAAAGCCTCAAGATAAGCGTGAGTGCCGAGGATGGCTCTTCCGTAGGAAGACGGAGGTGGATCCTCGGTGGTGTATTGAAGTGATGAGTAGTGGACTCGAAAGCATAAAACTATTTCAAGTTGGTGTCCCATAGGATAGCTTAGCCATGAGTCAAAGCTGGCTTGTGCAATAACCCCACCAACCCTTCTTGATAATGTGCATGTATGTAGGGTCTGATGTAAGTCTTTTTGAGTACCTTTGTACTCATGTTGCTTTAATTTACATTTTAGGAAGATGCCACAAACCCCT
Source organism: Aegilops speltoides (assembly GCA_021437245.1). NCBI lineage: Eukaryota > Viridiplantae > Streptophyta > Magnoliopsida > Poales > Poaceae > Aegilops > Aegilops speltoides. The sequence goes on along the minus strand of CM038142.1, from coordinate 331,799,422 downwards.
CCGACGGGTTCTTCGTGAGCGTTGACATCGATGAGTAGACTAAGGCCGGTGGTGATCTGAGCAAGAGAAGGACCATGTAGTATAGCTAGGCTTACCCAAGCCTCTTTTATTTTACTAGTTATGCGTACTCGGACAAAACACTTCATTGTTGGCTTGTATGCTTGTATGACTTGTATGTGGGTCGTGTGACCCGTGCTTGTGTGTATGTTATGAATGGCTCTCTGAGCCTTTAAATAAAGTACTTGTGTCGTAGAGTCATGTTGTGATGCCTTGTTGTATTTGCACATATCGAGCATATTGTGTGTATGATTGAAATGCTTGGTATGTGTGGGATCGACTATCTAGTTGTTTATCTTTAGTAGCCTCTCTTACTGGAAATGTCTCCTAGTGTCTCCATCGAGCCATGGTAGCTTGCTCTTGCTCCGGAACACTTAGGCTGGCGGCATGTGTCCTTCTTCGTTCTCGTATACGTTCTTCGGGAAATGTCACGCATTAGTCGGAGTCTGTTAGCCGCTTCTGCCGGTTTACGAGTCTGCTAGCCTAGTGCTACAGCCCGAACTTACTTGCTGTTGACCGACACGTTCGATCTTTGGGTCATGGATGCTGTCCTGTAAGTCTGTGCCACTTTGGGTTTATGACTAGCCATGTCAGCCGGGCTCCTTTTCATATGGATGCTAGCGACACTATCATATACGTGTGCCAAAAGCGCTAAACGGTCCGGGCCAAGGTAAGGCGACACCCGTTGGGATACCGTGCGTGAGGCCGCAAAGTGATATGATGTGTTACAGGCTAGATCGATGTGACATTGAGTCGGGGTCCTGACAATATCAGCGCATGATTCAAACATGTCTGGCCACCCAGATCGGCAAAACAGTCGAGGCATACGTAGACAACGTAATCGTCAAAACAAAACACGTCGAAACTCTAGTAGACGATTTGAGGCTCACATTCGACAACATCAGAGCATATGACATCAAGCTGAATCCGGAAAAATGCGTTTTCGGCGTACCAGCCGGAAAGCTGCTGGGCTTCATTCTATCCGGTAGAGGAATTGAAGCAAATCCGGCTAAAATCCAAGCTCTGTCATAGTTGGATATTCCAAAAGACCTCAAAAAAATACAAAAATTAACAGGATGCGTGGCAGCCTTAAGCCGCTTTATCTCCCGTTTAGGAGAAAAGGCGTTGCCCCTCTATCGCCTCCTCAGGCGCACCAAACACTTTGAGTGGACGGATGCTGCCACTACCGGACTCGAAGAAATAAAGGCCATATTGGCAACAAATCCGGTCCTGGCTGCGCCCACTCTGGGCGAACCAATGTTGTTATACATCGCAGCAACGCATCAAGTTGTAAGCGCGGTCCTCGTCGTCGAACGAGTGACAGAAGGGCATAAATTCCCTCTTCAAAAACCAGTGTATTATGTATCCACTATGTTAACCCCCTGCAAATCCCGTTACCCACACTATCAGAAGATAGTATATGCGGTGTTCATGGCGTCCCGAAAGCTCGGCACTACTTTCAAGAGTGTTCGATAATGATGGCCTCTGAAGTACCACTCAATGACATTATAAATAACCGCGACAAGCGGGCAGGATTGCAAAATGGGCCATTGAGCTCTTACCATTCGACATAACTTACAAACCTCGGCGAGCTATAAAGTCACAAGTTTTGGCTGACTTCGTGGCGAATGGACCGCCGAACTCCCTAAAGAGTACGGCGCATACTCAATTGGACTATGCATTTCGACGGCTCCAAAATGTTGGCGGATGGGGGGCTGGCGTCATCTTGGCGTCCCCAACCGGAGATCTGATCCGATATGTACTTCAAATAATGTACACGGACTCCAACAATGCAGCCGAATACGAGGCCCTGTTACATGGTCTTCGGATGGCAGTCTCCATGGGCATTCAACGCCTAGAGGTGCGCGGGGATTCAAACCTGGCAATATCCCAAATAAACGGAGACTTTGACGCCAAGGATCCGAAATTGGCAGCATATCGCAACGCTGTCCTAAAAATGTCAGCTCGGTTTGAAGGACTGGAATTCCATCACATAGCTCGAGATAATAACCAAGCGGCCGACGTACTGGCACGCATCGGTGTGAAACGTGATGCTGTCCCTCCAAATATCTTCCTGGAATGGCTCTTCAAGCCATCCGTACTATGGGAAGAGGAGCCCGGTAGTGACAAACCAGAGAAAACCGCACCAACTGGTGATTCAGCAGATGACATAACACCTTCAGCCCACGTCATAATGGCAGTAATCGCCGCATGGACAGAGCCTTTCCTAGCCTACTTACTTAGGCAGGAACTTCCCAAGACCAAAACGAGGCCCATTTGCATAGTCCGCGATCGAAAGCCTACAAGGTCCATGAGGAGAACTTTATAAGAAAAGTACAACCGAGTCCTTCAGAGGTATATCTCCAAGAGGAAGGGCGAAACCTCCTGGCTGAAATTCATGCGGACTAGGCGGACACCACGCAGCAGCCGGGCCCTTGTAGGAAAGGCATCCGTCAGGATTTTATTGGCCGACGGCTCGGGCAGACGCGAGGACTTGGTCGGCGATGCGTTGGTTGTCGACTCTTTGCTAATCGAGCCATATGCCACCCACCGCCTCAAAACCATACCCATTACACGGCCGTTCGTGGTGCAGGGGCTTGACATGGTTGGACCCCTTAAAGGGGGAACCCACAAGCAAAAGGTACCTATTGGTCATGGTGGATAAATTCACCAAATGGATAGAGGCCAAACCGGTCAAAGCGGCAGAGTCCGGACCAGTGATAGACTTTATATCGGGGTGGTACACCGTTCTGAGTCCCCACAGCATCATCACCAACAACGGCACGAACTTAACAGCCGACGAGGTTAAGTCATGGTGCAAAAATATGGGCATCAAGCTCGACTACACTCAGTCTATCACCCTCAAACCAGCGGTCAAGTGGAAAGAGCAAATGGTCTAATAATGGCGGCATTAAACCCGGACTAGTGAGGTCACTTACTAAATCCGACACACAATGGGTCGAGGAGCTCGACTCCGTACTCTGGGGGCTGCGGACAACGCCTAACCATACTACGGATTCACACCATTTTTATGGTATCTGGCGCAGAGGCAGTCTTGCCCTGTGACATTATTCATGACTCACCTCGAGTGCGCATGTATGAGGAAAGAGAAGCCGAGCTTGATCGGCGGGACAGCTTGGACACATTGGAGGAAGAACGTGACGTCGCGAAGGCTCGTTCCGCATTTTATCAGCAGCAGGCCCGAAGATATCAAAGCAGAGAAGTGCGGGCCAAGACTTACAAAGTTGGCGAACTAGTTCTCGCTGCGGACAAGAAAAAGGACAAGCTCAAGCCCAAATGGGAGGGCCCTTCATTATCGATCAAGTCTGACCGGCGGAGCATACCATCTATGAAATCGTCGGATAACCGACTCGAGCGAACCCATGGAACGCAGCCCGCCTCCGGCGATTCTATGCCTAGCGCGGACTAGAGTTCGTCCCTTCCCCGTCCAAACTTTTACACTTGGCTGTCTTTGTTTCTCTTTTTATGCCTTTTTATTTAAAAGCCCTTATGGGCCTATTTTCGCATTTTTGCATACGCATGATGTGCCATCCGCACTCATTATTCACCGGGGCTTCTTTTACGAAGCTCAATTTACAGGTTTCATACCCGGCACATGTGTCAAGCTTCCACATGTACCTTTTACTCGCCATTATATGCATCGATATGACTTAAGTTTTGGCCAAGCTGGGTTGCTGGCTCTGTGCTTACCCCTCGCCCCCGATTGTTCGGCTAGGAGGTAAAGGAGCACCTCTGCGATTATTCTTGCGGGTCACCGGATGTGTACCTCAGACTGGGTGAAGCCGAAAGCTAGCGTTCTTAAGGGAATATTCGGTCGGTGATTTAAAAGATGACTTTTTACCTATTTATTTATCTGCCCCCAGATGTTTTACTGCTTTCTTTGCAGTCCGGACATGCACTTTAGGGCATGCCTCCCAGGGAAAGGAACCCTTAACGGAACTATTCTCCCTGGAAGATGTTTCTTACTAACCATGTAATATAACATAACTAGTTGGGCACTTGTCTGATAAAGCACTAATGACCCCTACGCCTGGTCTCCATGCATACCACGGTTGTTTCTTAACCAAAAAGGTATTCGGACACACTCCGGACTCTAGGGTCCCGAGGTTGAAGCGAAAAGGTCGGCAAAGACAAACGATCTACAATCCGGCTAGAAGGCATTTCACATGTCACTTTAAAGGAAAACATACATTGTCAAATTTATTGATTGTATTCCTCCTCAATCCCGTCTAACAGGTTGTCTAATTTCTGATCCGTTGGGAAAATTTAGCAGCCAACTCTACTTGGCTGTATACTAAACTCACAGGATCTCCTTCCCATCGGGCCCCACCGTCCAACCGGCCATGTGGTTGGGATCCGCCTTCTTGTAACGATGTCTTCACCATGGCCCAAGCCTCCACGGCACCTTGACGGCAAGCGAAATCTTCCACAAACGGAAGTGCTGCCGCACTCCTGCAGCTTCTCCATAAGCCCCGAGGCCCTCGGGTAGGGTGAGGGCTGGCCATAAAGTCCGAACAGCGCAGCTCATTGCTGCTGAACTTCGTTCGAGTAGCTATGTAACAGATTCGGAAGTTGATCACCCGTTGATATGGGCATCTCTCTGCGGGACGACTGTGAGTATACCTACAAGACATGTCATGTCAAAATACTTCCTCGCCGAACTCTTCTTTTCAAAAGAGTCCGCTCAAGCACTTACTATAAATGCCGCGGCAAGCGCTGATTCTCCTTAACTGAGCCGAACAGCTCGGCCCGGCGCCTTTCAGCTCTTCTCCGAGCTTGGCGTTGGCATCCTGGAGCTTGTTCCTTTCTGCTGAACCCTATTCACGACTCTCGCCGACCTTTAGTCTGGCGTAGCAATCTTACTGTCCGGATCTTGTCCGCGGTACTGCAATGTCATTATTAGACTTCATGCGCACGCCGCAGCGCTTATATTTATTAATAAAAATGTGTTACCGGGAGGGGTCTGCGTCTCCTCCTGCGGCAGCAAGTCTGACCTCAAGTTGGGCCTTGCAATCTTGCAGCTCCCGAGACATTGGGCGTTCTTCTCGGTAAGAGCGTGCGTTTCAAATGATCCTTAAATCAGTTAGCATAACTACTTTAAGTCTCGGGCTACTCTTGGTATATACAACCATTAAAATTCCCTTACCCGTATGTCTTTCACATACTGCTCCGTGGCTCTGGTAAAACCATCTTGAGTGGCACGGAGATGCGCGTCCCCTGCGTTAAAGGCATCCAATGCCTCCGGGGAAAAGCACGCTTCACAAAATACTGTCTGGCAGCGCCTATGGTTCATGGCGCTCTCCACCTCAGACTTGGTGGCGGACAGTCTGTCGGTGTCCTCCGTTGGAGAAGGATCCGGCCCGTGTCTTGCGCTTGCCTCCCCCTCCAGGCCGGGCGCTGGAGCCTGGCCGATGTCGGTTGGATCGGCAGTTTCTGCGCCCGCAGTCCGGCGAGCGCTTTTTCTCCTACAAAGATTATGAGCACTCAGGCGTTTTCTAGGAACGTTGCTCTGAAAATTCAAATACAAGCTATACCTTTGCGGCGACGTTTCCGCCTGCACCGTGCTCCTTTTCCGCCTGCTGGTCCGGACTGGCCTCTGTTGGTCAGCCGCCGCGGGCTCGGCTTCCTGCCGTAAAGGCGCTTCCTGCAAAATACCACCGTTCGCGAAGGTTAGAAATGGGGAGGGAAGAGATAATGGTGTCCGGACTTCGGTCGCGGTCACCTGGGAAGCCGGACTTAGTCCGGGGTAGTCCGCTGTAATGGCAACCAAAGCATTGTCTATGCTGAGGTAGTGAAACACCCCGTCGATCAGCTCCACCTCGATGTCAGGGTCCTCTTGGAGGCGGATCGAGGATCTTCTGGATCCTCGGGTTGCGGAGCGGGACTCACCATGTCTACCACGATCGGCGTAGATCTGCGCTACGAAGACATAATGTAAGAAACTTAAACTTCGAAAGCATGGGTTGAGCCCTTCAAGGTGCTCACTTACCCATCCTCTAGGGTTGGTCATGGAAAACCCATTCAAAGGGTTCGTCCGAAGGAAGTCCTCCTTCTCCCCCTTGTACAAGCTGGACAGGATCTCCACCAGATCCTCGGTCGAATCCGGCCCTTTGCGGCCATGCCGGGTGGCATCGTCCTCCCCGTTGAAATCCCACATGGGGTGGCCTCTGTATTGCAATGGCTGTACCCCCCGCTTGATGCATGTCGCCATAACTCCGATCATGGTCAAGCCAGAATGGGCCATTAATCTTATTCGGCCCATCAAGTAATGGACGCTCTTGTCTTCCTCCAATCGGGGGCTCCGTGGGCGCCCGGTGGCGTTCTTCAAGGAGCAGCACTAAACTCCGGAGGCCGATCCGGGTGGAGTGCAGCAATGGGCGTCTCCTATATAAAACCACTCGAGGGCCAATCTTGGACGCCTTCTTGGGAGTACCGGATGGGTATCCGGTCCCGCAATGCGCCATATTTGGCGCCGCCCACTTGATATATGGACCCCTCGTGAGAGCGAGTGCGAGGCAAACAACCTCTTCCACAATGCAAAATGGGGCTCAATGCCGAGAATAGCTCACAAAGAGCTACATAGCCCGATATCATGCGTGATGAGGCGGGCTGAGGTGGTGGAGCTGGAGTCCGTAGAACTCCGAGAGCCAGCGGAGGAACGAATGTATTGGGAATCCGAGTCCCCTTATCGGATAGGGGAAAGCATACACGCTCCCCTTATTGGGGCTTGGGTGTCCTCCGCTTTGCCTCCCACCTTGATAAGTAACCAGTCCGGCCCGGATTTGGGACCATGAAGGCCGGAGGAGAAATCCCCGTTTGGAGCTTCACTAGCTCGTTGTGAAAAGAGCACCTCCTCCAATTCGGCGGTGGGCTGGGGGCGTGAAGAAGAGTCGTCGGCGATCCATGATGGAATGGATTTTTAGGTCAAAGGCGCCGATGGAGTATTCGCGGGAGGAAGGCGGTGTGGTTTGGATCTGGATTCTTGCCTCTTTTATAGGCGGACGACTCGCACAACTAGGGGTGGAGCGTAAAAGACACCACGGCACCGTGATTCGTATGCGACGCGTGGAAGAGGGCCATTATTTGGCGAGAAGCCGAGGAACACGATATTCAAGATGAAGCGGACACATTGTTCGGCGGTACATGGAATTTGAAGGGAGAACCCGCCTTGCAACGCCGAAGACTATAAACGCGCTGGACTTATCGTCATTGAAGCCTGGTTCGGGGGCTACTGAGGGAGTCCTGGACTAGGGGGTGTTCGGACAACCGGACTCCAAGACTACGAAGATACAAGATTGAAGACTCCGTCCCGTGTCCGGATGGGACTTTCCTTGGCGTGGAAGGCAAGCTTGGCAATACGGATATGTAGAACTCCTACCATTGTAACCGACTCTGTGTAACCCTAGCCTCCCCCGGTGTCTATATAAACCGGAGGGCTTTAGTCCGTAGGACAACATACATTACAACAATCATACCATAGGCTAGCTTCTAGGGTTTAGCCTCCTTGATCTCGTCGTAGATCCACTCTTGTACTACCCATATCATCAATATTAATCAAGCAGGACGTAGGGTTTTACCTCCATCGAGAGGGCCCGAACCTGGGTAAAAACATCGTGTCCCTCGTTTCCTGTTACCATCCGCCTAGACGCACAGTTCGGGACCCCCTACCCGAGATCCGCAAGGAAGTGCCTCCTTATTAGGCGGAAAATAATTATTCCTCCATCTGACAGCAGGGACCCACCGGACGGGTCCCCAGTATTTCATGAAAAAAATGTTTCCCCACATTCGCTGGGACCCACAGAATGGGCCACCGTATTCGCAAAGCGTTCCCCTCATTTGTCATTCACGGACCCACCGGAAGTGCCTCCTTATTATGCACAAAAAAATGAATACCCCCTGCTAGCTGGGACCAACCTTGGTGGGAGGCTGACTTGTGGGCCTACTAAGTTGACCGGGACGGAGGCCTTTGTCAACTTTAGTCAATATATGAACGATTCTAGCTCCAGTGACCGTACGATGTCCATCCAACGGCCGTAGTGCTTCTTCAACCTCTGGTCTTCTTGCTCCGGCTGCCCAAAGCAGGCCGGTCGTGTCGCTTTGCTCCTGCCGCCCGTGGTCGGTTGTGATCTGTGGAGGCCTCACCGCCCCTACTACTCCCACATTGGCCGGCCATCCTCTACGCACCCACACCCGCTGTTATTCTGCGGCGGCGCAGCCTCACACCGCAGCGAGCAGTGAACCCTCATACTCCCTCACGCATGGGCATCCACCGCCGTGTCTTCCCGGCTCGCGTTGTCCCTTCCTAGGCCACACTGCTTGTCGTCCACATACTGGTGCTCTCAAGCGCAGCGTGGTCAGCGTGGTCAAGGAATGGCTTCCATCGGACGTGGGTATGCGTGGAGAGGTGGAATTTGGGTCCACGACCATGACAAGGAAGTGCCTCCTTATTACAGCGCAAAATAATTGTTCCTCCACGGCGGTGGGGACCCACCGGACGGGCCACCATATTTAGCGAAAAAATGTTTCCCCCATGCTGGGACCCACCAATTACATCTTCGCACGCAAGGAAGTGCGTCAGAAAAAACGATTCGCCCCACATTTGCTGGGACCCACCGGCTACATCTTCGCACGCAAGGAAGTGCACGGCGGTCGGGACCCACCGGTCGAAGCGTGCGTGGCGTTGTCATTCTGGTCGTGACGTGTATGTACATCTTGGTCATTGTAGAGGCGCGCGACGTAGTCGTAGTAAGCGCCGCGACGTAGCATGTACACGCACGTCGTCTGGTGGCGGCAAGAAAGAAAATACGACCACGTATGTGTACATACGGGCGGGGTCTCGAACGCCTACTCGCGCATACGTACATGGCTGGGTCGGAACGGAGAAACAGCATCGTCGTCGTGTTCATGTGGAGGCAACGGAATGTGTCGTGTTCATGGGGAGGCAATGGAATGCGTGTGTTCATCGGGAGGCAACGGAACACATGGGAGCCAACTGGCTGGGTCAGAACGGAATGCGTGGTCGTGTTCATCGGGAGGGCTTGGACGGAACAGGCGATGGAAACGAGGCCTAGCATACCGCACAACGGAGGAAACGGACCTCCTACATCCGGAACGGGGTCCTGTTGATCGGGAGGGGTGTGGCGTCATCATAAAACAGAGAAGCGGACCTCCCTACGGTCGAAGCGAAGTCTGTTGATCGGGAGGGTGTGGCGTGCCGCAAAGCGGAGGAAGCGGACCTCCTCACGGTTGAAAGCAGGGTCTGTTGACCGGGAGGGTGTGGCGACCGCAAAATGGACGAAACGGACTTGTGTTGGAGCGCTACGGTCGAAACGGGGGGGGAGGGGGGAGGGGTGTGGCATACCACAAAACGGGACTCCACGGGATACTGTTCATCTCCACCGTCGACCTCCTCCAGCCTCCACGGGCTACCGTCGACCTCCTCCAGCCTCCACGGGCTCCTGTTCATCCAGCCTCCACCGCGAGCTACTCCACCGGCTACTGTTCAACCACCCCTCCACGTGCACCCCTCCACCGTCTACTGTTCATCCAGCCCTCCACACCATGGGGTCCTGTTCAACCACCCCTCCACCGTCTACTATTCATCCATCCCTCCACACCACGGGTTCCTGTTCATCCAGAGGCAACGCCACCACTCACTATTCATCCAACCCCCCCCCCCCCACCGCGCAACGCTCACTGTTCATCCAATCGATCGGCTTGATTAACAGCGATAGCGAAGAATCGCTCCATCGGGTTGATTAACGACCATCGATTGATCGCTTCAGGTTCGAGAACGATATAACTGCGGTCTGTCGCTCGGGTTTGATTAGAGCCCAACGCCTCGCTCGGGTTGATTAGAGCCAACGCCGCACACACGCTGCGTACTGTCGAAATGTAGCGCATCGCTCCGCCCGACCTCCCCCGTGAATCGCAACTCCCGAAATTTTCCTCCCCCTCGCTTCTACCATGGTTTTTTCCGTCATGCACAGCCCAAAGAATGTCATGCAGCTGCGTCTCTGGCCCGCCCAGACGAAAAGCCCATTTACATCATGATTTTTGTCATAAGTAGGAGCCCACCACATCTATGATGATACCGGGTTTTGTCACAATTATCGTCATAGAAGTGTCATATGTATGACAGAAAAAAAATTCGTTCGGCCCAAAATGTCACGGATGTGTCTTTTTTTTGTAGTGAACAGGCAATTCATATCTAGGGGAGAACCTTCATCATCACTATCATCAATAATATCAGTTTCAAGAATTTCATTCTCTCTAGCCCTAGCAAGTTGTTCATCAAGGTATTCACCTAATGGCACAGTAGTATCGAGCATAGAAGTAGTTTCATCATAAGTATCATGCACAGTAGAAGTGGCATCATCAATAACATGCAACATATCAGAATTAATAGCAGAAGCAGGTTTAGGTGTCGCAAGCTTACATATAACAGAAGGAGAATCAAGAGTAGAGCTAGAGTTCGTTACCTCCCCTCGTAGTTGAGGGAAAAATCTTAGTTGTTTCGTCTTTCAAGTTCCTCATAGTGATCAGCAGATATAAATCCCAAGTGACTCAAAGAACAGAGCTATGCTCCCCGGCAACGGCGCTAGAAAATAGTCTTGATAACCCACAAGTATAGGGATGCATAGCAGTTTCGAGGGTAGAGTATTCAACCCAAATTTATTGATTAGACACAAGGGGAGCCAAAGAATATTCTCAAGTATTAGCAGTTGAGTTGTCAATTAAACCACACTTGGATAACTTAGTATCTGCGATAAAGTATTTAGTAGCAAAGTAGTATGGAAATACTTGATATGATAGCAAAAGTGTGATGGAAGTTTTGTAGTAATTATATGATAGTAGCGGTAAAGTACATAAGCAAAGAGCAATATGTGAAAAGCTAAATGCGCATTGGATCGATGATGGATAATTATGTCGGATCACGATTCCTCATGTAATAGTTATAACATAGAGTGACACAGAACTAGCTCCAGTTCATCAATGTAATGTAGGCATGTATTCCGAATATAGTCATACGTGCTTATGGAAAAGAACTTGCACGACATCTTTTGTCCTACCCTCCCATGGTAGCGGGGTCCTAATGGAAACTAAGGGATATTAGGGCCTCCTTTTAATAGAGTACAGGACCAAAGCATTAACACATAGTGAATACATGAACTCCTCAAACTACGGTCATCACCGAGAAGTATCCCGGTTATTGTCACTTCGGGGTTGTCGGATCATAACACATAATAGGTGACTATAGACTTGCAAGATAGGATCAAGAACTCACATATATTCATGAAAACATATTAGCTTCAGATCTGACATCATGGCACTCGGGCCCTAGTGACAAGCATTAAGCATAGCAAAGTCATAGCAACATCAATCTCAGAACATAGTGGATACTAGGGTTCAAACCCTAACAAAACTAACTTGATTACATGGTAAATCTCATCCAACCCATCACCGTCCCGCAAGCGTATGATGGAATTACTCACGCTCGGCGGTGAGCATCATGAAATTGGTGATGGAGGATGGTTGATGATGATGACGGCGTTGAATCCCCCTCTCCGGAGCCCCGAACGGACTCTAGACCAGCCCTCCCGAGAGAGTTTATGGCTTGGCGGCGGCTCCGTATCGTAAAACGCGATGAATCTTTCTCTCTAATTTTTTTCTCCGCAAAAGTGAATATATAGAGTTGGAGTTAACGTCAGTGGAAGTCTAGGGGCCCATGAGGCAGGGGGCGCGCCCTAGGGGCGCCCCCACCCTCGTGGACAGGGTGTGGGCCCCCTAGTGCTGATTCTTTCGCCAATATTTTTTATTAATTCTGAAAAGTTGCTCCATGGATTTTTAGGTCATTCCGAGAACTTTAATTTCTGCACAAAAATAACACCATGGTAGTTCTGCTGAGAACAACGTTAGTCCGGGTTAGTTCCATTCAAATCATGCAAGTTAGAGTCCAAAACAAGGGCAAAAGTGTTTGGAAAAGTAGAAACGACGGAGACGTATCAGGGTGCCATGATTTTAGATCTGAACCGTTTATGTTATCACCATTATATCCATGTTCTAGATCCAATCTTGCAAGTTATAGTCACCTACTACATGTTATGATCCGGCAACCCCGGAGTTACAATAGTCGGGACCACTCCTGGTGATGACCGTAGTTTGAGGAGTTCATGTATTCACCGTGTGTTAATGCTTTGTTCCGGGTTCTCTATTAAAAGGAGGCCTTAATATCCCTTAGTTTACAATAGGACCCCGCTGCCACGGGAGGGTAGGACAAAAGATGTCATGCAAGTTCTTTCCATAAGCAAGTATGACTATTTACGGAATATATGCCTACATTATATTTATGAACTGGAGCTAGTGTCGTATCGCCCTAGGTTATAACTGTCTCATGATGAATATCATCCAACGAGTCACCGATCCAATGCCTACGAATTTATCTTATATTGTTCTTGCTAAGTTACTATTGTTGCTACTGCTGCTATCATTAAAACTATCATATTACTGTGCTACTAATCACTTTGCTGTTGATAATTAATCTCCAGGTGTGGTGAATTGACAACTCAACTACTAACACCTTCAAATATTCTTTGTCTCCCCTTGTGTCGAACCTATAAATTTGGGTTGAACGCTCTACCCTCGAAAACTGTTGCGATCCCCTATACTTGTGGGTTATCAAGACCTTTTTCTAGCTCCGTTGCCGGCGAGCATAGCTATATTTGTTGAGTCACTTGGTATTATTATCATATTATCACTATGAAGAATCTGAAGGATGCTAAGACTACAATTTTTCCCTCAGAGCCGAGGGGAGGTAAGGAACTACCATCCAGTTCTGCTTTAGATTCACTTTCTGTTACAAGTAAACTTGCAACACCACAACATGCTATTAATTCTGATATGTCACAAGTTATTGATGATGCTACTTCTGCTACGAATGCTACTCATGATGATGCTAGTACCTTGCTTGATGATGATGTGCCACTAGGTGAATTTCTTGATGAACAAATTGCTAGAGTAAGATAACATGACATTGTTGAATCTGATGATGAACTTGAAACTGAAAATACTGACACACCTACTAGAACTAGTCCTCCTAGATATGAATTTCCAAAGGTACCGGAAGGTTATACTATGAGTGAGGAGGCAACTAGAGGTATTCTTGCTTGTAAGTATAGAGATGATCTAGAGAAATTATTAAAGTATAAAGAAAGATCTCTGAATGCTAAAATGAAATGTGATCCTGAGTTTGCTACTTCACCTATCGTTATTGATGGTAAGGATTATGAATTCTCTGTCGACCCAGAGTTAATCACTTTGGTTGAATCTGATCCTTTCCATGGTCATGAAACTGAAACTGTTGTGGCACATCTTACTAAATTGAATGATATAGCTACCCTTTTTGGTCATGATGAGAAGATTCGCTATTACTATATTCTCAAGTTATTTCCATTCTCATTAAAGGGTGATGCTAAAGCTTGGTACAATACTCTTGCTCCTGGTTGTGTGCGTAGGCCCAGATATGATCTATTACTTCTCTGAAAAATATTTCCCTGCTCATAAGAAACAGGCTGCCTTACAGGAAATATTTAACTTTGTGCAAATTGAAGAAGAAAGTCTCCCACAAGCTTGGGGGAGGCTTCTCCAATTGCTTAATGCTTTGCCTAATCATCCTCTTAAGAAAAATTAAATACTTGATATCTTCTATAATGGACCAACCGATGCCTCTAGGGACTTCCTAGATAGTTGTGCTGGTTGTGTTTTCAGGGAACAAACTATTAGGCAAGCTGAGGAATTATTGAATAACATATTAAAAATTATGATGATTGGACTCCTCCTGAAACACCTATTAAACCCACTCCGAAGAAGAGGGGTATCTTATATCTCAGTCCTGAAGATATGCAAGAGGCAAAGAAATTTATGAAGGAAAAAGGTATTAAGGCTGAGGATGTTTAAAATTTACCACCTATTGAAGAAATACATGGGCTTGAAGCACCACCACCACCTAAGGTGGTAGAGGTAAAATCTTTAATGAAATTTGTGTACAAAAGTATGGGCTCTTCTGCTTGTGCACGGAAGTTGTAGCCACGCCTGTGACCGGGCCCGACAGGACTGCAGAAGACAAACCACAAGACTACCAAGACAGCAATCAAATCAAAGAACAAGGAGCAGACAACGGACTGGGCCTCCCCCGGCAACATCCTTGCCAGGGGCAGCCTATGTGGACACGACAAGAGCCTTGTCGGGGCAACCTACGAAGCGCCAGCAAGGCCATCACCCTTGAGGACTAAGAGCTTTGACACCATCGACAGCGTCAAGACCAAGGCTCAGAGAGCGCATGGAAAGTAGCATGCAGATCTTTGTGAAGATTGATAGCCTGCAGGTCCATGTGGACCAGAAGACGTAGACCCCCAGCAAGACCCTCGCCGGGGATGACCACGAGGCTCCCGGCAATCCTTGCCGGGGACGATCGCGGGGCTGCGACCAAGCCCGCGCCCGACAAGGTTTTGCCACCTCACCATCGCTCCAGTGCGACGACCAGCTTGCCAACTAGGCAGACGCCTGCGTGGCGACGTGCAAATCTTCGTGGAGGCTCTACCACTGTGCCAACACATCAGCTAGCTAGCCAGCATGGCACTACATGCCTCGTCGGCCTGGATGCATGTCAAGGTCAGGAAGGGCGGCGACGGACGGGACGGCTTCTGTTGCCATCCCCGATAAAGTGAAGGAGCACGTAGGCAGCACATTAAATGCGTTTGTCCTACGGCGCCCGCAATAAGTATGTACACTGTAGATACTTTCCACCTCCTGTGTGCCGTTGTGGTGACCCCTTTGACATATAAAAGGAGGCCCGAGGCATACTTAGGGAGGATTTGGACATTTTGAGCTAGGCATGCACCGCTATCTAGTTCAGGAACTCAAGAACACAGAATATACACACAAGCAGGACTAGGGTATTACGATCTTTGCGGCCCGAACCAGGGTAAAATTCCCTCACACTGATTGCTAGACCTGCTCTTCATGCAGCTCCTCTCCCTGCCAACCGTAGAAGGGATCGCCCCTGATCCCATAGGTGTTCATTTTCCCACGACATCTTTGGCGCACTAGGTAGGAGGTAGAAGTTGTGAGAATCTGGTCTATCAGTTAGTGCAGCAGTTTTCTTCATCGCCATGGCTCCGAAGAAGAAGACGATCGCAACGGTTGGCTCTTCTGGAGCTGCTCCGCCCGTGCCAGCGCGGATGGGCGATGTGGCAGATGCCGGTGGTGGAGGAGATCAAGATCGTCCACGCCACCCTGATACGAGAAGCCAAGCGAGCGGCATCGTCCGTAGCGGCGACGACGGTCTGCACGCCGCCGCGCCTAAGGACGGAGCTGCGCTACCCACGGGTGGCGCGGGGACCTCCAAGGGCAGAAAGACGACCCCACCAGCGCACGCGCCGCGACCTCTCAGCTTGTGCGTGATGAACAGTGCCCCGACAATGAGGACCCCAGGATCGCCGTGGCAAGAGCCCTCAACGTCACTCTCAAGATACGCATGGCCGACATGCATGCCATGATGTTAGCGAAAAAGGCGTGCGGCCGCGGAATCATGACGGAACTCCTTCTAACATAGTTAGAAGTCCGAGTTCCTCCCATTCCTCGCGCCTGTCGCTGCCACCGACATGAGTAGAAGCATTGGCGCGAGCATAGCTACTCCTCGACTTTCCTCCTGCTGCGAAGAAGCATGAAGAGTGGCGGGCTGCCATCCAAAGCCTGATTGGCCATGCCAACAGGGATGGCCACTGGGAAGCAAGTCCCACACGGCGCCGGACCACCGAGCCGGTGCACATTTACAGTGGAAGGGTTGGAGGCACCGCAACCACGGTGCACTCCCCTCCACCACGGTCGGCCTATCGGGTTGACGCCTGTGATAACGTGTCCACGGCGTCGTCTGACCCACGAGCATGTTGCGACCAACGTCAAGTTCTTCGGGAGCGGCTCAAGGAAGATGCTCAGACCACTATCGGCGGCGGCGGAGGGCGTCACCTGTCGATAAGGCGTCTTTGGCCCTCTGCGTCTGAGCCTGCGGCATAGGATGCTGGCGACTTGCCCTATGCAATAACTTGTCCAGCGTTCACCTGTGAGCTATGGCAGTTCCAGTGGCCCACCACCCACACGTTCAAACCGGAGGTCCTGGAGAAGTACGACGGCAAGACCCATCCATCTGAGTTCCTGAGCGTTTACACCATCGTGATGCAAGCTGTCGGAGCACGAGACGACAATGTACTCGCCAAATATTTCCCGTTGGTGCTCAAGCCCAATGTCAGGCCATGGTTGATGCACTTGCCGATAGATTCCATCTCCTCTTGGTCGGATCTGTGCCACGAGTTTGTTGGTGCCTTCACGAGCGGCCACGTAGCTCCTGGCCAGGCAAGCGATTTGCATATGATCCCTCAGAGGGACGATGAATGCTTGCGCAAGTACATACAGAGATTTAGCCGTGTGCGGTACAACATCCCCGATGTTCATCCCGATGCTGTCATCAGCGCGTTCCATCAAAACGTGCGCATTCGTAAGATGCGTGAAGAGCTAGCAATGAACAAGGTTGCTGATGTTGCCGAACTTTATGTTTTGGCCGACAGATGTGCCCGAGCTGAGGAAGGAAGGAAGTACCCCAGCAAAGATGCCGACGCGGGAAGTGATTCTGAGGATGAAGACGTCGTCGCCCCGCAAAGAAGAGTCAGCGATGCAACAGGAAGCGGAAAGGCAAGACCGTGCTTGCCGTTGATGAATCTGACAACCCTGGCACTGCTAAAAAGGCCAAGGTTGACGACCCCGGCAAGGAGATTGCCGGGTGCAACGCCGGCCGAGCCTTGGCGGCCGCCCGCAAGTCAGAGGGCTCCGACAACCAGTATTGCAAGATCCACCATACCAAGGGCCACGACCTCCAAAACTGCCGCCAAGTTGAGCAACTGATGGAGAAGCTGAAGGCTGAGTACAAGAGACGAGACAAGGAGAAGGGGCAAGATGGCGCTGAGGGATCCGACAAGAAGCATGGCGGCCGGGGAGGTCGACATGACAAGGAAAAGCAACAAGAGAGGCCTGCTCGAGGCCGCGACAAGAAAGAGGAAGATGACGATGATGATGATGACGAGTCCAACGAGCATGAGTTTCAGAAGGCGACAGAGGTCATGTGTGTTGACGGAGGTGCCTCGTTGCATTCTTCCCATCCCAAACTTAAACACTGGGCATGTGAGATTAATGTGACGGAATCGATGGTCGACGCCCAGAGGCCACTAAAGTGGTCCCACGCACCTATCATTTCCGACGCCGAGGATCACCCTGATCGCATAACCGTGGTCGGGTGTTTGCCGTTGTTGGTCTCACAATGATACGCAACCTCAAGGTGACAAAAATGTTAGTTGACGGTGGGGCCGGCCTGAACTTGATCTCACCCAACATGATCAAGAGGCTGCAGATCCCTGATGAAGATCTCGAGGAAACTAGTACTTTCCAAGGGATCAATCCAGGAAGAAGCCAGCCCAAGGGAAAGGTCATGCTACCAGTTACATTTGTTGGCGACCTAAACTACAGGACAGAGATGATCGTTTTCGATGTCGCCTAGATCCCCTTGCCATATAACGGGATCCTTGGTCGTCCGGCACTAGCCAAGTTCATGGCGGCGGCGCACTACGCATACAACAAGCTGAAGATGCCCAGCCCAATGAGCATCATCACCGTGAGCTGCGACAAGAGGGATGTGCTCATTTGTGCCGATCAACTCTATCGAGAGGTAGTTGCATCGTCCTCCGCCAAGGTACTTGCTCCTGCCGCTGAGAAGAAAACTGGCAAGACTTCGGCCGCCGGCAAGACTCCTGGCTTCGGCAAGGGCTCCTGCACTCACCCCGGCAAACGTGCCTCTTTGGAGTGCTGTGTTCCCGCTGAGGACGTGCCGAGGAGCTCTACCGGTAAGAGCAAGAAGTCCAAGGCGGCCCCACCAGAAACCAAGAAGGTACCCATCAAGGAGGATGGCACGGGCGGAGCTTTTACCATAAGCTCTACCCTCGACAACAAATAGGAAAGCACGCTCATCGCCTTCCTGCAGGCGAATGTCGATGCACTTGCATCGCAAGCATCCGACATCCTCGGCGTTCTCAGGGGGGTGATGGAGCACCACCTTGCTATCTGTCCCCATGCGCGTCCCCTCAAGCAAAAGGTCAGAAAGCAAGCTTTGGAGCAACAAGAGTTCATCATCGAGGAGATCATAAAGTTGGAAGCGACAGGCTTGGTCAAGGGAGTACTCCACCCGACGTGGTTGGCCAATCCAGTGGTAGTGCGTAAGGAGAATGGGAAATGGAGGTTGTGTATTGACTATACTGATATCAATAAAGCCTGTCCAAAGGATCCTTTCCCGTTGCCATGCATTGACCAGATAGTGGACTCCACTGCCGGGTGAGACTTGCTGTCATTCCTTGATGCCTACTCAGGATACCATCAGATCTTCATGAAGAAGGAAGATGAAGAAAAGACCACGTTCACCACCCCATGTGGTACATACTGTTTCGTACGAATGCCTTTCGGGTTGAAAAGCGCTGGTTCAACATTCGCCCGAGCAGTCCAAATTGGTTTTGAGCCCCAGCTGCATAGAAATATGGAAGCTTATATGGATGACATAGTGGTCAAAACCAAGGACAAGGCCACGCTCGTGCAGGATCTGGAGGAAACCTTTGCAAATTTGCGCAAGATCAACCTCAAGCTCAACCCAGAGAAGTGTGTGTTCGGCGTCCCATCGGGCAAGCTTCTTGGGTTCTTTGTATCTCAACGCGGAGTCAAAGCAAATCCCGACAAGGTCAAAGCGATTGAGAAGATTGAGGCGCCCAGACGAGTCAAGGACGTCCGTAGGCTTGCCGGCTATGTTGTCGCCCTGAGTAGGTTCATCTCTAAATCTGCTGAGCGCGCCCTCCCCTTTTTCAAGATTTTGAAAAATGCGGGTCCAATGAAATGGACTCCGAAGGCAGAGGCAGCGCTGCAATATTTGAAGAGGTACCTCTCCTCTACACCAATACTAGTCGCGCCCAAACCGCAAGAGCCGTTGCTGCTATATTTAGCAACAATGAATCAAGTGGTCAGTGCTACGCTAGTGGCGTAGAGAGAAGTTGAGGAAGAGGCAACGGCGGTGGCAAGGCCGTCAGGTGAGGAACCAGGGCCGGCACAACCCGATGCCGACAAGGCAGAACCCCTGGCAGAGCTAGGCCCCGACAAGATGAAGTCTGCGCAAGTGAGCGAAGTAAGGCAGAAAAACAAAGTGGTGAAGCACCCAGTCTATTTTGTCAGCTCCCTCTTGCAGGGGGCTCTATCAACGTATTCTTGTATTGTCGTGGAATTGTCATGTCAGATGTCCTAGTGAAAGGACTTAGTCATGGAGCCATCGCAACTAGGAAGCTTAAAGAGGTTAATCGGGAGAAAGGACACGGGGTTTATACTGGTTCGGCCCCTTACGGTGAAGGTAAATGCCTACGATCCAGCTTTGAGTGGGATTGCTTATGTCTCAATTACCAGGGAGCAAAATCGCTTGACCTAGCTCTCGATCTGATGTTACTTGCCCTGAACCACCGCTGGTTCACCCATTTATATACATAGGTTGACGCCAAGTGGCTCACAGAGTCCTGGCCGGCTCATAAATAGTGTCCAGCTCGGTCTCTCTCTATTCTTGCCTTACAATACAAGTTATATACATATGGAGGTTTATCTCTACGGCCTTGAGTCGCCTTTGGGCTTGGGCCCTTAACTGAACCGCCATCTTCAAGTGTCGTCTTGGGCTTCATATCTTGAATTGCCATAGGTATAACCCGACCCCTCCTGGGCGGGTCATACCTAATAGTTATATCCCCAACATTAGGCCCCAGATTGATTTGAACTGGTTCATGTCAATCTTCAATATTTAAGAAAAATCTTCTGCTCTTTGTTTGTACAGAAGCTTTTATAACCCACCATGACGTCATCTTCTGGATTTGCGATAACCTGCCATGACGTCATCTTCCATTACTTCACACTTTATCCAACATATCTCAATGGATCCTTATCTTAATGACCATCTCGAGAATCAAGGCGTCCTGATAGCTGGATAACCATATTTTCGGCCTCCTTGTTTTTCGCACCCACTTAAGAGCCTTTCCCTTATAAATAGGCACGACTGGTCTTTCCTCACTCTCTCCCTTTCCATCGGCTTCCACCTCTCGCAACCCTTCTGCCGCTCGAGCTCCGCCGCCGTCGCCGCAGAGCACCTCGTCTTCCTCAACCTTGGCTACTGCATCAACCTGAGTTGATCCAGAGAACGGCGGCAACACTACGCAGTAGATCTGCAACTGTAAGTGTCTACCTTCCCGCACCTTAGATCCACATTAGGGTTTCTGTCTGTTCTTCGTGTTCTTCACTGTTTCTTCGTAGTTCCTCCACCGCAACCTCTTATGATCCAAAAGTAGTATAGAACTCATGCGGTAGTTGTTTTGCGTCCATTTTTGATACTAGCAAATCCCTTTTTTCTATAAAGAAGCCTCATTAGAACTCACGAACTTATCTGAACTGGTTTTTTAGGTCTAGATTATTTCCTTTTCCTGAAAAGCCGTTGATCCAAAATAATAGCTACAGCCTGTGAAACTTGTTTGTGTAACACTTAGGCAAAAACTGTATTTTGTTAGATCCACCTAGCCATGGTGACTCTTATCACCGGCTTAAAATTGTAAGCTCAATTGATAATCTTAACCACTCATGGCGGTTCAGATAACTTGAATGCCCATGGCACCCATGGCGGCTTACATAACTTGAAATAATTAGCCATATACCATTAGGCCCCTTTATAAGCCGCCATCTTGAATATGCACTAATGTTTCTCTCCGGCTTAAATTTGAACCGGAATTTTTACTCTTTGTTAGGCTTCCTTCACAATGCCGCCCAAACAACCCACTTCATGCAATTGGGTCAAGTCCATCGTCACAGATAGTACGCTTGAAGATTTTGTGAAGACTGGCTATCTGCCAAAGAAGGAAGTCATGTCATATCGTGCTCCTGACCCCACAGAAGAAAAACCTCAGCCCAAAGAGGGGAAGGTCATCGTCTTCACTGAACATATGAACCGGGGTTTTTCACAACCAGGCTCAAAATTCTTCAGAGACATCCTGCACTTTTTTGACCTCCGTCCTCAAGACATCGGACCCAACTCCGTGTCCAATATTTGCAACTTTCAAGTATTCAATGAGGTGTATCTTGGAGAAGAGCCCAGCTTATTACTCTTCAGAGAGTTATTTTATTTGAACCGCTAGAACGAATGCGCCGATGGACCTAGCTTGGAGCTTGGCGGGGTCTCAATTCAATGACGGAGAGATGCCTTATAACCCGCAAGTATACTGGATCAATTGTAGCCTCTTTCAATAAGTAAGAGTGTAGAATCCAACGAGGAGCTAAAGGTAGAAAAAATATTCTCTCAAGTTCTATCGACCATCGATACAACTCTACGCACGCTTAACGTTCGCTTTACCTAGAACAAGTATGAAACTAGAAGTACTTTGTAGGTGTGATAGGATAGGTTTGCAAGATAATAAAGAACATGTAAATAAAAAGTAGGGGCTATTTAAATAAAGAAGCAATAAAGTAAATATAGCGTGTGTGGAAAAGTGGTGGTAGGAGTTCTGAAATTGTCCCTAAGCAATTGACTACTTTACTAGACCGATAGCAGGTTTTATGTGGGAGAGGCATAAGCTAACATACTTTCTCTTCTTGGATCATATGCACTTATGATTGGAACTCTAGCAAGCATCCGCAACTACTAAAGATCATTAAGGTAAAACCCAACCATATCATTAAAGCATCAAGTCCCCTTTACCCCATACGCAACAATCCCCTTACTCGGGTTTAAGCTTCTGTCACTCTAGCAACCCACTATAAGCGAATCATGAACGTATTGCAACAACCTACAGCGGGAATCCCTCATGCTTGCACGACACGGAGGGTGCAATAGGACAGCAACATAACCATAAGCAAATTAAACCAATCATAGCAATTCATCAATCACCGGTAGGACAACGAAAATCTACTCAGACATCATAGGATGGCAACACATCATTGGATAATAATATGAAGCATAAAGCACCATGTTCAAGTAGAGGGTACAGCGGGTTGCGGGAGAGTGGACCGCTGAATATAAATGGGGGAAGGTGATGGAGATGTTAGTGAAGATGGCGAAGGTGTAGGTGAAGATCGCGGTGATGATGATGGCCCCCGGCGGCGCTCCGGCGCCACCGAAAGCAAGGGGGAGAGAGCCCCCCTTCTTCTTCTTCTTCTTCCTTGACCTTCTCCCTAGATGGGAGAAGGGTTTCCCCTCTGGTCCTTGGCTCCCATGGCGTGGGAGGGGTGAGAGTCCCTCCAAGATTGGATCTATCTCTCTGTCTCTCTCTGTTTCTGCGTTCCCAGATTCTGCCCCTTCACCGTTTCTTTTATATCCGGAGATCCGTAACTCCGATTGGGGTGAATCTTTCGCCCAGATTTTTTCTCATAAAATTAGCTTTCTTGCGGAAAAAGAAGAGTGTCAACCGCCTTACGGGGTGCCCAGGAGAGTCAAGGGCGTGCCTGCCTCCCTAGTGCGTGCCCCCTATCTCGTGGCCCCCTCGGGCACCGTCTTGCGTTGATTTTTTCTCCCAAAAATCACAAATATTCCAAAATAATTCTCCGTCCATTTTTATCCCGTTTGGACTCCGTTTGATATTGGGTTTCTGCGAAACATAAAACATGCAACAAACGAGGCGGCCTTTGAGCCTTTGGATCAATATGTTAGTCCCAAAAATAGTATAAAAAGTTGACAAAAGTATATGAAAGTTGAATAATATTGGCATGGAACAATCAAAAATTATAGATAGGACGGAGACATATCAGCATCCCCAAGCTTAATTCCTGCTCGTCCTCGAGTAGGTAAATGATAAAAAAGATAATTTTTGATGTGGAATGCTACCTAGCATAATCTTGATCATATGTCTAATCATGGCATGAATATTAAGACACGAGTGATTCAAAGCAATAGTCTATCATTTGACATAAAAACAATAATACTTAGGGCATCCCAACAAACAATCATGTCTTTCAAAATATCAATGCTTCGAGCGTTATCCTACAAAATCATATAGCCTTGTATGCTCCCTTTTCTTAACACAAGGTACCCCTCATGCCTATCCCGGTGTCAGCCAAGCAATTGTTTCATACTTTAGTATTCTCAATCTTTTTCAACCTTCACGCAATACATGAGCGTGAGACATGGATATAGCACTATGGGTGGAATAGAATATGATGGTGAAGGTTATGTGGAGAAGACAAAAAAGGGAGAAAGTCTCACATCGACGCGGCTAATCAACGGGCTATGGAGATGCCCATCAATTGATGTCAATGCGAGGAGTAGGGATTGCCATGCAATGGATGCACTAGAGCTATAAGTGTATGACAGCTCAACAAAAGAAACTAAGTGGGTGTGCATCCAACTTGCTTGCTCATGAAGACCTAGGGAATTTGAGGAATCCCATCGTTGGAATATACAAGCCAAGTTCTATAATGAAAATTCCCACTAGTATATGAAAGTGATAACATAGGAGACTCTCTATATGAAGAACATGGTGCTACTCTGAAGCACAAGTGTGGTAAAAGGATAGTAACATTGCCCCTTTTCTTTTCTCTTTTTTTGGGTGGGCTTCTTTGGCCCCCTTTTTATTTAGGCTTCTTTGGCCTCTCCTTTTTTTTCCATTTTTTCTTTTCTTTTTTTCATGGGGCAATGCTCTATAATGATGATCATCACACTTTTATTTACTTACAACTCAATATTACAACTTGATACTAGAACAAAGATATCACCCTATATGAATGCTTCCGGCGGTGTACCGGGATGTGCAATGATCTAGCGTAGCAATGACATAAAAAATGGTCAAGCCATGAAAACATCATGCTAGCTATATTACGATCATGCAAAGCAACATGACAATAAATGCTCACGTCATGTACATGATGATGATGGAACTTGCATGGCAATATATCTCGGAATGGCTATGGAAATGCCATGATAGGTAGGTATGGTGGCTTTTTTGAGGAAGATATAAGGAGGCTTATGTGTGAGCGTATCGTATCACGGGGTTTGGATGCACCGGTGAAGTTTGCACCGACTCTCGAGGTGAGAAAGGGCAATGCACGGTACCGAAGAGGCTAGCAATGATGGAAGGGTGAGAGTGCGTATAATCCATGGACTCAACATTAGTCATAAAGAACTCACATACTTATTGCAAAAATTAATTATCCATAAAAACAAAGTACTACACGCATCCTCCTAGGGGGGAGTGAGGGAGTCCTGGACTAGGGGGTGTCCGGACAGCCGGACTATCATCGTCCGCCGGACTCCAAGACTACGAAGATACAAGATTGAAGACTCCGTCCCGTGTCCGGATGGGACTTTCCTTGGCGTCGAAGGCAAGCTTGGCAATACGGATATGTAGATCTCCTACCATTGTAACCGACTCTGTGTAACCCTAGCCTCCTCCGGTGTCTATATAAATCGGAGGACTTTAGTCCGTAGGACAACATACATCACAACAATCATACCATAGGCTAGCTTTAGGGTTTAGCCTCCTTGATCTCGTGGTAGATCCACTCTTGTACTACCCAAATCATCAATATTAATCAAGCAGGACGTAGGGTTTTACCTCCATCGAGAGGGCCCGAACCTGGGTGAAAACATCGTGTCCCTCGTCTCCTGTTACCATCTGCCTAGACGCACAGTTCGGGACCCCCTACCCAAGATCCGCTGGTTTTGACACCGACATTGGTGCTTTCATTGAGAGATCCTCTGTGCCGTCACCAATAGGCCCAATGGCATCTTCAACCAACAACGCTGTCCAGGGTGAGACTTTTCTCCCCGGACATATCTTCGTATTTGGAGGCTTCGCACTGCGGGCTGATTAAGCAGCCATCTGGAGCAGATCGAAGCTTCGCCCTGGCCGTCGAGTCAGATTCGAAATCTAAACTTCACGGCCAGCGTCGCGGAGACTTGATCTTGACGGGCTCGAGCCCACCAAGCGAGCCGCCTTTATTACGATGGGCATGATCTAGCTCGCCACGGACGGTGCCTTGGTGGGCGCTGCGAATCCGCTTCGCCATAAGTCCGAGCCGATCGCCTGACCAAGGATCGGTGGATGGACACCGCCTTGGGGCTCCAACTTCCACGGCGATGGAGCGAACGCTAATCTTGTCCCTCGCGAAACTTCGTGATTACGAGGTTCCGGACTCCTTGCGGACTCCAAACCTCCCGCGCCTACCAATCGATTGGATGGCGCGGTTATGGAATTCACCGCGCGGACATCTTCCAACGCCGCCTTTGGCGACATTCTAAATCGCTAAAGCACCTCTCGTTATCGGGAGAGTCTGGCGGACTATGGCCGGGATGGTTGGGGCAGGCGACGAAGAAATTTGAGCCCACCACCACCCACTTTGTAGCCATCGTCGACGATCTAACCGACATGCTAGACTACGACTCCGGCGACATCGGCGCTATGGGCGGCGATGCCGGAGGCGAACAGAACCAGCGCCTACTGAGCACCTGGAAGACTACCTCGTCATATGACATATACATGGTGGACACCCCAAAAGACGGGGACGGCGAAGAAGTAGCGGAGGCAGACTCTTTAAAGAAGCAGCCCAAACGCCGGCGTCAGCGGTGCCGCTCTAAATCCCGCCACAGCAAGAATGGAGATTCCGGCATAGGAGATAATAATACCCCAGAGAGTGCCGAAGACAATCCCCTCCAGCAAGACTCAGCACAGGAGGATGCAGAAGCAAGCCCTCACGAGAGGACGGCAGACGAAGAGGTTGAGGATGATAACTATATGCCTCCCTCCGAAGACGAATCAAGCCTCAATGATGACGAATTCGTCATACCTGAGGATCCCATCGAGCAAGAGCGTTTCAAGCGCAGGCTTATCGCCACAGCAAACAGCCTAAAGAAAAAGCAGCAACAGCTTCAAGCTGATCAGGACCTGCTGGCCGATCGATGGACTGAGATCCTCGCAGCCGAAGAGTATAAACTCGAACGCCCCTCCAAAAGCTACCCAAGACGCAAGCTGCTCCCCGATTAGAGGTGGAAGCATACATACCTCCATCACCAGCGCATGATATGGCTGACCGACCACCCGTGGTCGTGACGAAGAGAGGCATCCAGGCCCCGGCCAAGACCGTACCCGGCATCACTCCAAAAGTCTGAAGCCAAGAGGAACACGCCGGACTTGCGAGACATGTTGGAGGACAAAGCAAGGCAATCCAGATCCATCTACGGATCACGTGGGCGCCCCGACCCATAGCGAATACCGTCGCGCGGATACAATAACCCGGCCGGGCGAACACAGCAGACGGTGCTCTCTCGAGCTGCGTCGCGATATTGCTCAATCTGAGGCGCGCACACCGCTATGCTTCATCGGCGAAGTAATGGATCATCAAATCCCGAAGGGTTTAAACCCGTAAACATCGAATCCACGATGGCACAACAGACCCAGCGGTTTGGATCGAAGATTATCTTCTCCACATCCATATGGCCCGGCGGCAATCTCCATGCCATCAAGTACCTCCCACTCAAGCTTAAAGGACCAGCTCGGCATTGGCTAAACAGCTTGCCCGCAGAGTCAATTGGCTGGGAAGACACTGGAAGCCGCATTCCTCGACAACTTCCGAGGCGCGATATGCGACCACGGATCTTGATGACCTAAGCCACATTATTCAGCAGCCAGATGAATCGGCGGACAATTACGGACACGGTTCTTGACAAAGAAAAACCAAATCGTCATTGTCCGGGATCACGAGAGGCCCTTGTAGCCTTCAAACATAACATCCGGGACGAATGGCTAGCCCACACAGGGGCAGGAAAAGCCGAAATCCATGGCAGCCCTCACATCATTAATGACCGCTTTTGCGCGGAGAGGATAGCTGGCTAGCTCGCAGCAACAATCTCCTAAAAATTCTGGCGGTCCGGATACTAAGGACAACAACGGCGAGTCACGTCGAAACAAAACAAACGCCGCGTGCGGCGGCGATAAGGAGGATCTGGCGGTCTCACGCGGATTCGAGGCTCTAAACCGGTCGTGGAAGAAGCCATTCAAAAGAACCACTGGGTCCGTCCAATTTGGACCGAATACTCGACCGCTTATGCGGATACATGGCACCTGAAAAACCAGCTAATCACACTAATAGAGATTGCTGGGTGTTCAAACAATGAGCAAGTTAATTGTCGAAAACAATGACAAGGGGCTAAATAGCGACGACGAGGAAGAGACCCGACCGCCGAACAATAGAGGGCGAAGGGTTTTCCCCACAAGTACGGAGGGTGAACATGATTTCTGCGACCCATATACCCAAGAGGATAGGAAGCGCGCACTAAGGGATGTCTCTGCGATGGAACGATCATACGAAGTTCAATCCATGGTCCTCTTGTCCGATCACTTTCGATCGAAGAGACCATCCGACCAGCATACGCCATGGCGGATTCGCCGCATTGGTTTTAGACCCAATCGTCGATGGATTTCACCTCACGAGACTCCTGATGGACGGCGGTAGTAGCCTGAACCTGCTTTATCAGGATACAATGCGCAAAATGGGCATAGACCCCTCAAGGATTAAACCTACAAAGACAACCTTTAAAGGTGTCATACTAGGTGTGGAAGCCAACTGTACAGGCTCAGTAACACTAGAAGTGGTCTTCGGATCCCCGGACAATTTCCGGAGCGAGGAGTTAATCTTCGACATAGTCCCGTTTCGCAGCGGCTATCACGCTCTGCTCGGACGAACCACGTTTGCAAAATTCAACGCGGTGCTGCATTATGCATACCTCAAGCTCAAGATGCCAGGCCCTCGCGGAGTCATCACGGTCAGCGGAATCGGGGCGCTCCTCGAGCGGAGGAGCATCTGGCGCTCGCGGCGGAAATCTGAGCAGCCTCTTAAGGCAATTCTCGAGTCCGGCGTTAAATGGCGGATCTGAGAAAAAGCGCGCGAAGCAATACCAACCAAGACCACTGGCGCGATCGAGCACGCAGCGTAGCAATGCGGCACCAACCCCGCCCCAGCGTGATTACAAGAATAACCCTCCGCGTACATCATTACGCTTTGGAGGTACCATGGGCGCGAGGAAGGGCACGATCGCAATGGACCCAGTGCGGTTCGACCACACAGGGCTCGCAAGTGTGCCCCCCTTTTTTATTTTTATTTTCCTTCTTTGTGTACACAGGACTCCATTAACGAGAGGCCTGTCGTGGTGAACTGCCGAACTCACGATGCAGTGATCGAGGGACGAAAGAAGGCTGCGACGAACACTCAGGTGGTCTCAATTACGAGCATTAAATTCGATTATATACACCAAGTTCGCAGCTCACTCCTGGAGGGCGGACATGTTTAATTAGTCCAAATCCCTTGCTTACCGCACTATTTGTATCAGTCCGCACTCATAGCAGACTTTCTTTCATAAATAATGCAGCACCCTTTTGACAGCAATTACATTACCTTATATATATATGCTCATTACATGACATCTTGCACCCGTATATTTTGGTACGGCCTAATACGCCAGGGGCTTATGTTCCCCACACTATGGTGTGATAAGTCCGAACACTTTCATAAGTGTGGCACCCCGAACTTATAGCATTATATGAATCGGCTCCGAATCATGTCTTGGGTCAATAGTTGGGTTTGCCTGGCTCCCACGTTTTGGTGCCTTACGTTCCGTTCTATCGGCTAAGGTGGCACTGGGAGAACCACTGCGATTGCACCCGGTTGAGCAGGCGGCGCCTCGATGGAGAAAGCTAAAACTGACCGGCATGATAAGGCGAGACTGGTCGCTATTCGAGAGGTTTTTCGGTCCTTAAAGACTCACGCCGCTTTGGCGAAGTTAGGACAATGTCCGGCGAAGCGTGGATAGCGCCCGGATTCGGTCTTCGAATACCGGGGCTTCTTGAAATTTAAAATTATAGAATTCTATGGCTAAGTGAGAGTGTTCAAGCATTATAAGTCCGGTTGCCTTGTTCGTTGTGTTGAGCGCCTCCCTAGATGGACCCAAAAATGGGAACAAGAGTGCTCAAGTTTATCCCGAACACCCCAGCACCCGTGGCTTGGGGGCTAAAGCCAACGACTTGCCATCTCTCAGATTTTATAAACGGCCGCACAGAAGGTAATATTTTAAATTAAACAAGTGTTGCTCAAGGCGCACATGAACAAGGTTCCAGCGCACAGGATAATACATAGCAAGTTTATTCAAAGATTACATTTCTAGGGCACTCATTCACAATATCGCGGGCTCCCTTCAAGATAGTTTTATAATACATTTCGGGCGTGCGATACTCCTTGCCCGGTGGCGTGGGTCCGTGAGAAGCTTCTCCGCATCCAACCTGCCCCAATGCACCTTGGTGTGGGCGAGGGCCCGGCGAGCACCTTCAATACAGGCGGAGCGCTTGATGACCTCCACCCAGGGGCATGCATCCACCAGCCGCCGCACGAGGCCGAAGTAGCTCCTAGGCATGACCTGTTCAGGCCATAGCCGGACTATAAGGCCCTTCATGGCCTCCTCAACTACCTTGTGGAGTTCGACCAGCTGCTTCAGCTGGTCGCTTGGGGGCACCGGATGGCCGGCCTCAGCGTACTGAGACCAGAAGACCTTCTCCGTTGAGCTCCCCTCCTCGCCACGATAGAATGCGGCGGCATCAGACGCACTACGTGGCAGATCTGCAAATGCCCCTGGAGAGCTCCGAATACGGGTAAGTGTCAGGTAGTTTACATTAACATGCCTGCTTTGCATGAAATATGCCTTACCCGCCGCTATCTTCTTTATATCTTCAACCTCCTGAAGGGCCTTATTGGCCTCGGCCTTGGCGGACTTGGCACTTTCGAGAGCCGAGGCAAGCTCGGACTCTCGAGTCTTGGAGTCATGCTCCAAACTCTCATGCTTCTCCATGAGAGCCTGGAGCTCTTGCGAACTTCCGCCACCCGTGCTCTCTGCTTTTCTCGCTCTGCCCGTTCAGCGGCCGCCTTGCGTTCGACGCGGAACCAACCTCGCCGGGGCTGCCACCTCGTTAGTGGCCCCTGCAATACCCATATTATCCTTGTTAACTTTATTGCAACCAAAATCCTTTTCTGTAAGGTAACTATTCAAAGTGGTGTTACTCACCCTCTTTGTCCTCGAGCTACTTCCTCGCATGGCCGAGCTCTCGCTCGGACCGCTCGAGATCCTGCTTCAGCACATCGACCTCCGCCGTTAGTGCGGCAGAGGTCAGCAGCGCAGCCTGCAAACCCATATTGACATATTTTAAGCAACCCTGTGTATATCTTTTTAGATCCTCAGTCTGGCTTTTCTTTCCGAACACCAAACTGAGCATCAGGGGCTACTGTCTATCGGTATTACATTACATAACTTTAACTTCTTACCTCAAAGCTTTGTTAGAAGGCTCTTTGAGGCTTCGGTCAGCCCGCTCTTGGCGAGCTGAACCTTCTGAATCACCGCACTCATGATAGTGCGGTGTTCTTCCTCGATGGAAGCACCTTTAAGCGCCTCCAACAAGTTATCCAGCGCCTCCGGTTGGACGGAGGTCGCCGGTGTCACGGTCTTGCCCTTCTTTTGAAGGGGCCGCCCGCCGGACTCTGGAACCACTGCGGGTTCCGATGTAGAGTCTAGCACAAAGTCCGGGAGGCAGCCTGACGGCGCCTCCGGAGCTTCCTCCTGATGGGTTCCTCTCTGGGATCCCACCTCGGCGTCCTCGCCGGCGCGGGGGGTAGTGGAAGTCGGAAGTGAATCCACATCCGACGGGGCCAGTGACCCGCTTGATGAAGCGGGGAGATCATCATCAGCCGGACTACGGACAAAATGCGGCGTTAGAAGGACACTACGCGACACGAAAGAAATTGCATATCAAGGATCCGGATACTTACGATCTTGCCGGACGCCTGGCCCTTGGAGGCCACTCATCCTCGCCAACGGTGGTGTTGGCAAAACTGTCCGGGGGGATAGTCCTCCCCATCTTGGACCCTTCGGCCTCCCCTATTGGGGAAGCCTTCCTCTTCTTCTCTCCCTCCTCCGGGAGAGAGTCCTCCTCCTCCTTGTCGTCTTCGGGGGAGGAGTCCGCCTCGTCGTCGGACGCTTTGATTGGGAACTCTTCGAGTCCCCGGCCACCTTCTTGGCCTTCTTCTCCGGCACCACATGCGGTGCCGGAACCAGCAGCCCTGCTAAACGGGCGTCCACTGGGTCTTCTGGCATGGGAGCCGGGCTGATAAGCTGCTTGGCCTTCTCCATCCATTCCTGTCAAAGGAAAAGAAAGAATGAAACCCTCTTAGAATCAATTCAATTACCACAAGTGACCCGTAATGGGGTTGAATCACTTACCTCGTCAGCCGGATGCTGCGAGCGAAATCCGCGATCTACCGTCGCGGATACGGGGGCTTCGGCGCCCTTAAACAGCACCCTCCAGCGCCTTCAGTATGTCGTGTCGAAGAGCCCGCTCAGCGCTAGTGCTGTTCGGATTGAACTCCACAGATTGAATGCCCGTTCTTGGCATGGGAGAATCCGGCGGATGAGCATGACTTGGACCACATCGACGAGCCTGAGCTTATTGCTCACCAGCTTCTGGATGCAGGCTCGGAGTCCCGTCACCTCCTTTGGATTGCCCCACAGCAAGGCCTTCTCTTTCCAGGAGGTGAGCTGTGTGGGGACGGCAGATCTAAACTCGGGGGCCGCCGCCCATGTGGGCTTGCGTGGCTCGGTGATGTAGAACCACCCGATTGCCACCCCTTGACGGAGTCCACGAAGGACCCTTCGAGCCAAAGGACGTTGGGCAATTTACCCAACAGCGCCTCCGCATTCTGATTGCGTGCCCTTCACAACCTTCGGCTTGACGTTGAAGGTCTTGAGCCACAGGCCAAAGTGGGGCCAGATGCAGAGGAAGGCCTCGCACACGACGATAAACGCCGAGATGTCGAGGATGAAGTTCGGTGCCAGATCGTGGAAATCCAGGCCGTAGTAGAACATGAGCCCCCGGACGAATGGATGGAGTGGAAAGCCCAGTCCGCGGAGGAAGTGGGGAAGGAAGACGACCCTCTCATGAGGCCCAGGGGTAGGGATGAGCTGCCCCTCATCGGGCAGCCGATGCGCGATATCGCCGGAGAGGTATCCGGCGCTGCGCAGCTTGGTGATGTGCTCCTCCTTAACGGTGGAGGCCAACCATTTGCCTCCCGCTCCGGACATATTCGGAGAAGGTCGAGGCGAGATGTGCGAGCTTGGGCGATGGAGCCTGAGTGCGCGGAGATGGATAAGCAAAGGAGGAAGAAGGCGTAGGTGAGAAGGTAAATCCTTATCCCTTATATATAGGCGAATAAACTGTCGCCCCCACCGCCTGGTAAAACTCGCTTATCTCCCAAGCGCCACCATCAATGGCGCGGTTGGGTTACCCACGTCCGTATTGATGAGAATCCGGAATAAGGGGAACACGATCTCGCTCGACAAGGCGTGCCAAGAAACCGCCTTCGCTAAGCGTCTTTGAGGTGGTATAGTAAAAACGATTCAAGTAAAAGCACGGTAGCGGTGTGATGTCACGCCACATAATACGTCCGCCAGATTGCACCAAAGTGTACATTTTATTCTCTACGGTGGAATGTGGAATTTATTTTGCGAGCGGACACTATCCCGGTGTTCATGATCTTCTCTAGATTATTCAAGGAGGAACCCGCCTTGCAATGCCGAACATTATGCGCGCCGGACTAATCGTCATTGAAGCCTGGTTCGAGACTCTTGAGGAGTCTGGACTAGGGGGTGTCCGGACAGCCGGACTATCATCGTCCGCCGGACTCCAAGACTACGAAGATACAAGATTGAAGACTCCGTCCCGTGTCCGGATGGGACTTTCCTTGGCGTGGAAGGCAAGCTTGGCAATATGGATATGTAGATCTCCTACCATTGTAACCGACTCTGTGTAACCCTAGCCTCCTCCGATGTCTATATAAACCGGAGGACTTTAGTCCGTAGGACAACATACATCACAACAATCATACCATAGGCTAGCTTTAGGGTTTAGCCTCCTTGATCTCGTGGTAGATCCACTCTTGTACTACCCATATCATCAATATTAATCAAGCAGGACGTAGGGTTTTACCTCCATCGAGAGGGCCCGAACCTGGGTAAAAACATCGTGTCCCTCGTCTCCTGTTACCATCCGCCTAGACGCATAGTTCGGGACCCCCTACCCGAGATCCGCCGGTTTTGACACCGACAGGGAGGTTGGTAGGAGTTAACCATCACGCGCCCCCGACCTTCACGCAAAGATAAACAATCAAAATACAATGCGCGCCAATTTGGTTACATAATTAGTAGACCATACACGCATGGTTCGGGAATCACAAACCTTAACACCAACATCCTTACTAAACACAACCATCTACTAGTACCTCCCACATATTATCATCACTATATCGCAAAACTATTGCAAGGAATCAAACATATCATATTCAGTGATCCACAAGTTTATGTAGGATTTTATGACTAACCATGTGAATGACCAATTCCTGTCATCTCTCTAAATTGATATAAGTGTAGCAAGAGAGCTTAATCCTTTCTACAAAAGATATGCCCCCGCTCTAACAAATATAAGTGAAGCATTCTACAAATGGCGGTTTTCTATGTGAAGAGAAACAGGCAATCCAGACTTTAAATGATATAAGTGAAGCACATGAAGCATTCTATAAAGCCACACTCAAAAGATTTAAGTGAAGTGCAATGAGCATTCTATAAATCATTCAAGGACTATCTCATACCAGCATGGTGCATAAAAGAAAAGTGAAAACTAAATGCAAAAGACACTCCAAGACTTGCACATATTGCATGAACGAAACGAACCCGAAAACATGCCGATACTTGTTGAAGAAAGAGGGGATGCCTTCCGGGGCATCCCCAAGCTTAGATGCTTGAGTCTCCTTGAATATTTACTTGGGGTGCCTTGGGCATCCCCAAGCTTGAGTTCATGCCTCTCTTCCTTTTGCTCATATCGAGACCTCCTCGATCAAACACTTCATCCACACAAAACTCCAACAGAAAACTCGATAAGATCCGTTAGTATAACTAGCAAAAGAGCCTGTGCGTTGCAACAGGAGAGAAAACATAACACACGCTCTTAACCTAACAACCATCACTCAAGACCATAATAGGTCCATCTTCTTTATTTTTGTGAGGCATCATATTTGTGTTGCCGCTTATCCTCCTTGTCACCCTCGCCGGCGATGGCCTCGGTGTTCACACAAAACAAAGAAAACGTGTTTGAATATGGTTAATCCTAAGGCGTCTCTCTCTCTCTCTCTCTCACTCCCGTGATGAGAAATCTATTGTTTTCCCCTGTGACATTTTTCAGAGGTATGCATGTGTAGTTAGCGATGTTTTCTTTTCCCTACATGGTTATAGTGGGGTGTTTATTTGCAATCCGGATCGCCGCCGGTATGAAAGAAAAATGGATCTTGTGCTATAAATTATAAGTTTGCTTCCAAAACAATATTTTAAAAATATTTAAAGGTAAAATCAACAACACATTTAGATTCCACATTTTCTAATAAAACTTCATATATAATATGTTAAAATCGAAGTTACGGTTTAAAAGATACGGATAATTTAGAAAATCATTTGTTTGACTTAAATATATTCCAAAATAATATTTAAAATACTTAACAGGTAAAAATAATCTCATATTCATATTCTACATATTTTTCTAATCAAATTTCATATATAACATGTTCAAGTGGGAGTTACGGTTTAAAAGATATGGATGATTTAAAAAGCATTTGTTTGACTTAGATATGTTCCGCGGATGAATTACCTAAAATATCAGAGGGGGTTTCGAAAAATGTAAAATAACGATTCGGGTGTGACTTAAATTCGGACCGCGGGTTGATTTCATCAAAACACAAGGACTTTTCTGAAAAATGCCATGACGGACGACCGAAACCCAATTTGCTTTATTATTAGGTAAAGATAAAGCAAATCACTACTCTAGGTACTGTTGCAAACCAATTCATATTTTTTTGCATTGTGTCTACTGTAATATAACTTTTTCATGGCTTAATCCACTGATAGAAATTGATAGCTTCATCAAAACAAGCAAACTATGCATCAAAAACAGAATCTGTCAAAAACAGAACAGCCTGTAGCCATCTGAACATTCGCCATACTTCTGGTACCCCGAATATCCTACCAAAATTAGGAAAAATAAAAGATTTGTACAGCAAGACAGTGCGAAAGGAATCAGAACCGTTTGACATTCCAGTTAAAAACGTAAAATCGTGCACTGCAGCCAAAGTTTCTGTCCTGCACAGTACAAACCAACAAGCATTGTAAACATCCTAAAGGCAAACCTTGGCACATTATTTTTATAATACAATGGAATTTTACAAGGGGATAATTATTTTTGATGAAAAGTTTCCTTAATTAAGATTCACAAAGTTTCCGTGAGCATGAACAATGTTCAAGGAGCTCTCCCACTTCAACAATGCTTATCTCTCTCACTTTCACTTTCCTTTTTGAAAAAGTTTTAGGTTCCCCTCTTTATTTTTTTGTTTTTAAACTTTATAAAAGCACTCAACAGAAATAAATGACTCTCTAAAACTTCCAGGTTGTCTCCCTGGCAGCGCTTTCTTTAAAGCCATTAAGCTAGGCATATAGTGCTCAAGTAATGGATCCACCTGGATCCCAAGGTATATCAAAGCCAATTTTAATTAACAATGATTTGTAATTTAGTAGTGAGCACAAAGTAACATAAATCAAGCAATGACAAAGTCTAACTCTCTTCCTATGCATCGACATGTCATAAAAGAACAATTCATGCACACCAAGTAAAGGCCAATGCATAGTATAAGCAGTTTAATGCAATTTTATCATATTGGAAACATAGAGAGGTGGAGATATAGTTCCTCTCTCATAATAATTGCAAGTAGGAGAAGCAAGCACATGCATATTACATTCATCAAAATTATCATGTGCAATAGTAAAAAGCAACCCATCAATATAATCCTTAATCATCACAAACTTCTCCGATATAGTGTAGTTTGGAGAATTCAAAAAGATAATAAGACTATGATGCGTGGGTGCAATAGCAACAATTTCATGTTTAACATAAGTGAAAGTGCAACTAATCCCCGGGTGGTTTTGGTAATTAATAACAACATATATATCATTGAACTAATAGTTTCTTGAGAACCATTTCAGAAAGTTCAGTGATATGGGTATGGCAATGACTGAAGATGTGGACCCCTCAAAATGCTAAGGCAAGCATTGGCAAAAGCTCAAGACTCCATTTTTGGTTTAGTGATCCAAGATCACATTGAGTCTATAGGAAAGCCAATACTATTAAAAGGGATGAGGTTATGATAATGATCTGGTTGCTCAAAGTGCTTAGTGATACATCTCCTAAACTATCAGCAACTCTCACTTCCATAATACACTCATAAGTAATCTCGGTCCCACCGATTTCCTAAACTCACCACACCGAGATGAACCACCTCAGCCATATAGCCAAACCCTAGAAATCTCGGATTTTCCGATTCGAACTCGGTCTCACGAAACTTGTGTTGCCAAGCTTCAGAAACATACATCATCAAATCGGTGTCACCGAGATGATGAAGTCGGTCCCACCGAGATTGGCAAGCCCTAGTCTTTACGAATCGGGCTCACCGAGATTGTATTTTTGGTCCCACCGAAAATCCCAACGTTCACATGTTTTGAACTTTCGGTCTCACCGAGTTGTCAACCGGTCGACCGAGATTGGTCAAATGTGTGTAACGGTTGGATTTTGTGTGGAGGCTATAAATACCCTCCACCCCCTCTTCATTCGTGGAGAGAGCCATCGAAAGAACTACCACTCCTACCTTACATTTCGAGAAGAAAACTACCTACCCTTGTGTTGAGATCAAGTTGCTCCACTCCCACCATATGAAGCTTGATCTCTAGCCTTCCCAAGTTGCTTTCCACTCAATCCTTTCTTCCACCACAGCCAAATCGGTGAGGAGAGTTGAGTGTTGGGGAGATTATCATTTGAAGCACAAGAGCAAGGAGTTCATCATCATCAACACCATCTATTACCTTTTGGAGGGTGGTGCCTCCTAGATTGGTTAGGTGTCGCTTGGGAGCCTCCGTCGATATGTGGAGTTGAACCAAGAAGTTTGTAAGGGCAAGGAGATCGCCTACTGTGAAGATCTACCCCGAGTAAGGCTAGCCCTCCGTGGGCGTGAGCCATGATGGCATAGACAAGGTTGCTTCTTCGTGGACCCTTCGTGGGTGGAGCCCTCCGTGGACTCTCGCAGCCGTTACCCTCCGTGGGTTGAAGTCTCCATCAATGTGGATTGACGATAGCACCACCTATCGGAACCACGAGAAAAATCTCCGTGTCTCCAAATTGCGTTTGCTCTTCTCCACCTCTCTTTACTACATGTGCAATTTACTTTCCGCTGCCTATACTCTAGAATTGCATGTGTAGGGTGATACTTGACTTGATCATCATTGTGAACTTGCCAAAAACTTGTCTTTATCAAAAGGCTGAATTTTTATATTGTCAAGTAGTCTAATCACCCCCCCTCTAGACATACTTTCGATCCTACAAGTGGTATCAGAGCTTTGGTCTCCATTGTATTGGTCTCCATTGCATTGGACTCCATAAGCTTGGTTTCACAACCTAGGAGAGTATGGCGTCTAGTGAGGGTAATTTTCGTAGAGGTCCCTACTTTGATGGTTCAAACTTTGCTAGTTGGAAGCATAAAATGAAAATGCATATTCTTGGCCATAACCCTGCCGCATGGGGCATTATTTGTGTTGGTTTGCAAGGTGAGTTCTTCGAGGAAGGAAAAGTTCCGGATCGTGAAGCTACAACGGATGAATTGAGGATGTTGCAAAACAATGCTCAAGCTTGTGACATTCTCTTCAATGCTTTGTGTCCCGAGGAGTTCAACAAAATCAGCCGTCTTGAGAATGCAAAAGAGATTTGGGATACTTTCGTCGAAATGCACGAAGGTACCGAGTCCGTGAAGGAATCAAAGCTAGATGTTCTTCAAGGTCAACTTGACAAGTTCAAGATGAAGGAAGGTGAAGGAGTCGCTGAAATGTACTCTAGGCTTGCTCTCATCACAAATGAGATTGCCGGCTTAGGAAGCGAAGAAATGACCGACCGATTCATCATCAAGAAGATTCTCGAGCTTTGGATGGAAAGTATGACACCGTGTGCACTTTGATCCAAATGATGCCAAACTACAAGAATCTCAAGCCAACCAAGTCATTGGAAGAATTGTTGCTCATGAGATGACACTTAAAGATAAGGAAGAGCTTCACAACAAGTCAAGTGGTGCTTACAAAGCTACAAGTGATGCTCCCACAACCTCAAGTGACAAGCTAGTTTCCAATGAAGAGATAAGCCTAATGGTGAAGAACTTCAACAAATTCTACAAGAGTAGAAGCAAAGAGAGAAGCTCAAAGTCTAGATCATATGATGAAAAGAGATCTTCTAGTCTGATCGAATCTGCTACAATTGTGGAAGACCGGACACTACTCAAATGAGTGTTCGGCTCCCCACAAGAGAAGAGAAGAATCTCCAAGAAGAAGAAGCTCAAGAGAAGAGTCACCTCGGAAAGAGAGAAGGAGTAGAGATGATCGTTATGAACGAAGACCCTCTTGGAGAAGCAAGGATTAGGAGAGGAAAGACAAGTCATCAAGGAGCTACACAAGAAGAAAACATCAAGCTCATGTAGGTGAATGGGTCTCGGCTCCGACTCCGACAATCATTCGAAAGAAGCTATCACTCCAACTCCGACTACTGATCAAGATGAAGGTGTTGCGGTCTTGCTCTCGTATCCTCCAACTCCAACTCCTATGACTTGTTTGATTCACCAAATGAGGGAATTGGAAGATGCTTCATGGCTAAAGGCCCCAAGGTATCACACCCTGAATTTATTGACTTTGATAGTGATGAGGATGACTTGCTTGGTGAAGATGAGCTTTTACATGATAAATCTAGTGAGCCTAGTTATGATGAACATGCTAGTAGTCTTTATAGTCGAGAAGAGTCGAATGACAATGCTATGAAGGAGATTGAGCGTCTAACTAAAGAACTAAACACTCTTAAGTTAGCTCATGAAACAACTCAAGAAGATCATAGAGAGCTCCTAAGATCTCATGAGAAGCTACGCTCGAGAAGCTCAATCTAGAGCAAGAACATGAGTTTCTAAAAGCAATCAATGGCGATCTTGAAAGAAGAGTTCTTCATATCTTGCCAAACGACTTCTCTTGTCTAATTTCTTGCCACCTATTAAAACTAAGCATGACAAGCATAAGAAAAATTCTTCATCTAGAGGCAACAATGTTGCTCCTAGTAGTTCTCTTGATTCCACTAACAATGTTTCAAGCCAAGTTACACTTGAGCAAGAAAATAGTTTATTGAAAGGGATTATAGAAAGGTGTCTACAAGAGCCTTGCGGAAGCAAGAACTTTGAGGAAATTGTTCGCAAGCAAGGAAGACACCGGAAGAATCAAGGAATTGGTTTTGAGCGAAAGTTCAACGCCGAGGGTGTTGAATGGGAAGAAGGTCAATATCCCACTCCAAAGTTTGTTTCTCAAAAGGAGAAGTACGATCCTACTTCTTCCAATGTGGAACAAGCTCAAGATGATCTTCCACCACAAGACCACAAGCTAAAAGGCAAGGACAAGCTTCAAGAGGAGATTGATGCATTTATTGAAGCACCTAAAGCCATGGTCAAGTGGGTTCCCAAGGAAACGTCAAGTTCTACTTCGTCAAGCTCAACTACAACCCCAAGGATTCCCATCAAGATGATGTGGATCCCGAAGAAGAAGAACTAGAGAGTTCTTGAGGGTGACTCCGCCAACATACTTCACTCAAATTCATATTGGCAAGAACTTGTGCAATCAACTTCCACATCTTGCACTAGTTCATGGAGTCACAAACCCTCTTGTTGGTAAGTCAAGGGACAAGGTAATCATTGCTCTCATGGACATCATCTATTGTGAACTTCAATCTATGTCCATGGATATCCTTGTTTGTTCCTTGTGGGACTAACCCATGTAGGTATTGAAAGTGCCCGAATCCAAAGGATTGCTCCCAACTCTTGATGATCTTCATCAACATTGAGCATCCACATCTTCAACATCTACATGAAGTCTTCTCGACAACCCAGGTTAGTTTGACCCTTTAAAGGGGTTCTCACATCTAGGGGAGCTTTGCTCTAAAGAATTGAGCTAAAGCATCTTCAAATGATGTGAACACATCAATGCTTTATGTAAAAGTGGTAACCCCACTTGTGCTTAAGCGATGAGTATGACCTATGATCAAATGTTCTCATTTGACTCCTAAGTCAATATACTCATATAAAGATGACCTAGTCATCGACAAATTGTGTGATAGTAGCTAGAGTTTTGATTGTGCATGTTTGACACATATTTCATTTGCTATCTTATTGTGTGAGCATGTTGGATGCATGATTTTATCCATTCAAGGACATCGATTTGTTGCTTTGGTCGTTTTGATTTTTCTGACCAAATGGATGGACAAGAATGCCTAAGTTCCTCCCCTAGTTATCTATGCTTTCTTGTCTCAAATTCTATTCATGCTTATATCACAAACTTTGAACAAGTCATTTTCGGACCCACCGAGTGAGGAGCACTTTGAGCCACCGATCCGTCAAAGGCTAAACTTCCAAAACCTTCTAAGTGATTTCGGTCGACCAACCCACTCAAACTCGGTCAAACCGAAAGCATTTGGATTGATCTAGGTTTTCACCTCGGTGAAACCGAGTTGTGAATTCGGCGTGACGAAGTGTGTAAGCGCCTGCGATTATCCATCTCGGTGCCACCGAGTTTTACAACTCGGTCCCACCGACAACAAAGGGTATATATACTCGAGGGCCGCGGCGTTGATTTCTACTTCAAACGCCTCGCCCCACACCCCTTGCTGCCGTCGCCGTGGTCTCGGATCGTCTCCGTAAATCGCTTTGTCAGGCGCCCTCGCCGAGGTCTCCGTCGCCGTCAGCGAACATCTTCTCCGCGCCGTTGCGCCGAGAGGAACTCCACCAAGTTAGGGTGAGTTTCGATCCCTCGTGCTCCCATCTCCGATTCTATGCACGATTGGTTTGCCTAGCATCTTGCCACGTTTGAGATCTTCCTATACACAGATTAGTTCCTTTGAGCGAAATTCAAGTAAAAGTTTTAGGGTTAGGTTTCCGCGAACACATCTCGGTGAGACCGATTTTACATTCTCGGTATGACCGATTTGGCCTCTGGCCATTACCTTTGCACCTTCGGTCCAACCGAAGTTGTGCAAATCGGTGTGACGAAATAAGGATTTAGTGAAACCCTAGTGTTTTCGGCAGGACGAAACCCACTTCGTCCAACCGAAAGTGGTGTGAATGGTTCTGTTTGAACACTTGGATTCACCGAATTTTAAACTCGGTCTGACCGAAATGTTTTCTGTGAAAACCTAAAACTGAAATTTGAACTCATTTCTTTGCAAAATCTTCTGCAGTTTGTGATAACTCTTCTACTCTGCCTACACCTTATCTATTCACAGGTTGTCAGCCATGTTAGATGCCAGTGACAGCCAGAACAGGTCAGAGTCACCTATTGAAGATATTCCAGAGGCAGGCACTAGTCCTGAACCCAGCATCTCTTCAGATGATGGTGAGAGGAGTACACCAAGTGGTTTGCCTCCTGCAACCACCAGGGCCAGAAAGAAGAGGAACTCTGATGAAGAAGATTCTGATTTCATTGTTGAGGAAGAGGTCTCCTCCAAGCCAAAGAGAAAGGTTGTTGCCAAAGAGCCTCAAGGGCAGCAAACCAAGAAAGGCACCAGAAAAGTGAAGGAATCCACTGTTGCCAAGAAACTGAGTATGGAAGAGGAAACTACAAGCAAGGTGAAGAAAACTTCCAAGAGGAAGAGGAATGTGCATGATGAAGCAGCAGAGGAAGATGATGATGAGGAAGCACCCCAGCCTCCTCAAAAGCCTAAGCTCATGGGAGATGCCATCAGGGCAGGAGCCCCTTCTAAGCCCAAGCAATCTGCTCCAGTCAAGGCAGCTCAAGCCAAGCCTGCTGCCAAGCCCAAGAAGACTGTCAGGAACATTCCAGCTTCAGAGAAGAAGAAAGATGATGTGCCACCAGCTGTGTCAGATGATGAGGCACTGTCTTCTGTGAAACTTCGTCGAAAGCGCCACTTCACAATGATGCTCATCCTCAAGTGAGAACATGAAGGAAAGAAAGGATAGA
This sequence comes from Aegilops speltoides, assembly GCA_021437245.1. NCBI lineage: Eukaryota > Viridiplantae > Streptophyta > Magnoliopsida > Poales > Poaceae > Aegilops > Aegilops speltoides. The sequence goes on along the minus strand of CM038142.1, from coordinate 331,757,031 downwards.
GGTCTCGGGCTATGGAGACAAGCTGATCCATATCTTTGTGAGGAGAAGAACTGCTGTTGATCCAAGATTCCACACGAGAGCAGCAGGACTTCTATGAGATGTCTTGATGGACAAGAAGCCCATAGTTGCAGACACTCGCTATGTTGACTGGGCATACATTGACAGTGAAGAGCACAGAGACTTCTTTCCACATGTGCATGAGAGCTTCACTGCATGTGGTGTTGCAAAGTTTGTTGGTCAAAAGTTGACAAGTTGGAATGATGAAATGATTATGCAATTCTATGCCACAGCTCATTTCTATCCAGATGGAAAGATCACATGGATGACTGAAGGCCAAAGATTCTCTTCAACTGTTGAAGAATGGGCAGCACTTCTGAATGCTCCAGTGCAGAGAGAGGATGATGTTGATGTCTATGGCATTCCCAAGAAGAACCATGAGTCTATGAAGAACATGTACAAAGAAGTTCCACTAAGGATGTGGAAATCTGGAAGCTCGGCTCGATGTATCATCTCCAGCAGGTCTACCTACCACAAACACTATTACGAGGCATACCTTGATGCTCAAGTCCGAGATCATCGCATGATCGAGAGGATATTCTATCAACATGCTGCATATACTTGATGAGAAGGCACCTTTCAAGGTGATGGATTTGATAGTTGAGACCATCAAGAGGACTGCGGTGACGAAGAGGTCGTGTGGATTTGCCCCGCACATTCAGATGCTTATCAATGCCAAGTTTGGCACGGGCACATATTTGTTGGATAGACCACACTTGCCACTGCAGCCTGAGCATGAGGACAATGATGTTGTGATGGATGAGGAGGACCCAACGTCAGTTGAAGGTCAAGCAAAGACTGAAGCTGCCAAGAAAGCTAAAGCTGAGAAGGAAGCAGCAGCAGCAGCAACTAAACCGAAGAGGGTTGGAGAGCAGCTCCTTGAAGCTACCGGAGGATTGAACAACGCTGGCCAGCATTATGCAGTCTCGGGAGAGTCTTGAGAGGATTGTTGAAGACAAGATCCATGCTCTGGATGTGAAGTCGATGAAGTGCAAGTAATCATCAACAAGCTTGAGGCAGATATCAAGGAAGCAAAGAGGGAGAAGGAAGAGCTCATGCGTGAGATGCAGGATGACCTAGTCCAGATGCTTATGAACAGATCGCTCCGGTTCCCACAGACCCGATCATTGCTATTCGATGGATGACACCAGGATTACAGCCTCGGCACCTCCCACAGCTCCATCAGTTGCTCCGGCTCCAGCTCCAAAGTGACCACTCCTCCGGCTCCACAGACATCAGTGAAGTCTTCGCAGATGCTGCCATCTCAACTCCATCAACCTGCACAGAGCCCGCCAGAGTCCCTAGTGACGTTTAGCTCTATACTTTTGAACTTTTGGTAACTTGTTGCCAAAGGGTGAGAAATTGTATAGATCATAGGACTTCGAGAGAGAGAGTGCTTTGTCTTTGCGCTTTTGCTCTTTCGTTTATTTGCGGTCTTTCTTGAAATACTTTTGAGTTTTTCGAGACATTTTGTGTGTTTGATACTAATTTTGCTCTACATTGATGAGTGCTTGGTCGTACTATGCTTTAATGTGTGCTTAATGCTTATCATATGCTATTCATATCTTGTATGACCATTTACTCATGTCTTGGTGATTGGGTGCATGCTATTCATTCTTATCATTTTGTGCGCTCCACCAAGATGTATGTGACATGGAAGAGTGACCCATGATCCTAATCGATTGTGCATTTGCATTCAAACGCAAATCTTAAATAATGCACAAATTTAGGGGGAGCTCTTGCTTATCACATACTTCTCAAAGCGACGATATTATTCATTGATTATATCCTTTGTCGAAGCTTTGATCTATATGTTGTCATCAATTACCAAAAAGGGGGAGATTGAAAGTGCAACTAATCCCCGGGTGGTTTTGGTAATTAATAACAACATATATATCATTGAACTAATAGTTACTTGAGAATCATTTCAGAGAGTTCAGTGATATGGGTATGGCAATGACTGAAGATGTGGACCCCTCAAAATGCTAAGGCAAGCATTGGCAAAAGCTCAAGACTCCATTTTTGGTTTAGTGATCCAAGATCACATTGAGTCTATAGGAAAGCCAATACTATTAAAAGGGGATGAGGTTATGATAATGATCTGGTTGCTCAAAGTGCTTAGTGATACATCTCCTAAACTATCGGCAACTCTCACTTCCATAATACACTCATAAGTAATCTCGGTCCCACCGATTTCCTAAACTCACCACACCGAGATGAACCACCTCACCATATAGCCAAACCCTAGAAATCTCGGATTTTCCGATTCGAACTCGGTCTCACGAAACTTGTGTTGCCAAGCTTCAGAATCTTCGTCATCAAATCGGTGTCACCGAGATGATGAAGTCGGTCCCACCGAGATTGGCAAGCCCTAGTCTTTACGAATCGGACTCACCGAGATTGTATTTTCGGTCCCACCGAAAATCCCAACGTTCACATGTTTTGAACTTTCGGTCTCACCGAGTTGTCAACTTCGGTCCGACCGAGATTGGTCAAATGTGTGTAGCAGTTGGATTTTGTGTGGAGGCTATAAATACCCTCCACCCCTCTTCATTCATGGAGAGAGCCATCGAAAGAACTACCACTCCTACCTTACATTTTCGAGAAGAAAACTACCTACCCTTGTGTTGAGATCAAGTTGCTCCACTCCCACCATATGAAGCTTGATCTCTAGCCTTCCCAAGTTGCTTTCCACTCAATCCTTTCTTCCACCACAGCCAAATCAGTGAGGAGAGTTGTGTTGGGGAGATTATCATTTGAAGCACAAGAGCAAGGAGTTCATCATCATCAACACCATCTATTACCTTTTGGAGGGTGGTGCCTCCTAGATTGGTTAGGTGTCGCTTGGGAGCCTCCGTCGAGATGTGGAGTTGAACCAAGAAGTTTGTAAGGGCAAGGAGATCGCCTACTTCGTGAAGATCTACCCGAGTAAGGCTAGCCCTCCGTGGGCGTGAGCCATGATGGCATAGACAAGGTTGCTTCTTCGTGGACCCTTCGTGGGTGGAGCCTCCGTGGACTCTCGCAGCCGTTACCCTCCGTGGGTTGAAGTCTCCATCAACGTGGATTGACGATAGCACCACCTATCGGAACCACGAGAAAAATCTCCGTGTCTCCAAATTGCGTTTGCTCTTCTCCACCTCTCTTTACTACATGTGCAATTTACTTTCCGCTGCCTATACTCTAGAATTGCATGTGTAGGGTGATACTTGACTTGATCATCATTGTGAACTTGCCAAAAACTTGTCTTTATCAAAAGGCTGAATTTTTATATTGTCAAGTAGTCTAATCACCCCCCCTATAGACATACTTTCGATCCTACAATAAGGAACTATAGCAAGTTCATTTCCATAAGCATAATTCATATTGGCATCTTGGCCACAAGCATAGCAAGTATCATCAAAAAAGGGTTATTTCAAGAGAATCAACAGGATCATAGCAATCATCCTTCGGTAAGAACGAAGTGGAATTAAACAATGTATGAGTTGAAGATTTACTCTCATTAGAAGGTGGGCACGGGTAGCTAATCCGCTCTTCCTCCTTTCATTCTTCGCTCTCCTCATCATCTTTTTCATCCAATGAGCTTACAGTTTCATCAATTTCTTATTCCATAGCTTCCTGCAAAATATTAATCTCTTCTTGGACAGCAGAGACTTTCTCAATAAATGCGTCAATATTGGAATTGTATTCATAATTTTCATAGCAATATCTAAGTATAGCCGAATTTTCAGGTCTACAAACTGAATCATCAAAATCATCAAACTCTTTAAACATAGATTCAATCTCATAAGCACCCATAAAAGCAACAAATTCTTCTATTTGTTCCACATCATAGTAATCATAGATACCATTAGCATAAGAAGCCAAGGTTTTATTATCATTAAATTCGCATGAAAAGGGAAGGTGTGGAGCCTCCATCCTAGAGCAACAAGTATAAACATATCTCAGGCATAGTTGCCTAGCATACCAATATAACATATAAATTTGATCCCATAATAGTTTCCCTTTCTGTGTCAAGCGATAATCCCTAAAGTATTCACGTTCATCCAACGTGTCTCCCATAACATAATTGAATGGGGTTTTCTCAGGATTTCAAAGTAGTACATAATTTCTTTCACGTAACGAGCATCGAGGGTTTTAGGAGGTTCCCCATCTCCATGAGCAGCAAGTACACCTAATTTTTTTGGTATTTCGTGTTCCATATCCATAACTAAAGATAGAGAACAACTTAGAACAGCAAATAAAAATTACTTAGTGATAAAGCAAACAGGCACACACGAGAATATTCACCCCACGCTATGACTCCCCAGCAACGGCGCCAGAAGAAGGTCTTGATAACCCGCAGGTATACGGGATCAATTGTAGCCTATTTCGATAAGTAAGAGTGTCGAACCCGACAAGGAGCTAAAGGTAGAACAAATATTCCCTCACGTTCTATCGACCATCGATACAACTCTATGCACGCTTAACGTTCGCTTTACCTAGAACAAGTATGAAACTAGAAGTACTTTGTAGGTGTGGTAGGATAGGTTTGCAAGATAATAGTGGAAACATAAATAAAAAACTAGGGGCTGTTTAGATAAAGAAGCAATAAAGTAAATATAGCGAGTGTGGAAAAGTGGTGGTAGGAGTTGTGAAATTGTCCCTAAGCAATTGACTACTTTACTAGACCGATAGCAAGTTTTATGTGGGAGAGGCATAAGCTAACATACTTTCTATTCTTGGATCATATGCACTAATGATTGGAACTCTAGCAAGCATCCGCAACTACTAAAGATCATTAAGGTAAAACCTAACCATAGCATTAAAGCATCAAGTCCCCTTTATCCCATACGCAACAATCCCCTTACTTGGGTTTAAGCTTCTGTCACTCTAGCAACCCACTATAAGCGAATCATGAACGTATTGCAACACCCTATAGTGGGAATCCCTCACGCTTGCGCGACACGGAGGGCAAAATAGGACAGCAACATAACCACAAGCAAATTAAACCAATCATAGCAATTCATCAATCACCGGTAGGATAATGAAAATCTACTCAGACATCATAGGATGGCAACACATCATTGGATAATAATATGAAGCATAAAACACCATGTTCAAGTAGAGGGTACAGCGGGTTGCAGGAGAGTGGACCGCTGAATATAGATGGGGGAAGGTGATGGAGATGTTGGTGAAGATGGCGGAGGTGTTGGTGAAGATCGCGGTGATGATGATGGCCCCATGAGCTCCGCGCCACTGAAGCAAGGGAGAGAGCCCCCCTTATTCTTCTTCTTCCTTGACCTTCTCCCTAGATGGGAGAAGGGTTTCCCCTTTGGTCCTTGGCTCCCATGGCGTGGGAGGGGCGAGAGCCCCTCTGAGATTGGATCTATCTGTCTGTTTCTCTCTGTTTCTGCGTTCCCAGATTTTGCCCCTTCACCATTTCTTTTATATCCGAAGATCCATAACTGCGATTGGGGTGAATCTTCCGCCCAGATTTTTCTCATAAAATTAGCTTTCTTGCGGCAAAAGAAGAGCATCAACCGCCTTACGGGGTGCCCAAGAGAGTCCAGGGCACGCCTGCCTCCCTGGGGCGCGCCCCCTGTCTCGTGGCCCCCTCGAGCACCGTCTCGCGTTGATTTTTTCTCCCAAAAATCACAAATATTCCAAAATAATTCTCCGTCCATTTTTATCCCGTTTGGACTCCGTTTGACATTGGGTTTCTGCGAAAGATAAAACATGCAACAAACATGAACTAGCACTGGGCACTGGATCAATATGTTAGTCCCAAAAATAGTATAAAATTTTGCCAAAAGTATATGAAAGTTGAATATTATTGGCATGGAGCAATCAAAAATTATAGATACAACAGAGACGTATCAATGCCATCTTTGCTTATGCAAATCCACCAAGTTACCCCAAAGACTGGAACCAGACATGGTTCTATTGCCAAGATACTTCTCTAGCTGATGAGAAACCCTTTGCCCGGCTTTCGTGCTCTGCGTCTTGACTCCAATCATCCACTTCCTGATAAGTTGACAGCCACCGAACGCCAGACGCTCGCCCCCACCATGGCGAAAATCAAGGCTCTTTTGGGGAACGGTTATCGACTTGGTCCGGGTTTGGCTTGCCTGGCGGATCATCCCGTTGAGCCGCCACTCTGGTTTGATGTGCACCTACATGGGCAAGAAGAATGACCGTCTGCAGCACAGCCCTAACGATTTACCTGACCACGTCGTTGATGACATGACAAAGTCACTCTTGAATGAAATCCTATCAAATTGTGGTAAGGTGGGCTTAAGCCCCTTCTGCGAAGCTAACCCGGCTCCAGCGGTAAGCCACCAACCTGAATAAATTACCTTCATCCTTTGATGCTTCGTCTATACTCAAACCTTTGCTAATTTTTGCCGGCTGATGATAAATTCTGGAAGGCTAAGTATGATCATCAGGCTGCGAAGAGAGCCAAGAAGGCCAAGAGAGCCTCCAGGAAAGAGGCCGCAAAGAAAAGAGGAAAATAGTCTAGCACTTATGAGTTGTTTCAACTGGAGGACTCTTCTGAGTTAGAGGTAGCCCTTGACTCTCTTGGCTCCTTTTTTAATCACCTTATTGATACCGATGATAATCAGGATGACACGGGAACGAGTCATGGGGTAGATTAAGAGGTAACTATTATTTCCTCCGACTCAGAGCCTTTGCCAAGGCAAAAAATCCAAAGAGTAACCCGGAAAGTAAGATTTTCACATCCCTTAGCTTATCAAGATCCTCAATTTCTTTTGAAGCGACAAATTCATGAGAGCTGGAGGCAGACCCGGACCAGCAAAAATGCGGAACTCTCCTCCGGCTTACCAAATACACCAAAGAATCGCCGGAACAAGGTCACCTCCAATTTAAATCCCTTTTATCCTTTGGCAGGTCTCACTCGTCAACCACTCAATTCTCCTGACTCAAATTATCAGGAAACTTCACCTTCTTCCGGCGACTCAATCCAGTCCAACTTGATGGCTTTCAAGATCGCCCCAGGGTAATGATGATTGACTTATCTTGTATTAATTTCAATTCGTTATATTTGTACTGATCTTTTGACCTTATGCAGCGGAAAAGCAAAGCCTAGCAAGAAGGTGAAAAAGAACAAGCCGGCCGAAGAGCCGATCTTCAAAGAGCCGGAACTTGAGACGGACGCGCCTGAGGCCTCTGTTCATGAGCCGCCACCTGAACCAGCCATGACATGCCAACGCCAACCGCTCACCCGCCTGTCGAGCAAGTCACCGATGGCTCTGAAAACCCTGAAGTTTCTAGCCCGGCCAATACAAACAATCCCCAAGACATTGATGTTGAGATTACCAAGACCGGCTACACTGAGCCGGGGAGACCTACTGTGCTGGCCAAGTGTTCTGCCAAGGAGGAGCACCTGGAACGCTGCAAGGTCAGGTTTGATGTTGCTGATTATACTCACATGAGTATTGGGGAAGTTTTTTCTGGCTATCTTAGCCAAGTACACAACAACCGTGATGTCGAAATTGATATGGTGAAACAAATGCACCAGAAGTTTGAGGTATAATATCTTCCCTTCATTGAATTATCTATGCTAGCCCCCAAGTCTATTACTTATGATGAATATGCTGTAGACTTAGAACATACATGTAAGCATTAGTAATATCCTTTAGAAAAACCTGTAAAAAATCCGGCTTAACCCGTAGTCCCCAAGGGCCGGTTTAATCGACATGAATAAGTCGGTCCTTCACCTGCTGGTATAGAATATAGTACTTGTCTAGATTGAACAGCAATATGCATTAGCCCCCAAGTGCCAAGTACTTTTGCTTGCAAGGTGCTTGGGACTTACTCTCAATAACCTCCATTTAAATGAAATTCTTTGGTAGACATTAGCCCCCAAGTGCCAAGTGTTGTTGCTTGCAAAAGGCTTGGGACTTAACATTGTATGCTAACAGTCATGATTTTGACCCGGTATTTGTACAGGCCACCACCACCCAATTTCAATCATAAGTGTCTGACGTGAAGAACCGCCTGGAAGCACAGGAGACTGAAACCCAAAGAGCCAACTCCAAATTTGAATTCAGTGTATCTGAACAAGAGCAATTGACAAAAGACTTTGAAGCGGGGAAAAGTCCTGGGCTGAAGAGAAAATCGCCTTGACCAGCCGAGCTGAGAAGGCAGAGGCGGCTCTTGAAGAGGTGACTGTCGAATTATCCGGCTTAAAACACCATGTATCTCAGATGGTCTCAGCAATTTTTGGTAGGTCGCCCTGCAAGTGTCAAATATTTGAATCTTTCTAGAGATCATATGAATTGTCACTCACCTGCCATTGTTATGCAGGCCCCAAGAGTTCAAATCTTAACCAAGACATGCTGATAAAGCTGAAGGCGGTTTACACGCTGGTGGAACAACTCTACACCGGATCTCAGCCTTAGTCACAGTGGCCCTGTCAAATAAAGTTCCCACACTCCCGGTGGATGTGCTAAAGAAGCTTTCTGTGCTTCCCCAGTGATTCAATGAACTAAGGCGATCGTCTGCCAGAGCTGGAGCCGTGGCCGCCTTAAGCCGGGCCAAAGCTTGGCTACCGAAATTAGACCCGGCCGACATCGCCATTGGGTATCCAAGCCTTAAGGAGGATGGCACGCCATTTGAACAGGAGGACTTCGCCACTTGTGTTAGGAAATACGCCCCGTGGCCACCCTGATTGTTGATGAAGCGGATCTCACCAGGTACCAGCCGGGTTATGACGCAGAGAATCGGAGGATTCCAACGCCGCATTATAAAGTGACCAGCCTGATCCCTCCAATCCGTAAGCATACCTTCGCCCCTGAAGTTGACCCGGCCAGACTAATAGATGATGAAGCTGAATTTGAAGCTTTGAATGGCATTGACTGGTCATCATCAACCTTCCAGGACAGGGAACAGGACGGAGGAGCGGAGAGGGTTGATCCGGAAGCTTCAGGCCAACAAGAGAATTGACCCGCTGGGTGGCTCATATTTTAACCTGCTGAAAAACAACTTAATCATTTGGACTCGAGGAGTCATGTCATAGGATAGAAATAACTTTGCTTTGCCGTGCCATCGTGCACGTTTTGGTGCTCAACACTGTTAAGCCGCCATCTTATATTCACCCATATTATACTTATCGTCTGTTTTCCTTATGCCTAAGAAAGTCTTTGAACTATCCTGCACACAGAAATAGATCACAAGAACCCTTGGCGGCTTACCGCAAGGCGGGTCATAATATCTTTATATATAACCATTAATATGGAAAAAAGAGTCACAAATAAGCCTGTTATGAATTATAGCTTTGAAATACAACTATAATATCATACCTCTGATGTTGAATTTGCACTGCCGGTTTATGTAACCTGAACAGTAAGGGTGATACCCCAATCCTTAGAAGCCAGCACTTCCAAATGTATGATAATTATCATATGTTGCCGACTTATCATCCAAAGCCAAGCCGGGTTAAATTTACACCACACTTAAAATTAGATCTGAACAAAAAAGTCTCAAGACAAAATCCAAAGATTGTTTTCAAAAAACTTAAACCAGATAAAAATAAAAAATCGAGGCTTCTGATTCGAATACGGTCAGTAAAGCGTTACAAAGGGGTTAAGCTAGGATTTGAATAAGATCATGTAGACCCCAGTGGCTTTGGTGTTGTGCCGATCAAGAGGGTATCGACAGCTATGTTCTCTTTGGTTCGTATACGACCTATGTTTGAGCAGGAAGCCCCCAAATGACATTGAGAGTTTTTTAACGACTCTGGTTCGAATACAATCAAAGTCAGACCCAAAAGGGGTTAAGCTATGATTCGAATACGATCAAGAAGCCCCCTAGGGAGCTTGGCATTGTGCCGATCAAGAGGGTACCGACAGCTATGTTCTCTTTGATTCGAGTACGACCTATGCTTGAATAGGAAGCCCCCTTGTGCTCATGAGGTTTAACGGCTAGATTCGAATACGATCATGAGCCGGACCAAGAGGGTGAAGCTAGATTCGAATACGATCAGCCCCCAATTGGTCATTTGAAATGATAATGATGAAGACATATGATCATTGAGGATGAAAAGGATAGAGGTCCTGCTTTATTACTTATCATAATATATACATCGTCAAAATATGTACATCATGAGAGCCGGTGGCTCAAGTGTAGTAAGGCCGTAGATGAGCGATATTCCACGGCCGGTGGGTCTCCTCCTCCGACTTACGTGAGTCTTTGTGCTCTCTAACATCAATAAGGTAGTATGACCCATTGTTCAAGTTCTTGCTGACCACAAATGGCCCTTCCCAAGGTGGGGATAACTTGTGTGCATCAGTTTGATCCTGGATGAGCCGGAGCACCAAATCACCTTCTTGAAAGGTTCTGGACTTAACCCGACGGCTGTGATAACGGCACAGGTCCTGCTGGTAAATCACTGAGCGAGCTGCTGCCAAGTCACGCTTTTCATCTAACAGATCAAGTGCATCCTGACGCGCTTGTTCATTGTCAACCTCAACATAAGCCGCCACGCGGGGCGAGTCATGACGGATGTCACTAGGGAGAACCGCCTCGGCTCCGTAAACCATGAAGAAAGGCGTATAACCCGTAGAACTGTTAGGAGTAGTATGGATGCTCCATATTACAGAGGGACACTCCTCGACCCAACAACCCGGCGTCCGTTGCAAAGGAACCAAAAGCCAGGGCTTGATGCCTTTCAAGATTTCCTGATTGGATCTTTCAGCTTGACCATTGGATTGGGGATGAGCCACTGATGAAACATCAAGCTGAATATGCTCACTTTGACAAAACTCTTCAATGGCGCCTTTGGACAGATTAGTAACATTGTCAGTTATAATGTTATGTGGAAAGCCGAAGCGAAATATCACTTTTTTCATGAATTGAACCGTCGTGGCTGCGTCACACTTACTAACTGGCTCTGCCTCAACCCACTTTGTGAATTTGTCAACCGCCACCAAGAGGTGGGTCTTTTTTATCTTTGGACCTTTTGAAAGGCCAAACCATGTCAAGCCCTCAGACTGCAAACGACCAAGTAATTGGAATCACCCTCAATTCTTGAGCCGACACATAAGCTCGTCTTGAGAACTTCTGACAACCGTCATATTTACTGACCAAATCCTCTGCATCAGCATGAGCCGTCAACCAATAAAATCCATAATGAAAAGCCTTGGACACAAGGGACTTTGAACCGGCATGATGGCCACAATCTCCTTCATGAATCTCACGACGAATTTCTTGACCTTCCTCAAGAGAAACACAACGCTGAAACGCCCTAGTGACACTACGATGATGTAACTCGCCATTGGCAATAGTCATTGACTTAGACCGATGGGTTATCTGCCTGGCCAAGGTTTCATCCTCAGGCAACTCACCCTGGGTCATGTAAGCCAAGTACGGTACTGTCCAATCTGGGATGACATGAAGAGTCACCACTAACTGAGCTTCCGGGTCAGGAACAACCAAGTCTTCTTCTGTAGGCAACTTGACAGAAGGGTTATGCAGAATATCCAAGAAAGTGTTAGGTGGCACCAAATTACGCTGAGACCCCAGCCGGCTTAAAGCATCAACCTCCTCATTCTTTCTGCGATCAATGTGCTCCACTTGATAACCCTTGAAGTGTCTAGCAATGGCATCAACTTCATGGCATTAAGCTGCCATGAGAGGATCCTTGGAATCCCACTTGCCTGATACTTGTTGAGCCACCAAATCTGAGTCGCCAAAGCACCTTACCCGGCTTAAGCTCATCTCCTTAGCCATCCGAAGACCATGGAGCAAGGCCTCATACTCAGATGCATTGTTAGTACAGGGAAACATCAACCATAGCACATAACAAAATTTGGCACCTCGAGGGGAAGCTAAAACAACTCCAGCCCCCGAGCCCTCCAATTGCCTGGACCCATCAAAGTGAATAGTCCAATATGTGTTGTTCGGCTTCTCTTCAGGCATCTGCAACTCTGTCCAATCGTTGATGAAGTCCACTAGTGCTTGAGACTTGATAGCAGTGTGTGGCACATACTTTAAACCATGAGGCCCAAGTTCAATGGCCCACTTGGCGACTCATCCTATGGCTTCTCTGTTTTGAATGATATCTCCTAAAGGAGCAAAACTGACCACAGTGATGGGATGACCCAGGAAATATTGCTTAAGCTTCTGGCTTGCCATGAACACCCCATAAACGAGCTTCTGCCAATGAGGATGCCTTTGCTTGGACTCAATAAGCACCTCACTGATGTAGTAAACCAGCCGTGGAACCAGATGTTCCTTGCCAGCCTCCTTGCTCTCCACCACAATGGCCACACTGACAACACGTGTGTTAGTAGCCACATATAACAACAATGGCTCCTTATCAATGGGAGCAGCAAGGACTGGCAACTCAGCTAGCTGTCTCTTCAAATCTTCAAAGGCATCGTTAGCAGCATCACTCCAGACAAAGTCGTCTGTATTCTTCATCATCTGATACAGCGGTATGGCCTTCTCACCTAACTAGCTTATGAACCGTCTTAAAGCAGCAATACGACCCGCCAAGCGCTGAACATCATTGATACGCGCCGGTTTAGCTAAAGAGGTGATTGCCTTGATCATCTTTGGATTAGCCTCAATGCCTCTGTTAGAAACCAGAAAACCCAAAAGCTTGCCTGCTGGCACACCAAAAATGCACTTGGCCAGGTTAAGCATCATCTTGTAGACCCAGAGGTTATCAAAGGTCTCCTTTAGATCATCTATCAAGGTCTCCTTCTCTCTGGACTTCACCACAATGTCGTCCACATAAGCATGACATTGCGCCCAATCTGATTGTGAAGACAGTTCTGCACACACCACTGATAAGTCGCCTGGGCACTCTTATGCCCAAAAGGCATAGACACATAGCAGAAGGCTCCAAACAGAGTAATGAAAGCCGTCTCCTCCTGGTCCTTAACTGCGATCTTGATCTGATGATAACCAGAATAAGCATCCCAAAAGCTTAAACACTCACAACCAGCCGTAGCATCAATGATTTGATCAACACACGGGAGAGCGAAAGGATCAGCCGGACAAGCCTCGTTTAAGTCCGTGTAATCCACACACATACGCCAGGTGCCGTTCTTCTTAAGCACAAGCACCGGGTTAGCCAACCACTCCGGATGAAAAACTTCAACAATGAACCCTACCGCCAAGAGTTGGGCCACTTCCTCACCAATGGCTTTAGGTCCCTCCTCATTGAACCGGCAAAGAAACTGCTTGACTGGCTTAAATTTTGGATCAATATTGAGAGTGTGCTCAGCGAGTTCTCTCGGTACACTCGGCATGTCAGAAGGTTTCCATGCAAAGATGTCCCAGTTCTCATAGATGAACTCGATGAGCGCGCTTTCCTATTTGGGATCCAGATTAGCACTGATACTGAACTGCTTAGATGAGTCGCCTGGAACAAAATCAACAAGCTTGGTGTCATAGGCCGACTTAAACTTCATCACCGGCTCATGTTCTATGGCCGGCTTCTTCAAAGATGTCATGTCCGCCGGGTCAACATTGTCCTTGTAGAACTTCAACTCCTCTGTTACACAAACAGATTCAATGTAAGTAGCACCACCTTCCTCACATTCCAAGGCTATCTTCCGACTCCCATGCACTGTGATGGTGGCCTTATAACCCGGCATATTGAGCTGCAGATAAACATAAAACATTCATGCCATGAACTTGGCATAAGCCGACAGTCCAAACAGGGCGTGATACGGGCTCTTGATTTTGACCACCTCAAAAGTTAACTTCTCAGCCCTAGAATCATGCTCATCTCCAAAGGCTACTTCTAGTTCAATCTTACCCACTTGGTATGCCGACTTACCAGGCACCACTCCATGGAAAACAGTGTTAGACGTCTTAAGGTTTTTATCAGTCAACCCCATGCGACGGAAAGTCTCATAATAAAGGATGTTGATGCTACTACCTCCATCCATGAGCACCTTAGTGAATTTATATCCACCAACCTGAGGCGCCACCACCAAGGCCAAGCAACCCGAATTGTCAACCCGGGGAGGGTGCTCTTCCCTACTCCATAGGATAGGCTGCTCAGACCATCTCAAAAAACGAGGAACTGCCGGCTCAACAGCATTCACAACCCTCTTATGAAGCTTCTGGTCCCGTTTGCACAAACTGGCGGTAAACACATGATACTGTCCACTATTCAGCTGCTTTGGGTTACTCTAATATCCACATTGCTGCTGCTGCTGACCTTCCTGGCCAGATTGCTGACTATAACCACCTTGATTACCTTGAGAGCCTTGAAAACTGGAATTTGAACCGCCGCCCGGGGCATGGAAACCGCTGCCACCTGAGCCGCCGCCCGGCCCATGATTACTGTCAAACATGTTGGAATTCTTGAAAGCCTTCATGATCGTACAGTCCTTCTGAAAGGATTGATAAGAGGTGTCTAGAGGGGGGGGAATAGACTCTAAGCAAGAAAAGTTGCCGTTTTTATTTTGTTTAAGTTGAAGTGGAGTTTTGGCACAAGCTTAACAATCACAATACATATCAAGGAAGCATGCAAAGAGTATACGAGCAACGGAAAGTAAAGCATGCAAATTGCAAGAATGTAAAGGGATGGGATTGGAGTGTGCAAACACAATTTGGAGACACGGAGATTTTTGAGCCGTGGTTCTGATAGGTGGTGCTATCGTACATCCACGTTGATGGAGACTTCAACCCACGAAGGGTAACGGTTGCGCGAGTCCATGCAGGGCTCCACCCACGAAGGGTCCATGAAGAAGCAACCTTGTCTATCCCACCATGGCCATCGCCCACGAAGGACTTGCCTCACTAGGGTAGATCTTCACGAAGTAGGCGATCTCCTTGCCCTTACAAACTCCTTGGTTCAACTCCACAATCTTGTCGGAGGCTCCCAAGTGACACCTAGCCAATCTAGGAGACACCACTCTCCAAGAAGTAACAAATGGTGTGTCGATGATGAGCTCCTTGCTCTTGTGCTTCAAATGATAGTCTCCCCAACACTCAACTCTCTCTCACAGGATTTGGATTTGGTGGAAAGAAGATTTGAGTGGAAAGCAACTTGGGGAAGGCCAGAGATCAAGATTTATGTGGTAGGAATGGAAGATCTTGACCTCAACACAAGTGTAGGTGGTTCTCTCTCAGAAAATGTATGCTGGAAGTGTAGGTACGTTCTGATGGCTCTCTCCATGAGTGAGGAGTGGGTGGAGGGGTATATATAGACTCCACACAAAATCTAACCATTACACACAACTTACCAAACTCGGTGGGGCCGAATCGTGAAACTCAGTCGAACCGATTTAGAAAATAATGTGACCGTTAGGATTTTTGGTAGGACCGACATGTCATCTCGGTGGGACCGATATGGTTCGGGTTAGGGCATAACGTAATCTCGGTGAGACCAATTTTGGTAATGGACACACAGAGGGTTGGTCAGGCAAACTCGGTGGGACCGATTCACTCATCTTGGTTAGACCAAAATGTTATGAAGAGGAACAGAGAGTTTGCATTGTAATCTCAGTAGGACCGATTACACAAACTCGGTTGGACCGATTTTGGTAATGGACATACACACAGAGATTACAATCCCATCTCGGTGAGACCGAGATCTCTATCGGTGAGACCGAAAAGACTAGGGTTTGTGGCAGTGGCTATGACATCTGAACTCGGTGGCGCCAGATAGAAATATTCGGTAGGGCCAAGTTTGTCTCTTGGTTTGGGTCATATGTGGATGTGAGAAAGTGGTTGAGGGCTTTGGAGCATATCACTAAGCACTTTGAGCAAGCAAGCCATTAAGCAACACCTCATCCCCTCTTGATAGTATTGGCTTTTCCTATAGACTCAATGTGATCTTGGATCACTAAAAGTAAAATGTAGAGTCTTGTGCTTTGAGCTTGAGCCAATCCTTTGTCCTTAGCATCTTGAAGGGTTTCCACATCCTCTAGTCCATGCCACTCCATTGTTGAACTTATCTGAAACATACTAGGTGAAAGTATTAGTCCAACAAGAGATATGTTATCATAAATTACCAAAATCACCCAGGGAGCACTTGTGCTTTCAGTCTCCCCCTTTTTGGTAATTGATGACAACATACATCAAAGCTTTAGATAAAGATATAGAGAATAGCAAGTAAAGCTTTGGAAAGACATGTAACATGCATAGGCTCCCCCTACATGTATGAAATCATGTAAATATTGAATATAGGAGCATGTGAATGCATAAACATGACAGAGTAGGCAATGTGTTACATGTATCTTGGCTATATGAATTAGAGCAAATGATGTGAATATGGGAAATGTACCTTCATGCTCATGAGTCCTTCTTGCAAATAGTATGTACATCAGCAAGAAATCCTCATACACAAGACTGTGATGCATATACTTACCTTGTGGTCTTGAGTTGGCTTAGGAAGGAATGAACCTGTGTCAACAAGGTTAGATAACACAGATACACCTACTAGCCAGAGCAAACAAAACAAACCATAAGAGAACCAAGAGTGGGATGACATGTAGAGAGTGAGTACTAAGTACCACATTGGATATAGACATGTCCCCAAAGGTAAAGATGTGCAATGAATTCAAGGATTTTCTTCCCTTAGATGTCTTGCTCCCCCTGAATCTAGCATGGGATATTGGGAGAAGATAGGGAATAGAAAATCAGAGCAAAGAAAGGAAACAGAGTTGAAACAATCAAATATAAACATGTCATGTCTTTCGCCTCTTAAAGACATGTGACTTCTCTCCTCTTGAACACCAAGCATCTGGGGTCTCTCTCTCGTGAGTATTTTCTCCCCCTATAGAAATGATTAAGCTTTGATGTGATTTCTCTCTCCCCTTTTGACATCAATTTCCAAGAAGGGTTCTTCTGGACTTTTGTCACAAATGGGTTTGGTTCTGGAGTCACAGAACAAAGCAGCAAGTTGAATGTGATGCTGGTAGAGGACAAGAAACATTGAGTGGAGCTGGATCAGAAAGAATCAGGAATAAGTGGCAAGCTGTTTTTCCTGTAGTGAAATTGGTGGCACCGAGTTGTGTGCTCCGGTTGTACCGAAATAATTCAGTTGGGCCGAAGGAGACAGGCCGGTGAGACCGAGTTCACCGCAGAGAAAACACTTGTCACCTCAGCTCACTAGACAAGTAAGATATCACAAGGATTTGCAAGGAATTAACTAAAAGATTTGCAATGAATTGGATGCAGAGAATGCAGAATAGAAAATAAATCTAGATGATTTTTTTTAAAGGGGAAACAAATATGCATGAGACAAATGCAAGAGCGCATAAAAGAACACAAGAAAACTTCATCTAGAATTGGCCGGCAATAAAGTCACCTATGTTAGACTATATTGACTTAGGAGTCAAGTGAGGACACTTGATCATAGGTCATACTCATCGTTTAAGCTCAAAATGGGGTTACCATTTTTCGTTTAAGTATTTTGATGTATTCACATATTGTTGAGTTGCTTTGACTCATGACTTGGAGTAAAGCTTCTCTAAGATGGAATAACATACCTTGGGTGGTGGTGTTGATCGTGATCATGTAGTTGAACTTATGTGGGTTGCTCAAGGTTGATGTAGCTCATCAAGAGTTGGGAGCACCACTTGGAATTTGAGTTCATCTACCTACATGGGTTAGTTTTTGCAAGGAAGAGCACTTGTATATCCAAAATGACAATCATGAAACTCAACATAGAATTTGTCAAAGGATATGTTTGAATGGTTTTGTGCTTCCTTGTCTTTATCCACCATTGTGTAGAGACTTGGTGATGTAGAGATTGCTCAAGATGCGAGTGAGTTGCAATCTCGTAGATTTAGATTCATCCAAGTACCTACATGGGTTAGATAACATGAAAGGTGCAAATATATCCAAGACATAAGATTATCATCATAGGAGAAATATCGAGGATTAGTCATAGGCTCATATCTTGCATGTATACAAATGGAGTTCCTACTCTAAGTTTGAAGCATCAATGATGTTCAATTCACCTCTCAACCTGCAAAACACTTTCTCATCAAGTGGTTTAATGAATATATCCGCCAATTGCTTGTCGGTACGAACATGCTTAATATTAATGTCCCCTTTGGCAACATGATCTCGAATGAAATGATGACAAACTTCAATATGCTTAGTTCGAGAGTGTTGCACGGGATTGTGAGCAATCTTGATATCACTTTCATTGCCACAAAGCAACGGAACATGTTTCACATATATCCCATAATCTTTAAGAGTTTGGGTCATCCAAAGTAATTGAGCACAACATGAACCAGCGGCAATGTATTCCGCTTCGGCGGTGGATAAGGATACCGAGTTTTGTTTCTTGGAGGACCAAGACACAAGAGATCTACCAAGAAATTGACAAGTACCTGAAGTGGACTTTCTATCAACCTTGTCACCGGCATAGTCCGAGTCGGAGTAGCCAACAAGATTGAAAGAGGCCCTCTTTGGATACCAAATGCCGAAATTTGGTGTATGGATTAAGTATCTCACTATCCTTTTCACAGCCTTAAGATGACATTCTTTAGGGGTGGCTTGATATCGTGCACACATGCATACACTTAGCATAATATCGGGACGTGAAGCACATAGATATAACAAAGATCCAATCATAGAGCGGTAAACCTTTTGATCAACCGGTTCACCATCTTTGGTCAAATCAAGATGTCCACTAGTAGGCATGGGTGTAGTCATACGTTTGCATTCTTGCATATTGAACTTCTTGAATAAGTCCTTAGTGTACTTTTTTGAGAGACAAAGGTACTGTCCTTGGTTTGTTTGATTTGCAAACCAAGAAATAATTTGAGTTCACTCATCATTGACATCTCAAACTTCTACGGCATTAGCTTTTCAAACTTCTCACTAAAGTGAGGGTTAGTCGAACCAAATATAATATCATCAACATAGATTTGGCACACAAATAGTTCTCCATTAACCCTTTTAGTAAAAAGAGTAGAATCATTTTTTCCAATTTCAAAGCCTTTTTCAATAAGGAACTTGGTCAAGCATTTATACCACGCTCTGGGAGCTTGTTTAAGACCATAAAGAGCTTTGTGAAGTTTGTAAACATAATTAGGATTCTTAGGATTAACAAAACTGGGAGGTTGCTTAACATAAACATCCTCCTCTATTTTACCATTTAGAAAATCACTTTTAATGTCCATTTGGTACAAAGTGATATCATGGTGATTAACATAGGCAAGTAAGATGCGAATGGACTCAAATCTAGCAACGGGGGCATATGTCTCACCATAGTCCATACCTTTGACTTGAGTGTAGCCTTGGGCGACGAGACGTGCTTTGTTGCGAACTACTTGTCCATCTTCATCTTGCTTGTTGCGAAACACCCATTTGGTACCGATGATGTTGTGGTTGTTGTCGGGCTTCTCAACCAATGTCCAAACTTGATTTCTCTCAAAGTTGTGTAGCTCTTCATGCATGGCATTTATCCAATCCGGATCTTCCAATGCTTCTTTAACCTTCATAGGTTCAATGCTAGAGATGAATGAATAATGTTCACAAAAGTTAGCTAAACGAGTTTTAGAGCGAGTAATTCTCCCAGTTTGGATATCATTATAGATTTGTTCGACGGGGTGGTCCTTGGTGACTCTTGCTCGAACTCGTGAAAGATTTTGCTTGGATCTTGGTGGAACATCTTCTTCATCTTGTTCTTCTTCTTGGCCTTCTTCGTTGTTGACGTTGTCGTTCTCTTGTCATGGTGGAGATGGAGGTTGTTGATGTTCATCTTGGTGTACTTCCTCGTTTTCTTCAGCTTGGTGTGTCCCACTTGTGGATGCTTCCGTATCAACTCTTGGTTCACCTTGTCGTGAGGTGGAAGCTTCCACTTGGACGGACGAGGTACTCCCCTTCACCTCCGTTGGACGAATCTTGCCAATAGACAAGTCTTGGGTTGCTTCCGAAGGGTCTTTGTCTCCTACATCAATTGGCAATTGCTCTACTTGCGAGCCGTTAGATTCATCAAACTTCACATCTACCGTCTCTTCAACCTTTCGGGTGAAATTATTGTAGACACGGTAAGTGTGAGAGTTTGAGCCATAACCAAGTAGGAAACCTTCATAAGACTTAGGAGCAAATTTAGAATGACGATGCTTATCAAGAATGTAGCACTTTGAGCCGAATACTCGAAAGTATCCAACTTGGGGTTTGTTACCGGTGAGGAGCTCCTATGCTGTCTTGCCGAGTAGCTTGGGAAGATACAAGCGATTTGTTGCATGACAAGCTGTCTCAACCGCTTCCGCCCAAAAGTGCTTTGGCGTCTTGTACTCATCAAGCATCATTCTCGCCATTTTGATGAGTGTCCAGTTCTTCCTCTCACCAACTCCATTTTGTTGAGGTGTGTACATAGCCGAGAACTCATGTGAATCCCTCCTTCGTCAAGAAAGGTGTCCACATTTGCGTTCTTGAACTCCATTCTGTTGTCGCTGCGAACCTTCTTGATCTTCACTTCAAATTGATTTTGGGCCGTCCTAGCGAAGTTTTTGAAGATCTTTTGGACCTGCGATTTATCATCGAGAAAGAACACCCACGTAAATCTTGAAAAATCATCAACTATAACTAAACCAAAAGAATTTCCACCGAGACTCTTGTAAGCATTGGGACCGAAAATATCCATGTGAAGTAGCTCGAGTGGCCTCCTTGTGGTCATGATGTTCTTCACGGGATGCCTTCCTATGACCTGTTTACCTGCTTGACAAGCACTGCAAAGTCTATCTTTGTCAAATATGACATCGTTAACGCCAAGGATATGATTTCCTTTAATAAGCTTGTCTAGGTTTCGCATGCCAACATGACCTAATCATCTATGCCACAACCAACCTTTAGAGGATTTAGCAATTAAGCAAGTTCTAGGTTGAGCCTTTTTAGTGAAATCAATAACATAAAGATCACCTATACGTATACCGGTAAAGACCATTTTATGATTATCTCTACGAAACACTTGGCAATCTACTTCAGTAAATAGGACATTGAAACCGAAATCAGCAAGTCTAGATACTGAAAGTAAATTGTATCCAAGAGATTCAACAAGCATGACATTTTGTATGAAGCTATCATGTGAGATGGCCACCTTACCGAGGCCAACCACCTTACCCTTTGAGTTATCACCAAAAGTGACATACTTTCGAGGGCCGTCATTTTTAGCAAGCTCACGAAACATATCTTTATCTCCGGTCATGTGATCGGTACATCCACTATCAAGAACCCATTCCTTTCCTCCTGCCATGTATCCCCGAAGATTTGCCATAAGACCGAAGTGTCTCATTGCATCATCAAGATCAAAGTCGCTATCATCATCCTCATCATAGTATCCATGTTCAACATTGTCATGTGATGGATCAATTCCTAGAGAGGGTGATTCGTTAGAATGAGCTTGACAATGATCTTCTTTATGAATTTTAATAGCTTCGGAAATAATATCGCTAATAATTCCAACATCTCCTTTGGCACGCATAAGGTTTGTAAGCTCAAATAGACAATCACCAAACTTAGGATCATTGGAATTCGTCTTACTCAAGGTAATAGACTTATGGAGAATTTCATCTAGATTTTTCAAGGAATAGGTTGGAAAACATTCCTCAAGAAATTTCCATATGGTGTAGGCACACTCAAGAGTAGGCAAACATCCAATCAAGTTTCTAGGCAAGCCTCTAGTGATAAGATTAACAGTTCTAAGATTGTGAATCATGTCAATTGAATCATCAAGGGTGGGATGCATAGGATCAACATGAGGTGCACAAGGGCTAGTAATGTACTTTTTCAAATGATATTCATTGAAAATCACAAGCATCTCATTTTTCCACTCATGAAAATACTCTCCATCAAGTATAGGCACTCTATGTCTAAGACTCCCAAAGTAGACTCATCCATCTTCCTCCAATGGTGTTTAAACCAAGCAATGGAGACCAAAGCTCGGATACCAATTGAAAGGATCGAGAAGAGGTGTCTAGAGGGGGGTGAATAGACTCTAAGCAAAAAAAGTTACAGTTTTTAATTTCTTTAAGTTGAAGTGGAGTTTTGGCACAAGTTTAACAATCACAATATATATCAAGCAAGCATGGAAAGAGTATACGAGCAGCGGAAAGTAAAGCATGCAAATTGCAAGAATGTAAAGGGATGGGATTGGAGTGTGCAAACGCAATTTGGTGACACGTAGATTTTTGAGTCGTGGTTCCGATAGGTGGTGCTATCATACATCCACGTTGATGGAGACTTCAACCCACGAAGGGTAATGGTTGCATGAGTCCATGGAGGGCTCCACCCACGAAGGGTCGACGAAGAAGCAACCTTGTCTATCCCACCATGGCCATCGCCCATGAAGGACTTGCCTCACTAGGGTAGATCTTCATGAAGTAGGCGATCTCCTTGCCCTTACAAACTCCTTGGTTCAACTCCACAATCTTGTCGGAGGCTCCCAAGTGACACCTAGCCAATCTAGGAGACACCACTCTCCAAGAAGTAACAAATGGTGTGTTGACGATGAACTCCTTGCTCTTGTGCTTCAAATGATAGTCTCCCCAGCACTCAACTCTCTCTCACAGGATTTGGATTTGGTGGAAAGAAGATTTGTGTGGAAAGCAACTTGGGGAAGGCTAGAGATCAAGATTTATGTGGTAGGAATGGAAGATCTTGACCTCAACACAAGTGTAGGTGGTTCTCTCTCACAAAATGTATGCTGGAAGTGTATGTACGTTCTGATGGCTCTCTCCACGAGTGAAGAGTGGGTGGAGGGGTATATATAGTCTCCACACAAAATCTAACCGTTACACACAACTTACCAAACTCGATGGGAACGAATCATGAAACTCGGTCGGACCGATTTAGGAAATAATGTGACCGTTAGGATTTCCGGTGGGACCGACATGTCATCTCGGTGGGACCGATATGGTTAGGGTTAGGGCATAACGTAATCTCGGTGAGACCGATTACACAAACTTGGTGAGACCGATTTTGGTAATCGACACACAGAGGGTTGGTCAGGCAAACTCGGTGGGACCGATTGGCTCATCTCGATTAGACCGAAATGTTACGAAGAGGAACAAAGAGTTTGCATTGTAATCTCGGTAGGACCAATTACACAAACTCGGTTGGACCGATTTTGGTAATGGACATACACAGAGAGATTACAATCCCATCTCGGTGAGACCGAGATCCCTATCGGTGAGACCGAAAAGACTAGGGTTTGTGGCAGTGGCTATGACATCTGAACTCAGTGGCACCGGATAGAAAGATTCGGTAGGGCCGAGTTTTTCTGTTGGTTTGGGACATATGTGGATGTGAGAAAGTGGTTGAGGGCTTTGGAGCATATCACTATGCACTTTGAGCAAGCAAGCCATTAAGAAACACCTCATCCCCTCTTGATAGTATTGGCTTTTCCTATGGACTCAATGTGATCTTGGATCACTAAAAGTAAAATGTAGAGTCTTGTGCTTTGAGCTTGAGCCAATCCTTTGTCCTTAGCATCTTGAAGGGTTTCCACATCCTCTAGTCCATGCCACTCCATTGTTGAACTTATCTGAAACATACTAGGTGAAAGTATTAGTCCAACAAGAGATATGTTGTCATAAATTACCAAAATCAGCCAGGAAGCACTTGTGCTTTCACCTTCCATAGGTGAGTGGCCGGTTTCTATGGAGTAATGTGCCTTGGACAGGGCTCATTCAACAACTGCTCAAGCATGGGACTTGACCTGCCGGACCGAGGAGGTGGTCTCCCCTTACATCGTTGATTGTTGCCCTGCGCATTGGTGTTAGCCACAAACTCCAAGCTACCATCAGCCTTACGTTTATTATTACCTCCTTGATTTGCCGGGTTATGCTGAGGACCCTTGGCGTTGCTGTTCTTCTTTCCCTTCCCTGTCTTCTCATCATCAGACTCGGGATCCTTGGTACTATCAGAGTCGGTGTATTTAACTAGAGCCGCCATCAGCTGGCCCATGTCATTACAATCACGCTTGAGCCGCCCCAGTTTCATCTTCAGAGGCGTAAAACGGCAATTTTTCTCCAACATTAAGACTGCAGAGCCGGCATCCATCTTATCAGATGAATGTATTATGGCTTTGACCCGACGCACCCAATGGGTCATGGACTCACCCTCCTCTTTCTTGCAATTAGTCAAATCCACAATTGACATGGGCTGCTTGCATGTATCTTTGATGTTCTAAATAAACCAGGCCTTCAACTCTGCCCATGAACCGATGGAATAGGTGGCAGCCCCTTCAACCAAGTGCGGGCCGTCCCATCAAACATCATGGTGAAGTATTTGGCCATTGCAGCGTCACTGACTTCCAGTAGCTCCATGGCCATCTCATAGCTTTCAATCCATGCCCAGGTTGTAAGTTGGCCATGTAATTAGGCACCTTTCGAGGCCCCTTGAAATCCTTGGGCAAACGCTCATTACGCAGAGCCGACACCAGACAAGGGACACATCCAGTCCTAGTGGTCACGCCTGCCTCAATAGAAGTCGTCGGATAAACTGGAAAAGACTGGTAAGCCGCCCGCTGAGCCGCCTGCTGAGCCGCCCGCTTAGCCTCTTGACGTATTCTGTCCTAATCAACCAAGTTAGGAGCTCCATCACGCATCGGGTCATGCACACACGGCTCATCACGGCGCCAGGCGTTGCTTGCTATAACTCGGGCTCCGACTTGGGCGAGGGGTCGAATGAATCCTGTCTCAGCTATACGAGTACGCCTCCTGCTGCACCAAAGCCGTCTGAAGAAGCTCTCTGACCCTTCGAGTTTCAACAGCCGTCGGAGAGTCACCCTCCACCGGAAGAGTCGCCAATCGTGCCGCCGCAGCGATCATGTTCTCCAAAGGGTTAGGATAATAACCCGGTGGTGTTGGTACATAATGAGGTAGAGCAGTATTCATCCGAGGAGGTTCCATTACATGTGGCTGAACCGGCATCCCAGCCCCGGGCGTTGCAACACGGTTTACCTCCGGCGGGTTACTGGGCCATGCACCGGGTGTACGGAAGAGGTTTCAAGGATCATAAGCTGGAGGCAGACATGATTGAGTCTTCTGGTACCTCCTCCTCATGACCTCATTTGACGCGTTTTGATCCACCGTGAGCTGGAAAGCCTGCGACTGAATTCGCTGAGCCTGAGCATCCAGAGCCGCCCGCTCTACGGTCATCTTGACGTCTTCCGCCGCCAGGTCTTCCTTAGCCTGCACTATGTCCTGCTTTAACTGCGCCACTTCCGCATCATGTTGAGCCTGGTCCGCCGGGTTGACCACGGCGGTTAATAGAGCTGTCATCTTATCCATGAGATCCATCAGCACCTGAGCCGGCGGGCGCACAGGGCCTACTACCTCGGCTGCCATGACCTGGAGGTTATCGCTGCCGCAGCCGTAGAGTTTTTAATGGGTTGCGTGCCAACCATGAAGATCCCAACTCTGCTCGGCGGCTCAAGGAGGTCCGGAATACTACTGCCATCGGAACAGCCCCCAAGCCATCTGTCTTGCAATTGATACAACGAATTCGTCTCACTCGTGGACGACTCACCATCAGAGTAGATGGCCGTCTCACCGCCAGACACAGATCCTTCAGAAAACTCCCCTCCATGGATGCATCCCATGAAGGCATGCTTCACGGTGGGCTGAGCCCGGGCGGGTCTCGCACGCTGAGCCGTCTCGATGATGTCGGTGCAAATGTCCGGCTTAGGGCCCGGATCGCCAATCTTGCCGATGAAGACGTGGATTCCGCCGAAGGGGACCCGGTACCCATACTCAATTGAGCCGGCGTCGGGGCCCCAGCATGCATCGTCGATGTAGAGTTTGCCGTGATGATTCTTGGTCATCCGGCAGATAGCATATCGCTTGAGCCCTTCGAAGCTGCCCTTCAAGAACTCAAATCCACCGTGCGCTAGCCCCATGGTGGGCGCCAACTATCGTGGAATTGTCACGTCAGATATCCTAGTGAAAGGACTTAGTCGTGGAGCCATCGCAACTAGGAAGCTTAAAGGGGTTAATCGGGACAAAGGACATGGGGTTTATACTGGTTCGGCCCCTTACGGTGAAGGTAAATGCCTATGATCCAATTTTGAGTGGGATTGCTTATGTCTTAGTTACCAGGGAGCGAAATCGCTTGACCTAGCTCTCGATCTGATGTTACTTGCCCTGAACCGTCGCCGGGTCGTCCCTTTATATACATAGGTTGACGTCCATCGGCTCATAGAGTCCCGGCTGTCTCATAAACAGTGTCCGGCTCGGTCCCTCTCTATTCTTGCCTTACAATACAAGTTATATACATATGGCGGTTTATCTCTACGGGCCTTGAGTCGCCTTTGGGCTTGGGCCCTTAACTGAACCGCCATCTTCAAGTGTCGTCTTGGGCTTCATATCTTGAATCTCCATAGGTATAACACGGCCCCTCCTGGGCAGGTCATACCTAATAGTTATATCCCCAACAGGTATGCTGAAGCTGCTTTTCGGCTCCTTATGGCCTCGAGAAAGCTGCACCACTATTTCGAAGCACATGAGATTAATGTCGTCACTCGCCTCCCGTTGCAACAAATCTTGCACAACCCGGATGCAACTGGGAGGATTGTGGAGTGGGCATTGCAACTGTCAAGCTTTGGCCTCAAGTTTGAAAGTACTTCGACGAGCAGAGCCTTGGCGGAGTTCATAGCTGAATGGACCTCCACGCCCGACGAAGAAGTTCAAGAGACCACATTTCTCGGCAAAGAAGCAAAGTCATTGGATTATGTACTTTGATTGGGCTTTCTCGCTGCAAGGTGCTGGTGCCGGCGTGCTACTTGTCGTGCCCACTAGAGAGCACCTCAAGTACGTGGTCCAGATGCATTTTCCTCGGGAAAGGTCAACAAACAATACTGCAGAGTGCGAGGGGCTGCTTATCGGTCTCAGGATCGCGGCGGACCTCAGAATCAGGAAGCTCATCATCAGAGGTGATTCACAACTTATCGTCAAATGAGTCAACAAGGATTATCAGAGCCCGCTGATGGAGGCCTACATGGATGAAGTGAGGAAGTTGGAGGAGCGCTTTGACGGTCTGAAAGCAGAGCATGTCCCTTGAGCAGAGAACAGCATTGCCGATGACTTGTCAAAACGCGCTGCCCTCAAGTTGCCCGTGGAACCAGGTACCTTTGTGCTTCAATTAACCCAACCATCTGTTGAACCATCAGCAGGACAGAACAAGCAAAGGAAAGCGGACCCTGGCAAGTACTTTTCCGCTGAGCTCCCAGGAGCCGCCGGCAAAGAAGTCGCTGGGTACCCCAAGCTTGCCGGGGAGTAGCAGCCTCCGGCAGGGCCCCAAGCCCTTGCCATAGAGACAGCTGCCCCCGTGGCAGAAGACATGCCTTTAGTCCTTGTCGTCGAGCCTCAGGTTCTAGTATGGGCACATCACACTGTTCATTTCCTCCAAACAGGGAGCTCCCTGAGGAGCAGGAAGAAGCAGAAAAACTAGCCCGTCGGTCCAACATGACCGAGCAACATGAAATTGAAGTGTATTCCTCGGGAGGACGGACTGCAGCTGTTGGCAGAGATACATGGAGGCATATGTGGCTCCCACATAGGGTCAAGAGCCCTTGCCGGTAAAGCATTCCGGCAAGGTTTCTTCTGGCCCACCGCTCTCCAGGATGCAACTGCACTAGTAACCAAGTGTGAAGCGTGCGAGTTCCATTCAAAGAAGCTTCATCAACCAACCCAGGCCCTTCAAACAATTCCTCTTTCCTGTCCATTTTTGGTCTGGGGGATCGACATACTGGGCCCCTTTCCCCATGCTGTCGGGGGCTTTGAGTACTTTTATGTTGCGATTGACAAGTTTACAAAGTGGCCGAAAGTGGAGCTAGTGAGAAAGGTGACAACGCAGTCAGCCGTCAAGTTCTTCAAGGGGCTCGTTTGCCATTTTGGTGTGCCAAACAGAGTCATCACCGACAACGACACACAGTTCATGAGCCGCACCTTCATGCAGTATATCCAAGACCTTGGCAGCAAAGTTTGCTTTGCTTCTATTGCTCATCCAAGAAGAAATGGCCAGGCAGAAAGGGCAAATGCTGAAGTGTTGCGAGGCCTCAAAACTAGAACTTTCGACAGGCTACGCAAGTGTGGAAGGCACTGGATTGATGAATTGCCAACAGTTCTTTGGTCAATCAGAACGACACCAAATAGAGCCACTGGCTAGACACCCTTTGCCCTGGTATACGGGGCAGAAGCAGTTCTCCCCACAGAACTCATATATGGGTCACCTCGAGTGCTCGCTTATGATGAGCTTGAGCAAGAGCAGTTGCGCCAAGATGATGCGATGCTCCTTGAGGAAGATCGTCTTCAGGCTGCTGTCCAAGCCGCTCGCTACCAGCAAGCCTTGCACCGCTATCATAGCCGCAAGGTTCATGCCCGAAGCCTTGAGGAAGGCGACCTTGTTCTTCGGCGTGTTAGGTCCGCCAAGAATTCAAATAAGTTCACGCCGAAGTGGGAAGACCCTTGTCGGGTAATACGAGTCACCAGGGCCAGAGCAGTCCGCCTGGAGACCGAAGATGGCATTCCAGTGAGCAACTCCTAGAATATGGAACATCTTCGCAAGTTTTACCCGTAGGGCGCGGTTGCCGGGAGCCCCAACAACCCCTTTTGTACTAGACTTACCGGCAAGGCATGTAACCCTATGTACAGGGCCAGGCACAGACCCTGTGCGCAGTCAGATAACTTTTAGTGTGCGCAATTTCTTGTTGATTTCCATGTTTTATATATAAGTATATGCATGCTTGTCCAGGATATTATACTGCCTCTAATTCCAGCAAATACTAACAGACCATTAAGGTTCAAATGCTCCTATCCTCTCTTCTTTCCATCCACAGTAAAGGCGCTCGGCCCTGCCGTTCCTGTCGTGGACTTGGCTCCGACAAGAAGCTGAGAAGACTGCCCAACACGTCGTCCCCGGCAACCCAAACAGATAAAGTTCACCTCTTGTCCATCCATGTTCTAACCTGTAACTTGTACATTAGAAAACCCCGCCACTCTTTTTAAACTTAGGTGCTCTCATCCTTGACCCGAACGCTGCTTCGGTCAGATTGGTCGCAGCAGCGTCTGATAAAAAGAGATTGGCAGGGGGCTGGGCCCTTTGTCTGTAACCCGACAGATGTGACTCTCCGGCAGGCACAATAGGGCGCCGACAAGAGAGCTTGCCGGGAAGACTCGTTTATTTACATTAAAGAGGCGTTTCGCCTCTGCATGGACGTACACATGCATGAGTTCCTGGCAAAGCTCGTCTTTTTCATTGATACGCCGATGCAAGTACAAATGTTACAGAACATAAGCATGGGCTCGAGAGATTACATTATCTAGAAAGTTAAGATTTGGCAAGTGCCTACAAATTAAAAGAAGATAAGTGCCCCGTAATCCCCATTCTTGCCCTTTTCCTCCCAGGTACGGCAAGTGCAGGCGGAGACGGGCATGGGGAACGCATCGATGGAGAGCTTGGCGGGGTAGCCCGCCGACCACCGACGCTAGAGCCAGCAGGACGCAATCCATGACAAGGCATGTTGCCGGGGGAGGAGGCGGAGCAGATGATGGTGCTGCCACTGATGGTCAGTTGGAGTTGGAGTCGTCGTCCTCCCGCCTGCTGCAGTCGTTGTTGCTAGCGCTGTTCTCCCTATCACTGTTGCTCGAGGAGGAGCTTTCTTCATCCGTGGAACTCTCCACGCACCACCCTAAGCGAATTCCTGAGCCCCCGAAGACCTTGACGGAGAGCAGACCATTCTCCATTAACTTGAACTGGAGAATGTGCCCCTCCGACAAGCTATGGGCGCGTGCAAAAGTTTTCCACCCTCGACGAAGATACATGACGTGAGGGGCGGGGAAGTCGACGTCGACCCACATGCTGCCATTCCCGCAACCCCTCATGTGCAGCCTCAAAGCTTGCGGTGGATCCTACTCCATCACCCGAGCGAACAGGGTAGGGAGGCGGAGATGGCCACACACGCGCTTGTACAGCCTAATGAAGAACTCGCAGGGCTGATCTCTGACGTGGCCGTCCATTGGAGAAGGTGCCGCCAGTGGAAGCGCAGCCGGTGCGCCGCCCCGTCCTCCTCTTCCCCGGGCACCAAGGTGACCTCGGCCTCATCCCCATCCTCTCCCCCTCGCGGCAGGCTCCGCCGCTGGAAGCTCTGGAGGAGGAGGAATGCGCTGTGAAGCATAAGCCCTCATCGCCTCCATATGAAGCACCAGTACGCCCTCTAACCATGGCGAATGGAGAAAAGATGCTAAGCAGAAGGAGGAGAAGAAGGCGAGTACGGAAAAGCACCATCCCTTTCCCTTTTTATAGAAGGGCAGGATCAAGGCCTGACCTCCCAGCCTGTCGGAGATATACCCCACGGTATGACCCGGCCAGAATCATGACCCGGCCGGACTTGGCGACTCACCAGAGACCTGGCTGGAGCTTGGCGACTCACTGGCGATCCGCCCGGACATGGCGGTTTACATGTAACCCGCTTGGACATTGTGACTCACTGGAGACCCGGTGGGCGGATCAGACGGACGACAAGGCCCAAGGCCCAGCATGCCAGCTTATACTCTGGTGGGTCGGCTTAAGAGGAAGGCATAAGGAATATTCCCTTACAAAGGAAACAAGACTAGGACTCTACTTCTAATAGACTAGTCCTAATCCTAATAGGACTCCACATGTAACCCGCCCCTTCAACTTATATAAGGAGGGGCAGGGCACCCCAAGAGGGACAAGAAAGAAGAAACAATTTCTAGGGCTAGACTCAACGAGCCGGTTTACGGCAACTCCCTCATGATCATAATGAGACCTAGCCACAAACAGCATGTAGGATTATTACTGGATGATGTTTCCCGGGGCCCAAAGCTGTCTAAACCCTTGTCTTGTGTGTTGATCTGTCTCGCGTCTCTCGTCCTGCTCAACCCCTCTCAAGCTACCACATAGATGCGTTGGCCTCGCGACTAAGTCCTCACACTAGGACATCTGTCATGACAATTCCACGACAGTTGGCACCCACCGTGGGGCCCGCGCATGGTGGTGTTGAGTTCTTGCAAGGATCTTTCTAGGGATCGAGAACTTCGTAATTTTCAGATGAGAAGAGTCAGATTGCGTCTATGTGCACCGTCAAACGCAGCCAGGCGATCCGTCGTGGCCGGATCACTTTCCGTTGCATCGCTGCAAAAAGCCAAGTGCAAAGGAGGTTTCATCAGTACGGATCAAGATCATCAAAATACTGTTATTTCCGTCTGATTCGCCGAGTCACCGCTATCGCATACAGGAGTTGCTGAGACGATTGCCTGAAGCCGGATCGGTTTGTCTTTTGTCAAATCTGGTTGCTATACAAGGAATCTTTCCGGAAGTTAACTCAAGAATTAAAGAAAGGAAAAAGGTGCTACGCAGGGTTAGCACGTGAAGATCAGGGAAGAAGTGAATAATCCTATACGACCCGGGTCGTACGAAGCTAATCGTGAGACCCCCTCCTGTGCACGACGCGTGGCGATACGAATCTCAAAGCAGCAGCTGGTGGCGATAGCTTCTCGTTCTTTGCAAATCCCGATTCAATCTCGAAGGCCCCCAAATTCCAGCCGCCGGCGTCCTCGTCGACGCCAAGCACACAACCCCAGATCGGCGCGATCCGTCCCCGTCTGCGACCCAGCTCGCGGCACCGCCCCAACTACTTCTTGCCGCCGGCCACGGCGATGCCCCTGGCTCCTCCACTCGCGCCGACGCCGGCGCACTACGCGGGCTGCACGCGCCCCTTGGCTACGGCCAAGCTTCTCGTCTGCTGGTTTGTTGCTCTCCTTCTATGGCGGCCCTCCTCAGCTTGGCTCCGCCGGATGTGGCCTGGCTACTGTAAATTGATCTGCTGGCTGCAACTTGCAAATAACTTTAAGTTCAGAGCATGTCGGGCATTCATCTGCTAGTTGCAACACAAGCACATGGCTATGCGCACTCTCCATTTGCAACCTTTTATTCTGCTGGATATGCTTGTGCTGAAGTTATTCTCTTATTCATTGACAGAGCATAGAAGAACCAAGAGGAAGATGATCAGCAGGATGGCAAAAGGAAGATAGAAGAACTAAATTAGAACCAAGAGGAAGATGATCAGCAAGATTCAGTGCTTTGTAGAAATGTCTATGAGATTTGTTTCACTCAACGATACCGAACAATCAGGAACTCATGTCAATTAGCTTAGGATAGTTGATGATTTTTTTTTCATTTTTCTTCTAAATTTTCTCCACAAGTAAGATAGCATAGTTGAGGCACATTGTGAAGCTTTTTTATTGCATACATGAATTTGGTGTACACTGTGAATTAAAGCTCCTGATATTTGAAGCTCCTTGTGAATTCTGCAGTGTATATTTATTCTTCAGTACCACAAATTAGATTGCATCTGTTCATTGCTTTGTTTTGAGAGAAAGCAACAACAGATTAGATATGAACATAACAACAGAATAAAAGAGACGAATCCACAATGCTTGACAATATATGTTTTTCTCAATATAATGGGAAGGTGTAATGCCTGCAAAAGGCTCATGTATATTACACACAGCAGATTGTATTCTTGGCTGATAAAAAATCTCTTTTATCACAAGAGTCGTCAACAACAGATACACACTGCAAACTGCACATCATTATTATCACAAGAGTGGACAACAACAAATAGTCAATTATACACTGCAAATTTCATAAGGAGCTTAGGAGCATTTTTTCACAGTGTGCATCAAATTCTTTTATACAACAACAGCTCAAATCACTGGCAAAATGTGCAACTACATAATTTTGTACATGTATCAGCAGCCCAAATCACTAGCAAGATGTGCAAACTACAGAATTTTGTACAAACTACAAAAATTCTTCCTTGGCAAATGGTTCTTGTCTTCCTTTGCCGCCATGTTGAACCTCTGAAGAAAATTTGTAGTTTGCACATGTATCAGCAGCTCACTTCACTGGCAAAAAGTATCCTCTGCAGTCATTGTTTGGTTTGTCTTCTTTTGCACACTCATGTCAGTCGAGCCCCATGTGAAGATGCAGGGAGCAGGTCAACATCGAGGGTTGCCGTGGACAGAGCGCCGGTGGGAAGCTACGCAACTAGCAGAGGAGCTGCACCTCAATGACAAGCTGCTGGGGTACCGACGTACGCGGTCGAGAGCGGCGGGGGCGGCGGCCATGGCCGGGGCGAGCGAGCCAGAGAAAAGAGCAGAGGAGTTGCGCCTCAAGGCGAGCTGCCGGGGCGCCGGGGAATGCCGAATAGAGCACCGGAGGCGACGGGGCGGAGTCGGCGGGGGCGATGGCGGCTACAGCGGCGAGCGAGGGGTTTGGTAGGGCTGCTGGAGGTTAGGGTTGACGATTTGTTAGTGGAAACAGAGGATAACTAGGCAACGTGCTTTGAGATTTGGTTTCGCCATGTGTCAACAGCTGGAGAGGGTCTTACCATCGCTGCGTGCGACCCAGGTCGCATAGGATTAATTTCCCTCTATGTCCGGGCAGGTCGTGGCAGGGACTCTGGGTCAAACCGCTACCAGGATTTCCCGGCCTCACCCTCGCGACACTACAGGAGAAAACGCCACGAGCCGGTTTTTACCGCTGTTGAGTATATTGTGTACGTGTATATGTGTGTGTAGGGCCCACCTCCTGTTTTCCCTGTATAGTTGAGGTTGTGGCCCACCTCAGATTTATATATACGTGTTCGTGCACCGAGTAATACATCGCGATTACACAGCCCATATTCTATCTCTCTACATGGTATCTATCGCGATAAGGTCCTAACCCTAGCCGCCGCCGCTGCTGCCCCCGCCAGCCACGCCGCCGCCGGCCCGCCGCCGCCGTTACCGCCCGCCGCCGCCCAACTCCCGCCGGTCGCCGTCGCCGCTGGAACGCCGCGCGCCGCCGCCACGCCCGCCCGCCGCGCCTTCACGGCCGCCGCCGCGCTCCTCGCTTCCGCCTCCCTCTCCCGCCACTCCCGCCCCGCCGCCTCTCTCCAGCCGCCCACGCACGCCGCCCGCGCCCGCCGCCCGCCCGGCCGCCGCGCCTCCCTCCCGCCACCCACCAAGGCGCGCGCCCTCCACCTCCCGTGCCGCACACCGCCAGACTGCCTCCACCACCGCGCGCGCCCTCTCACCCACTCGCGCCGTCATCATGAGTTCCTCCTCCTCGACCGTCTCCAACCCGTTCGCCGGTCCTAATGTCACCCTCGTCCGCGATCTCAACATCCATGAGCGCGTCCCGGTCAAGCTTGATCACACCACCGCCTCCTACTCGCGTGGAAGGTACTTTTCGCTTGTGTTCCGCGAGTACCTCCTTCACGGTCACGTGGACGGCACCGTGGACTCGCGCCATGATCCACGACGAGGAGTGGATGATCCTCGACGCCACCATCATCCGCTGGTTCTACCTCACCATCTCCGGCGACATCTTCCACACCGTGGTGAACGACGAGGATGACGCCCATGCGGTCCGGACCAAGCTCAACGGCCTCTTCACCGACAATCGGCTGCAGCGCAAGATCCTTCTCTATGGTGAGTTTTACGGGTGCCAAGAACTTGACTCGCCCATCGATGATTTTTGCATGCGCTCAAGAAGCTTGCCGATGAGCTCCGCGATCCGGGGAGAAGATTGGCGACGAGCTCCTCATCAGCGCCCTCTCCGGCGGCCTCAACGAGGACTTTGGGAACGCCGCCCAACCTCACCTCATCCCGGAGCCCACCATTGGCAAGGTGGTCGCGTACTCAAGCTGGAGGAACGCCGGATGCGGGCGCGGCCGGACGCGCCACCCACACCGCCCTTGTTGCGGCACCTGGGGTTCGCCCCGCCACCGCCTCGTCGGCCGCCGCCAGCGGCGGCGCCGCCTTCCGCTGCTTCCCGCCCGCCCCACTGCCACCTTCCCGCCGCCACCGGCGGCCAACGGAGGAGGCCGTCGTGGCGGCCGCCGGGTGGCCGCAAGCAGGAGGTGGCGGCGGCGGTGCTCAGGAGGAGCACTCGACAGCAGCAGCCGCCCTCACCGGCGGCCTGTGTACGCCGGTCGAACTCGTGGACCGGCGCCCACGCTTACCCATGCCGGTTCCACGGGCTCCCTCTCCGGTCTTTCGCCTCGGCCTCCGCCACACCAGCGTGATTACGCCGCGCAAGCAGCCCTACGCGGCGCCCTACGGCAGCAGCCGCCGCCAGCGCCGCCGCCGCTTCGACGTCTGCGCTGCCCCTCCCACCGGCGCCATGGGACCCGGCTCTCTGGCGGCTCTCCACACCGCCCCTCTCCGTCCAGCTACACCGCGGCGGCGGTGGTACATGGACAGTGGCGCCATCGCTCACATGGCGGCGCGGTAACCTTCATACCGCCACCCTATCCACACCTCCAACCGCATCACCGTCGGTGACGTTCTTCTCTTCCTATCACCCATATTGACATACATATTTTCCTCTAACTCCACTCCTATATCCATGTCTAATATTCTTGTTTCTCCGATCTTATTAAAAATCTTGTTTCGTTCGTTCTCTTACACGTGAAAATCCGGTGACCGCTGAATTTGACGATTGTGGTTTTTCTCATAGGACGCCGACGCGGATGGTGCTCCACCGATGTGACAGCCCCAAGAGCTCTACCCAGTTCACTCCGCCGCCTCCACCACTTCCGCCGCCCGCCGCTCTCGCCACGGAGTGGATCTTTGGCACGCCGCTGGGTCATCCTAATCATGCCACCCTTCGCCACATACTTGGAGTTTTTCTTTCACGTAATAAGAACGAGGATCACTCGTGTCATGCATGCCGCCTTGGCAAACATGCTCGCCTCCCATTTAGGCCTTCTTCCTTTGTTGCATCGCACCCGCTTGAGTTGATTCATAGTGATGTTTGGACATCTCCTGCTGCCGAATACGGGCTTTTTTATTATCTTGTTATCCTTGATGATTTTTCGCATTATGTGTGGACCTTCCCGCTGCGCCGCAAGTCGGACGTCATCTCCACGCTTGTCGGTTTCTACTCTTATGTCCGCACGCAGTTTGGCGGCCCATTCTTGCGCTGCGCATGCATAACGGGAAGGAGTTTGACAACACCGCCGTCCGCGATCTTCTCGCCACACATGGCACGATTTTTCGCCTCACTTGCCCGTACACCTCGCAGCGAACGGTCGGTTGAGCGCATCCTTCGACTCTTAATGACTGCGTTCGACTCTTCTCTTTCACGCCAATGTGCCCCGCGCTTTTGGCTCGACGCTCTTGCCACCGCTTTCTTCTCATCAACATCCGTCCATGTCGCACTCAAGGGAACTTTACACCTCACCATCTTCTATTCGTGCGCCTCCCTCTTATGACGGGCTTCAGATCTTGGTCGCTGTGCTACCCTAGCATCGCTGCCATCGCCTCATAAGCTCGCACCCCGCCCATCGCCGCATCTTTCGCCACCCACCTAACACCAAGGGTTATCGCTGCCACGATCCAGTCTCTCACCGTGTTTTCACCTCCGCACATCGTTTACTTTGATGAGATGGTCTTCCGTTTCAGCAGCAGCACCTCGTCGTCTCGCCACCGCTGCCACCGGCGGCTCATCGACGACCTCGTCAGTGGACGAGCCCGTCTCGCTCGTGGACCGCCGGGCTTTGGCGGTCCACGGCCCTCCGCCGGCGCCCTCCGGCGGCGCCCGCCTTCACCCGCCGCCCCGACTTCGGCGCCTGCGAAATCGGCGCTCTCTTCGCCGCCCGCCGTCACGGCGGCTCTCGGCGCGCCGCCCGGCCTCGCCGGCGGCTGCCTCGCCCGGCCTCACCGACAACCGCCTCGCCTGCCTCGCCGCCGCCGCCTCGCCCGGCCCCGCCGCCGCCGCCTCGCTTTTCGCCGCCGCCTCGCCCGGCCTCGGCGCCAGCTGGGTCGGCCGCCTCCTCGTCGGCCACCTCGACGCCGGCCTCCTCGCCGGCCGCTTCACCGCCCGACTCGCCGGCCCCGGTGGCCCCGTCCGGCCCTGTCACCCGAGCTCGTGCTGGCATTCACTGCCCGAGCCTCCGGTACTCGCGAGCTGAGTACGTCCTCGCCGGCTCTGCCGTGGAGCCGTTACCCATTCTCGCATCCGCCGCGCCGCCTGCGTGATCCTCAGCGCTTGCGGCGATGCAGAAGAGTTCGACGCTTCGCCGAACCGCACTCGACTCTGGTGCCCGGCCTCCTCGCGCCAACGCTCATCACCGCAAGTGGGTCTTCCGCCATAAGACCCGCCAGACGGTTCACTTGAGCGCTATAAGGCTCATTGGGTGGTCCGCGGTTTCCGCCCGGTACTGAGTCGACTTCACAGAGACGCTTGCTCGGTTGTCAAACCGCACGATCCGCACCGCCCTCCAGCTCGCCCGTCTCTCGCGGCTGGCGATTCACCAGATGGATGTCTCCAACGCCTTCCTCCATGGCCATCTTGAGGAGCAGGTGTTTTGTGAGCAACCCACCGGTTTCGTCGACGCTCATTGCCCGCCACGTGTACTCGCTGTCGCGCCTTCTATGGGCTCAAGCAGCACCCGCTACCGTACCAGCGGATCGCGGGTTCCTTCGCACATTGGGCTTCAGCTTCACTCGCCGACGCCTCATCTGTTTGTCTATCGCCATGGTGACACCACGCATATTTGTCGCTTCTCGCCGACGACATCATCCTCGACAGCCTCCTCTCGCGGCCGTTCTTGCCAGATCACTCTGCGGCTGCGTGGACGAGTTCGCTATCAAGGATTTGGGTGCTCTTCACTACTTCCTTGGCATTGAGGTCGTTCGGCGCCCGGACGGCTTTTTCTTCATCAATGTAAGTATGCCCATGAGCTTTTGAGCGTCCGGCATGCTCAATCGCCATCCGTTGCTACTCCCGCTGACCACGAAGGCCAAGGTCTCGCTCTTGAGGGTTCGCTGCGCCGGATGCTCCGTTCTACCGTCTATTGTCGGCGCTCTTCAAGATTTTGACTCTCACCCGACGGATCTTGAGATGTTGTCCGGCAGTGTGTCTCCACATGCACGCCTCGTGACTCTCATCGACTCTCGTGAAGTGGATCTTCGCTACATCCGCGCACGATGTCCCTTGGTTGACACTCACGGCGCCCGCTTCTTTGGAGATGGTGGCCTACTCCGATGCTGATCGGGCCGGTTGTCCGGACACTCGCCGGTCCACCTCGCTATCTGCGTCTACCTTGGTCTTCGCCGTCTCGTGGTCGCCCAGCGACAACCCACGGTGTCGCGCTTAGCGCCGAGGCTGAGTACCGAGCTGTGGCCAACGCAGCCGCCGAGTGCACCGGCTTCGACAGCATTTCAGAGCTACATCACGATGTCTCCTGTGCTACGGTTGTTCATCGCGACAACGTCTGCGGTGTACCTCTCCGCCAACCCCGCTCATCATCGCCGGATTTAAACACATCGAGCTGGATATTCACTTCGGCGCGAGCAGGTGGCTCTTGGACGCATGCGGGTTCTCCATGTGCCCACCGCCGCCAGTCACGATGTGATGACGAAAGGACCGCCGACTTCCACCTTTGAGGAGTTCGTTCCGATCACACACTGGCGCCGCTTCGATCATGGGGTGTTGAGTATATTGTGTACGTATATGTGTGTAGGGCCCACCTCCTGTTTTTCCTCAGATAGTGGAGGTTGTACCACTCAGATTTATATATACGTCCGCTTCTACAGACCGAAGAATACATCGCGATTGCACAGCCCATATTCTATCTCTCTACAACCGCCATGTTTTCTCCGGCTCACCTCAGCCGGACCATTGTGTCGCTCGCCTCTGGCCACGTCTCCGCTCCGAATCAACCAGAAGCAGGGAGGGACTCCGCCGCCGCAGCTACTAAGCCGCCCTCACCTCGCCGTGTTGAGCCGCCCCCGCTACTCGTCGGCATCGCGCGGCCTGCCCGCACCTGCGCCAGCTCCGACAAGCCATCTCCACGCGTCAAAGCCGGCTGCACCAGGCCACCAGCCCCTGCCGCTGCGGGCCTGAGTCGTCGGCCACCTTCGCTGTCGAGCCGGCTGCACACCTCTGCCCCTATTACAAATTCTTCAGTATATACATATGCAACGGCAGGTTGAGCAGAGAGGTGTGGGTGTCAGCGTCTCCT
Organism: Aegilops speltoides; assembly: GCA_021437245.1. Lineage (NCBI taxonomy): Eukaryota > Viridiplantae > Streptophyta > Magnoliopsida > Poales > Poaceae > Aegilops > Aegilops speltoides. Next base: position 331,718,003 of record CM038142.1, on the reverse strand, counting down.
CCACCCCAGATCCAAGTTGCTTCGCTGTCCTTATCGAGCTGCCTTGTGACCCCGTCGTATCGAGCTGCCGACCTCGCCGTGGTTCGTCTCGCCGCCAAGCGTCCCGCATGGCCTGCCTCCTCCGCTGAGAGCCGCCCAGAGCAGTCGCCTCCGACGCCACGGTCCCTCATCAAGCCGAGTGTTCAGCAACTACCGCGCTGGTGCCGCCCGGGTCGCCTGTTTTAACCCGCGCTCACTTCTGCCTACGCGTGGCTTCTAAGCCGCCGGTCGCAGCGATCTTCGTTGCAGACCGCCGTCACTTCGATGCGGTTTCCGAGTCACCGTTTTAAGTCGCCGCCGGCTTGCGAGTCGTCTCTCACGAGTGCCCGCCTTGGATGTTTCCCATAAGTATGGTGAGCCGGGGAGGTAGAAGCTGTTGCAAGCCCCCAGCCGGATGACTTCTACCCGCCGTTGCGGGCCGGCCTAGACTTCAGTGTGAGATGCCGGTGGCCGGATCAAATCGCTAGTGCCAAGTTCTACAGCCATGGACAAATTCTGGCCGAGCTCGTTTCCGTGGCCTGCACGCCCTCGCCCATGTTGGCTAGCTAGTGCTAGTACATGGACAGTGCCAAAGAGAAGTAAAGTACGCGAAGGAGGTTACGCCAAGGACAATTCTGGAGGTGTTATTTCTCCTAACCTGCTGATGAGACTGAGGAGGTGTAGATTTTAAACAGTGCAAACGGGGGTTGCTTCAGAAGAAAGTGTTGCACGCGTTCCACTGAAGAGAGTTCACACCAAATATGACCCCAACTCCAGACGCCTGCAGTCTGAATCCGTTTGTCCAGCTTCAAACATAGTGTTACACCACTGGAAGGAAAAGTGACAACGTTGTTTTCAAGAGAGAGGGTCAAACTACTTGTTTGACTCCCATGCACATGCATGGAAGCAAAATCAGTTTTAGTATTACAAAGTACTACTACGACCCACGCGGAGATCAAATGAAAAAGAAGATCGGCAGCATCAACACAAATATGCTTTGGGTACATATATGGATCAAAGGGAATTCAGTAACAATACTGAAAAAGTTATCTACAGACAGATGATCTGTCGTAAAAAAAATCAGGTGATATCCGTCTAAATCTATATTATTAGCACAATATTATTTTCGTCAAAGAAACAATTACTCTGGCCTAAATCTTTTTATACAGGACAAGTGCTCACTATAAAAGTGATGCCCTACCGCGGGCGGCGCGCGCTAGCTGTTCTACACCGGCATCTGCGTATATCACACTAATGAACCGGAACAAAAACCGCCGCCCCCGCAGTCCGGATTACATCAACAATGCCGCGGCCGATTCTCTTGTCCGTGCTGGCTTATAACACCGCAGCCGGCTCAGCCATGATTGATTTCAGCTTCACCATGGTGATCATCAACCCCGCGGTGGATATTAACTGGTCTGACATATCAGGATCCTAAACCGCCATATTGGTGCAAATTTAAAGGCCGTCAAAAAATTTCCGGCTTAAAAAGAAGGATTCCGGTTTAAAATCCAGCTCAAGGGAAAGCTATCTCCCACAAAGCTTTGAAGCTCTCGATATCCGGTTCAAAATACCGGTTCAAGAAGAATTTATCTGATGCAATAAGTTAAAGGTTGCCGAAGAGGACCAGCTGCCCTGACGCGTGGTTCAAACATGGGTATCCTACCTTATGGGCTCATCTTTATATGATTACTTGGGGGCTTCCTGTTCAAACATAGGTGTATTCACCAAAGAGAACATGGTGTTACTACCCTCTTGATGCGGGTATCAAGCCAATATTATCATAAGAACACAACTTTGGTTACTTCGGTAATCCGGCTATCAAGCCAATATTATCATAAGGGGCCAAAGAGAGTTTGTTGCACAGCACAACTCAAACATAGGCACCCGACGAGCACAGCTCAGAAATATTTCACTTGGGGGCTTGGTCGTATTCGAACCATAGCTACACCTCTTGATCGGTGTAAGGCCACCAGGGAAATTACTTGGGGGCTTGGTCGTATTCGAACCATAGCTACACCTCTTGATCGGCGTAAGGCCAACAGGAAATCACTTAGGGGCCAAAGAGAGTGTTGCAAAAGCACAACTCAAACATAGGCACCCACTGAGCACAGCTCACAAAGTTACTTGGGGGCTCTTTTTGCAAAGCAACAAAGAGTTTCAAAGGACCCTTGTAATAGGCTATCGAGCCAGGCTTGGAAGCTAGGTGTATTCACCTAAAACCCCGGGTTAACCTGCCTTCATCAAGTAAGCTACTCCGTCCAGGTAATCCTGGTATGACCCGCCGAATGTTTGACAAGTCAATCTAATACAGACCCTGAACTTGTCAAAGTTAAAATGACGATCGCTTAATGTGAGGTCCATCTTAAAAGGCTTTGCGAAATGGTTTAACTCAGCAGCCTGACAGCCCATGAAAAGCCTCGAATTTGGGCCTAGCAGCCCTTGAAAAGCCTCAACTACAAGTTTTAATTTGCTTTTATTTGTCAAAGTTTCTTCTCCTTTGATAAAGTTTTATGATAAATTGGCGTCTATTGACCCGTCCCGACTGTAAGTCGTCAAATTAACCTGGTGTTTGTTAACCCGGCTTGTCTTTCAGCTATAAGTTGTTAGTCCACAATCAATTATAAATCGGTGTTTTGTTAACCCGGCCTGGCTTTGGCTATAAGTCGCCAGGATGATCATCTGGTGTTTATCATAACCCGACATGGCTTATTATACACCAGCACAACATGGTGGGTGTCATCACCACTCAGGATTTGGGTTGTCACCCATGCTACAAGAAAGTTGGTAAACCAACGATGTGATTCAATATCACAGGTATGATATATTTCATATTTTATTATCCTTGCAGCCTTGGTTATAAACCCGGGTTATATGTTGGGCATTATGACCCATCCGGCGGTAAACCGCCAGGACACTTTAAACTTGTTGTATGCAGAAACAGGTTGAATAAAGCGTAATTATAAATCGCCGGTGTTTGTTAACCCGGACTGGCTTTTTGACTATAGTCGCCAATATGAGATAAAATAATATCCGGCGTTTATTAACTTGGCCTGGCTTTAAGACGATAAGTCACCAGTAAATGATGAGAAATTATCTGGTGTTTGTTAACCCGGCCTGGCTTTGGACTATAAGTCGCCAATATATATTTGGATTGCGCCATTGGAATCATGCGCTCATAAATTATTGGATTATATTATTCAAATCTTCAAATAGCCAACAGGGCTGGATTTTATTATGGTTGTCAATAACCAGTATTATGATCAAGGTTTTCAAAGTCACTTTAGCGCAATGGCTATCATATTATCAATGGATATGATTTATTCTACAATTGAAGGAATAGTCCCGAGTTGCTGCAGGCTTACGACCCAGCACTTGGGGGCTACATTATTTAAGTTGAGATTACATCAAATACACAAGTCTCAAGTCGCTGCAAGCATGCACCATGACACTTGGGGGCTAATGCAAAGTCATTGTTTGCTCACCTTATTGAAGACCCGACTCATCACATTATAATGAGCCGGCCCTTGGGGGCTACCAATTGCTTCTGTCAACAATTCAAGGTACAAAGCTTTTTATCCATTATATTAAAAGGTCCACTGCTCAGTTGGTAAAGCACAAGGCTCTTAACCTTGAGGACGTGGATTCAAGCCCCATGATGGGGGTTACATCATATGATGTTATTTTCATTGAAGTCTATATCAAGTCCCAGCTCAATATTATCTTACTGAGCCGGCCCTTAGGGGCTACACATCACTGCTCAAATCTACATGATTATATTTACGAAGTACCTGCTCATTATTGCATAATGACCCGGCCCTTGGGGGATACACTGGTTGAAGTTTTATGAGCATAAGGCAATTTCAAGTCCCAGGTTGCTACAAGCATGACAACCCGATACTTGGGGGCTACATATATGGAGTATTCAGTTTTTTGCTAGTGATTGAGATGAACAACATGGATTTCTTCAAAGTGGCAGTAATTATATGGAAACAAGTCTCAAATCATCACTTTGTTCTGTTCAAGACTTGGGGGCTACAGGTAATACGGATATAAGGGAGAAATATCTTCCGAAATCATGACTCGGAATTATCAGTCTTTATAACCTGGCGATTTTGGAAATCATAGATCGACAAGTTCTACATCTTCAAGCCGGCTGAATATCAGTTGAATATTTGAAGACCAATATTTTTGTCAAGCCAGAGTATTGAAGGCCGAGTCAAATGGATTCTTTATTTACAATATTTCTTCTACAAGCAAATTGATTATGAAGCTTGTCTACTGACCCAGATTTTCTAGAAGGAAGAAATGACAAGGGTTTAAGGATGATCAAGCGCCGGCTCAGGAGAACTTTTAAACCGGAGCACAACCTGTCCAAATTGTTCTTGTGTTTGTTTTGGAGCATAAGTTTACCATGGATTAATCCAAGCTAAACTGGGGGCTAATGTCGGGGATATACCCCGCGGTATGAACTGGCCGGAAATATGACCCGGCCGGACTTGGCGGTTTACTTGAGACCCGGTTTACACTCGGCGATTCATTGGTGACCTGCCCTGACCAGACGGTTTACAAGCAACCTACCTTAACATTTTGACTCACTGATAACCCGGTGGGTGGCACAGATGGATGACAAGGCCCAAGGCCCAGAAGGCCGGTTTATGTTAATGGCGAGCCAGTTTAAGAGGAAAGGCGTGAGGAATATTTACCTTACAAGTAGTTAAGACCTGTACTTGTATCTGGTTTGTATTAGAAGGTAGACTAGTCCTAATCCTAATAGGACTCCACATGTAACCCGCCCCTTCAACTTATATAAGGAGGGGCAGGGCTCCCCAAAGAGGGACAAGAAAGAAGAAACAATCTCTAGGGCTAGACTCAAGGAGCCGGTTTACGACGACTCCCTCATGATCATAATGAGACCTAGCCACAAATAGCATGTAGGGTTATTACCGGATGATGTTTCCCGGGGCCCGAAGCTGTCTAAACCCTTGTCTTGTGTGTTGATCCGTCTCGCGTCTCTCGTCCCGCTCAACCCCTATCAAGCTACCACATAGATGCGTTGGCCTCGCGACTAAGTCCTCACGCTAGGACATCTGCTGTGACAATTCCACGACACAGCCCAAGGGGCAGCCGCCCCACTCGACCAATGCGGCCTCCTGAAGCGCAAGGAGTCGGAACCGACCCGCTGCCCCAATCAGCGATGCCTGGTTTCCCACCTCAGCGTTAATAACCATGCCCTCCGCATCCACCGCCTGCCCTTCCTAAGGCATGGGGGACACGTGGCAAGTGAGTCGGAGGCATAAAGACAAGTGGGGCGACCATTTTCCACCCCGTGATCATGGGGTGCGGCGCCATGTAGGCCACGACCGAAGTCCACTTAGTAAATGAGTAGCACCCCTACAAATTCCTCTTTTTTATGAGGGATGCATGGGCCGTATCTTTACTATCCACTGCGAGATGATGCAAGCGTGCTGCGACCGTCCCATGCACGACCCCCACGTCACGCCCTCAACGTGGATCGTGGGGAAGCGCAACTAGCGAAGAGATCGTGGAAGATAAGTCTCATCCATGCGTGCCCGCACACTGCTTTGGGCCTGGCCCAACTACGCCTTGCACTCACATGTGGCCCAGGCCCAGGGGCTCCTGTCAGTGTACAAAAGTATGGGCTCTTTTGTACCCCTTACTTGTCCACGGGCAGTTGTAGCCACGGCTGTGGCCGGGCCCGGCAGGATAGTAGAAGACAAAACACAAGACTACCAAGACAACAATCAAGTCAAAGAACAAGGAGCAGAGGACAGACTGGGCATCCCCCCGCAGCATCCTTGCCAGGGGCAACCTATGTGGCCCCGGCAAGAGCCTTGCCGGGGTAACCTACAAAGCGCCGGCAAGGCCATCACCCTTGAGGACTAAGAGCTTTGACACCATCGACGGCATCAAGGCCAAGGCTCAGAGAGCGCATGCAAAGTAGCATGCATATCTTTGTAAAGATTGATAGCCTATGGGTCCACGTGGGACCAGAAGACGAAGACCCCCGGCAAGCCTTGCCAGGGACGGTCACAGAGCCACGACCAAGCCCACGCCCGACAAGGTTTTGCCACCTCACCACCACTCCAGTGCTACGACCAGCTGAAGGAAATATGCCCTAGAGGCAATAATAAAGTTATTATTTATTTCCTTATTTCATGATAAATGTTTATCATTCATGCTAGAATTGTATTAACCGGAAACATGATACATGTGTGAATGCATAGACAAACAATATGTCACTAGTATGCCTCTACTAGACTAGCTTGTTAATCAAAGATGGTTATGTTTCCTAACCATGAACAAAGATTTGTTATTTGATTAACAAGGTCACATCATTAGTTGAATGATCGATTGACATGACCCATTCCATTAAGCTTAGCACACGATCGCTTAGTATGTTGCTACTGCTTTTATCCATGACATATACATGTTCCTATAACTATGAGATTATGCAACTCCGTTTACGGAGGAACACTTTGGTGCTACCAAACGTCACAACGTAATCGGGTGATTATAAAGGAGTACTACAGGTGTCTCCAAAGGCGATGTTGGGTTGGCGTATTTCGAGATTAGGTTTTGTCACTCCGATTGTCGAGAGGTATCTCGGGCCCTCTCGGTAATACACATCATCAAGCCTTGCAAGCATTACAACTAATGAGTTAGCTGTGAGATGATGTATTACGGAACGAGTAAAGAGACTTGCCGTAACGAGATTGAACTAGGTATTGGATACCGACGATCGAATCTCGGGCAAGTAACATACCGATGACAAAGGAACAACGTATGTTGTTATGCGGTCCGACCGATAAAGATCTTCGTAGAATATGTAGGAGCCAATATGGGCATCCAGGTCCCGCTATTGGTTATTGACCGGAGACGTGTCTCATCATGTCTACATTGTTCTCGAACCGTAGGGTCCGCACGCTTAAGGTTTCGATGGCGGTTAAATTATGAGTTTATGTATTTTGATGTACCGAAGAAGTTCGAGTCCGGATGTGATCACGGACATGACGAGGAGTCTCGAAATGGTCGAGACATAAAGATTGATATATTGGAAGACTATATTTGAGTTCGAATGGTTCCGGGTGAAATCGGGATTTTAGGAACACCGGGGTTACGGAACCCTCCGGGGTTATTGGGCCTTAGTGGGCCATGAGGGAGAAGAGGAAGGGCCGGCCGGGGCAGGCGCGCCCCCTCCCCTAGTCCGAATAGGACAAGGAGAGGGGGCGGCGCCCCTTCCCTCTTCCCCTCCCCCAATCCTACTCCAACTAGGAGGGGGGAGTCCTACTCCGGTGGGAGTAGGACTCCTCCGGCGCGCCTCCTCCAAGGGCCGGCCGCACCCCCTTGCTCCTTTATATACGGGGGCAGGGGCACCCTAGAACACACAAGTTGATCTACGGATCGATCCTTAGCCGTGTGCGGTGCCCCTCCACCATATTCCACCTCGGTCATATCGTGCGCAAAGCTTAGGCGAAGCCTGCGCGAGTAGAACATCAAGATCGCCACCACGCCGTCGTCTTGACGGAACTCTCCCTCCCCAAGCTCTCTGGATTGGAGCCCGAGGCGCCATCGAGCTGTACGTGTGTCAAGAACTCGGGGCGCCGAGTAACGGCGCTGGATCGGTCGGATCGCGAGGAGAACGTCGACTACTTCCTCTACGTTGTGATCGCTTCCGCCCGGTCTCACGATGGGTACGAGACAACACTCTCCCTCTCGTTGCTATGCATCACCATGATCTTGCGTGTGCGTAGGAAATTTTTGAAATTACTACGTTCCCCAACAGTGGCATCAGAGCCTAGGTTTTTATGGTTTGATGTTTTGCACGAGTAGAACACAAGTGAGTTGTGGGCGATACAAGTCATACTACCTACCAGCATGTCATACTTTGGTTCAGCGGTATTGTGAGATGAAGCGGCCCGGACCGACATTACGCGTACGCTTACGCGAGACTGGTTTCACCGCTACGAGCACTCGTTGCTTAAAGGTGACTGGCGGGTGTCTGTCTCTCTCACTTTAGTTGAACCAAGTGTGGCTACGCCCGGTCCTTGAGAAGGTTAAACGAGTCTATTTGACGAAGTATCGTTGTGGTTTTGATGCGTAGGTGAGATTGGTTCTTGCTTAAGCCCGTAGCAGCCACATAAAATTTGCAACAACAAAGTAGAGGACGTCTAACTTGTTTTTGCAGGGCATGTTGTGATGTGATATGGTCAAGACGTGATGCTATATTTTATTGTATGAGATGATCATGTTTTGTAAACCGGTTATCGGCAATCGGCAGGAGCCATATGGTTGTCGCTTTATTGTATGAAATGCAAACACCCTGTAATTGCTTTACTTTATCACTAAGCGGTAGCGATAGTCGAGAAGCAATAGGTGGCGAGAGCGACAACGATGCTACGATGGAGATCAAGGTGTCGCGCCGGTGGCGATGGTGATCACGACGGTGCTTCGAGATGGAGATCACAAGCACAAGATGATGATGGCCATATCATATCACTTATATTGATTGCATGTGATGTTTATCCTTTATGCATCTTATCTTGCTTTGATTGACGGTAGCATTTTAAGATGATCTCTCACTAAAATTATCAAGTAGTGTTCTCCCGAGTATGCACCGTTGCCAAAGTTCGTCGTGCCGAGACACCACGTGATGATCGGGTGTGATAAGCTCCACGTCCATCTACAACGGGTGCAAGCCAGTTTTGCACACGAGAATACTCAGTTATACTTGACGAGCCTAGCATATGCAGATATGGCCTCGGAACACGGAGACCGAAAGGTCGAGCGTGAATCATATAGTAGATATGATCAACATAAGATGTTCACCATTGAAAACTACTCCATCTCACGTGATGATCGGTTATGGTTTAGTTGATTTGGATCACGTGATCACTTAGATGACTAGAGAGATGTCTGTCTAAGTGGGAGTTCTTTAGTAATATGATTAATTGAACTTAAATTTATCATGAACTTAGTACCGATAGTATCTTGCTTGTCTATGTTTGATTGTAGATAGATGGCTCGTCTTTGTTGTTCCGTTGAATTTTAATGCGTTCCTTGAGAAAGCAAAGTTGAAAGATGATGGTAGCAATTACACGGATCGGGTCCGTATTTGAGGATTATCCTCATTGCTGCCTGTAAGAGTTACGCCTGGATGCACCGCTAGGTGCCAGACTTCTGCTTGATGCAACCGACGACGTTAAGAACGTCTGGCGAGCAAAGCGATGACTACTCTATAGTTCAAGATGTGCCATGCTTTACGGCTTAGAACGGGACTTCAACGACGTTTTGAACGTCATGGAGCATATGAGATGTTCCAGAGTTGAAGTTGATATTCCAAAGAATGCCCGGATTGAGAGATATGAAGTCTCCAATAAGTTCTATAGCTGCAAGATGGAGGAGAATAGTTCATCGGTGAGCACATACTCAAAATGTCGGGTATTACAATCACTTGACTCAACCGGGAGTTAATCTTCCGGATGATTGTGTCATTGATGTAATTCTTCAATCACGCCACCAAGCTACAAAGGCTTCGTGATGAACTATAATATGCAAGGGTTAGTAAAGACTATACCGAGCTCTTCGCAATGCTAAAAGCTGCGGAGGTAGAAATCAAAAAGGAGCATCAAGTGTTGATGGTCAATAAGACCACTAGTTTCAAGAAGAAAGGCAAAGGGAAGAAGAAGGGAACTTCAAGAAAAACAGCAAGCAAGTTGTTGTCAGAGAAGAAACCCAAGTCTGGACCTAAACCTAAAGCCGAGTGCTTCTACCGCAAGCGATCGTCCTTTGAAGCGGAACTTCCCCAAGTATTTGGCGGATAAGAAGGATGGCAAGGTGAACAAAGGTATATGTGATATACATGTTATTGATGTGTACCTTACTAGAGCTCGCAGATAGCACTGGTATTTAATACTGGTTCATTGCTAATATTTGCAACTCGAAACAGGACTACGGATTGCTTAACACGGCAAAGGACGAGGTGACGATGCGCGTGGGAAATGGTTCCAAAGTCGATGTGATCGCGGTCGGCACGCTACCTCTACATCTACCTTCGGATTAGTTTTAGACCTAAATAATTGTTATTTGGTGCTGCGTTGAGCATGAACATTATATCTGGATCTTGTTTGATGCGAGACGGTTATTCATTTAAATCGAGAATAATGGTTGTTCTATTTATATGAGTAATATCTTTTATGGTCATGCACCCTTGAAGAGTGGTCTATTTTGATGAATCTCAATAGTAGTGATACACATATTCATAATGTTGAAACCAAAAGATGCAGAGTTGATAATGATAGTGCAACTTATTTGTGGCATCGCCGTTTAGGTCATATCGGTGTAAAGCGCATGAAGAAACTCCATCTTGATGGACTTTTGGAGTCACTTGATTATGAATCACTTGGCACTTGCGAACCGTGCCTCATGGGCAAGATGACTAAAACCCGTTCTCGGTACTATGGAGAGAGCAACAGATTTGTTGGAAATCATACATATGATGTATGTGGTCCGATGAATGTTGAGGCTCGTGGCGGATATCGTTATTTTCTCACCTTCCCAGATGATTTAAGCAGATATGGGTATATCTACTTAATGAAACATAAGTCTGAAACATTTGAAAAGTTCAAAGAATTTCAGAGTGAAGTTGAAAATCATCGTAATAAGAAAATTAAATTTCTACGATCGATCGTGGAGGTGAATATTTGAGTTATGAGTTTGGTCTACATTTGAAACAATGCGGAATAGTTTAGAACTCATGCCACCGGAACACCACGGCGTAATGGTGTGTCCGAACGTCAGAATCGCACTTTATTAGATATGGTGCGATCTATGATGTCTCTACAGATTTACCGCTATCGTTTTGGGGTTATGCTCTTGAGACGGCGCATTCACCTTGAATAGAACACCGTCAAAATCCGTTGAGACGACACCTTATGAACTATGGTTTAGCAAGAAACCAAAGTTGTCGTTTCTTAAAGTTTGGGGATGCGATGCTTATGTGAAAAAGCTTCAACCCGATAAGCTCGAACCCAAATCGAGAAATGTGTCTTCATAGGATACCCAAAGGAAACAGTTGGGTACACCTTCTATCATAGATCCAAGGCAAGACATTTGTTGCTAAGAATGGATCCTTTCTAGAGAAGGAGTTTCTCTCGAAAGAAGTGAGTGGGAGGAAAGTAGAACTTGATGAGGTAATTGTACCTTCTCCCTTACTTGAAAGTAGTTTGTCGCAGAAACCGGTTTCGAGACATCTACACCAAGTAGTGAGGAAGTTGATGATGTTGATCATGAAACTTCAGATCAAGTTACTACTGAGAACCTCGTAGATCAACCGAGTAAGATCCGCACTGAGTGGTACGGTAATCCTGTTCTGGAAATCATGCTACTAGATCATGATGAACCTACGAACTATGAAGAAGCGATGGTGAGCCCAGATTCCGCAAAATGGCTTGAGGCCATGAAATCTGAGATGGGATCCATGTATGAAAACAAAGTATGGACTTTGGTTGACTTACCCGAGGGTAGGCAAGCAATAGAAAACAAGTGGATCTTCAAGAAGAAGACCGACGACGGTAATGTTATCGTTTCTACAAAGCTCGACTTGTCGCAAAGGGTTTTCGACAAGTTCAAGGGATTGACTACGATGAGACCTTCTCACCCGTAGCGATGCTTAAGTCTGTCCGAATCATGTTAGCAATTGCCGTTATGATTATGAAATTTGGCAAATGGATATAAAGACTGCATTCCTGAATGGATTTCGGAAGAAGAGTTGTATATGATGCAACCGAAGGTATTATCGATCCAAAGGAGATAACAAAGTGTGCAAGCTCCAGCGATCCATTTATGGACTGGTGCAAGCATCTCGGAGTTGGAATAAACGCTTTGATAGTGTGATCAAAGCATTTGGGTTCGTCATGACTTTTGGAGAAGCCTGTATTTACAAGAAAGTGAGTGGGAGCTCAGAGCATTTCGATATTATATGTAGATGACATATTGCTGATCGGAAATGATATAGAATTTCTGGATAGCATAAAGGGATAGTTGAATAAGAGCTTTTCAATGAAAGACCTCGGTGAAGCTGCTTACATATTGGGCATCAAAATCTATAGAGATAGATCAAGACGCTTAATTGGACTTTCACAAAGCACATACCTTGACAAAATTTTGAAGAAGTTCAAAATGGATCAAGCAAAGAAAGGGTTCTTGCCGTGTTACAAGGTGTGAAGTTGAGTAAGACTCAATGCCCGACCACTGCAGAAGATAGAGAGAAAATGAAAGATGTTCCTATGCTTCAGCCATAGGCTCTATCATGTATGCAATGTTGTGTACCGGACTGATGTGTGCCTTGCTATAAGCTTAGCAGGAGGTACCAAAGTAATCCAGAGTGGATCATGGACAGCGGTCAAGAACATCCTGAAATACGAAAAGGACTAAGGATATATTTCTCAGATATGGAGGTGACAAAGAGCTCATCGTGAACAGTTACGTTGATGCAAGCTTTGACACCGATCCGGACGATTCTAAATCGCAGACCGGATCGTATTTACACTAAACGGAGGAGTCGTCGGTTGGTGCAGTTCTAAACAAAGCGTCAGAGCGGGATCTACATGTGAAGCGGAGTACATAGCAGCTTCGAAGCTGCTAATGAAGGAGTCGGATGAAGGAGTTCATATCCGATCTAGGTGTTATACCTAGTGCATCGGGTCCAATGAAAATCTTCTCGACAATCTTGGAGCAATTGCCTTAGCAAAGGAATCCAGATTTCACAAGAGGACCAAGCACATCAAGAGACGCTTCAATTCCATCCGGATTTAGTCCGGTGGGAGACATAGAGATTTGCAAGATACATACGGATCTGAATGTAGCAGACCCGTTGACTAAGCCTCTTCCACGAGCAAAACATGATCAACACCAAGACTCCATGGGTGTTAGAATCATTACTATGTAATCTAGATTATTGACTCTAGTGCAAGTGGGAGATCAAGGAAATATGCCCTAGAGGCAATAATAAAGTTATTATTTATTTCCTTATTTCATGATAAATGTTTATCATTCATGCTAGAATTGTATTAACCGGAAACATGATACATGTGTGAATGCATAGACAAACAATATGTCACTAGTATGCCTCTACTAGACTAGCATGTTAATCAAAGATGGTTATGTTTCCTAACCATGAACAAAGAGTTGTTATTTGATTAACAAGGTCACATCATTAGTTGAATGATCTGATTGACATGACCCATTCCATTAAGCTTAGCACACGATCGTTTAGTATGTTGCTACTGCTTTTATCCATGACATATACATGTTCCTATAACTATGAGATTATGCAACTCCGTTTACGGAGGAACACTTTGGTGCTACCAAGCGTCCTGGCGAATCGGGTGATTATAAAGGAGTACTACAGTGTCTCCAAAGGCGGATGTTGGGTTGGCGATTTCGAGATTAGGTTTTGTCACTCCGATTGTCGAGAGGTATCTCAGGCCCTCTCGGTAATACACATCATGAAGCCTTGCAAGCATTACAACTAATGAGTTAGCTGTGAGATGATGTATTACGGAACGAGTAAAGAGACTTGCTGTAACGAGATTGAACTAGGTATTGGATACCGACGATTGAATCTCGGGCAAGTAACATACCGATGACAAAGGAACAACGATGTTGTTATGCGGTCCGACCGATAAAGATCTTCGTAGAATATGTAGGAGCCAATATGGGCATCCAGGTCCCGCTATTGGTTATTGACCGGAGACGTGTCTCGGTCATGTCTACATTGTTCTCGAACCGTAGGGTCCGCACGCTTAAGGTTTCGATGATGGTTAAATTATGAGTTTATGTATTTTGATGTACCGAAGAAGTTCGAGTCCGGATGTGATCACGGACATGACGAGGAGTCTCGAAATGGTCGAGACATAAAGATTGATATATTGGAAGCCTATATTTGGAGTTCGAATGGTTCGGGTGAAATCGGATTTTCTAGGAACACCGGGTTACTGGAACCTCCCGGGGTTATTGGGCCTTAGTGGGCCATGAGGGAGAAGAGGAAGGGGCGGGGGCAGGGCAGGCGCCCCCCCCTAGTCCGAATAGGACAAGGAGGAGGCGGCCCCCCTTCCCTCTTCCCCCCCCAATCCTACTCCAACTAGGAAGGGGGGAGTCCTACTCCGGTGGGAGTAGGACTCCTCCCCGCGCCTCCAAGGGCCGGCCGCACCCCTTGCTCCTTTATATCTGGGGCAGGGGGCACCCTAGAACACACAAGTTGATCTACGGATCGATCCTTAGTCGTGTGCGGTGCCCCTCCACCATATTCCACCTCGGTCATATCGTCAGCAAAGCTTAGGCGAAGCCTGCGCCGATAGAACATCAAGATCGTCACCACGCCGTCGTCTTGTGGAACTCTCCCTCCCCAAGCTCTACTGGATTGGAGCCCGAGGAGCGTCATCGAGCTGTTTGTGTGTCAAGAACTCGGGGGCGCCGGAGTAACGGCGGCGGGATCGGTCGGATCGCGAGGAGAGCGTCGACTACTTCCTCTACATTGTGATCGCTTCGCCCGGTCTCACGAGGGTACGAGACAACACTCTCCCCTCTCGTTGCTATGCATCACCATGATCTTGCGTGTGCGTAGGAAATTTTTTGAAATTACTACGTTCCCCAACACCAGCTTGCCAACTAGGTAGACGCCTGCATGGTGACATGCAGATCTTCGTGGAGGCTCTACCACCGCGCCAACACAAAAGCTAGCTAGCCAGCGTGGCACTGCATGCCTCGTTGGCCTGGACGCGTGTCAAGGCCAGGAAGGGCGGCGACGGACGGGATGGCTTCTGTTGCCATCCCCAATAAAGTGAAGGGGCACGTAGGCAGGACATTAAATGCATTTGTCCTATGACGCCCGCGATAAGTATGTACACTGTAGATACTTTCCACCTCCTGTGTGTCGCTGTGGTGACCCCTTTGACATATAAAAGGAGGCCCGAGGCATAATGAGAGAGGATTCAAACTTTTTAAGCTAGGCATGCAGCGCAACTAGTTCAAGAACTCAAGAATGCAGAATATACACTCAAGCAGGACTAGGATATTACATATCTTTGTGGCCCGAACCTGGGTAAAAATCCCTCGCACTGATTGCTAGACCTACTCTTCGTGCAGCTTCTCTCCCCGCCAACCGTAGAAGGGATCGCCCCTGATCCCATAGGTGTTCATTTTCCCATGACAAAACTCAATGATAGTGATGATCCTCATAATAAACATCCTAGTCAATGCCTTTATGAGTTTGATAATTACATTAGAAAGCAAGATCACTTCAATGCAAATGTTATGAAACAATTGAAATACAACTCTGATATGATTGCTCGCTTAAGTGACTTGTTATTTAGAATCTCAAATGATGTTAGAGGTGTAGGAAAACATGCCTCTATGGTTCAAACTCAATTAGAACAAGTTGCTAAATCTCAAAGAGAGTTACTTGATGAAATGAACAATAATTTAAGTGACTTTGCTGTTAGAGTAGCAACTAGAGGAGGTAAACATGAACCACTTTATCCCGAGGTACACACAAAGAGAATTGAACAAGATTCTCAAAGGAACAACACCACTACACCTAGTTTTTATAAAAAGAAAAAAGAAGAAGAAAATGATAATACTTTGCCTACCTCGAGTGAACCTGAAATAGAAAAACCTCCTGATAATGATAATGAAGTTTCTATCTCTGATGCTGAGGCAGCACGGCGGGCTGAGGCATCAGCACCGAGGGCCTCCGTGAGCTACCACGCCAACTACCATCCAGGCTATTGACTGATTACCAAGATAGGCCAAAAGCCTAAGCTTGGGGGAGTACGTATTCCCACCGACATTACATTCATGTTCAGACATTTCATTCCAGTTGTTGGTGTTCACACTTTTTCATTGTATCATCCATGCTTAAATTATTTTTCTCGCTTTCTTCTTGTGTATTTGAAAAACTTTGAGAAAATCCCAGAAATATGTCTCTTGCTTCTTTTTGTTTTTTCTTCCTAGTTTAGATTGTTGTAGTACTAAGAAGAAAACCCAAAAAGATTTCCTTGTTCTTCTTTTACTTGTTGGGAGCTCTCCCGTGTAAATAGTTTTTCTTGTTTTTGCTTTTCCCTTCTTCGTTTGCTTGCTTTCGAAAAACCAAAAACTCCAAAAATATTTCAGTGTGTTTCTCTGAATTTCTTTTTCTTCTATCGAGTCATACCGAGGAGAAGACCACAATGAAACTGTTGAGTGGCTCCCATTTGGATTGTTGATCTAACAAAGAGGCCATATTACCTTGTCTTCTCCTCTTGAATAAAATGTTTGCAAATTCTAGCTTAGTCCACGACACTCTTACTATTATTTCAAATCATTCGGTCATGCAAGTGAAAGGCAATAATGAAGATATTAGATGAACTGGCCGTGGCAGAGAGAAACGGGTATGAACTCGACTTGTTATGTTTTTGTAAATATGTTTAACATAGTATCCATGCTTCAACCCATTATGATCAAATATGTTTGCAATGACAATTAGAGATTATAGTTTCTCATGCCATGCATAAGTAGCTAGGAGTGAATAATGACTTATCTTGGATATGAACGTTGCGTTAAAACAATTGTGATGTAGTATGATGATATGGTATCCTCCTCTGAATGTTTGAGTGGCTTGACTTGGCACATGTTCATGCATGTAGTTGAATCAAAACCAACATAGCCTCTATGATATTATGTTCATGGTGTTCATATCCTACTCATGCTAGTATCCAATGTTACTTATGCATAATGCATGTTCATGCATGTTGTTGCTTTCTAGTTGGCCGCTTCTCAACCTATTTGCTAGCCTTCACCTGTACTAAGTGGGAACTCTACTTGTACATCAAAAACCTGAAACCCAAGTTATTCCAGATGAGTCCACCATACCTACCTATATGCGGTATTACCCTGCCGTCCTAAGTAAATTTGCATGTGCCACCTCTAAAAACTTCAAATAAATATCCTTTTTGTGTGCCTGGATCGTTCATGGAACGACAGGATTCTAAGCGGGTTATTCTCAGGTCGAGTGTTTATTCACTCGCCATCGCACGAGAAAAACGGTGTAATAGGGATGCCCAGTCCCAAACTACAAAAAGAAAAGAGCTTACAAATAATCAAACAAAAAATCCCAATGGAGTCATAACCTTTACATTTCCGCTTGGGAATCTCGACTAGTGTGCTTAGCATGGAAGATATTGATAACTGATGGTCGTGAAGTGAATAAGAAGGGTGCATGTCTCAAAATTTCATTTATCTCTGTTTTAAAACTTGAGCTCTGGCACCTCTGCAAATCACTGCTTCCCTCTATGAAGGGACTATCTATTTTCTTTTATGTCGTGTCATCACCTTCTCAAATAAGCGCCAGAACCTAAGAGCACTTCTGTCATGCTGATGCATTGTGTATAGCTAATGCTGGGTGCGTCATGATTGAATCTTTTCTACCACGAATTACAATGTTTAGTCACTGATTGAACTTTGGGGGTGCTCTGCATTTATGTTTTGCGGTCTCAGAAAAGGCTAGCGAGATACCACTATTGCCATATTATATCATGGTTGTTTTGACAACATGTTGCTATTTGAGATATCTTATTATTGATCTCTAGTCGTTTATGTCATTGATATGAGTTAATATAATTTTTAAGAGTTATTGTCGATATGGTTAGTTATAATCCTTGCTGAAAACCTGGGTGCTGTTTAAGCTTATTTATGAAACAATAGCAAAAGAGTTCGTAAAAGTTTTTCTTTTTCACTTTCAGTTTATCAACTGAATTGCTTAAGGACAAGCAAAGGTTTAAGCTTGGGGGAGTTGATACGTCTCAAATGTATCTACTTTTCCTAACGCTTTTCCTCTTTTTTGGACTCTAATTTGCATGATTTGAATGAAACTAACCCCGGACTGACGCTGTTTTCAGCAGAACTACCATGGTGTTATCTTTGTGCATAAATGAAAGTTCTTAGAATGGAAGGAAACATTGTGAGGATTTTTTTTATATCAAATAAGGGAATTTCTGGAGCCAGGAGGGACCTGAGGGGGCACCTGGGTGGGCACAACCCACCAGGGCGTGCCAGCCCCCAAGCATACGGTGGGTGCTTTGCCACCGTGGCCCCACGACCCTCAAACCGACGCTATGAAATCCAATATTTCCATAAAAAAATTAGGGAGAAACAATTATCGTGTTTCTTGAGACAGAGCTGTCGCCAAGCCCTGTTCTTCCTCGGGAGTCCAGATCAGGAGTCCATTTGGGGCTCCAGAGAGGGGGATCTCTGATCTTCATCATCACCAACACATCTCCATCGCCAATTCCATGATGCTCCCCACCGGGAGTGAGTAATTCCTTCGTAGGCTCGCTGGTCAATGAGGAGTTGGATGAGATTCATCATGTAATCGAGTTAGTTTTGTTAGGGCATGATCCCTAGTATCCACTATGTTCTGAGATTGATGTTGCTATGACTTTGCCATGCTTAATGCTTGTCACTTTGGGCCCGCGTGCCATGATTTCAGATCTAAACCGTGTATGTTATCACCATTATATCCATGTTCTAGATCCGATCTTGCAAGGTATAGTGACCTACAAAGTGTTATTATCCGGCAACCCCGGAGTGACAATAGTCAGGACCACTCCTGGTGATGACCGTAGTTTGAGGAGTTCATGTATTCACCGTGTGTTAATGCTTTGTTCCGGTTCTCTATTAAAAGGAGGCCTTAATATCCCTGAGTTTCCAACAGGACCCCGCTGCCACGGGAGGGTAGGACAAAAGATGTCATGCAAGTTCTTTCCATGAGCACGTATGACTATTTACGGAATACATGCCTACATTATATTTATGAACTGGAGCTAGTGCCATATCGCCCTAGGTCATAACTGTCCCATGATGAATATCATCCAACGAGTCACCGATCCAATGCCTACAAATTTATCTTATTTTGTTCTTGCTAAGTTACTACTGCTCCTATCATCAAAACTATCATATTACTGTGCTACTAATCACTTTGCTACAGATAATTAATCTCTAGGTGTGGTTGAATTGACAACTCAACTGCTAATACCTTCAAATATTCTTTGGCTCCCCTTGTGTCGAATCTATAAATTTGGGTTGAATACTCTACCCTCGAAAACTGTTGCGATCCCCTATACTTGTGGGTTATCAATTTCCCTTATGGACCTCATGTCCATTAGCGACGAACAAGGCGTGGACTCCTCCAAGCATGGCTAGGCCACAGGAGGTGGCGGGGCCTGGTATCCCATGTGGGCTGGTCCGTCTGCCATGTTCTACTCTTCCACGCTTGTGACCACACCGTCACTTCTTTGGTCTTATCGCCGGTGCTCATGGAGACAGCGGAAGGAGGACAACACGGGCTTGGCCGCTGCCGTAGGATAGGTTTAGGGACGGGTCTATTTTTGGTTCTAAATGTTTGAAATGTAATTAAATCCACCGTGTTTGTGTGAAATCCAGCATGTTTGTATGAAATTCGCCCATGTTTGCATGAATTTCATCCGGCTTGTTGAAAAATAGTTTGAAATGTATACGGCTAGCGCTGGATGACTGCCTCCCGTATCCATGTCCACGGACTGGCGGACGGATGCGGGAGATTTTTTACAGGTTGCCATTGGAGATGCCCTTATAGCGTGTGCGAACCTTAGCATATATATAAGTTGCTCCTTCCACCCGAAGTCAATATTGATCTTGTCTTCCACGTAAAAACAACACTTGGGGTTCTAGAGTGATTCTAAGAGACTTAAATATATATGGCCTCTCAAATATCTGCGGACACGCCGAGCATGGGCTGTGACTAGGCACGCCTCAAATTTAGCGAGTTGTGTCCGGACATCTCATACTAGATTCTTAAATCTATAGAAAGACATGCAAACAAAATAAACCGACATACTACGTCGATCACCTAGCTGCTCCTCATCAGAGATGTCGACGATCTCAGTGCCCGGCTCCGGCAGTATGGGCGGTAGCTGTAGCTCCAGCTCCTCCCGGCGCCTCCAGCTGCTCTGCTCCAGGCTCCTCGTCCTATCTTCGCATCAAGTTTGGTGGAGAGTGCATTGGACGCCGCCTGCTCCTGCTGGGGAATGCCCGGTTGGCCTCCACATAGGCCTCATCCTGGATGGACTCCGGGATGGCATGCTGCTCCGCCATCTCTGCTGATTGTACGATGGCGAACCCCGCCTCCGCCTGCTCCATGTTGAATCCCGACAGCTCCTGTTCCGGCGGCTCCGGCTGCTCCGCCTCCTCCACATTCATCGGAACCAGCTCCTCTCCCTCATCTTCCCCCGGTCGCTCCTCCTCCTTCTCCGGCTCCGACAAGTCCAGAGACAGCCCGGCAGCAATGCGGGCGGCGTGGCTTGTCTCCCCCAGATCTCCTATTGGATCTCGTACTGGCGCTCTGGAGTGAGCATTGTTGAAAGGGCGTGTAGCCCCTAATTTTGGTTTTGGTAATTAATGACAATCTCTATGGACTAATGTTTTCACTGAGATATATCTAAAGGTATTGTCCATAGATGGTGCATCAAGGATACTAGATGGAATCAAGGATGAAGTCCATATATATGAAGATAAATTTGCTCTAGGCTTGGTATTAAATGACAATTCCTATGGAGCATCAAGTGTGCTGAATCTTATATGAAGATATGTTCCGTAGTGATGCTTGAAGTGCATTGGGTTGTTTTGTGAAGAATGCCATCAAAGCATCTCAAAAGTCCTCATGGTATACTTCTATGGATACCCTATGCTCACGGGCTTGTACCGTGCGCACGTGGTCGAGTGTCAACTCTCTGGATACCCCATGTAACGGGGCCTAGGTTTTTGGCTTTTGAGATCCCATGTTAAGTGAGGTTTCAAGTTGGTCTTTGGGGGCTTCTATAGAATCCATCAAGATTGATTTCTAGAGAGCCGCCGCCGCAAAGAATATGGCGAGCTAGCAACTCTAGCGTGGACGTTCCATTCTTGCTGCATGCAATCCTTATCTCAACATCCAGCTTTCCTTGCGTACTAATCCCATCCCATATGCATGTGTTGGATAAGCTTGCCACTAAACACAACACATTTGAGACTCACATGCAACTGAGTACCGCACCCCGCACCGCCGCTATCAGCCACTCCGGCCCCGGTGTCTGCCAGCACCACGACGGCTGCCGCTCTGGCGCCGCCCACCATGACCTCTCATTCCCCTTCCCCTGACCTCGGTCGCTCCCGCGAGCTTTGCTGGATGGAATCCAGCCCCTCCTCGGTGGAGACGGGGGGGGGGGGCTGCTTCTACCGCCAGGCCCTCTGCACCTCCCCGACATCCGTCTCCCCAACTCCTCCACCGCTACCCTCTCCACCTGTTGTGTGCCCTGGGCCCCGCTTTGAGGTGCACCGGGTCGTGAACGAGGCTGGGCTGGCCGATGATGGTGGGTGGAAGATGGCCTCGGGCAGGAGAAGCCCATGCCCTCGCCGTATTTCGTGCCATCGAACCGCGTGCTCCTCGCCTCCGCCCCCCGGCCGCCCCCTCCCCTGGTGCCGGTGAGTGCCAATACGTCCATTTTGCATCATGCTTTTATATCATTGTTTAAGCTTGCAGGTTTGTCCAAGGATGAAGTCAAGAATAAGGTCTTCCCTTTATCTTTGAAGGAGAAGGAATTGACATGGTATAGGCTATGTGATGATTTTGGATCATGGAACTACAACCGATTGAAATTGGAATTTCATCAGAAGTTTTATCCTATGCATCTAGTTCATCGTGATCGGAACTACATATATAATTTTTGGCCTCGTGAAGGAGAAAGTAGCGCTAAAGTTGGGGGATGCTTAAGTCAATGTTATATTCATGCCCCTACCATGAGCTCTCAAGAGAAATTATTATTCAGAACTTTTATGCTCGGCTTTCTCGTAATGATAAATCCATGCTCGATACTTTTGTACTGGTTCTTTTATGAGGAAGACTATTGAATTCAAATGGGATTTATTGGAAAGAATTAAACACAACTCCGAGGATTGGGAACACGACAAAGGTAAGGAATCAGGTATAAACCTTAAGTTTGATTGTGTTAAATCTTTTATGGATGCCGATGCTTTTCGTGAATTTAGCACTAAATATGGACTTGACTCTGGGATAGTAGCTTCCTTCTGTGAATTATTTGCTACTCATGTTGATCTCCCTAAGGAGAAGTGGTTTAAATATCATCCTCCCATTTAAATAAAAATAGTAGAACCCATTAAGGCTGAAGAAGAAATCGTTAGTTATAATGTTGATCCTATTATTCCAACTGCTTATATTGAGAAACCACCTTTCCATGTTAGAATAAAGGAGCATGCTAAAGCTTCAGCCATGGTTCGTAAGAGTTATACTAGAACACCTACACCTCCTCAAAAAATTAAAGTTGAACCTAGTATTGTTAGGGTTAAAGATCTCTTGGTCGATAATACCACTACAAAAAGGCACATCCGTGACATTTTGGGCCAAATGATTTTTTTTTCTGTCATACTTATGACACTTCTATGATGATAACTGTGAAAAAACCCGGTATAATCATAGATGTGGTGGGCTCCTACTTCTATGACAAAAAATCATGACAGAGAATGGGCTTTTCGTCCTGAGCAAGCCGGAGATGCAGCTGCATGACATTCTTTGGGTCGTGCATGACGGAAAAAACCATGGTAGAAGCGAGGGCGAGGAAAATATCGGGGAGTTCCCGGTTACGGTGGGTGGTCGGGGGCCATGCGATGCGAGTTTCTCTCGTACATGTACGCGCGTGGGTGCGAGGCGTTGGGCTCTAACTAAACCCGAGCGATTGCACTGTAGGCTACGCGTTACTGAACCCGAGCGATCGATTGATGGTTGTTAACTGAACCTGATCGAGCGATTCCTTCGCTACTGCTGCTAACTGAAGCCGATCGATGTTGTCTCTGGATGAGCAGTGAGTGTTGTTGGGGGGGGGGGTTGGATGAACAGTTCCCGGTGAGTGATTGGATGAACAGGACCCCGTGGTGTTGCCGCTGGATGAACAGGACCCCGTGGAGGGGTGGATGAACAGGACCCTGCGGAGGGAAGGTTGAACAATAGCCGGTGGAGGGATGGTTGAACAGTAGCCTGTGGAGGGCTGGATGAACAATAGCCCGTGGTGGGGTGGTTGAACAGGACCCTGTGGAGAGGGCTGGTTGAACACTAGCCGGTGGAGGAGCGCGCGGTGGAGGCTGGATGAACAGGAGCCCGTGGATGAACAGGAGCCCGTGGATGAACAGTCGTAGGTGGAGGCTGGAGGCGGTCGACGGTGGATGAACAGTAACCCGTGGAGGCTGGAGGAGGTCGACGGTGGAGATGAACAGTATCCCGTGGAGTCCCGTTTTGCGGTACACCACACCCCTCCCGATGAACAGGACCCCCATTTCGACCATAGCGCTCCAACACAGGTCCGTTTCCTCCGTTCTGCGGTATGCCACACCCCTCCCAATCAACAGGACCCCGTTTTGACCGTAGGAGGTCCAACAGAAGTATGTTTCTTTGTTTTGCGGTACGCTAGACCCCTCCCGATGAACAGGATGCCGTTTCGACCATGGCCGGTCGAACACAAGACCGTTTCCTCCGTTTTGCAGTACGCCAGGCCTCGTTTCCATCAGTTGTTCCGTCTAGGCCAGTTGGCTCCCGATGAACATGACGATGCATTCTGTTCCGACCCAGCCGGTTGGCTCCCCATGAACATGACGATGACGCAGTTTCTCTGTTCCGACCCAGCCATGTACACGAGCCCTAGCTATACGTATCCGCGAGTAGGCATTCCAGACCCTGCCCATATGTACGTACGTGGCCGTATTTACCTTTTTGCACCCTAGCCGCTGTACGTACGCGTACATGCTACGTGCACGCTTCTACTACGACACGTGCGTGCCTCTACATC
The DNA here is from genome assembly GCA_021437245.1 of Aegilops speltoides. NCBI lineage: Eukaryota > Viridiplantae > Streptophyta > Magnoliopsida > Poales > Poaceae > Aegilops > Aegilops speltoides. The sequence continues at coordinate 331,694,058 of CM038142.1, read as the reverse complement.
GACCAGTATGTATGTACACGTTCGCGACCAGAATGACAACACTATGTACGCTTCGACCAGGTGGGTCCCGACTGTCAGGCACTTCCTTGCGTGCGAAGATGTAGCTGGTGGGTCCCAACAGTCAGGGGGCGAATCATATTTTTTTGCCTGTAATATAGACGCACTTCCTTGCGTACGAAGACGTAGCTGGTGGGTCCCAGCAGTCAGGGGGAATATTTTTTTCATGAAATATGGTGGCCCGTCCGATGGGTCCCTGCTGTCAGGTGGAGGAATGGTTATTTTGTGCATAATAAGGAGGCACTTCCCTGCGGCTGCTGTGGACCCAGCTGTCAGCCTCTCCACGTACAGTACTCTTTTGATGGAAGTCGTTCCTTGACCATGTTGACCACGCCGCGCCGAGAGCACCAGGGCGGTGGACGACGGCGAGGCCTAGGAAGGGGACGACATGGAGCCGGGGAAGATGCGGCAGTGGAAGCCCACATGAAGAGGAGTTCAAGGGTTCACTGGTTCGGCTGCGGTGTGAGGCTGCCGTCGCCGCAGAATAACAGGGGGTGTGGGTGAGTAGAGGGATGGCCTGGCCAGCGGTGGGAGTAGTAGGGAGCGGTGAGGCCTCCGCGACATCACAGCCGGCCACGGGAGGCAGGAGCACACGACACGACCGACGCTGCTTTGGGCGGCTGGAGCAAGAAGACTAGAGGTTGAAGAAGCACTATGGCCGTTGGATGGACATTGTACGGTCACTGCAGCTAGAATTGTTCATATTAACTAAGTTGACAAAGCCGTTGGTACGCGTGAACTTAGTAGGCCCACAGGCCAGCCTCCAAAACAGTGCACCCCAGATGTCAGGGGGAGGAATCATTTTTTGGGCGGCTGAAGCAAGAATATCCGAGATTGAAGAAGAATCACGACATCCGTTGGATGGACATCCAATGGCCACTCCTGCTAGAACCGTGTGTTGACTATAAGTTGACAAAGCCTTTCATACGCGTCAACTTAGTTTTTTAGGGGACGTGTCAACTTAGAAGGCCCACAAGTGTGTGGCAGAGAACATATATCCCATTTGCGATTTGTAAGAATGTAGAGGTCATTTTTGAATTCTAATGGAATTTATGACAAGCCATTTACAGTTTGTTAAAAGTACAACCCATTTTGTAGCTAGGACAACGATTAATAATTTCAACCAACTGCTCAAAACAGAATTCAGAAAAAAAATCCCACATTTTGATGGGATCCGAAATATTTTTATCTGGAATTTTTAGTCAGATTAAATATAATTTCAAAATAAAGTTGTATTACATAAAAATCCAACGAAATATTGCGCTCGCAACAGTAATGAAATTAAAATTTGCAAATTCCAAAAATAATATATTTTTAAACTAATTACGCGTTTGGTGCAAATTTTTCTACTGCCTAGTTATTATAATTACATCTCATTTATTATTTCTTAAAGTCCATTTTCTTGTTAAGCCTAATGCATCTCTCCTAGAAAAGTTTCCAGCCCAGCGGGGCGGAGAATAACAAGTTGACCCGGATATTGTGTACTGGCTATCGGCTTGATTGCATTCGATGTTGAAAAAAGGCTTGTGTAGTACTGTACAACCTTACGTGGCTACTTAGCCCACATTCACTGACGCCGGGAAGGCCCAAACAAGGCTTCTGTACAACTTTTTGAAGTCACTGAGCTCAATTAATAACTTAAGAAAAAAGTTAGAGTACAGTGGAACCTAATTAAAAGCTGTCATGAGCAAAGAAATAATTCAACGGGTCCCACTTGTGCGTGCGTGTGTGTGTGTGTGTGTGAGAGAGAGAGAGATAGACACCCATCGGTCGATGATCGTAAGTACATCTGTAAGCCATATGCATTGTTGATACTCAGTAAAAACTTATATAGTTGACACAATCATATAGAACATCATAGCACAGTGAACTTGCATACAAAAATTTCACGCAGGTGGCACAACCAGGATGGAAGTAGTGGATCGCTACGGGTAGGGCTATGTTGAAACCAACGAACTCGTACATAATGGTTCATCATCTTTATCAATGACGGGGAAATGTCTTGAATGGTGTGCAAGGAAAACAGACAGACAACATAATAAGTTCTGCTAGCACATTAAGTTGACGTACAACCCTTTCTAAAAAAACTTCAGGTACAAAATTAGAACAGGTCACAATCAAATGTACTGGCACATTAGTGCTTCACACCCATAGCTCAGATTTAACTAGTATCTGACAAGATTCAGTTGTTACCTTAAATTAGAGCACATCCAGCCAGCCAGCCCTGCCTCTTCTCCCAAAGAAGTAGTGGCCTCCACCGCACGATGGAGTAGGCCCTGTGCCATCCATCATTCCGAGCAACACGGGAAAAGTCTGACATTGACTCCTATAATGGACGTCGTCAACGGACCCTGGCACCAGCGGCGACGGAAGGACTTCGATTGATGGATTGACCACTTCTTTGACATGCACGAACACTCGATACAGGTACATCCCTAACGTGGTCCGCGGCGGCCTTGGTGGTGACGAATAGTACAAACCCGGTTCCGGCACCGGTATCTCAACACCAATCACCTTCAGTATGGTGGACGACTTCTTCATCCATGCCATAACCATCACAGCCCAGATGTATGGAGGAATAAACATACTTACGACCTCACCTCCAAGGTCGTTGATAAGCTCATTCATGGATTCGTTGTTCCAAGCACGTCGAGGCATGCCGTGGAAGGTAAGCTTTTTTAAAAACTCAAGCTTAGAGGGCATCGAGCCCCATCCTGGGTGCCACCGATCAAATCTCACCAACGCGCCATCATAGAACAAATGCCAGGAAGATTCGAACACATGGCTGCAGTCGAAAGTTGTCTGGAACCTGACAAAGAAATCAGCCGGTAGCAGACAGGCTTCGAGGAGAAAGTCACTTGTTTGGATGCCGTGCGCAATGCCAAGAGCTTTGACAAGGTCATCTGGCGAGACGGGAGGCCGGTTGCCATTGATGGTTACTATCAGCACTTTGCTGGCAAACTGGTCGTCAAGCGCCGCCATGCCACTATTGAGCGACAACACGCAGCGACTGAAGGCAGGATGGACCTCAGGATCTCCGGCTCAGAGATCCGCGTTGATCGGCGACATGATAGTGCGCTTGAGTACATGGAGTACAGGAGGCGGATTTGGGGGATCTGGAGTAGGAATCGAGATTCCAGAGGTGGGGGAGGGGCGGGAGATTGGGGATGAAAAGGTAGCATGAATTTTGAACACGCGAAAATATGCTCTCGGCGCAAGCGCACGAAAACACCGGTGGCGCCCACATGTCGTCCTAAGAGTCCTTATTCTTTCTTTTTTGGAGAGCCCGACCTTTTTTGAGGATCTTTTGAGAGCCCGGCCTGAGAGTCATAATTGACCTGTTTGGCATTGCGTTACTACTTGGCCCATATTCAACGACACCTCACTGGCCCAAACAAGTGTACATCATCGAAAAGACACTAATCTCAAATTTTAACTTGAAAAAAGGAGATATACTCTGAACACTGAAGAATGGTGATGCCCTCATTTAGCCCACCAGCAGTTTGAGACAATAAACAGTTCGAAACAATGATATATACAACATTCAAACACTGACTAGTGACTACTACTGACATAAACAACAATACATGATAGTTCATAAGAAGTCTTGCTACACCACCAAAAGCACCCATCTGCAGCGCTCAGACTCTCGTGATCCAGACGAGAATGACATTCCAAATAGAGGCAACTATTACATAGTAAGAGTGACATAGACGAGGATGACCAAATGACAAGGAATATGCATAAAAAAAGAGAGAGAACTACCCATCCAGAACAGGCAGCAAAGACAACAAGTCATTCGAAGAGGGATCCAACACCATCATAATTTGCAGCCCCACTTCAGTGACCAGTGATCCAGAGACACCAGTACTCCACCCTTTTGAGAAATAGCCCAATTACCTATCAACCTGAAGGCTTGAACCACATCACTGCCTGTCGTAATTGAGACATCCAAGGATCAAAGTTAATCTAGATGCCTTTGCCATTCTTACCTTCTTTTGGCTGCAGGCTGTATCATTGACAATCAGGGGAGTTTGCTCCCGAACTCTTAGGGCTCGCCGTGTAGACACAATTGTCCATAGCAAACAGAGCCTCTCTACCATCAAGGTCCTTGCCAACGGTGATCTCCTGGTTAATCGAATAATTGAGTCCGAGAAACACAGGGTGTGAACCAAGGCTGTTTACCTGCCTCCAACTCAAAAATCCTGAAGGCCCCAACAAGCCGGTATCCTGCTCATAGACGTAACAGCCACTGTCCGGATACTCACGTATTTCATGGTGCTTGTATACAGTGGGGTCTTTGCAATATAACTTTTCCGGCTCATGTCTCCGAATGATCATCAGTCTTTTGCCGTCGTCTGATCGAGCGAGGAACCAGTTGCGCTTCCCTATTTTTGGCAAAGGTGGTGTGATTACAAAGGGCAGTAACTGTAGGGACACTACATCATATCAAAAAGGACATGCATTGTTAAACAGATCAGCATTGTTCAGAGTATGAGTAGGATAATGCAAGAAACAACATTGATATGTCCATGTTGGAACTGGGAGGAAAATACAGGGAAATGTATACTGGGTTCCAAAATATAGAAGTGCCATGCATGGTTATACTCATGTTATCTCGCAATCGGTTCTTCACAGGAAACTACCATGGCATGCATGTTATGTAATCATGTTCTGTCCTCACAAACAAATTCTTCAAGGTAACTAACAGACCATGCATTGTTATATACTCGTGTTCTGTGGGCAAAATTTTTGTGAGGATATTATTCTAGCCATTGATTGCTGAAGGGCGAATATAGGTATGTAGACATGGTAAGCGTTACAGGATTTCACTACTTCCAGATATTGAGTTCTCCATATGCACATGTACTTCCTTAATGTATGGTTAGATGAAACCAACAGTGTGGTGCATGTTTCTACATCATGAAAATGAGGAAGTTAACATGGCCATTGATACACACTCATATTTAGTAGTAGTATATAGATTACTGTAAAATAAGGAGAATATCCATATATTCCTAACCGTTTGATTATTCAGGGGTACAAATTAGCTGTAATGACATGGTCACAATCGCATGAATTAACTCAATTCCAAATATAGCTGATTTACGGCGTCTCTAATACATTTCCATAGTTCTACTCAAATTCTGCTCAAACAGGGATATGCCAATCATCACAAAAAGTTCAAACAGTGTCATAGCGTCATCATTAAGATGAGACGGAAACAACTTACACGCGCCATCCGAGCAATACGTAGTGCCATCTGCTTTGTCGATCGCGTAGATGATGCCATTGTGTTCAATAGCATCACAGAAGTGTGTATCAGCTTTGACGATGATCCACTGTGAGCTGAGTTATCTCCAGCTAAAGAAGGCACCGGCGTAAAGATAGGCGAGTCCGCAGTCGAACAAGGAAATTAGCTTGAAGTCTACGTAATTCGCATGTCGTGTGTGCACTTGGCAGATTACAATCTTCTGCAAAACAAGGTCCGTCCAACTGATGTGGTAATCTAGATGACTTGGACCGCGATGCTAAAACTCTATATAATCCAACGGAGGAAGGATAATCTCATGGGAGGTCTGGAAGTTTACGAGCACCAACTTTTTCCCGTCTTCTCTCATGGCAGCCATCCAGTGAGAGTTCATGCCGACCCAGTACATACCTGCCAAGAAGTTTCGGGCGATGGTGATCGGATCAAAGTCGAAGGAAATGATGTACGACGACCCACTACATACCTGCAAAGAAGTTCGGCTAATGGAGAACATATTGAAGTCGAGGGGCATCATGTAGGCCTCCGTATCATGGTGAGCAAATCTTGCAAGACCAGTTAGCAGCACACAGGGTGTCTTGAAAAGCTTAGGCCTCGTTTCGACGATGGTCGTGTGCATGTCCCTCGAGCATGCAGCCAGCCGTAGGGTGCTCAACATATCCATACAGAAACAACAGAGGTCGAGGATGTCACTCGGGAGATTGCTCCAATCGCGGCTCATATGGATGTTGCGCGGTTCGCGTTCGGACATGGTGGAGTTTGGAAGGTGGGGGTATTGGGGCCTTGATTTACGGGGGAGAAGGCTGTCGGTGCTGGAGCAGCTAGAGAGGGAATAGTGGTACTGGGGGAGGCGAGCGAGGCGACGGTATGCGGGGGCACAGTGAGATGGAGACGGAGATGGAGATGGAGTGGTGCTATGGGAGGGTAGAGGGAGACGAGGCTAGGCATGCTAATGTGCTATACAACAGCGGTGACAGACTGCACAGTGCATAGGGTGAGGCTGACTTTGGTAACCCGAACACGCCGCCTGGACTAGTGTCAGGCGCAGGGTGTTGTCACTTCGCTGTGAGAACTGTATAGTGGAAATAGGTCTCCCGTGCTAGCATGCCTGTTCACTTCATCCTCCAGGTATCATCCATATTGCGAGCAGAACCAAATTCTCGTGCATGCGGAAGCGCGAAGATGGGCCTTTTCTTTTTTGAGGATAACCGTGTATTCCTTAATCAGAGAATGTTGTGTCTCCCACGCACGCGCCAATATCCATCTGAACCAGCTATGTCAAATTTTTTATCTGTTTGCATAGGTCCCACCTATCAGGAAAGGTGCAGAAATAAAAAGGAATCATAAATTGTATCGCCACGGTGATTTGAAAGAGTGACCTCAACTGGCCAGGGGCACATGTAGCGCTAGAAGGATGGGCACGTACACAAACAGGTACGACTCCTTAATCTAGCCGCATAGCCTTTTCGTTTAGTCTACCTAGCCGTCTAATCAACTGCCTGCACGCCACTTCTCCGATTTACTTCTCCATCGGGAACTGATTTTTCTCAGCTTCTTCACCTCTCCTTCGTCTTCATTTGCATCCAAACCCCACTGCATTCACATTGTTTTAACCTCTTCACATACTCCTGGAGTAATTCTGAAGCCCCTCTAAATAATCATCTACTTCACTTAGACTAGTCATCTAATCCTAATTATCCAAACCATAGCCCTCCGTTCCAGTGGTTCCAAATGGCGAAAGAGATCCAGATGCAGGTTTTTATCGTCCAACATGTCTTCGTCGAAGGCTCGTTGAGCATAGTTGCCACCATCACCGACCACCCAAGGGTTGTTAGGAAGTGGATCAACAATGTATCCAACTCCCTCGAAAAGGTAGAGATGAAGGTCATCGGTCTCGACGCAAAGTACACAGAGCGTGCCACTGGGAAGATCCAACGCGCCGCCGCCCTTCAGCTGTGCCTCAGATGATGTTTTGGTGTACCACATCATACACGCGCCGTCCATACCGGTGAGCTTCATGATTTCTTGTCTCGGGAGGACATATACTTCTGTGGGGCAGCCATCGAAGGGGACAAACAGAATCTGGCGGCATACAAACTTGATTTGAAAAGCATCACTGACCTACAAACCAGAATCAAAATTCATGTACAAGATTGTGATAAACAGACACCATCCATATTCGACGTAGAAAATTTTGTGCTCGGTACAAATCTTCAGAAGGGTGATGAGACGCTGGCATTAAGGTCGCCTAGATGGGAGAATTGTCCCTTGACGTACGAGCAGATAAAATATCCTGCCCTCGATGCCCGTGTGAGTTTCGAGATAGCTGCAAGGTCCAAAGAGCTTGTTGCGAAGCCGTCTCCCACAGATAATGAGAACAAGAAGAAGAAGAAGAAGAAGAAGAAGAAGAAGAAGAAGAAGAAGAAGAAGAAGAAGAGGCTGCACCAGCAGCAGGGCATTATGGATGGATGAACTATTTCCTCTCTTGTAAAAAAATTATTCCCTGTCGGTGTATATTGATATAGATGGATTATTTCGATGGTGTGCATGTCTTTGGAACAAGTAGTAGCGTGGGTCCGCTTGACTATAAGGAACTATTTATCCGCCTAGCTTTCTCTACTACTCCTTCCAGTGATCGGTATGCAATGCATGTGTCCATAGACATGACAGCTTGTCCATGGAAGTTCAACTACGGCGACCATCACGTTTCACGCACTACCACTGGCAATTCCCACGACGCCGCTCCAACGCACAGCACCATGTCCCCCGACGTGCGCCTCACCCCTCTCGGCCGCACCGCCCCTCTGCCTTTGTGTGCATGACATGTGGGCCATCTGAAATGCGGCGAGCATCAAGTTTCTACCACATCCACACACGATTCCCACGACGCCGCTCGAACCCATGACACCACACATCCCCTGACTTGTGGCTCACCCCTCTCGGCCCCTCTGCGGGAGCATTACATGTGGACCAGCCACCTATCGGGTCCACATGTTATTGACTCAAAGTCAGGTGTAGTAAGGCGCCGAAGCTCAGTCCAGAGGGCCCTAAAAGGGAAATGTAACTCCTGCGCCAGGCCTTGTGGTGCTACCGCTGCACGAACTCGTGCCAAACTCGAGATTTGTTTCTTTACTATACATGCACACAATGATTTAATGGACATTGTAATCTCAACATGTGACGGGGAGCTCTAAATTTGAATTTGAAACTTATAAAACAAAAAAAATTCAAAACAAAAAAACTAGGAGAGAGGGAGTATACCATAGGATGTGTCCCATCTTGTCAGGCGTCTCTCTGTCTTGCCACGAGCACCTATGGGCAGGGGCCCTTCTAGTCCGGCGGGGAGGCGGAGGGCGTCGCAGAGCGAGATCGAGGTCGGGCGCTGGGAGGCAGGCGATTTTACCCGGCTTACGGGCTCTCCGCAGAGATAAAACCCCTCTTGTTGCTTCGTGTTTGTATTTGTTCTTGCTCGAGCCTTGGCGTATGGTGGGGTTGGATCTCTGAACGATGGAACCCTAGCATGGAAAAGTTCGAACACGAACCCCTTCTCGCGCGCATGGGCCTCCTTTTATAGTCTGAAGGGGCACCCACTGTGGCAGCGAGAAGCGGGGTAAAAGAGTAAAAACGCGGGTTGGTACAGCGATGTCCTACCTAACTCGACGGCGGGGACAAGGGCATTTAATGCCCGTCCGGCCGCCCAACAAATGTAAAAAGCGACCGTTAGGTGAGCCATCGGTTGCCACGATGGCCTCCTTGTCAGCTCCGCTTGCCACCTCGCCCAGCATGGATGTGCAGCGCCTCGCCACGTGCACCTGGGATGGCCCTGGGGTGACACGTTGTTGGACGTGCTGGAGTTTGACTGTGGGGTGGCAGCCTTGCCGCGGCAAGCGCCTTGCCGCGGCCCTTCTCTCGTTGCTCCGACAAGCTTGCCGGTCGTCGGGCCTTGCCGGGACGCGCGGGGCGTCATGGCAAGTCTTCTGGAAGCGCCTTGGTTGGCCTTCCCGGCAAGCTCCTCTTGCCGGGGCCTTTGTCTACTCATCTGATACTTTGTTCTTGAATGGCACTGACAGGAAATGACGGAGGGTCTTGGCGGGCGCCCGACAAGCCTTGCCGCGGGGTGCTGCAACTGCCCGTGCACAAGTTCGGGGTACTAAGGTACTCCTACTTTAGTACACCGACAGGAGCCCCCGGGCCTGGGCCATACACGGTGCCGAGCGCTGTTGGGCCAGGCCCAAAAACAGTGCACGGGCACGCGCGCCCTTGGGGCCACGCACAACCCCCTCCGCTTCCACTGCGTCCTCCTGTAACGGCACACGTCGATTGCGGCGTCGTGGGAGGCGTGGGTAGTGTGCGCGATTTTCAAGGCGTCCACCCATCTGATCACGGGGCAGGGTGAGGCCACTTCATCTGTCGCCCCGGCTTCGCCTCCCGCCACGCGGCTCCCATGCGCGTGGGGTCGTGGGCGGCGAAGGTGGGAAACCGAGCCGTCACGGGTGGAGGTGGTGGTCCGGCCCCGCTCCTCTGCCCTCCTCGTGCTCCGATTGGCTGAGCGGGGCGGCCGAGCCCCCACTTCGCTCCTTAAAAAGGGGCGGAAAGGGAGTGCAAAAATCCCGCACTTCCTCATCTTCCCCTTGCTTCAACTTCTGCTACCCTTCCTCTCGTCCGCCATGGAGGGAGGGAACCCTGGTCCTTCATCGGTGGCGGCGAGGGTCGCCACCAGGCAACGCGCCTCTCCCTATACCGCGCCGGTGGTGGCGGAGCCAGCCACGAGGGGAAGAGGGAGGGGGAGAGGTCGCGGACGAGGTCAAGGACGTGGTCGGGGTGCTCGGGGCAGAGGCGGCCGAGGCGGTGCGCCACCCTCGCCTCCACCGGCAGCTCCTCTCCTCGAGGCGGTCCACACCGGGGACGATCCGTGGGAGTTCTTCGTCAAGCTGCGCCGGGCACCTCGTCGTCGCCTCCGGCTTCCGGCTCCGTTCGCGAGCGTGATGGAGCCGGACCCGCCCGAGATGCTGGAATTGCGCATGAGTGGCTGTGGGATCAGCGGCACGCGAGTTAGTGTCGTATCCCCAGCCCCCGGTGTGATGTACTTTGATCGAGGGTGGAAGACATTCGCCCGCATCCACAGCTTGACGGCGGGGTTCACCCTCCATTTTAAGTTAATGGAGGGCGACCTTCTCGCCGTCAAGGTCTTCGGGGACTCCGGCACCCGGGCGAGATGCTGCGTGGATAGCTCCTCCGATAGCGAAGGCTCCTCCTCGAGTGAGAGTGACGAGGAGGGGAGAGACAGCGACGACGAGGACGGCGGGTCCGACTAGGCGTCGGACGCCGCCTCGCGCGCCACCGGCGACCCCATCATCCGGGTCGCCGGCCTTCTGAACTCCCCGGGGCCGTCTCCTTGGGCGGATGGCGTAGGGAGGCTGCGAAAGAGGAAGAGGGGTGGCGGCGAGGCCGTCAATTCGGAGTACGAGGGCGAGGTGCCCTCGACAGCGTGCTGACGTCCTGCCGCCCCGTCTTCGAGCTCTGCTTCCGGCGCCTCCGTCTCCGCCAAGCTCCTGGCCGGCCCCCGGGATGTTCTCTTGGTGTCTTCTGGCACCCGTAGCTCACCTAGGCGCCCCTTTTGCCCTCCCCGGCAAGCTTCTCTTGCCGGGGCCTCCTTGATCTACCTCCTGAAGAGAGAAACAGGAGAGGGATTACGGGCATCTTATCTTTTTTTAATTTGAAAGCCTTCGGGCCTTAGCTGAATTTAAAACTTGTAATCCTCTCTTTCACGTTTTTCATCCTCTATGGACTTGTATTGGAATGGATGTTTTTAATGAAAAGAGGGGAATGCTTGCTGGGTTATATCCTTTACTTGATTCTGTGCCTTGTATGTTTCCACCCTACGTTTTGAGGGAACTTGCCGGCGCAAGCACACTTGCTGAGTGCGGAACATCAAGAGCACCGCTGGCGGTGCTGTTTCAAAGAAGAAACCTTGTCGGGCGATTGCGGCAAGACTTGTATTGTTGAGCGGACTCGAAAACAAATCAAGGGCGCAACTTAGCCGCGATTCGGCCCCTCCGCGCATAGGTTTTCCTATACAAGGCACGCTCGCTCAAGGATGCGGCCCCGCATTCCCAGTCCATAAGAGGATGCATGACGAGGGATGAAAAACTTATCTGATATCGCAGCCCCCGGCAACTCTGGCTTGTCGGGACACAGGAGCCTGCGCCTTTTTTCTTCTGTTCTTGCCGCTAGCATCGCAGCCCCCGGCGACCCTGGCTCGCCGCGGAGGGACCCTGGTGCCCGCAGCCCCCAGCAATGCGGGTTCGCCGGGCTCAGGTGCCGGCGCATCTTATTGCTCTTTCTTTGTTGCTGCTATTTCAGTTATAATAACAAATTAGGTAGTGCCGTAGTAAGCTATTTGTGTAATGTAACTTCATCCTGGGCTACGCTCGCCGTGTTACATCCTTTGTATGTTTTTACCCTACGCTTTTTAGGGAACTTGCCAGTGCATACACGCTTGCTGAGCGCGGGACGTCAGCAGCCCGCTGGCGGTGTAGCCCCCGGCAAGAAACCTTGTCGGGCTAGTTGCAGCGCGCTTTCATTGTTGAGCGGACTCGAAAACAAATCAAGGGCGCAACGTAGCCACGAGCTGGTTCCTCCGCGCACAGGTTTTTCATACAAAGCACGTCCCACGGCCAGGCTCACTACGTTATATTCTTTACTCCGTCGCACCCCTTGTATGTTTTCACCCTACGCTTTTTAGGGAACTTGCCGGTGCATACACACTTGCCGAGTGCGGAACATCAGCAGCCCGCTGGCGGTGTAGCCCCCGGCAAGAAACCTTGTCGGGCTAGTTGCAGCGCACTTTTATTTGTTGAGCGGACTCGAAACAAAGCAAGGGCGCAACTTAACCATGAGTCGGCTCCTTCCGCGCGCGGGTTCCCCATACAAGGCACGGACGTTCAAGGAACATAACATAAAAAATAAAAACTGATGGTGCTCTGCACTCAAACTTCGGGCAACTTAGCTTTTCCTGTCTTCCGTGCTCCGACAGGATCGCACTTCTTCCTCGATTCTCTCCCTTGTATGTTTTCACCCTCACACTTTTAGGGGACTCGCCGGTGCAAGCACACTTACTGAGTGCGGAACGTCAGCAGCCCGCTGGCGGTGTTGCCTCCGGCGAGAAACCTCGTCGGGCTAGTTGCAGCGCACCTTCATTGTTGAGCGGACTTGAAACAGATCAAGGGCGCAACTTAGCCACGACTCGATCCCTTCGTGCACAAGTTTTCCATACAAGGTACGGTCTTTCAAGGAATACGACTCAAAAGTTAGAAACTGACTGCTTCTCCTTACTCTACTTGCCCGTGGAGCTCGATGGTGCGTCCTCGACGGCCGCGTAGCGCTTTGAAGAGGTGCGCTCGCCGGAGTGGGCATCAGAGCTACGCTTGCCGGGCTTAGCCTTTGGTGAGGCTATCTTCGCCTTCTTGCACGTGCCGGTTGAGCTCGATGGTGCGTCCTCGACGGCAGCGCAGCACTCCGGGGAGGTGCGTTTGCCAGAGTGATCATCAGAGCTGCTCTTGCCGGACTTGCCATTCTTCTTCTTCTCCCGGGGAGCTTCAGCGCAAGCGGTTTGTGCTCTGCTGCGGCTGCTGCTTCCCGGTAGATTTTGTCGGTACAGATAAGTGCATCCTTCTTGTCGCCTTGGATAGAAATGACACTTAACGGACCAGGCATCTTGAGCACATTATAGGCGTGGTGAGAGGCTGCCATGAACTTGGCAAGCGCTGGACGGCCTAGTATCCCATTGTAAGGCAATGGGATATCAGCAACATCGAATGTGACTTTCTCTGTCCTGAAATTTAGCTCGCTACCAAATGTCACTGGCAGTGTGATCTTCCCCTTCGGCTTGCTCCTTCCCGGATTTATTCCTTGAAAGGTACCAGTTTCTTCGAGCTCGCTGTCGGGGATCTGGAGCTTCTTGAGCACTGCGGAGGAAATCAAGTTTAGGCCGGCCCCGCCGTCAACCAACATCTTTGTGACCTTGAGGTTGCGGATTGTTGGTGAGACCAACATCGGCAAGCACCCGACCGCGGTGATGCGGTCAGGGTGATCCTCAACATCGAAGACGATGGGCATGCTGGACCCCTTCAGAGGCTTGCGCGACTCGACGGATGGCTCTGCTGCATTTATTTCTCGCACCCACTGCTTGAGTTGGCGGTGCGAGGCGTGCAGAGAGGCACCGCCATCAATGCACAACACCTCCGTTGCCGTCTGAAACTCTTGGTCATCAGTCTCATCTTCCTCCATCTCTTCATCCTCATCTTCATCTTCGTCCTTGTCGCGGCCACGGGGAGGCCTGTCTCCTTGCCGCGGCTTGGCCTTCTGTGATGACCTCCCGGGCGGGGAACTTCTTGCGGATCCTCCGCCACCTCCTGGGCTCTCTCCTTATCGCGCCTTTCGTACTCGGCTTTTCAGTAACCGCCATCCGCTCGACTTTCTTGCAGGTTTGGAGATCATGGCCCTTGGTGCAGTGGATCTTGCAATACCGCTTGCCGGAGCCATCCTGCTTGTCGGCGGCTACCACAGCCTCGCCGGAGTCATCAGCTTTGGCCTTGTCGGAGCCGCCTCCGTTGCCGGAATGCTCAACAGCTAGCACATCCTTAGCCTTTCTCTTCCTGTTGTTCCGCCTCCGGTTCTTCCTTGTCGGGGCGGCATCCTCACTGGCAGATCCTTCTGCTCCTGCAATCTCTCTGGGGATTTTCCTCCCCTCCTCAGCCCGTGCACATTTGTCGGCTAGAGCATAGAGCTCGCTGACATCTCTGATTTTGCACATCGCCATCTCCTCCCTTATCCTGCGGTTACGCACGTTCTGATGGAACGCGCTGATAACCGCGGCAGGGTGGACGTCTGGGATGTTGCGTTGCATCTGGCTGAATCTCTGTATGAACTTGCGCAGGGACTCTCCCTCCTTCTGGACAAGCAGATGCAGATCACTCTCCTGGCCATGGGGTTTGTGGCCGCCTGTGAAGGCGCCGATAAACTGATGGCAGAGGTCCGCCCATGAAGAGATGGAGCCGTCCGGCAAGTGCATGAGCCAAGATCTGACGTTGGGCTTGAGCACCAACGGGAAGTAATTGGCGAGGATTTTCTCGTCGCGCCCTCCAGCAGCCTGCACCGCGATGGTGTAGATGCTGAGGAACTCCGACGGATGTATCCTGCCATCATACTTCTCGGGCACGTCGGGCTTGAAATTCTTGGTTCTGGGCCACTGGACTTGCCGCAGCTCACGGGTGAACGCAGGGCAACCTGCCGCGTACGTCAAGTCGCCTGGTTCCCCTGGCGCATGCATATCGACAGTGGGCACAGCGCGCTGGTCAGATTGACGTCGCGCTTCCCTTCTGCGCTCGATCGCGAAAAGCGAGCATCTTCGTCTTTGTCGTTCTTCGAGAAGCGTGGCATTGATCATGGCGGGTTCGCTGGTCCGACGACGCGGTGGAGTCGGCGTCGGGGTTGGCCGGCGAGCCGGCGATCTTGGCCTTCGGGCTGGGAGTGCACGAGGTGGCACCCCAGCCGTCTTGTCGGCGTCGGCTTGCGCCGGGCGCCTGCGGGAACCCGATCGCTTCGGTTGCGGGGCTTATCGCCGTTAAGCGAAGCCGATGAGGTGTAAATGGTCATCCTCGATCGTCAATCTTGTGTGGCGCCGAGGGTAATCTAAAGTAGCTGGGCTCGCCAGCGCTTCCTCTGCTTATCTTAGGTGGCGGTGGCGACGAGCGGCGCGAGGAGCGGGATGTGCTCGGACTCCCAACTGGATTGGAAGGAGCAACGCCCCGTCCGGGCGACCGCACCTCACTTGCGCCAGCATGCTGGCGTGCATGCTGGTTTCGAACGTCTCGCGACCCACCAGCTTGGCCTTGCTCCAATGCGACCATGGTGCTAGGAGCATCGGGGCGTTGTCGACCCTGCACCTCCTGGGAAGGGTGTGGTGTCTGCACGGTCGCCGACGCTTGCGGGGCCTTGTTTTTGGACCTGGTGACGACGTGAGTCCCACCGTCAGCGCCCGCTCCTCCGCCGGCGTCCACCCCACCGCCCGCTTGCTCCGGCGGTGGTGGAAGAATCGATGTAGACGGAGCGGCCACCTCCGAAGGCTTCTTCTTTGGTGGCATGTTGGTGAAGGCGTTGATGTAGCACGCGCGGAGACTGGATCAGATGCTCACGACCTCGACGCGCCCCTACCAGGCGCGCCAAAGATGTCGGGGCGTCTCTCTATGCGGCCACGAGCACCTATGGGGCAGGTGAAGGAAATATGCCCTAGAAGCAATAATAAAGTTATTATTTATTTCCTTATTTCATGATAAATGTTTATCATTCATGCTGGAATTGTATTAACCGGAAACATGATACATGTGTGAATGCATAAACAAACAACATGTCACTAGTATGCCTCTACTAGACTAGCTTGTTAATCAAAGATGGTTATGTTTCCTAACCATGAACAAAGAGTTGTTATTTGATTAACAAGGTCACATCATTAGTAGAATGATCTGATTGACATGACCCATTCCATTAGCTTAGCACTTGATCGCTTAGTATGTTGCTACCGCTTTTATCCATGACTTATACATGTTCCTGTAACTATGAGATTATGCAACTCTCGTTTGCCAGAGGAACACTTTGGGTACTACCAAAGGTCACAACGTAACTGGGTGATTATAAAGGAGTACTACAGGTGTCTCCAAAGGCAGATATTGGGTTGGCGTATTTCGAGATTAGGATTTGTCACTCCGATTGTCGGAGAGGTATCTCTGGGCCCTCTCGGTAATGCACATCACTTAAGCCTTGCAAGCATTACAACTAATGAGTTAGTTGCGAGATGATGTATTACGGAGCGAGTAAAGAGACTTGCCGGAGATTGAACTAGGTATTGGATACCGACGATCGAATCTCGGGCAAGTAACATACCGATGACAAAGGAACAACGTATGTTGTTATGCGGTCGACCGATAAAGATCTTCGTAGAATATGTAGGAACCAATATGGGCATCCAGGTCCCGTTGTTGATTATTGACGGAGGCGTGTCTCGGTCATGTCTACATTGTTCTCGAACCGTAGGGTCCATGCACGCTTAAGGTTTCGATGGCGGTTATTATGAGTTTATGTATTTTGATGTACCGAAGAAGTTGAGTCCCGGATGTGATCACGGACATGACGAGGAGTCTCGAAATGGTCGAGACATAAAGATTGATATATTGGAAGCCTATATTTGGAGTCGGAATGGTTCGGGTGAAATCGAATTTAGAGTCAGGGAGGTTACGGAACCCCGGGAACTAAATGGGCCTTAGTGGGTCTCGTGGGAGAAGAGGAGGGGCGGACGGGGCAGGCCGCCGCCTCCCCTAGTCCGAATAGGACAAGGAGGGGCGGCGCCCTTTTCCTCTTCCCTCCCCCAATCCTACTCCAACTAGGAAGGGGGAGTCCTACTCGGTGGGAGTAGGACTCCTCGGCAGCGCCTCCCTTGGGCGGCCGCACCTCCCCCCTCCCTCCTTTATATACGCGGGCAGGGGGGCACCCTAGGACACACAAGTTTGATCTACGGATCGTTCCTTAGCCGTGTGCGGTGCCCCCCTCCACCATATTCCACCTCGGTCATATCGTCGCGAAGCTTAGGCGAAGCCCTGCGCCGGTAGAACATCAAGATCGTCACTGCGCCGTCGTCTTGATGGAACTCTCCCTCGACACTCGGCGGATCGGAGTCTGAGGGACGTCATCGAGCTGTCGTGTGTCAAGAACTCGGGGCGCCGAATAACTTGGCGCGGATCGGTCGGATCGTGAGGAGAGCGTCGACTACTTCCTCTACGTTGTGATCGCTTCGCCGGGTCTACGAGGGTGCGTAGACAACACTCTCCCTCTCGTTGCTATACATCACCATGATCTTGCGTGTGCGTAGGAAATTTTTGAAATTACTCGTTCCCCAACGATGGCATCGAGCCTAGGTTTTTATGGTTTGATGTTTTGCACGAGTAGAACACAAGTGAGTTGTGGGCGATACAAGTCATACTACCTACCAGCATGTCATACTTTGGTTCAGCGGTATTGTGAGAAGAAGCGGCCCGGACCGACATTACGCGTACG